>CM042079.1:30235700-31435700 GCA_023509865.1 Trypoxylus dichotomus
ATCAAAGTTTCCGGATGCGTAAATCGTGTTCGACAAAATACCTATCGCAATCTCTAGCTATCTAATAAAATCTGTATTTTAAAATTTTAAATAGAACATGATGTTGTTAAGGATGAAGTCCTTTTCTTTCTTTACTCACATATGCACTTTGCTATTATAGTACGGTGTATCTCTCTATCTTCGTTCTTACGACTGTTTCTTGGTCTCCAGTATGTGGTAGTGGATACAAGTCTCACCCACAGTTACGAAACGGATGAAGAAATCCCTTAGATTGCATTGAATCCTAGCCAGACGCTTCTCCGAAACAGTCACCAGATTTCGTTTTTGCTCAGGTGTGAGCAAACGCGGTACCCATCGCACCGAAAACTTTTTCATATCTAAAATTTCGTGTAGGATATGGTTAATGAGTTCTTAATGCCTGTTGTCTCTGCTACTTTTTTCAGCTTCAATTGGCGATTAGCAAACACAGCATCATGAATTTTGTCGACCATTTCATTGTTGGTAGCGGTTTTTGAACGTCCACTGCGTGGTTCGTCACTTACGCTTATGGGGCCACGTTTGAACTCGCTCACCTAATAGTTGAAAATGATGGAGTACATCCACCATGAAAATCTAGCAAAATATTTCGAATTTCTGTGACCATTTTCCCAGCCATCCAGAAGTATTTTATAACTACACAAAAGTTCTATTTTAGCTATTTTTACGAAACCGCCTAACTTGCTACACAAAGCACCCTCTTAAACAACAACTATTGACAGTAGACGTCTGAAATTTTGACAGTTGCCATAAAAAGGTTGCCCTTGCCGACTTCAACCTTCATGCCCCATTTTTTGCCGATTCCGGAAACATTTCAGATCGCCCTAGTATTTTAAATGCGATAAATCTGAATAAGTTATAAATAGAAACCGGATTATATGCAAAGAAAAACTAGAATATATGCGAATATATATGCATCGATTTTTAAGAAAATATGCATAAACTTGGGGCATACATGCAAAAAAATTGCGACAATATACAATATGTTTTACATAAAATAAATAACAGCAGAAGTTTAAACATTCACTCTATTGCACAACATTTTTCATATTTCTGAACCAATTTATAACTAAGTGTTTTTCAAAATTGTGTAAAAGAAAGTTTTGTCTTCTATCAGAATACATATGTATGTTACGAAATAGAAAAGCTTCTTTCAACATCCACATATGTAATTGGTACATTTTTGTACTTTGTAATACATTCCAAACTAAAATTAAAGTCGAAATCGTTTACTGTTTCACCTTCCAAAATTTTCTTAACTTTCTTCAATTTCAAATATCCCGCATTTTTATTTATCACTTTTCTAAATTTATCGTATATAGAATTACCTATTGTACCCTTAACCTTCTTACATAGCATATCAAATTCGTCTGCTATTTCGACTGATTCCGAGAGCGACATCCCTTGCGTTTCTAGTTTACGAATGTAACTTGAAACAAAACTATAATTTGACTTAATATGCAAAAGGTTTTGTAGCAATTCTGTTGATGTTACTATCTTTTTACAGTTTTCTAGAGCAATGCAGTCAGCAGTGATTTCAAGAATTACATTTTTTATTCCTTCAAAATTATGGGCGTAAAAAATTGCAGCGTCTAACCATGTACCCCATCTCGTAATAATCGGTTCAGGAAGCAACTTAACACCGGGAAGTCGCTCCTTATAAAATCGGATTCGTAAAGATGCTTTTAAAAATACTCTTTTGATATTGCTAATTAAATCATTAATCAAGCGAAATGAATCCTAATGTCTTCGGCTACACGATTGAACTCATGAGCTAAACAAGTGGTATGGATAATGTTACTATAAAAAATTCTTAAACTTTGCGCGGCTATTATCATGTATGGTGCAGCGTCGGACAACATTAGTAAAATTTTTTCACAAGGTATACTTCCAGATAAAAAGAAATTTGATAAACCTTCTTGAACGAATTGAGCGATTGTCACATTATTTGTTTTTTGAAGTTCTTTACAATAAATTAAATATGATTTACCTACAATATCTTCATGAAGAGTTCCTATTAATAAATGGGCAATATAACGGCCACGGGTACTTTTATCTACCATAATATAAATAAAATTATTCCCTACCAATTGTTGAAATTCTACCATTGTTTGCTGGTAACAAGATGTGACATAATTTTTTCGTAAGGTACTTCCAAATTAACATTGTTTAATATTGCTAATGGTATGTTAGACGAAATTGATGCATTACACAGATCCGTATTATATTCTTCTTGTTCTGAGTTTTGTGAAGTTGATGCTACACATTGATATATAGATTGCTGCACACATGCGGATCGCTTTAGTTTTTCACATTTTCCAATATGTGATGGAGTTTTAGCGTGTTGATCAATCAGGTATTTTCTCTCACAAGACACCTACGACAACAATTGTCATTTTATATCAAAAGTTAAAGAATTTAATAACAATTGTAAAGCTTTTAGTAAAATTAAACTTACCAGTTTACTGCAGGCTCGACAAAATATTTTGTCGCCATCCTTTACCAGTTCAGGATACGGCTTAATCCATAAAGAAATTTTGTTCGCTATACTCATTGTATGTACGCACAGTTTTTAAAAACGTAACATAATTACATGCTGTTTCGCTCAAAGATATTCAATGAATGAATAGTTTGTTTGGGAATTAGTAATAATAAAACGTATTTACCACATGCCCTCTGCTACGCGAAATTAAACACGTGCAGTTGTTGAAAAAAAAAGTATAAGAGAAACCAATGTAAAAGATTTATCGTTCTGAGAATTATTCGTTGTCGATCTACATTAGGAATTACTAGGCATTTTTACTAATAGAAATGATAAGAAAGAGCCTAAATGTGCAACTTTTGTAAAAATATCCATAGAAATGCCTAAATATGCAATCACTAATTAGCACTAATTCACTTCAATTCGTCTACATATAGGTCCACATATAGACTATAATTAAAGATATGCAAAAAATAAAATATATGCACTTTGCATATAATGCGGTTTCTAGTTATAAATATCAGCATAAAGTTTTTATTACAACAGTCCGATCTTTCGTTAACCACACCTTGTGTATATTGACCCGAACATTAGGTAAAGAACAACTTTAGTCGGTTACACTTTACTTTTGGCAGAAGTGTATCTGCGATTAGTTCTTTACATGCTATTTAGATGTCTCTTTAATTGTACAAATTAGAACCCAAATTTAGACTGCATCATAGAATTATCGTGAATTTATTATTTCCATCATTTAGATGGCAAATTTTTATTTGGATCCTTTTTATTTGAGATGTTTCTCCCTAACCCCACTCTCTCTTATGATCTTCCTACGGGTAGTTTTACTTGAATATTTGTCCGGTGTAGTGAGATAAGTTGAGACATCTTCCTTGTTTTGTTGACCTAAAAGTTGCGTAACTAAACCCTGAAATTTGGGCTTTGGTAATTATACTTTGGGATCACTGTTAGATTTTGCGGATTTGTTTTCCAATCTTGTAATATAAGTGAATTTACTGATTTGTTTTGATATTATTTCTTGCTTTACTCGGTTGGCGACTTGAAGTCTATGAGAGTGAAAATCTTTACTTCCCTCCCTTAGAACAGCTCATCCAATCAAGTGTAATGTGAATCGTATTTTGTTATATTTCTAATTATTCTGGCCAATTCGTTTTATATCTCTTAGGGCTTCTTCCTTTGTTCCTTATTTATCGGTTTAATCTAGTAATGCTAACTCGATACTTGACGTGCTGCATTAGTAGTGAGGTGTGATTTTAAGTTTTTTGTTCATATTTTAAGACGTGCTATTATTTCTTGTTTTTAATTTTAGTCAAAATCTATTTAATTATAGTATAATATTTTATAAACATATTACAACTATTAGATACAAAGATTTGAAGAAATAGAAAACTTGATGTGCATGCATTCCTCATTTGCAAGGTGTTATTTTAGTAAAACATAGTAAATAAGAAAGCGAGGCGAATATATTACTATTGCAGGGTAACTACAACGACCTGTGTCATTCCGGAAAAAAGTTGAATAGAAACAGTATTATTTCAGATTTTCAGAATATAAGAAAATTATTTGCAGCACGTACATAAGTTAAGATCATATGCACTTACAAAATGTACTTTCACTAAAGAATATTATTATTTATATATTTTTTTTTGTTTGTGGGTGTGTTAATATACACTGTCGTCAATATCTTTATTCAATTCTTTGTTTAACAAAATGTATATAAAATAAAACTTTATATCCGAAAACCTTATTCCATATTTAAAAAATAACTAAACCTTAACAGATTTTACAATATACTGTATAGTACACACTTTTCATATGTTCCTATTACTTTTATTAATAAAATAACTTTACGCCATTAACCAAAAGAATAGTTCTCCATCTTCTTCACAATTCTTTATCTAATATTACCCCAAAATTTAACTGTTATCTACTCAGTAAGAGTAAATACTGATTTATACCAGATACTCAAAACATGAAGAATTACTTCAATAGATGCTACTAATGTTTTACAAAACCACATTTTAAGAACTGCAAACGTAATTATAATAAGGCGAATACAGAGTAATCGCAATAACTTTTCTTATGAAATTTACATATCATATAGATGCGCACTTAAATACAGTCACATTTACTAAAGTAATTTACACTTATTTTCTTTCCGTCTTTAATGTAAACTTTGCAGGTTAAGGCTAGATATTAAACCTATTCCGGAATAGAAAAAAAATCAGTTTGCAATTTTTTCTACCTTAAAAGATTATTGAAAAACGCGTTGAGGTAATTAGCATAAACTTCAACGTGGCTAAAATGAATTGTATACATCTGTGTTATTGCAGAGTCTATGCTTATGTTGGTCAGTTTACATTAAAATTGACAAAAAAATATATCCATTAATAGGTCACGTCATACAAATTTAATAATCAACTGTCATTTTCATATGTGATTTACTAAATAGATTAAACAAACATCGATGAAAGTAAAAGATAGTCTAACTGTTTGTAGCAAATTAAAGAGAAAGCATCTGCTCGTGAACGTCAAGAAGAAACCAACAAAATTATCAGTATTACGAACATCAGAAAACCTTCGGGAATTATGGGAAGTGCAGGCGCTACCTTCCGATTGGGGTAATGTAAAGCTTAACTTAACTAGTTACCTGTCAAACCAAATACGAATTTTATACATACAGATGTTTAAAATAATAGAAGGCGCTACACATTGATGGTATTATGCTACAACTTCTAAATTCTTTATCTAATTAGCAAATTTCCATACAAATACACGCACGGAACGTATCATTGAATAAAATATCAAAACAACGATACCTAAAAGAATGAAAATAAAAAACCAGGAATAAGACCGTGGCTCTAACATGCTCATAAAAAGGTTTATTACTCAAGCAAGCAATAAATTCTATAAATATACAATCTATCGGTTCTGTCAGCAGATGCATTTTGACGTATTGTGTCAGATACTACCAACAGTAACGCACTAGTAATGCATAGACCGTTTTGTCTATAACAAATAAATATAGTTACTTTATGTTTGCTATAATTCCGCCTACAGGTCTCAAAATAACCAGATGATGTTTGGCTACTGCAGACGGCTACATATGCCCGAGACTTGAAGCCATCTCCAAAAAATCATGTCTTTACTTAGTCCTTTGGAGAAGGGAGAATTTTCGAAGAAAGTTTGAATACTATCTTAATAACTTCTTTCTGTTAAATTCTCCCGATATGTTCCGTAACATCGCGCATAAACGGGTGATATACAGTACCTTCTAAGCCAGATTTTTGTTGGTGGTCTTCTGCATATTCCGATATTTATAACGATTGCCATCAAAGAATCTATTAGGGCATTTATAACCATTATTCTATAAAGAGGATCTAATGCGTTGTAGTGCATTCGATAAGTTGTATGATTCAGTGGTAAAAACTGTACAACGTACCAGGCAATTTATGAAGCTTGCCTTATACGCCGGATGACGGTGGGAATTAAAATGCAAATATCGGTTAATGTACGTGAGTTTTCGATAAACTAAGTGACCTGGATGACAATTGAATATACGTGTTACGAAAACATAGAAAAAAGGAATGAAGTGTCGGAATGTTGGCTATTTAGTTCATATCCAAAGTATCCCGTGAGACCACATGTTTTCGATATGACATTTGAATTTTTTAGAGCTCGGATCCAACCGACTGTGGCAGCTCGTGACAATTGTTTGTTGTTTTTTATTTCCTTAGAACAGAAAATTGATCGAAGTAAAGCATTCACCTATTAGGTGGGCAAAATGGGGAAATTTGTTATCTTGTCCTAGTAACTGTCAAAGGATATTAAGATAATGTGGAATATGGATTTTAGTGAAGGTTGACGTAACATTAAAAATAATTAACAGATCTGTAGGCCGAATAATGATTTTGAAAATGAGTGCAATGAAGTATACAAGTGGAGTATACAGCATGCGAAACTTATATCGATGCACTTCTTCAGAAATTCCGCCCGTTTTTGTCTTTAGAGTGATTAACACCTCGAGTTGCCATAACCTTCTTCCAAAACTGTTTTACTCTCTAGCATGGTTACAAGTCGAGTTACCATACCTTTTGATTTCCGTCTTTCTCTCATACGACGGAGGCGGAACGTCGAGATACCATTTCTTTTCAGTACGAGCGAAACCCGAAAAGACATTGTCTATTTCTGCCCCTATCCGTGGAAGCCTATGGTTACACATGCAAGAACCAAAAATATAATACCATCTCAATGAATTCAAGCACCTGTGAATTCTCATCAAGTTCCATATACGCAATTCTTTCCGTGGTATCGAACCCAATGTTAAATCTAACCCGAAGGCTATATGGAAGCTTGTTCACACTAAACGTGGCATCACTAGAATACCGGGATTGCTCTTGTCCTTAAGAAGGGTATGCCTCGGATATGTAAGACTATCGACCCATCTCAATTATCTTCAACTTCGCAAAAGTATTTAAACAGTTACTCTGCACATTGGTGTATCCATCCGACTTGCATGTCACCCCATCAACATAATTTTTGGCTGAAAAGATCTACAGTTACCAATCTAGCTTCCATATCTCAATACATTTGTGAAAACATGGAGAGAAAATTCGAGTAGATGTAATTTACACAGATTTTTCCAAAGCTTTTGACTTCATGGATCACAATGTCTTACTTCTAAAACTAGGTCGCTTTGGACTCTCACCCGTCCTGCTAAAGGTTGTGTATTCCTATTTGGATGGAAGATTCAATTATGTATTTTATAATGGATATGGTTTCAATGACTTTTGTCGACTTCAGGTATTGCACAAGTCTCAAAATTAGGCCCACTGTTGTTCAATCTCTTTATGAATTATTTGTGTGAAATTATTACGTATCCAATATTGGCCTGCGCTAATAAACTTAAGATATATAGAGCGATAAATAGCACTGAGGATATTCCACTCCTGCAACTGAGTTTGCTCTTGCGGGCGGATTGGTGCAAACTAAATAAGCTAAGTCTCAAACTGCGCAAGTGTCTACTCTTGTATGAGAATCCACAGAAATAGAGAAGCGCCCGAACAACCTCAAGAAATGGGACAACGCGCGGCGCTTACCACCGGCTGGGAGAACCGTTGTAAACTATATCCAAACAGATAGGTTACAAGAGGCAAGACACAGATCAGGCAGAACAATGGTAGTGATGCCCGAGCGATGCGCACAGCAGGTATCCTCTCCCTCGACGGCTAATGGAAGGGGCATAGTCTGTGGATAGGCACTGCTAGGGGATGTGTGGGACACAACGGAATGGGAGCGTTAGTTCATCTCCGATCGATAGTCGAAAATAATAAAAATAAATTTGTCTCCTAAATATTGCTTGTTTCTTTCTTTTATTACATTTTGTTGTTGTTATTGGTCAATTTAATTTCTTTTTAACATTTTTCAGATTTAGATTCAGTTACCATTTACTGGCATTCGGTTTACAATTTAAAAATTATTTAAATTGAGAAAAAACAATTCCCTTTACTACGTGCACTGAGGAGACGTAAACTCCACCATCGTAACAGTAATTATATGCATGTTCTTCTAAATTCTATTTATTTATCAAAATATAATATAATAATAAATATATAATATAATAATAGGAAACACTTGGCATAATAATAACGCCAATGTGACTTTTCAATTTATTTCTTCAAAAATATTTGCATCTTCAAAAAAAAATAGAAAGTTTTTTGACTTTAAAGTAAGAAACAGAAAGAGTATACCAATTATTTAAAAACCATTCAATTAAAATAGGCGTTATTTCCAAGGATTACCAGACCGTGATAGCTGAAAACCAGTGCATGTGTGTGTGAGTACCATACAAATACAAAAGTTTATATCAAATACTTCATTCAAAAAAATAATCGTATTAGATTATCTACCACAAAATATATACACATATAATCTGACCAAAATCAAGGACGGGGAGGTATCTACAATCCCAGGTTCCTCCACTATTCCTATAATCATGAATAGATAGACTGATTGTAGGGAAATACTGCAGCGAGAAAGAACGATGGGAGACGCACATGCGTATTGTAACCGTTGACTTTGCTCAGATTATTTCTGTATGTATAAATATGAAATAATATTTCTTGGTTTGAGACCACGTATGTTATTGGTCCCGAAATGAACCGTTTCGACTAGATCGACATTTCGACGAGATTCCACTCATCTTCTGCTGGACGTTCTCGTTCGGATAGTGAACGGAAACGTTGAATTCCGATTTTTAGCGAACTGCGATGTTCATCCCCGATTGCTAGTGAAAGAAGATGTTCATCTCTGATCGCTAGCCGAACGAGAGCATCCAGAAGAAAATGGGTGAGATCTCGTCGAAATGTCGACCTGATCAAAACAGTCCTTTTCAGAACAACCAACATACACGATCACAAACCATATATTCATATATATGTATAAGGAATATAGTGGTAAATTTTTGTAAGCCTACTAAGAATCTCCATATATAATATATCTTGTTATAAATATTGTTGGGTGTAATACTTATTCTTATTAAACCTATGTCCAATCTTATTAACTGTAACGTTGTGAAATTAAACATTTTAGATCCTGATACGAAACCATCCAATGCTGTCCAAGTAGTTATGAAGAAGCGACAGGAAAAACACAACCACATTATAACGGCTATGAGGAATGATATGATTAATATCAACACTGAAACAGAAGATGATATACGCGCAGCTTCAACTATTTACAAACAAGGATTGAGCGATTCTAAGATGCAAATAGGTGACTGCTTGCAAAATATAAGGCAAATACTTAAAGGGGTACGTGAACTAAATTTCTTGTTACTACTTTAGTTAGAATACAGCACTTCACTAGCATATTAGTAATTAACAAAAACTTGCATATTATCTACTTATCTGCAAATTTCATATGAAGTATTATAGACATTTTATGAAAAGCAATGTCTATACTATCACAAATAACATTCCTGGCGTAATGATCCTAGTTAGAAACACAGGTTTGGTTAAATTGGATGATTTACTTTACTATTTGTAACGATGTGCAGCAGTGTCTATCTTAAAAATACTGCACCTTGAAAAAAGTGTAGTTCTTTGCTTTTCGCTACTTGCTCCAGAACTGGCAACTATCTGCGCCAGATGAGTATATACTCTCCGTAGTTCGTTACAGCAAAATGGTAATATGTTCAACGGGAACTGATCGAGCTACGTGCAACAAACGCTCGTATTTTGAACCAACAATCATTTTGTTTCACCGATGATTGGGTCAAGTATCTAGTGCACAGAAGTGCTGACGGCTCTGCGAAAATATGGAAAAAACAGAATCTAAGTGGGTTACTTTACCATTTGTACTCTTTTGGGAGTAAATCTTCCATGTCGATATACACTTCACTATGAATTGTATCTAACTGACGTGGCATGGAGACGGAGTTAGGATTATACATCCACATTCATTTTATGTGGATGTACTAAAGAAGTTCTTGAGTGAAATTTCGGTTGACTATCTCGTCTGTGTTCTTTTTGAAATAGTTATTTTTTAGGGTTGCAATGATACAGAAAAGCTTATTAGGTAATGTACCAAGTCCCAATAGGGAAATCGCTATGTGTACTAAAGGATTGGTAACGGCTTGCTTCTGGGGATAGGTGTAAGCGTGTCAGGCAACGTGGTGTAAAATAAAGCTATGTGCTATATAAATGTATCAGTAAATATGTTTAAAAAAAGTAAAAACAAATGCTATGTAGTGTAACGATGTATCAGTAGAGGCCATTACATGTAATACATAACAGTAGTGGTAACAGCGATAAGATACATACGTGTGGCGTATGAAAGATCTATCGGCATGAATAGGCTTACGACAAGCGGAGATGAGTGAGATCTCGCCGAAACGTCGACCTAGTCGAAACGGTCCTTTCGGGGCCACCAGTACACGCGGCCAGAAACCCGGGAATATTCACATACGGTGACCGCGAAAACATCCGTCACAACATATATATTGTAACAGGATTTATTGAGGCCCCTGTTCTCCTCAAGAACATCTCAATTTTTTTTATTGTATTAGCTAAACTTACCTTTCGTTATGCTCATTTGTCATAATTGTAGTTTCCTTTAATTTAATGGTATCGTTAGGGAGAATGCAAGGCTGGACTTCCTCTAAGATCGGATAGGACTTAAATATAATATTTAATTACTAAATATCTTAACGTATGTGCAAATTACAGTTTTCTTGCGATGTACTTTGCATGTTTTTACTATTTCACATCCTTATTATGTAGAAAATTCCCTTTCTTTTCAAAGAAAACAGTCACTTAAACAACAGGAGACTACAATAATGAAATTATCCCATAAAAAGTCGATATCACAAAAGTCAATACAATTAATGTAAAATTTTATACAAATATATTTAACACACACGCATATCCACACCGCACTTAGCGAAGATCACTGAGGAGACGCAAACTCCACCATTGTAACAGTAATTATATGCATATATCGTTTTTCTAAATTCTATTTGTTTATATTTAATTTTATCAAAATCATCTCTATTGATGAGTACACACTAAATTATGCGTGTGTGTGTGTATGTGTTGCGACGAGCGCCAATAGCGTGACCGGATGCGGGCAGTGCCGTTGTCCATATTCGGTTCAGTTTCAGCCCGTCGTCTCTGTTGATGTTGTTAGGGTTTTTGTATATTTGAATGACTTCCCTGTTTAATCGGCCATAGTAGTTATTAGTTGATAGAACTTTTGTACCTTCCAATTTAATCCTATGATTCGGGTGCAAGTGTCAACACCCGGGGACACAGCATACCGTGCTCATGCGACAAAGTGTACATCGACACAACAGGGCGTTCAATCAACACCAGAAGGAAGGAACACGAGAGGAATGTGCGGTTGAAACAAATAGACAAATCGGCCATTGCCGAACATCTGCTATATGTTAACGACGTGCAATATTGTTTCCAGGATAGTAAATGCTTTCTATATCCCGACGATACATTAATTTTAACAGTACACAAGGATCTTAAAAAGGTTGAAGAAAGGCTATTAAAGGAGTTCTATAGAGTTCAGCTGTGGGCGTACCAGAAACATTGATTAATTAATACTTCCAAAACAAAATTGATGAATATTGCGTCACCACATTCGGGGGTTAATTGTAATTTAAAATTGGTTGTTCATGACTCAAATTGCTTGCATATGGTGAATAGGAATTATAACAGAAATTGTGAATATGATAACGTAGTAGAGTTAGTGCACCGGGTATTTATGTATATAAATATATAGACAGTCGATTTCTGTGAGATGTACATATAGCAGACATTATTTATTTGACTGATTTTGTGCCAAAGAATATGTTACTTATTATATACAACTCATTAGTTGAGTCGGTTCTCTTATATGGAATAACTATATTGAGCATCAATAAGCATCATATTAATCGATTGAAATCTGCGCAGGTTGAATTATTAGAAATATAGATCGAAGTATTAATATTAGCAATGTACGTAAAAAGTAGAATATTTTAAGTATTAAAAATTTGTACATATTTCGAGTAACTATAAATAACTATTTTAAGTCTCGGCATCTGCAAACTATTGATCACCCTCATGCTACAAGAGCGAAAAAGTGTGGCAGGTTCGTAGTTCCAAAGGCAAATAACAAATGTGGTGAACGACTAGTTAGTGTGCAGTTGCCGAAGATTTTCAATGTAGAAGAAAAGTATGTTGAATCTGCATAGTCTTGCACAAGTAAAGGCAAACCTTTACAGCTTGGTTGGTACAATTGGATGATTGAATTGAATATATATAAGAATAGGGATAATTTGTTTTAGTTATGTTGTTTGAACAACAAATAGTGAGGGTTTGTTAAACACACATTTAGTAAGTAGCGATTGCTTGCATGTATTGATGTCTATACGCGGGGAGGGTGTGCATTGTAACTGTGGGACGTCGTTAGTTGTCTCAGCACAAAGGCACTTAGGCATTACGATAAACAATACCTTTTTGTGGAGTTCGCATGTTGGTGAGGTCCATAAAAAGTTGAAATACTTTGCTTGCTATTTCTACTACTTAGCGGATATTGTTCCGCGAGATATACTAATTCTCGTATATCGTGCTTTAGTAGAATCGCTATCGTCATATGAAATAACTGTTTGGAATAGTGCTTCAGATTATTACATAAATAAACTACAACTGACACAAAATAGAATTTTAAGAAATATAGCCCGTGGAATGAATAAGCATATAGATACAATTTTTTGAGAATCTAAAAATACTGAAAGTTAAGAAACTGTTTAAACTTAGATTTTATATGCAAAATTACTTTAATAATGTTCTCGTGCAAGTGCAAGTGGACATATAACAAGAGCTCTACCCACGGAGAAATGACGATTCCTAGACATAGAAACAAATATGGTCAGAGAGTGAGTGCATATATGATGCCGCGCTTGCTTAACGAATTAACGGTTACACAATGATATAATTACTAATAATCAATGATCAAGAACAGCACTAACAAACCTGGATGCTTTTTGTGCAGTGCTGAAAATGCACGCGATCATGTTGCTGGGCCAGGCAAATGCGGAGTCTTCAGACAAGCGCTTGAAAAAGCGAGAGCAGAGCACAGCAGTGGTCTAGAAAAGAAACATCAAGTTCATGAATAGAGTTCTTCAAGGGAGCGCAACAGCAAAATTCAGGTCAATACGAATAGAAGTAGGCTAGCTGACGTACTTTTATATCAGCTGGCGTTTGAAACTAACACGGATATTGTGTTAATCAGCGAACAGTACCAGAACCGAGACCAGCCCACACACGGTTATCGGATTCGCTGATCACCTCGGCTATATGGATACCCAGTTCAAGAAACATTCAAGTAGAGGAGCACGGATCCGAGGAAGGCTGTACCTGGGTCAGATGCGAGGCGATGACTTTCTTTAGTTGCTACCTCACCCCAATGAGCGAATTCAACAGTTCAACAGTTCCGCTTTGGAGGATGCTATATTCAATACTCAAGGAGAGGTAATTGTCGGGGGAGACTTTAATGCTAAAGCGATGCCGCACCCGAACTCACGAGGAAGGTATATCCTAGAAATGATGGCCAAGACTGAACTTATTGTTCTTAACGAAAGGGAAGTAACAACCTTCCATCGACCAGGCTACTCGGAAACTATACCTGACGTCTATTTTGCATCCGTGGCATTAGCACCTAGGATCGTGGACTGGAAAGTATCTGAAAATTACACAGGAAGCGACCATCAGGTCATTACCTTTACCGTGTATGGTCGGCCTGAGGCCAGCTGCCGGTTTCTACCGACTCCTGGCGGCTGGAACCTTGGGAAACTTGACGCGGAACGATTCTCGATAGGAGGTAGATGCGAGGGAGCGAGTGGAGAGACTTGTTGAGTCGACAATTTCAGGCATCGCATCAGCCTGCGATGCCTCTATGACTCGGAAAGCTCCCCGGCATTGTAGACGCGCAGCTTATTGGTGGACGGCAGAGATAGCTGAACTGCGCGGGCGTTGCCTCCGATTAAAGCGAATCGCGCAGGGGGCTGGGCACCGAAAAGGGGCTAATGTAAGATTTGCTGAGCAGCGAGAACCCGAGAAAGCCCTGCAACGGCCAATTAACGAGTCAAAAGCGCGCCACTGGATGGACATGGTGTCGGACGTGGACTCCGATCCTTAGGACCTCGGATACAAGCTCGTCACCCGTCGACTTGGGGCGATAAGACCGCCGGCTACTCTGAAGCTAGCCAGGATGCAGCGAATTGTACGAGCGTTTCTCCCCTCTCATCCTGCGAGGGCGGACAGGGGTTTGAGGATGCCAGGGGATTTCCTGCCCAGGATGGGATAACATTACAAACGAGATCCTGAAATTGGTATACCAGCATAGCCCACTATTGCTGGATATGTATAACGAGTGCCTTGCTGAGGGAGGTTTTCCCAGCCGCTGGAAGGTTACCGGCTAATCACTAAAAAGCAGGGAGATCCAGATGATACATCTGCGTACCGCCCTCTATGCATGCTGGACACAGCGGGTAAGGTTCTGGAGAGACTTATACGGACAAGACTGCAGGCAGTGATGGAGGATGCTGGGGACTTGTCGCCCCGGCAGTACGGATTCCACCGGAGAAGATCAACTGCTGACGTTCTACGGGAAGTTTGTAAGGCGGTAACAAGAGCAGACGATCACAACCACTACTCTCGTCGAATCGTTCTGCTCGTTACTTCAAACGTCCGAAATGCACGGATGATCGACGACTACTTAGGGAATCGTTTCATCATATATGATACGAAGCAAGGTCGCTGCAATGATAATGTGACGTCTGGGACTGCCCAGGATCTATTCTAGGACCGGATTTCTGGAACATCCTATACGACGGAGTCTATCTAAGAAGCGGATAGACACAATTGCACCCCTGCGCGTGGATCTCTAGAACCCATGGGGAGGTGAACTATTACCTAACACAGTTTTTGACCGGTCATGGTTATTTCTAATCATATCTGCTCCGAATGGGTAAGACCGAGACTGGAGCATGTTTGTATTGTCCAAATAATATAGATGATGCGCACCATACCTTCTTCTTATGTGAGAAGTTGGTGGAATCAAGACGATTACTTGAAATGGAGATCGGCGAATTTACGACCGACACCATTATAACCAACATATCAGACAATGAAAATTGCTGCACAAGTTTAACGCGGTACGTGCAATATATCCTGCGCACCAAGAAAGACGATCTGGACCGCAACATGGAAAGAGAATTGTTATAATTCGAAAGTCTAGTGGAGTGTGGCCTTTGTACAGCAAACTACATAGACATAGTCCGAAGTAAGAAGAAGGGCTATTTTAGCTGGTGGAGCTCCATCAAAGGGAATTCAGCACAACTAGTATAGACGGATATCCTAGCATGCGTTAATGCATTTTACCTGCGCAAAAGAATTATTATTGTTATCACCCAGTTTGTGATTTCGTGGAAACTTCTTAAAACAGTAAGTGTTCTAGCACGTTATATTCCTGCGTCCGCATCGCCTATGCTCATGAAGGTCACGATTGCAAAATATACGGCCTTCACGTTGTTCTCCGCACTGTACTGTAACTTGCCCCACTTTGCCGAGAGTACTGATCACATAATTGTTTACCTCACATTTCACCTTCACAACTATAATGCTTTTTCTTTTAATTTACTATTTATTTGAAATAGGCTTATTTTTTAGTGTCCTTATACATTTGTTATTCAAAGTTAATGCCATTATTTGCAAATATAGTCCCTAATTCTTGTTAATCTTTATGAGCCAGATTTTAAGCACGATAAAAGCTTTGTGTTTGCTTTCAAGTTTTCGGATCCCACATCGTGCAAATTTTTTGTTTGAATTATACAGCCTTTTTAAAAAATATTTATTTTAAGAAGTTCAAACAAGGGATACTATGTCATTCATTCGTGGTTATAAAACAACTAACTCTTCTGATTTCATTTTTTCAGCTTCTCGCTCTTATCAAATACGATGAATGCGGTGAGTAAAGCATTCTTTCCTCTAGCGCTGTCCCGAGCTCCTCATGTTAATTGCATCAATGTAGTCTGTAAATTTATTTGCAGCCGCATTCGAATTGTATTTTTATATTTGAAGGTTTTTTATCATTTTCACTTCGTTGGCACTGTAGTAGTAGCTAGCATGTAAATTTTCTGCATCAAGGATCTATTTACAAAAATTGTTTCAATTGGTTGCTATCCATTGTTGTGGTTTAAAATTACACACATAGTTTTTTCTCTATTTTCACGTAGCTTCTCTACTATTAGTAGATTATCTATTACTCAAAGCAAATAAACTGGGTAGTTAAATTGAAATAAGAAAATACACACTACAAGTTTTAGGAAAATATCAGCCCCTAACTATCATATCTCATCGCTTTCTCTTTACTTTAGCAGAGTTAAATTAGAAAAAAGCAAATAAAGAAAATTAATGGATTGCGAAAGACATTAGGGAAGCTCAAATAGTCATGAATAGTGTTATATTTGCAATAAATGTTGACGAACCACCGTCATAACCACCTTAGTAGGTCCTACAACTTCTAAATACAAGACATTAGTTGAATTCCTTATCTAGATATACAAAAAGCGTATCTACAAAAAGGTAGAGCTTGTCCGTGCCCAAACATTGTAAATGCATAAGGACTATGTATTGACTCCGGATTAGCAACGGCTTTCCAGTAACGGTTTTGCGATGCAGCAATCTCGTATAAGTTGTATCTAGTACAAGTACAGTAAAGGTTATGAAAAGATTAGATGATATCCATATGATTAATAACTACTGTCCTTAAAGCTTATAGTGTCTATTACAACGTTAATCAACGACGACGCAAGTTCATTGTTGGAATGTCAAAAGGGTGTAGAAAAGATAAAATAAATACAATATATTTTTTCTCCATCTTATAAACCGATGTCGATGTGTCTTTAGTTACTTTATCAATAAAATGAAATACTTAAACCCGTCCACGCAATACAGAGGTGAGCGACTCGAACTAACGAAGAATACTATGAATTGTTTTACATTTCACTCGCGAAACGTGGTTTTGCAAAATTGAATTCTATGTTTCAGTCTTGAAATTATATAATTAAGTACTCGATGACTACGAAATAGCCATTTTTGTAGTACGGGGGGACGCCTCAGTAAACGATGGAAATACATTGTCGGGTCGTTAAAGGGAAGAAAAAATATATAAAAGGTACAATATATTCATTTCTGAACCTATAAGGCGATGTCAATAATTTCTGTATACCTAAAGTTATAATACATCAGACGCTTTACGTTACTAAATGAAATCATATAATCTTTTCATAACCTTTGCTGTACTGGTAATATACAACTTATACAAAATCGCCACATCGCAAGACCTTTGCTAACTTCACGTCCTTGTATTGGCTTACGAATACAAAAGATACTTTTTGCCTGTACGTAAATGTTATACAAACAAAATTTAACTAATATGGTATACGCGAATAAAAAATATTTGTGTATCGTACCTAAATATATACTGAAATAAAAAGCAGATTCTATACTTTGACTTTAACTTGACTTTCAACGTACTATAAAGGTTCATCGGCGATCAGTCCATAAAAGGACTTGAAGTTAACACTTGTTCTTCCGAACCAGCTATAACTGTAGAGACACTATTGCATATTATAAAAAGCAGTAACACAACATAGGGAAACACATTTCTCCGTTGTAAACAAGGAAAATGAAAGAAGAAATGTGGGGAGTCATTTCTGGATATGATATCATTCATCAACCAGAGCGGGTAAGAGTTTGACATGAAAATTTGGAAAATTTATTCAGAAAATGCAAAAGGGTTCAATCTGAAATACAAAAATTAGTTAAGTCGTAAGAGTCCAAACTGACGAGACCAATTTGAATATGAGTCCGTTAATGTTGAAGCCCGCTTAAAGACAATAGTCTCCACGGTGCGTTAATTGAAGTATACCAAAGTAATTTAGTATTAAACTACATAAATTCTCTGGTGCTTATGAAGGTTGAATATTACTCTATGACACATTCTAATCCCTTATACAGAGCAATTACAATATACCAACGGTACCAAGATTGCACTATTTCAAATCATGCCCTAAAGGAGGAGCTGCAAACCTAGTACAATCTTTGTAAATATGCCCAGATAATTATGAATCTGCTTTACAAATGCTACAACCAAGTTATTGTTGTGTCTTTTAATACACTTGCCTTGCATTTTGAAAGAACCCTAGTAGTTCACCAGCAATCACTCCAATTAAAAAATTTAGCACTACAGTAATGAATACCAATAAAGCATGTAGAATATTCACTATAAATAACATATATAAATGCTCTAGCCAGATAGCTAAGGTTAGTTGTTGTGATTCCTTAGCTCACATGCATAGGTAGTATTTTTACTTTCGTCTCAGTGCAACTTTTGATAAACCTTTTGATATATATTGTGGTGGAAAATCTCAGGCTCGTTAAAATTTTTAACTGGGTTCTTTGAATTGAAATTTGACTTATTTGTTTTGAATTATGTGAAAATGTTTTCTAAATTAAAACACCAAATGTGAAGTTAGAAAAAAGAAATATATTGACAAATATATATATATCTATGTATACCGCTTTTTTTTACAAAGAAAATGTTTTTACAGAAAACCTAAGGCAATCCCTGACTAGCTAAACTTGAAATATTCTAATTATTTTATGAATTTAAATATGAAATCGTGATAGAATTAATTTTGAAGAAATTAAGAAGATTCGACGTCTTTAACATTTGAAATCGTACTCACTGGGTCGGCTTTAGGATGGACTGGCCTTCGGCTTCCAACGTAATTGTCCGGAACTTCCAAATTTTGTATCTAGTATCAGCTGAAAATACGAAGATATTTATAATTTTACGGAGTTTTATGAGAAAAAATAACGACTTATTCTTTCTTAGGAGAATAAAAATGCCAACATCTCTCACTTTTGTTCCCGATCTTCATCTGTCTGTTCTTCTTTTGTTTTATATCCAAGGCAACGCATTGGTTCGCCTGTACGCCTGTATGGTAGGCCACTGAGTATATACCCATATACTCGACATGTGTGATATTATAAAGGAAATTGCTGCCAGTCGTGCCATCCTTTCGTCGTACGAGAAATTTCGAAGATTATGAGTACAATTTCGAAATAATACATATTCATACAATGTAATTGAAATGTGTGAGTACTGTATATTAAACGTCTTTCAAAGGTGAAATTTAGAAAAATTTAATTACATAAGAAATATGTTGAAAAACGATATATAAGATGAATGATAGTAAAGTTTACGTCTCCTCTGCAAGTGTTGTTGAAGGGACTGTCTTTTTTTTAAACAAGAAAAACTGTAAATAATTAGATATTAAAGGATACCCAAAATAGATATCTGTAAAATTTTTAAAAGAGACCTGTACAGATTGAATATCTGTGTTTAAAAATTTCGCCTCCAACTTCTATTATCAACCAAATAAAAATTAACGGCGTGCACCAAACAGTGACGAAAAATATATCTGCAATAAGTGAACTGGTAAAATTATAGAAGAAAATTATTGGTAAATAAAGGACAACAATTTTTATATATTGTAATGACATAAATTGTCCTTTATTTACCAATAATTTTCTTCTATAATTTTACCAGTTCACCTATTGCAGATATATTTTTCGTCACTGTTTGGTGCACGCCGTTAACTTTTATTTGGTTGATGTTAGAAGTTGGAGGCGAAATTTTATGTGCGTTTATTGCTGACTTTTCAAAATGTAATATCGAAATGTAGTTACCCATTTCGATATTACTTCTCCGTAGCAAGCTTCAAATGCGTATATTTTCTTGATTGATTATTTTACTATCCTTATAACTGTCTAATGAATTAATCTTTAATGTTCAATTGTGACCTCTCGCGTTCTAGTGATTCATTTGTTAATATGCAGATGTCCGCGTACATCGAAAAGTTGACGTACGCGTTTGCTGGAATGTCGCTAGTGTAAATGCTGAACAGGAGGGGTGGGATCGGCACTCCTGACTGTGGACCGCTGCCCTTACGGCTTGAACTTGAATGCCCCTGGCGGAGATACGAATGGCGAGTATGGCCGAGTATGAGCATTGCCTTGAAAATGCCGACCCGATGCATCTTCAAGAGCAGTTCCTGGTGCCAGACTTTATCGAAGGCTTTGGCGTCGAGGAATACTGCTCCTGTGTATTTTCATAGGTTGAAGCCTTCTTTGATCTGCTCGACGATACGCAGCACTTGGTGGGTGTTGTTGTGTTCCTTGCGGAACCTGAATTGACAGATCGGGATGATGTCGAAGTCGTCAGTTTCCTCCCGTAGCCTTTTGAGTATGATTCGGTCGGCGATCTTACTCATGACAGAGAGTAGACTGATGGATCGATAGTTCTGCGGCCAGTTGGTGGGTTGCCCCGGGCTTGAGGATCATGACAATGTCCTCTTGCTTGCATAGGGATGAGAAGTATCGCAGGCGAAGCATGGCTTTGCATATGTTTGTCATATGCATGACGAATTTCCTGTTGGCGTGCTTGCGACTATGGGATTGACGTCCATATTCTCGTAGACGGGTCTGCATTGTCGGTCGAAGGTTTCGGCGAAGGCTTCCGCCTTATCCTCGGTGGTGTAGATGACACCGCACGCCCCATGAATCGGCGGAAGGGGAGCTCGTTGTTTGTTCATGTCCTTTACTGCCATAATGCAGATATGGATATTGAAGCGTGCATAATGAAGTCGTCCCAACTTTGATTACGATATTCATCGATTGCAGCCTTGGTGCGTTATGCCATTTGATTGTACTCTGCCTTGGGAACCGGGCTCAGAGTTCTCTGTCACTGTCTTCGGAGCCTGTTCTTTTCCCTTATCAGGTCTCTAACTTACCTGGGGATCAATGATCTGCAGTTGGCGGTACGTGAGCAGTTTGTTGCATATGTTAGACTGTCTGTGAGTTGTCGTACTGCTGTTTCTAGCTGGATATGACCGTCTATCGCGGTGATAGGACCGATATTGCTGGAGAGGCGGTTCGTGAAAGCGGGCCACGATACCGTATGATGTGAAAGCTTCCTCGTCCTCTCGTGCCGTCTGTCCAAGTTGCAGCACTGGATTGTGATCAGACGAGAGCTCGTTGAGAACGATCAGCTGCCAGAATGCTGTAGTCGTCGGCAAAGCGACGTAAGCATTTGCCTCTTGCGTTCGTCACCCTCGACTGCCAAGACGGATGTTTAGCGTTGAGATCACCGGCGAGACTGACTGCTCCCCGAGTATCGAAAATCTCCCACAGGTCGTCCTCCAAAAACTGCCTGTTGGGCGCTTTATATGCGGCGACGAGTTTGGCAGGGCCGGTCGCCATGTTGACCGTGATGGCCTCGATGTTGTTGAATTCCAGCGCCAGGTCAGAGTGGTGGTCCATGGCGGATTTAATCAGAATGGCGGTGCCTCCTCCGCGGACGCCTTCCCTGTCGGTTCGGTGCACTCGGTAGTTCTGAAGCGAGGAACGGTTGCTGGCTCGGAGATGGGTTTCTCCAATCAGCACTGCATCCTAATGGTGTCTGTGGATGAACTCCATCTTCCTCGTTGTTACGCCGTTTGCGGTCCAGAATGCGTTGACCAACGATTGCAGTCGTCGAGGGTGTAATTGTTTGTGAACATTGCCAAGACGTCTTGTAGATGGCTGGCTAGTAACAATTCAACCTCGGGGAGCTATCTGCATTTTAGCAGCTTGGGTAGCAGGGATGCTGTATCTTCGTTTTCGTCACCGCATTCTTCTTAACGGCGTCGGCATACGACGGCTTCGTTGCGCTCGTGGACGATTGCGGGGTGTCGGAAGGTTGGTCGTGACTTTTGCGACCTCCGGCTTACGCTGTGCGGGTAGCTGCACAGGTTTCGGCATTGCTACCCTAGCAGTTGTAAGCGGTTGGACCGCAATTTCGGCTGCGTGATGTTCGGCGTTCACATTTTAGACGTAGCGACTTGTCATCGTTCTTTGCGCCATTGTCTGTCTTGGTGTCTGCGTCGTCGGTGTCTGGATCGTTGTCTGTGTCGCCGGTGTCTATGTCATTGCCTGCGTCGGTAAACGTATCGGTCCCACGGGCATGGATACCTAGAACATTCACCAAAGGAGAGAATGAGGGAGAGGAAAAGTATTAATAATAAAGGAAATGGAAAAATTAAAAATAAAACTAAAAGGAAGAGAGTGGGGGCAGGAGAAAAGGCACGTAGAAGAGAGAAAATAAAACTAGAAAGCAAAAAGGAACAAAAGGGAGAAGAAAAAGACAAAAGAAAGAACAGAGGAGGCAGGAAAAAAAGAGGGAGGAAGGAGAAAACGAGAGAGGAGAGAGGGAGCTCCCGGCGGTAACGACGGTACCTCTGTCTCAACAGTGGCGTCTCTTGCTCTGCCCTGAATGTATTCCACGTTCTCTACAGAGTATCGCTTTCTTAGTACTAAAAAGAACTTGGATAACTTTGTATAAGTTACCTCATTTCTTCACTACACTGATAAAATTTAATCAAAGGTATATGATGCGTTGGTGCTTAGTTGATTTTCCATTCATAAGCTGTAGATAAATTGCGATAATCATCTTCTGTTAGGATTGATTTTGTAAATATTTTGTAATATTGCATGTTTTAACATCATCTTGACTAAAACCAAATTATAGTCAACTATAATCAACTTATGTACATGCATGTTTTAACATGAACCAGGGCAATATATCCATACAAATACCTCCAAACATCTTATAAACAATCCGCATTCACTGTTTGAATACTCAAAGCTCCATAAGACTGTGCATGAAAAATTGATCAAAATCTAGTATTAAATTCAGTATAGCTTTAAATAAACATATTGTAATTTTTCATTTATTAATTTTTCTACTTTTTAGCCAGCAGAATTGAGTACAAATCATTTCTCCAAAGCAGTAGATGATGTCATTTTATTATACCGATCTAACCAACTTCATTTACGTTCTTTATTGCAAGAATTATGGAAACTTGAAAAGTTGCGAACAGTAAAATTCAAAGATCTCCTTAGCAAAACTTATATTAAATTAAACCAGATATCCTATAAATTACCCTTCGAAATAGAGGAATTTTTTGAACAGGAGATTCAGGTATGTTCAAAAAAATGTACTGCTTGTAACACAAAGCATATACATACATATCATTTACAGACAATAAATCAGACAACATTGAATAATGTACGAAGCTACAACGAGTTAAAGGTTCATCTCCGATTACAACTAAAGAACGATATAAGGTATTGTTTTGAAGAAGTACAGTATTTGAAAGAAACTTGGTTCTACTACGTCAAATATACTTTGTTCACTAATTTGAAGTAAGTATACTATATGATCATATAAATTTACCCTCTAGAGGGTAAACTCAATCGATCATATGGCAGATTTTTTAAAATCAGCATTAGGTCCGATATCTACCATTCCTATCTTGTATCCAGAAATATTTTTTATTTAATCATTGTCCCGTCGCAACTTTTCTGGTAGCAAGTTTCTTATCCCAGTTCTGAGGATCTGGATGGATATTGATTAATTATCTCTCTCCTACTAATTACTGAATAATAAAATGGTGGTTGTAGTATACATTTTAAAACACGTATCCCGAACTCCCTATTGATAATTAGTAATATATTTAATATACGTAGGTTAAAGTAAATGGCAATGAACTTTTTTATTGCAATACTTATCTCCAATAATTTTAATTACTTTAAGTATTAAATTAATCACGCAACTTTAGTACTACATTACAAATTAGAGTAATGTTAAATAAAACAGGACTGAGCACTTATTGATTTAATTCAAATTCACAATAATAAAATTGATTCTAGGTTTCACAAGGTCTCGTACATCTACTAAAATCTGCTTTTACAGTAAAGAGATATTTTGCGAAATACAGAGCGAATTTTATTATTTTGAATTAGCGAAATGATTATTCAAATCGAATGACACTAGAAAAACGTTATATATGTAGAATAACACGTAGGTTAAATAAGGGTCAGTTGTTATTTGAATATTTCTATCATTCTCCGTTACTGACATCAATACTTTCATCTCAGATACTATCCGAAATGCGGAATCGATCTCTAGAAATGAACAGAATGGCGATTTAAGTTGCAACAACGCACAATCTCACCAGAGCCGTCCTTAGCAAAAGCGGGGCCTAGTGCATAATAGTTTTGCGGGGCCTTTATGTAGCTATAGCTCTCGACTCTTCTCTTTCATAAACTACCTACCATCATCGTTCTTTCCCACCTCCACCACAATATCGCTACCATTAAAAAATAAACATTGTAATGTGACTTATCTCAGTTAAAAAAAGAAAATAGCTAAATATTTTGTCATTATTTTTTTTTTATTCTTATTAATACTAAACTAAAACAAATTTAAATCCGCTGAAAAGTATTGCTTTAACAATAATATTCTTACACTACTTAAACTTAATTTTTCTTGCTTTTAATCCAGCGAAGTCGTCAATAATTTCTTCAATATTGACTTTGGCCGTGGTGTCTGCTTCTATCGATAATGTTGCCAAAGACCTTAACCTTTCTTGGCTCATTGATGATCTTATTTAAGTCTTTATTAACTTTAGCCGAGAAGAACTCCTTTCTGCGGTAGCAACAGTCACAGGAATTGTAAGTAAAATTTTGTAGGCAATAAACGTGTTGGGATATGGATTTTATATTCTGTTCGTAAATCTTGACACACAAAGCAGCTGTTTCAACTTTAGCGGGAAGTAGGTCACGAAGAACTTTTAGTTCTGTGAACAAATCATTTCCACAGGTATCCTTTTGCCCTTCAAAACTTAAAAAAGCTTCTAGGGCTTTGCACTTTTCCAACAATTGACCTTGTTCAATTGATTTTAATTCTTTCACCCTGTTCAAGAATCCAAACATAGTGTGAATACTCAACTTTGAAAATATGTTCAGCAGATTCTAAAATATGCTCATCTTCTCCTTCGTAGTCAAACATTTTTCGTTTCTTCCTTTGCTTGACTATTTGAAACTTTGGCTCTATGTCCAAATGTTCGCTCATTTCTCTTGCAACCATTATTGCTGCAACTAAACCATAATTTCTAAATTGCTCAAAAAACTGTACCAGTCCTTAAAGCAACTGCTATGCCATGCCTAAGTGCGTTTTTTCAGCCTGCAAGTTTTTGCTCACACTATTTACAGCAAAGAGCACGTCTACCAAATAGCTAATGCTACTAAAAACTCATAACTCCTTATTTCATTGACAAAGGATCGAGCTTCACTTTTTGCTTTAGGGTCGTCAGTCGCTTCTACTACTTCATCTAAAGCATCGTGTACTTCCTTAATCTGGTAACGAAGTGCTTTTACACTTTCAATTTTACTTTCCCATATGACTTTTTAACGGTGAGGACAGGAACATGTTTTTTTAATGTCCCACCGCTTCGTTGATGCTGAAAAAACAACATAAATTCTCTGAACAATTCCGAAAAAAGTTATAGTCTTAGATGAACATTTTGCGGCATCACAAATCAAGATATTCAAACTGTGACTTTCACAAGGCATGTAAAACGCTCTTGGATTTATTTCTAAAATTCGAGCTTGAACTCCAGAATACGACCCTTTCATATTTTCATTTATCATTGTCGTATCCTTGGCCTCTGCAGTCCTTAATCTCTAAGCCTATTTTATCCAGTTCCTCTAATAAAATATCAGTTAAATTTTGCCTGTTGTTGACTTAACGTCTAAGAATTCGAGAAAATGCTCTTCAACAGTCACACCCCCACTTTTATTCTTACTAGCATTTACATTGTTTTCAGTCTTAACAAATCGTATCACCAAAGACAACTGCTCTTGGTGGCTGAGATCGGGAGTGCAGTCTAGTAGTACAGAAAAATACTTAGCTGCCTTAATGCCTGAAACAATTTCCTCTTTCACCTTTTCAGATAACAGTTTAATCAACTCATTTTGAATATTTGCCCCTAGATAGTGATCGTAAATCTTAGACGATCTGATTCGTCTCAAATGCTCTTGCATGACTGGATCAAAAGTAGCCATCATTTCAATAAATCCTAAAAAGTTGCCATTGTTTGGCTCGTACAGTTTAGAGTTCGATCACCTGAAAGCAATATTGTGCTGCGCTAAATATTTAATGCCACTAACAATTCTTTTAAGAACCTCACGCCAATGTTCCTTTTCTTTGTTTATCATTTCATATGTTGCTTATCAGTAGTGGACGCTTCAGCTAAACGTATCTCACAATCCGTCCACTTTCCAACATTCTGACCATGAATTGCTGATTTTTCGTGATTATCAAGAGCTCCGCCCAAGTGTGCCCAATCACTATACCCTTCGTTAGCTAATTGAGATCCAGTGTCATTTCCATACAATTTGCAGCAAAAACAAAATGCTGTATCAGTACTTTTGCTGTAAACTATCTAACGTCTGTGCACTTGTTCGCCATTATTCATAGTTCGTTTGTAAAAATTGGCAGAAAAATGTATTTTTTCTGCATTTTTCGGAAAATTAAAATTTTTAACTTGTAACGGGCCCTTTTCTATTATTTCATCAAATTGGGGGTGAGTTAGTAGATTTACCATAGAGCAGGATCATAAGCATCTGAAAGTAGTTCAAACCCACCAGTTGAATTTAAAGGGTGACATGATTCTGTTGTTCTGGAAATAGTTTTAACAGGAGCAGGAGTGACATCAACACTTATACTACCAATAGTCGTCTGATCGACTAACGATTCATTAATATCCAAATTTATTTTTTGGCCATGAATACTACTTGTACTTGGAATTATTTCGTTACTCACGTCATCATGAGTTTGAGTTACGTCATGGTCGTCAACTTCTTCACCTATCGGTTTCAGAAACCGGTTTGCGACTCCAAAAACTTATCACGTTTCACTTTTTTCTTCTGCTTGTCAAACCCACTTTCATACTTTCTGAATTTATCGCGATCTCTCGGCATAATATTGTTACGGATCAGGTTCTTTTATAAGAGACAATACTCATCAGCACTTAAATATTTATTTAGCACTCACACATACACTTACTAATAAATCGCGTAATTTATTTTAAAGTAGAAGACTAGGTATTTATTTGTTTACACTTCGCCAATAATAGACTAAATGACTCGGGCTGAATGAACTCTCCTTTTATATATTTTTCCCTTTAAGTTCTAGAAAAAAAACTATACTTTACGAGCAATGGAAGACTCCGAATTTTCGTATAAATAAATCTCAATAATGCCGAAATATTCTAGTTACTGAATCCCTTTTTTCTTTCTAGTCGCGCCGCCTAATTTGCATAATGGTACGTGACATTTTTTGCTCGTTTGTTTGTCTTTGTTCGCACCACCGACGGCGCTGCAATATAAAACGTTTATTATTACGTAATGGTAATGCAAAAATAAAGCAATATCGTACACATATAGCAAGAAAACTTCAATAACTAACAAAATAAGCTTTACTACAAATTAATATTTGATATTGGCAAAATTTTATTTTAAATGGCCCTGAAAATGGAAAATCTCATATAACGTACATAATAAATGTTTAATGCGGAAATCTAACAGGTGCACCTGTCAATTAAAGATACAGATTTAATATTGAATGCTTCCCTCGCACAGAAATTTTTGCAGGAAACCCTGATTATAACAAACAAAAGACAAATCCTAATCTGATTGGCTGGAACAACTGTGTACTTTTAGTGTGCCTGCGTCGTAACAGGCTCGGTCAGACGTCGCCGTCGCCACTTCTGACTTTATTCGAAGTCTAAGGAATTAGAAAGTAAAAAATTGGAATACCTAAAGTTGAAATGTTTAGAAACAAACAAATCCAATATAAACCATTGAAAAGAGAAGGTTTCAACTAATTAATTTTTAGTCCGTATTATCTTATTCTAAGAATATTTTATTTGAAAAGGCCCCTTACCGCGAGGCCTTCGTATGCGCAGGGCCTCCACTCGCTCCACCCTAAGGACAGCCCTGAATCTCACATATGCTATATTCGAATTGATTGCGAGTTCAACTATCGATTTTCGATTTTACGCAGAATTTTTCGATTCTTAAATTGACGCATGTGTAGTGTCCATGCTTGCAATACATACGTATGAGTATTAAAGACGAAAAATTGAATTGGATCTTGTTGCCGGTCTTATTATAGACGTCTAGCATATATCCGAATTGAAATTATTAGTCTTGGCTAGTTCAAATAAGAAAGCAGAGTCGCGCTTGGCTCAATATGTTTGGGAAATAGACCATAGGATTACGTAGAACAAAGCAACAACCTTAGTCACATAAGATAACACCACAAAGAGAAGATTGTTAGAAACATTGTACATGACCGTAACACCAAACCTGAATATTAAAAATGTCTGCTTCCATACGATGTCCACAAATGTCCGCAATCACAATC
This sequence comes from Trypoxylus dichotomus, assembly GCA_023509865.1. Taxonomy (NCBI): domain Eukaryota; kingdom Metazoa; phylum Arthropoda; class Insecta; order Coleoptera; family Scarabaeidae; genus Trypoxylus; species Trypoxylus dichotomus. The sequence goes on from CM042079.1 coordinate 30,264,169, forward strand.
CAACATAACGAGTACTGTACCAGTAACAATAATAGTCTATTGTAGAGTGTTAGTAACAATAGTAATTTAAAACATGATAAAATGGGTAGCGATAGATTTATTTGGAATGCTCCAACGTACAAATTTGTTATTTCCATAATTTATAATTTCAAATCACAGAAATGAGTAGTAACGAAACAAAATAGATAGATATACGCTGTATGATATGCTGTATAACATACGCTATTAAGTATGCATAAAAATTAGACTGCTCTCTTATACAATTACATAACTGCTACAAGTAAAAAATTGTCGCTGTATGGTGATTTTTTCATCTAATTTTGCCTGTTTGATATAGTATGTATAGAGAAATTGACCAAATTAGCTCCAGTTTTATACAGATGGTTTGATTTTAAAACATCGATCTAATACATCGTTTTATGAGACTTCCCCCGATGCACTGCAGAATAGTTGCTCTCTTAAATTTAGAAATTTTCATGTACGTGTAATCTATACCATTTACATATCTTTTAGTCGAGATAAACTGTTTGGTAAAGTGTGTGACGAAGAAGCATTAATGGTTAGCAGAAAAAATCCAGAACCTGAGGATTCCTTCACTTATGTTGATTGGACATGCGATTCAACGATTTGTATTAATAAAATGTTCCAATGGGTTAATAAAATTGAAAACGTGATGAATCATGTGGGTAAGTACGTGAAAAGACTATACTTTTACGTATGCTGTTTTTGAGTTTGTAAGAAAATGATTCAAAATAATCTAACATACATGTTTAACTTACAGATGAATGTGCCAATAAAATAGTGGGCAGTTTCAAGAAAACAGTGATAAATATTGTAGTATCTTATTTTGAAGATATGAAAAAAGTTGTCCAAACTATCCTTGACCAAGGAATAATAGAAAAATGGGAAGTAAAGGCAGTTCAAGCCGAATTTTGCGGACAAGCAGTTGTAGATATCACTGGAAAATACACAGAAGAATTAGCAGCACTTCAAGTAAATAATTATATCTCTGAATATATGTTAATAATAATGTATATGACATACAGGATTTATGGACAGTAACCAAGCACGAATTGCAGTTATGTTTGGAAGAAGCATTCGTATATTTGAAAAATTTTTCGAATATCTGGTCCACACATTTTTTAAGAATAAACCAAATTAAAGACATAGTTTTACAAGACTTGAAACATGCAATGGCTGACGGATATTTATTAATATGTGTAAGTGAAAAATTGTACGAAGCACATTAACCGATTTTCTACTGTTTTCACTATTATCAATGTTGTATTGTAACTGTATTTGTTATTGATCTACTTCTCGGTATCCTTTTCTATTCATAAAAATCGAACAGAAGTAAATAAATTGCAAATGTCATAAGTATTTTAGCGTTTCCATTGATTATATTTTCGACCTTTTGTAGACCCACACGACATCGTTTGCAACACGAAATGATGTACCCATTTAGCACAAAATCTCTAGGCGTAGATCAGTAATGAACATAGTCTACAAAAGCAAACAGTACATTTTTATATTATATTTAACACTAGGTAGAAGAGATGAAACTTAATATCAAAATAGATACATTAAGGCAAGGGTCCAATACAAAAAATCTAGAAAAAGGAGTAGATAGCCTTTTCCAGTGCTTGGGTACTTTAAAGCATATGTAAGTATTTAAGATTTACTTTATTTCAATGAGATTGTGTATTATGAGTTGGTCCCTATTAATTGCTACCTCCATTATTATTAATCCCACAATGTAAATTAAACTAGCATACTAGTGAAGTTCATCAAGTTGACAGCCGCACTTTTGAATTTTCAAATTTTATTAGGCCACAATATTGTGTACGTTTTATTCAATAATTGCCAAATTTTATGCTTTTTCCGTTTTCGAAATATTCGCAATTGAAATTTGTTCCAACGTAAGATTAGTAAGTCGCGCTTTGGTATTCTCGCAATTTTATTATTCCAACATTTTGTGCTAGTTGTTAAGAAGTGTAATTAAATAATAAAATATTGCATTTTGTTTATTTATTCTAATATGTGTATTAAAAGAATGTAACATTGCCTACGAAAATGATACATTTAGAACCTGATGAAAACATATTGTAATGATTTAAATTGTTATCCTTTATTTACCAACGAACTTCTTCTATAATTTTACTAGTTCACCTATTGCAGATATATTTTTCGTCACTGTTTGGTGCACGCCTTTATTTTTTATTTTGGTTGATGTTAGAAGTTGGAGGCGAAGTACCGTCAGTACTCCCTCTTTATCAAATTTTAAACACAGATATTCAATCTGTACAGGTTTCCTTTAAAAGTTTTACAGGTATCTACTTTGGGTATCCTTTAATAACTAATTATTCACAATTTTTCTTGTTTTTTAAAAAAAAAGTCCCTTCAACAACACTTGCAGAGGAGACGTAAAATTTACTATCGTTCATCTTATATATCGCTTTTCGTAAACATGTTTCTTATATAAATAAATTTTTCAAAATGTCATCTTTAAAAGACGTTTAATACACAGTGCTCACACATTTCAATTACATTGTATGAATTTGCATTATTCCGAAATTGTACTCATAATCTTCGAAATTTCTCGTACGACGAAAGGATGGCACAACTGGCAGCAATTTCCTTTATAATGTCACACATATTGAATATGTGTGTGTACTGTGTGGCCTACCATATAGGCGAACCAATGCGTTGTCATGGATATAAAACAAAAGAAGAACAGACAGATGAAAATCGAAAACAAAAGTGAGACATATTGGCATCTTTTCTCCTAAGAAAGAATAAGTCGTTATTTTTCTCATATAACTCCGTAAAATTATAAATATCTTCGTATTTGCAGCTGATACTAGATACAAAATTTGGAAGTTCCGGACACTTACGTTGGAAGCCGAAGGCCAGTCCATCCTAAAGCCGACCCACTGAGTACGATTTGAAAGGTTATAGACGTCGAATCTTCTTAAGTTCTTCAAAATTAACTCTATCTTTCGATTTCATATTTAATTTCGTAAATTAATTAGAATATTTCAAGTTTAGCTAGTCAGGGATTACCTTAGGTTTTCTGTAAAAACATTTTCTTTTGTAAAAAAGCGGTATATATAGATTTATTTTTATCTGTCAATATATTTGTTTCTTTTTTCAACTTTACATTTGGTATTTTAATTTTAGAAAACATTTTCACTCAATTCAAAACAAATACGTCAAAATCTTAATTTAAAGAACCCAGTTAAAAATTCTAATGAGCCTATTCTCCACCACAATATTTTGGAATAATAACATCAAATAACAATACGACTTCAGTGCATTCTTCATGCGTATTATAACCATTGACTTTGTTCAGGTCAATATATATATATATATGTATATAACACGTTGGGCAAAAGAACTGTGACTTTGTGTCTATTTGTATGCCTTTTAATATATGTACATATTTTATTGTTATTTTTCCATTTATTATAGTAATTCTTCAATTAACTATTTTTCCGTTTTCATCGGGAATTTCAATCAGGTAAAATAATCAAATTTAATTATTTTACATATCTTACCCCTTCATCAAAGCAATAATTGGTATTCTACATTCTACAAATTATAATAGGAATAATTTAAAGACATGATATACAAATAGCACATAAAAAATTCAATACAAACATTTCCCAAAAATCAAACAATTACAAAGTTGATTGCCATGGTGTGTATATAGAATAAACACAACAATATGTTATTAAAGGAACGTATGCACACAAATAAAGAGTATGAATATTTATACAGTATACTTATTCTAGCCAAATGCATGCTGTTCATGCTATGGACACAATTTTGACTTGCAAAACATGAAACTATTGGGGAAAGAAGTAAATTATAACTAAGGAATTATTAAAGATATATCCACATAACATCTGACACAAAATATCATAAATTTAAGCAATATATATGCGTAACAATATACTACGTCCGTAAAATTTCGATGTTGCCTGGACCTAACTCAACAAAATCTACACCCAACATAATAGAAATAACAAATGGGAAGAAACTAAAAAAGACCTGTGTTTTCCATATTAAACAGTTTACAAAATAGGTTTAATATGATTTTTTATTATTTAATTTATAATCTATTCTATTGTGTACCATTTTAAATATAACTTAAAGAAAATATAGGACGTAAAAAATGCAATATTTTGTAAAAATAAATATTTTCTTGTTTTATTAAATAACTAAGTTGTTCCTACTATAAGTTATAAAATGTAGAATACCAATTATTGCCTTCTACAAGGGGTAATACAACTCTGAAATGGGTCGCAAACCAAATATAGAGATGTAGAGTAATCAAATTTGATTATTTCACTGAAAATTCCCGATAAAAAAATAATAAATTTATATGTTGAACTTGACTCGCAGTTTAATCCCAGCGGTTTATCGGCAATTTGTCCGATAAAAGAATTGAACGCTTATACTAGTTGGTTTTGTGCTGTATAGAAAGCATTTTAAGCTGCCACCCAAACAAATTGAAAAAATATCTACACTTCCGATGTACGAGGTATATTCACTAGGACCTCCATTGGAGATGCGGCCGGCTTTTACGGTAGAGCACCATATTATACTGCCTATAGAGAGTTATGTACCTACCTATTGAGAGTTATGTGCCTTATAGAGTAAATGTGCTCCTACCCCATAAAAAGGAAACAATGTAAACGATTTCTTCGCACATGGTATCCAATGCAGTAGGTATGGTTTCTATTAAATTAGGAGTGTTTTGAGGGTATTGTCACTGGAAACTACTTCCTCTACCTATGTAAAATTTTGTGGCGTGCATTAGAGTTTTTTGAGGTCGTTTCGAAGCTCACTGTAATCTGTGGAGAGTTGGTGGTGCTCTATCGCAAAAGGTATTTGTAATATATGTCACATACCTACGACGGAACTGTAAATATCTTTTTTAATTCTGGTGTAGCAGCACAAACTCTTTTCTGTACAGCACAAAACAACACAAAACGCTGGTATAATAAAATTTCAAAAATTCCAACTCCGAGTATCAACTTTACGCTGGCACAAATTCCAATAACAAATATCTCAAAAACGGGAAACAGATAGAATTGCGATTACGACGCAAAACTCTGTGCATAAAGTTTTTGATAGATCAAAATCGTAAATAGTTAAGTTAAAGAAAAAGACAGTTTTCAAAGCTTTACAACCTATAAGTCCATCAATGCCACATTATTGAACTTACGCTATAACGAGCTACTTGAAGAATCGGGAATATACACGATCTTCCATATGAAATAAGAAAGTTTGTATCCGTTATTGACCTAAGAGCAGCGCCTAAAGTGACAAACACTTTGAAAAAATAAAATTTTACCACAATGCCACTCAGCAAAATTTTTTAGAAGAACAAAACGTGAAATAAGCTAATTTCCTAGGAAGAGTGCATTGAACAATTAAACATTACTATAGACTATGCCATCCAACCTTCGAAGTATTGCTCTTATGGAGGTCGCCAATTTTTTAATACAAGGGTTATTTGAAATAATAGGTTGACACTCCAGCTACCAGATGTCTTCTTTGGCCAAAGTAAACCAATGTAAAAGAAAGTAGTAACATAAAACACAATATGTTGTACTTTGATTACATGTTTGATATAATTGTCTTACGACTGTGATAAGATACTTTTTCAATGGCTATCACTGCCAGATAAATTAGGTAACAAATTGTTAAGAATCAGTCTTCATATAATTCTGCACAAACTTCATCATGAGCATCTAGGGAATTTTCTTGCAAAGGAAATGATATTCAGCTCCAGCAACATATCTATTCCCATTGTCAACATGAATAAGGGCAGATCATTGTCCTCGGCCTGAAGTTGGTATTAGACTTGTACCTAAATCCTCGGTAAAAGCTTATCGAGATATATTTGCAGTATTATCATACATATTATTATCATATATCATGCTTTTGATACAAAATTACCAACATGCACCCACGATTCATCCGTAAGCCCAGTGTTTTTCCCTTCATTGTGGTATTTCTGAATGGGTCACAAATACTAACAGTGCCACTAACTAAACTACTACTAACTACACCCTCCAGCCACCCTCCATAGTGGACGCCTTTCGTGAATTATTGCAATCGGTGTGCCTTCCGTCTACATTAACTCCGATGCCTGCTGCTTCGGTTTCTTCGGGTGATGGTATAGTTGATCTCGTTTCTGTGACTGAAATGGACGTGCTGTATGCTGCTATATCGATAAAAACCAATTGTACAGCAGGTAGCGATAATATTCCGGCTTTTGTGGTTAGGGATTGCGAACATATTTTTGCTTCTCCTCTTTGCTACTTGTTTGGTCTTAGTCTTAAAACATCCACCTTCCCATCTGTATGGAAAATTGCCGAATTGTGTGTTTGAGAAATGTTTATATAAGTATACTTATGCTCAAGTTAGACACTGGATTTCCGGTAGCCAGCACGGTTTTGTTGCTCAGCGATCTACAGTAACTAATCTCGTTACTATTACTCAATATTTATCTGATGCTGTGGATTGTGGAAGGCAGGTGGATGTTGCTAGCTGACTAGCAAAAACCTTTGATTGGATCGATCATATCCTTCTTATTAATAAGTTGGATCGTGTTGGATTTTCTTCTTCGCTTCTAGCTTTATTCGAATCGTACCTTTTTAGTAGAAAACAGTTTGTGGCATGTATAGGCTTTGAATCCGATTATTCAGGCCTACTTCTGGTGTTCATCAGGAGAGTATCTTGGGTCCAGTTTTGTTCCTGATATTTATCAATGATTTGTGTTATAAATTGAGCTGTCCAAAGTGGTTACACGCAGGTGATTTAAAATTATATAACACAATTAATAATACTCAGGATTGTGATTATTTGCAAAGCCAACTTAATATATTTCACCTGTGGTGTATGTTATACAACAATCTAACCGTTAATGTGAACAAACGCAAAATTGTCACCTATTCGCGTAAGACAATTCCAATTGTCTACAGTTATCATTTGACTGGATCTCCTCTACCCAGAGACAACTCTATCAGGGACTTAGGTGTCATCTTCGACTCGAAACTCATATTTACAGAGCATATATCTAGTATTTGTGCATCCGCGCTGGGTGTGTAAGGATTTATCATATGTGTTACACGTCGTTTTGCTTCTATAACAGCCATTCTTCATCTTTATTTTGCTTTTTTTCGGTTTAAATTGAAGTATGCATCCTTGGTTTGGTCACCTACATACAATTATCAGATACATCTCGAACAGATTCAAAGAAGGAGTTTAAAGTTCTTATACTAGCTGAGTGCAAATTCTTATTTAATTTACTTAACAATGCCGTTGATGTCTCTGAATTGTTGAGTAAGATTAATTTTATGGTTCCTCATCTGGGATCCAGGCAAACAAATGCATTCTATTGTCAGGCCCTACCTAGAACTAACATCGCTATCAGGTCCCCGTTATATAGAATATGTAACGGCTTCAACTTTATGGATGCTAGTGAATTGGATATTCATGGCTGCTGATTGCCATCTCTTTTGGAATTACGTAAACCGCATATAGATTACAGTTAGCAGAAATTCTTTTTTTACCCCTACACCTCGGAGGCACTGTTGTTCGGCCATTAGGTGATTATTACTATTATTATTAGTATTATTAGTATTATCACTATTATTAGTATTATCACTATTATTAGTATTATTACTATTATTAGTAGGGAAGTCACTGTTGTTGGGTATGCGGACGACATCGCACTGCTCATTACTGAGCGGGATGTAGAACTAACACAGCACCAAACCATGAGGAGGGTAACTCGTTGGATGGAAATGCATGGTTTGAGTCTAGCACCTAACAAAACTGAGATCGTCATTCTATCTAAGAAGCAGACACAATCGTACCCCTGCGCGTGGGGGATGTGGAAGTTACCATCACCCCAACAGTTAGATACCTTGGAGTGATGGTTAATACCGAAATGACCTTTCGTCACCAGATTTTACATACTGCCGTTAAGGCGGCGAAGATGGTTGCGAACTTGAGTAAGTTGATGGCTAATGTTTGTGGTCCTCGGCAAAAGAAGCGGAGGTTATTGATGTCGACAGTTCAGTCGGTCTTACTGTACGGCTCCGAGGTGCGGACGGATGCACTGAGCAAGGAGATGTATCGTAAGAGGCTGGCCCAGGTGCAGAGAAGGGCTGCACTGAGAGTTGCCTCGGCGTACCGCACTGTGTCGGAACCGGCGGTCCTAGTGGTAGCGGGAGTCATCCCAGTGTCGCTCCTTGCTCAAGAAAGGAAGCGCATATATATGAGGAGGCGTGCAGGTGAAGAACGAGTCGCCAACGAAAGAGACGCCACATTAGAAGCATGGCAACGACTTTGGGAGACGGACGGAAGAGGGCGCTGGACTGCGAGCCTGATCCCGCGCCTCCGCCCCTGGATCTCTAGAACCCATGGGGAGGTGGACTATTACCTGACTCAGTTCTTGACCGGTCATGGCTATTTCAAATCGTATCTGCACCGAATGGGTAAGACCGAGACTGGAGCATGTTTGTATTGCCCAAATGACATAGATGATGCGCACCATACCTTCTTCTTATGTGAGAGGTGGGCGGAACCGAGAGAGTTACTCGAAATGGAGATCGACGAATTTACTAATTGACAGTTGTCTTGGTGCTCAAATTAATTGTGTTTACTATCATTTTGTAGGGGAAACGCTTGTTAATTCTGTTATAAACATTAAATTAGAATATTATTTCTTATAACGGAGAATTTAGCGAAAGAACGTTAAACTTTCAATATTAACCTCTATAAAGCTACGGATTGAAACAAATAAACATACAGTCTTTTTGTAATACATAAACAAAAACTGATTTGTTTTTCTCTGCTGTGTGAATAGACATACGAATTTGAAATATACAGGTTGGTAATCGAGTCTCCTGATGTCTGTTTTAAGTGTGCGGCTAAATTGCCGAGTGATGGTGATTTTGTGGTTTGTTAAGGGTGCTCTTGTGGTTATCATGAGTTATGAGTGCTCCATTTCATGTGCTACTTATAATTCGATGGGCAATAAGAAAAAGACAGGCTGGCGTTGTGAAAACTGTAGGGAGAAAAGAAGGCCTAAGGAGGATGATCCACCTTCTATTGAATCGCTGAAAAATCCAAGCGATACTCTAAAGATAAGTTCGGAAATCTCGGAAATAAAATCTATTCTTGTTGGGCTGAGCGAGCAAATGAGGGGAGTGGTTCAGAGCCAACAATTTCTGTCGGTGCAGTATGATGACATAAAATCAAGTCAGGATAGAATCGGATCACAGTTGGAGCAGGTTGAGAAAAGAATGGGGGAGATCACGGAGAGGGAACAAGTGAGGGACACTGAAATCGAAGAACTATCAAGAAGGGTTGCATTGTTGGAACAGGGTGATAATGACAGAAAATTGGAGTTACATGGAGTAGATGAAATACCACGAATGAATATTGAGGAAATTATATTTGAGATTACAAGTTGGAAATTAAATTAGAGTCGAGTGACTTGGAGTCAATATATAGGGAGAACAACAAACAAAGAGATCAATCACGCCCTGTATTGATACAGTTTGTCAGCCGAAAGAAGTGCACAGAATTTAAGGAGAGGAAGCGTACAATCCTAATAAACAGAGATTTAGATAGAAGAGCTTCGGAAAGAAAGATTTATATATATGAATACTTATCTAATTACCACAAAAGGTTGCTATGGGATACGAAACAGTATGCGAAGAAGAATGGTTTCAGATATGTATGGGTACAGAATGGGAAAATATTAATTAGAAGGAATGAAGGTTCGAAGATATACCAGATTCAGCAGAATGCAAATTTGAACAAGATCAATGGCCTACAGAAAAACTATAGCGGAAGTGAAGTTTCAATAGCCTACGATGGATAGTGAAATTGAGGAATATCTGGAGAGTACTGAGCGGGAACTACAGGTAGTTTGTAATTTGGACAATTGGACAGATGTGGTTTGTAATTGGTATGTAATCTACACAATGTCTGTTTTAATTTCTCGTTTTTAAATATTCGTTCAATTAAGAAGCATTTTAGCGAATATTTATGTTTTATAAATAATTGTTTAGAGAAAATGAATTTTCTTGCTTTGGTGGAGGTAAATTAAACAGTTTTGAATATTCGCAATCTGAATATTTATACGATATAGAAGGTTTTGAAAGAATTAGCAAATTAAGAGATAATAATTCTGGAGGCGGTATAATAGTCTACATATATAAAGAGTACTTATATGTTTAGTTTTGTTGAGGTAGAGTTTAATAGCTGCGAGGCAATTTGTTTTTGTATCCATGTTAACGGGAGCAAAATTTATGTATTAGTAGTTTATAGACCGCCAAATTTCAGTGTGACTAGTTTTCTTTTGGAAATCGAGTCTTTTTTAACAATGCATCAAAATCGGACTTTAGTATTGGTTGGAGATATAAACATAAACATCTTAAAAGGGACAAATTGTAAAATAGCAACGAATTATGAAAATATGTTGATGGGAGCCGGCTTTGGTTGTGTATTAAAAGGATATACTAGGGAGGAAATTATTGGTGATGTATGCACTACCAAAATTGTCGGTACAAAGATTTCTGACCATTATTTGGTCTGTGGAACCGTTCATACTACATGTCATTGTGATGTGATTTCACCGATTATGATCAAGCGCTGTGTAATTAACAAAGAATGTATTAAAAATTACATAGAAAATGCATTTAGAAATGTGATTATTCCAAAATTTTAACGATGTTGATGAATTATATAACTTTATTCGCGGTGTGTTTGATGCTGCGAAGGAGGCATCACTCACGATGTCTTCATATAGTAAAAAAAGAAGAACTAAGTGCATAAAACCGTGGATTAGTGAAGATATGATAGCTATGAAGGAACGAGATAGAAGATTTCATAGTTGGAAGAAGTCTATTGAAAATGCCGATATAAAGGGAAAACTTAGAAACAATTACAAATTTTCACGAAACAAGGTCGCTATGCACATCAAACAAGCAAAAAGGAAATACTACCATGATAAATTTGTGAAATATGACAAAAACATGAAGGAAACATGGAAATGTGTCAATGACGTCTTGGGCCGATCTCCATATATACAGGGCAGGAATACATTCGAGAAACACATGGAAACTACAACGAAAGAAATTGCTGAAAAGTTCTGTGAAACTTTCGCCTCCGCGGTGTCACGAGGAGAGCACATTTGCCAGGAACAGCTATATTACAACTACATGAAAAGGAATGGTTTGAGGTGTCGACACATACGTGGGAATTGAGAAATATGTGGCAAAGGTTATGCATGACTATCTACAGAAATATCAAATTCTGAACGAATCGCAATATGGATACCGGAAGATTAAGGGCACCATTGATCTCTTAGAGCACATGGCTGATATCGTGAACGGCAAATTGAATGAACATAAACATGTGTTATGCCTCTTTATTGATTTCAGCAAGGCTTTTGACAGAATCAACCACGACAAACTCTTAAAAATATTGGAAGATCTGGGAATTAGGGAGCTTCTTTTGGACTGGTTCAGGTGTTATCTGACGAACAGAAGATTTTGCGTTAAGGTGGGCAATGAACTTAGTAGTCTGCAGGAACTCAAGGCAGGAGTACCCCAGGGTAGTATTCTGGGGCCTCTACTTTATCTCCTATATGTAAATGACGTAAAACACTGTTTCCAGAATTGTAAATGTTTTCTATATGCTGATGACACTCTGATTCTAGCGGTACACAAAGATATTAAAAAGGCTGAACAAATGTTATTAAGAGAGTTTCATAGATTTCAGCTGTGGGCGCACCAGAAAGATTTGCTAATTAACACCTTAAAAATGAAACTGATGCATATTGCGTCACCACATTCGGGGGTTGATTGCAGCTTAAAATTGACTGTTCATAATACAGACTGTCTGCATATGGAGAATATGAATCACTACAGAAACTGTGAATGTGATAACATAATAGAGCTAGTGCACCGCCAAAAGTATTTGGGCATTTATATAGACAGTCGATTTCTGTGAGATGTTCATATCGGAGAGATTGGCAAAGAATTGAGCTATCTTGCAAACTGTTTTTACTATCTGAGTGATTTTGCGCCAAGGAATGTACTGCTTATCATATACCACTCATTAGTTGAATCGGTCCTCTCTTACGGAATAACCATATGGGACCAGGCATCAATAAGTCACATTAATCGGTTGAAATCTGCGCAGGGTAGAATTCTAAGAAACATGGATCGAAGTGTTGTTGTTGGCAATGTATGTAAAAAATACAATATTCTAAGTATTAAACATTTGTACATCTTTCGGGTAGTTATAAATAACTATTTTAAATCTCGGGATCTGACGACTTTTCACCACCCTCATGCTACAAGAGAGACCGTGGCATGTACGTGGTTCCGAAGGCTAATAACAAATATGGTGATCGACTGATTAGTGTGCAGTTACCGAAGATCCTTAATGATTTACCAGAAACTATGTTGAATCTACAAAGTCTTGCACAAGCAAAGGCAGACCTTCGCAGCTGGTTGGTAAGCCTACGTGATGAGATTAAGTAGATATAAGAATGATCGAAATGTATAATTTGTTCTAGTTTTTCACATAAAATACTAAGGCTAGAGCGTTGCTAGACAAGCATTTAGCTTTCTAATTAGACTGTAATATGTAATTTGGAACAAATTGGAGCTGACAAGCCTTTGGCTTAGTGGCAGGTTATTATGTAATATTGTATTGGGTATACTGTTACTGTTACTGTTACTGTTACTGTTACTGTTACTGTTACTGTTACTGTTAATGTTAATGTTACTGTTACTGTTACTGTTACTGTTACCGTTACCGTTACCGTTACCGTTACCGTTACCGTTACCGTTACCGTTACCGTTACCGTTACCGTTACCGTTACCGTTACCGTTACCGTTACCGTTACCGTTACCGTTACCGTTACCGTTACCGTTACCGTTACCGTTACCGTTACCGTTACCGTTACCGTTACCGTTACCGTTACCGTTACCGTTACCGTTACCGTTACCGTTACCGTTACTGTTACTGTTACTGTTAGTGCTATTGCTATTGTTATTGTTATTATATTTGCAACCGTTATTGTTATTATATTTGGAACCGTTTTATTTTCAATTGGAATACGGAATTTATTTGCCAGGCTCTAGTGCCTTGCTAGTTTCTTCAACTATCTTAGAAAATAGATAAAAATGAAATAATGTAATAAACTCAAACTCAATAAAACGATGAACCAAATTTGACAAATGACAGAAATGGTAAATAGAACAAATGTTCTGTACTAAGCGCCAAATAACTTAGCAATATTCCTATACTCTATAAGACTTTCTACTTGGAAACCTGGATGACATAGGCTATAAATACTTTTTAACAGTTTCAAAGAACACAGCACTTGTTTGGTTTATATAAAAAGACTTACTACGATTTTTGGCAACAAAAGTGTGTCTTTCATATAAACTGAAATATGCTATATTTTGTATTATTCATTTTAGGACTGTACCTTATTAAAAATATTACAATTTTCTTCCTACTGGATTATTTTAGTTCTTCTTCTGCTAGATTTCTACTTAATCGACATAACTAACACTAATTTGCTCATTTGTGCAATGTTATGTATAGAATGGATAATAGCGGAGATGGCAATAGTGTGCACTTAATTTGAATCAACCGATATAATCTTTACTGATCTTCATCCATAGATGTATACAGAATCAACAGAAAGAAAGCATTATACTAGAAAATATTACGGATCTGCTTCATGCAGAAGCAGAGTTATTGTCAACTGAATTATTGTATTTTCTTCTTTGTCGTTACAAGGAAACCAGCGATGAAAGCAGAAAATCTGCTATTGAAACCAATGAAGAAAACAACATGAAAAATATCGAAGAAGCAGCTAATTCTCTCTCTTCGGAAACAAATACTGCTAAGACGTTATTAGCGACGGAAATTCGTACATGCAAAGAACAAATTCAATTATTAGAGCATTGGAAATCTGGGTAAATTCACCGTACAAAAGAATCGTATAAAATTCAAGGCAATATATATATATATATATATATAGATATATATATATATATATATATATATGTTGAGACGGATGTTTCGCGGTCGTCGTATATGAATTAATACTCCCGAGATTGTGATCGCGTATGTTGCTGGTTCCAGAAGGGGCTTTTTCGACAAGATTTCACTCATCTTCTACTGGACGGACAATAGATGTATTCAAGGTACCAGAAATCTCTCTCTTTATCTTTTCCATCTTGCCCCATCTTTCGCTCGGGTGTCCACCTTCAGCTCGAGCGAATTTTTCTTTAACGGAGTTGGATGATCGTTTTTTTCCTCGTTTTGAAGTAATTCAATCGAACCTTCAGCTACTCAATCCACCGTCAGCTGGAGTAAATTGTGTCTTCGACGGAATGGAAATGTTTCTTGTTCTGAGATCCCTTCTCGAGAAAAGCACAACTGTACTTTTCCCTCGATGGACGGTGATTCTCCACTTTGCGTACCAGTGTCCAGGGCTGCGTGGAAACGGCGGTCGATTATTCGGGCGTTCCGCGACCTCGCGAGCATGCAAACGTTGTCCGCGAGCATCGCCAAGTCGACGTACGTGGTTGTTGGAATGTCGCTGGTGTAAATGCCAAACACGAGAGATGAGAGCGCTGACCCGTGCTGTACTCTTGCCATGGCGGTCCTAACTGTGGACTGCTGCTCTTCTAGCTTGACCACGAACGTCCTCTGGCGGAGATATGAGTGGATCTTCAATAACAGTCCCCGGTGCCAGGCTTAGTCCAAAGCTTTAGCGACGTCGAGGAATACTGCCCCTGTGTGTTCTCACAGATTAAAGCCTTCTTTGATCTACTCGGCAATGATTGGAGGGTGGTGTTGTGCTCATATGTATGACGAATTCCTTGGAGTTGTGCTTGTGATGCCATACAGTTCTAGAGCCTGGTCGGATCGGAGAGCCTTGAATATAGCCTTCACATCTTCGTGCGATGTTGGTTGTAGCGGGCCTTCTTCTTCCTCTAGCGTAGGGATTTCTCGCACTCTTCGGTGAACGCGTCTTGTGGTTAACGTCTGCGTTCTCGTAGACGGGACTGCGATGCTGCTCGATGGTTTCGGTGAAGGCTTCCGCCCTGTTCTAGCTAGTGAAAGCGACGCCGCGCACCCGGTGGTACCTATGGTTCGGTGGTAAATGAGCTCGACGATTCTTCATGGGTTTTACGACCCTCCATAATGCGGACGAAGATTCTGAAACTTGCGGGTTTGGCACGTCCCGTCATTTGATTGTATTCCGGCCTTGAGAATGGAATTGAAAGTTCTCTACGACTGTCTTCGAAGCCTGTTCTTCTCCCGTATGAGGTCTCCCTGGGAATAAATGCTCTGGAATCGATGGCGCGTGAGATGTTTGTTACGTAACTGAGGCTGTTTGATACGCGCCTCGTGACATTTGGTCCCGCTGTTTCCAGTAGGATCGGGCTGTATATCGTGGTGATGTTATTAAAGGGCCACCTGTCCGAGTTGCAACAGCACGAGAGGTTGTGGTCTGAAAGGAAACCTCGTTGAGAACGGTGAGCTACTGAATTAGACGTTCTTCCTCATAACCACGATATCCAGGACGACAAGCTGTCCGTTGTGTGGGAATACCGTGGGGTCGACGGAAGCGTCTACCAGAAAATGGTAGTCGTCGGCAAAAGGCGTAGACATGTACCGCTTGCGTTCGTCATCCCCGAATTCCAGGACAGATGTTTGACGTTGAGATCACCGGTGAGAATTACTGCTCTCCAGTTGTCGAAAATCTCCGACAGGTGATCTTCCAATAGCTGCTTTTTGAACACCTTGTATGCGGTGACGGCTTTTACCGGAACAGTCGTCATATTGACCGTGATTGCGGTGGCCTCGATGTTGTAAAGTTCCAGCACCAGGTCCGCGCGGTGGTCGATGGAGGATTTGACCAGGATGGTCGGTTCGGTACACTCGGTAGTTTGGAAGCGAGCGCCGATTGCTGGACCGGAGATTAGTTTCTCCGATCAGCATTGCGTCCAGATGGTGTCTGTGGATGAATTCTTCCAGTTCCATCTTTCTTGTTGATAGACCGTTTGCTTTCCAGAACGAAATAAGCATCGTTTGCGGTTGTCGAGGGCGTCAATTAATTGCTGTTGAATATTGCCATGAGGTCTTGCAAGTGGTTGCAACTATACTATACTACACACAGCATACGTCTACTACGACTTGCTCCAGAAGAGAACTTCATCGAAACGTCGAGCTTCTTCAGATTCTTTTGAGAACCAGCTATCTACGCGGATCAATACTCGGAAGAATTATTTCATATATGTATATACCTCAAGATTTCTCGATAGCTCCACGTTGGCTCTTCGTCCTGATAAAGGCCTTTGGTTAGAGTTTCGATAACATTGTAATTCTCTCTAGAACTCCTCATCATAACGGACGACTGAATACTGGCTTAACTCCGCGCATTAATTGGTTGGCCATTGTGACAAGAAGTTCTGGAAACAGACAACAACGATATTATCGAAACCTAGAACCAACGGCTTTCAAATATCTACTGCTGGAGTAAAAATATCCGAAAAATATTAAAATGTTAATCCTATTCCTATAACTTTTATAAGTACAGCGCTTTTCTCCAGGAGAAAAGCGCTGTATATATGTATATATATATATATATATATTGTAATGGGATTTTTGAAGGATCTATTCTCCTCAAAAACACACCCATTTTTTTATTGCATTTGCTAAAGTCACCTATAATTTTGCTCATTTACAGTAATTGTAGTTTCTTTTAATTTAATGGTGTCGTTAAGGAAAATACAAGGTTGGACTCCCTCTAACATCGGATAAAACCTTAACATTATATTTAATCACTAAATATCTTAACGTATTTGCAATTTACAGTTTTCTTACGATGTATATGCATTTTTTTACAATTTCCCAAAATTCCCTTTTTTTTCAAAAAAAAAGTCACTTAAACAACAGAAGATGAGGATATTGAAATGATCCTAAAATTTTATACAAATATATTTAACACAGACGCATATCCACACCGCACTTAGCTAAGATCACATCCAAGGCCTACATCTCCATCGCTGGAAACCCATAGGAGATGTTTTTGTTGCCATGATGGCCCTGCTGCAGTCATTTGTTTCTTGACATGGGGATCCAGCAGCGATTTACGAGCGTGATCGACACGCATAACAATTGACTAATAGCGTTGCTACTAGATATCTGAGTGAGCCCCATATTTAGCGAATTTCGCTAATTATTGCGAGGAAAGTACCTCAAAAAGTTAGGGAAAGTTGTAGTGGACTTGTCACCACATTTATAATACCCGAATATCGGGTGAAACACCGCTGATCCAGCAGAGCACCTCTGGATAAACTTGGTCCTTCCGTCGTGAGAGTGAAGATAGGAAGATACACCATCCTACAATAGCAAAGTGCGTGTGTTTGTAAAGAAAGTAAAGCACTTCATCCTTAATAACGTCATTTATTATTTAAAATTTTTAAATACAAAATTTATTAGCTAGCTAGGGATTGCGATAGATATTTTGCCGAACACATTCCCGATGTAAGTAATATATTCTAAATTTGTCAATATATTTTTAGTTTCTTTATTTCAATCTAATCTACTTTTCATTTAATTTATTTAATTTCATTAACGTCTTCTAAATTTTATTTCAAGAAGCAAAATCCCTGATTAAAGAACTCAATACGTAACCTTGAGAGTAATCACCAAATCAAATAAATCTATTAGTCAATAAGACTAGGCAAGGGAATATCCGATACTCTTGAAAAACTTGAATCTTTTTCGCTTTCCGATTCATGATTCGATTTATTAGTTTCGAGTTGCAACCATATAAATAATTGATTACTCAAACAAATGGTGACAAAATCTGGTTTTGACTTTGGTAGCCTTTTTCGACGAAAGAATGAAGTAGCAAAGCCAAGTAATACTTTACAGATGCAGTCAACACCTGCGAACCATGCAAAAACATTTTTCGTTAACGTTTTCCTTGGCCCAATTTATGTACCAAATATACGATTTAGTATTTTTCAATATATATTGCAACTGCCATGAATATCTAGTGACGAAATATCCATCGGAATCAATAAATAATTTGTGAAAAGCAGAGGCAATTTTATTACTTTGAATTTGAATTAACTTGACAAGTGCTAAAAGTTTTGGTTACTAATATTGATCTTATAAAGATAAGGCAAATATTAGTAATAATGTTGAAAAACTAATAGTTACTAAATATTTTGTGTTAATGAGCTTTTGATTGCAGATTATATACGGTAATAGATAAGTATATGAATAAATGTAAGGAAGAAAGTGTGCAGTTAGCGAAATATTGGATTAATACCGAGAAATATAAATCAATGTTACGATTGGAACTTATGGAAAAA
Organism: Trypoxylus dichotomus; assembly: GCA_023509865.1. NCBI lineage: Eukaryota > Metazoa > Arthropoda > Insecta > Coleoptera > Scarabaeidae > Trypoxylus > Trypoxylus dichotomus. Next base: position 30,282,630 of record CM042079.1, read on the forward strand.
TTGCATGCGCATAGATGCGAGAGATACAAATTACTCATATTTTCTACAAGAACAGCTGAAATAAAGAGTAATAACAAAAGACTTCAACAACATAAACAAGTAAGTAATGTACTCCTATCCACCATTAACTTTAGGTTTTTTCATGAACATTTGTCACTCTTTTGTGTAATTAAATAGAAACAAGCGGGGATATAGTCACGAGACTAAAATACAAGCGTTAAGTTACGAAAATACAACAGAATACAAGGATATAAAAGAAAATATTACTAAACATTGTTATTGTAATTAAACCTCAATTTGCTTACTACGTTTTTTAGAGGGTTATTATGAACATAAATAAATAAAACGACCCAGGGCAAAAAATACATCCTTATTGCACATACAATGCAGTATAAGAATAAAAATAATTTTTTGAAAATAAAATCTATTAAATTGCCACTACGCTTTTTCTAAACATTCATGAAGTCGTGATTATAATATTCATTGTAACTCCTTCAAGCATTTCCTGGTTTATTGTTCTAGTTTCTCGAGTAATGTTGGCTTTTAAAGCGTGTCACGTTGAAGGAATATTTTGGAAAACCCTAGGCTTTAAATGAGCCCGTAGAAAAAAAAAACAGGGCTGGTCAAATCCGGTGACCTTGGCAGCCAATTAAAATCACCATGTCGTGGTATAAATCGTCCACGAAACATATGAAAATGGGTACACACTATTCTATCGAAGAGAAACTATACGTTCAAATTCTACCGAGAACCGTGAATTTACAAACTAATAAATAAAATAAAAATTTAATGTTGATACTAAGGTACAAGGAAATTGAATTGTCACGTAGGGACCAAATATATTGTAATGGGAATTTTGAGGCCGCTAATCTCTTCAAGAACATGTCCATTTTATTATTGCATTTGCTAAACTCATCTTTGATTATGCTCATTTACCCCAATTGTAGTTTCCTTTAATTTAATGGTATTGTTAGGGAGAATGCAAGGTTGGACTCCCTTTAAGATCGCATAGGACTTTAGTATAATATTTAATCACTAAATACCCTAGCATATTTGCAAATTACAGTTTTCTTGCGATGTATTTTGCATTTTTCCAAAATTCCCTTTCGTCCTTATTATGTAGAAAATTCCCTTTGTTTTCAAAAAAAAAGAGAATCCATTAAACACCAGGAGACGAGCATAAAGAAATTATTCTATCAAAATTCTATATTACAAAAGTCAATATAATTAATGTAAAATATTAATCGCCTAACATCTGGATCCAATAGCGATTTACGAACGTGATCGGCATTCGGCACGCGTAACAATTGACTAATAGCGTCGGTATTAGATTTCTGAACATCAACAGAGTTTATGAGCCCCGTATTTACGTGAATTTCGCATATTATTGTGCGAAAATTATCTCAAAAAGTTGTATAAAGTTGTAATGGACGTGTCACCACTTTTATAATACCCGAATATCGTGTGAAACACCGCTGATCCAACAGAACAACTCCTTGGACCGTCCATCGTCAGCGCGAAGATAGGAGATACACCATCCTACAATAGCAAAGTGTGTGTGTGAGTAAAAAGGACTTCATGCTTAATAACGTCATTTATTAATTAATAAATTAAAATACCGGTTTTTGTTAGCTAGCTAAGGACCAACAACATACGCAATCAGAAACTCTCGAATATTATTCACAATATTTATCGAATTTCTGACCGCGTATGTTGTTTGTCCCGAAAGGATTAAAGGAATACTGTGTATAATAATGTAATGGTATATTTGACACCTCTATTCTTCTCAAGAATATGCTCAGTTTCTATCGTATTTATTAAACTTACCTTTCACTAAGCTTATATTTCTATTGTTAGCGGGAATGCAGCATGCTCGCTCTAAGACCGGCTAGCACTTTAACACATGGGCTGAAAAGTCTCGGGCCTAACAAAGAAAACACGTTTTTTTTTTGTTCAAAATTAGCTTTATTCATCAACGTAATCTCCATCAAGAGCAACGCAATCATTCCAGCGCAGCTCTAACATTTCAATACCACTTTTGTAGAACGATTTACCTTTTGCCTCAAAATAGGCCTCAGTTTCAGCGATAACCTCTTCATTCGTGCGAAATTTCTTACCGGCGAGCATTTTTTTGAGGTCTGCGAACAGACAGTAGTCGCTGGGAGCCAAATCTGGCGAATACGGAGAATGTGGGAGCAATTCGAAGTTCAATTCATGTAGTTTTGCCATTGTTTTGATTGACTTGTGACACGGTGCGTTGTCTTGATGAAACAACATTTCTTTCTTTGCCATATGCGATCGTTTCTTTGCAATTTCAGCCTTCAAACGCTCCAATAATGCTATATAATATTCACTGTTGATGGTGTTTTCTTTCTCAAGATAGTCGATGAATATTACACCACGCACATCCCAAAATACCGAGGCCATAACCTTTCCAGCCGATTGTTGTGCTTTTGGGCGCTTTGGACGAGGTTCACCAGTTGCTGTCCACTCAGATGACGATCGTTTTGATTCCGGAGTGAAGTGATGGATCCATGTTTCATCCATTGTCACATATCGACGCAAAAATTGCGGTTTGTTACGTTTAAACATGGCCAAACACTGCTCAGAATAATCAACACGTTCTTGTTTTTGGTCAACAGTGAGCAAACGCGGCACCCACTTTGAACAGAGCTTTCTCATAGTCAAATGCTCATGCAATATAAAGCCAATACGTTCTTTTGATATCTTTACGATGTCAGCTAACTCACGCAACTTCACTGTTCGATCATTCAAAACGATTTTGTGGATTTTTTTGATGTTTTCTGGTGTTACCGCCTCATTTGGACGTCCACCGCGTTCTGCATCATCGGTGTCTCTACGACCACGTTTGAAGTCAGCAAACCAACGTTTTATTGTTGTTTCTGATGGAGCAGAGTCCCCATAACACTTTTCAAGCCATTGCTTCGCTTGAACGGTATTTTTTCCCATCAAGAAGCAGTGTAAAATTAAAACACGAAATTGTTTTTGATCCATTGTTTTGAAAATAACAAAAGTAACGTGACTCTTAGCACAATAACTCACAAACTAATGAATAGAATATCATGAAATTTTAACAGCTGTCTTTTGAAGGTTAGTACTAACTGAGAGAAAGATGACTGCAATAAAACTAGCGTCATCTATGTGTTAGGCCCGGGACTATTCAGCCCATGTGTTAATTAATATTAGACTAAGTTATTGGTTACCCAAGTGTAATCGTAGATTACAGTTTTCTCGGGATATATTTTACATTTAAATTCAATTTCCAAAATTCCCTCTCGTCTTTATTATTAGAAAAATTACATTTTTCTTTGAAAAAAAAGATACTCTTAAACAGCAGGAAAAGAGAACAATGAAATTATTCAACGAAAAGTTTATATCACAAAATTCAATATAGTTAATGTAAAATTTTATACAATAATATTTAACAGAGGCATGTACACACGGTAAATAGCATAGATCACATCCACAGCCTACATCCCCGTCTCTGGATATGCATAGGAAATGTTTTCGTTGCCAAGATGACCTTGCCGTTCTCATTTGTCACCTATTAGCGGTTTGCGAGCATGATCGATAATCAACACGCGAAACAACGGACGAATAGCGTCGGTAGCTGATGCAGAGCATCAACAGAGTTTGTACGCTCCTTATTTAACGAGAGCCATAACCACTAAACAACGGAGACCCGTAGGAGCCAATCACTTTTAATACCAAGATATAGTAATGGCTTTGAAGATATCAAAATATAAGGCGGCTTTCGAGAGATGGCGTAAACATCAAAATATAAATATCGTTCAACCGAACTGTTATTGTTCATTCGAAGCATGTTTATAATTTTTTCTTTAAAGAACAGGAGATCTACACGTTAAGATACGTATAAAGAACTTCACTCTAGTTTATATTATAGATGCTTTGTGTCAATTAAATGTTAATCCCCCGATATTTTATTCCTCACTTTCGGATTAAGAAAAATGTGTACTTTAATTAGTGAAACACACGAAAACCGATGTCAGTCAGATGTCAGATGTTACAATCTGTAAGTACAAATTTCCACAAGTGCGATCATTCAATACCAAGGGTCATCGAATTCGGTAGATATTTATAAGTAGCCTTTATTATTACAATTGTGTTTTTACGATTCTTGTCTACACTTCGAGATATACCTATGTAGCTTGAAATGCTGTTGCGTTCTTTGTGCTATACAATAAGGACTTCTGACTACACAAAAAACATGAGATAAAAACTGCTGACAACTCTAGCTCAACTCACTCCTCTTACGGAGATAAGCGAACGAAACGCCTAGCCCTTGGTTGAAGAATGTCTAGCTTCGTGCACAGGATACGAAGCGATCCAAGAATGACAATTTTTGAATTTGGTTAATAAATCCCTCTATTTAGTACGCGGCTATGTTACTTTCCATTACTCCAACTATTATTGGAATGAAGCTGGTCTCGCATTCGCTGTTGGTATGTTCAAATTTGTACATAAGATCTTTATGCTGTCTTATTCTTTTGTCTGCTATAGTAGTTTCGCCGGGATAGAACATCTCTATCATGTACATTTTATTTTCTAGACAATCCAGGATCACCAAATCTGGCTTATTGTGTGGTAACTGAGTTTTGATACTAAAGGAGATTTCCAGAACATCTTACACTTATCATTGGAGACAACAGTCTCCGTCTCACAGACATGGTAGGATGTGGTAGGACTGTGAAACACTTCGAGGCGCATGTTATGGCTATCTATGTATCGCGTGAGGACAAGCCAGTAACAGATGCATCACCGTTTCCTCATATGTTTTGCACTTCCAGCAACGGTTGTCTTCCGATAGCGTTCCCATCACGCGTTTTGCCTACGACAACGTATGAAACACGCCATATTGGACGGCGGTGATGTATCCTTCTGTTTTTAAGTACAACGTTGGCGACGTTAGGTACGTAAAAGTAAATTCCGAAGGCAGTTTTTGCTCGAACGCCAGCTTGAAATACTGCCCGTGTATTGCTTTGTGTAATGTTCTTCAAGTGTTGACACATCTTCCGTTTAGGTAGGGTTTTTAATTCCTGTTTGAGATTATCAAGGGTATTATCTTTCTTTAAACTGGTAGGGGCAGCGTCAAATGGTAATTTTAGTATTTGGCATGCTCCTGTTGCTATTTTAAATAATAAACTGCCTAGGGTTCCACCTCTGTCGCCCTCGCAAACCATAATTATTAAGGAATCGGTGGAGCAGCGAATTTGATACTCGGCTCCAATCATCAGCTGGTTATGTAGCCATTATTAGTCCTCGCGCGCCTTCACTTCTTGGTAGGTATAACCGCTGGATCGCAGCCTTGGAATGCAGACTCCGACAGGTTGTGAAGTTTTTCCTGGTATCTCTGTCGATTTGAGTTATTTTGTCCGTCACCCTATGAACGCGAATGTGTGCGATATTATCGGCACTGCTAGCATATTCGTAGCTTGTGTTATAACTTGTGTTATGCTGTAGCTTGGGTAGCAATTCTTTTGTGTTTTGCCATAAGTTTACCTAACCAAATAAATAACTGACAATAATTGCCCTAGCTCCGATATTCCATCAAAGGCACTACTGACCACTTAACTATACATAATAAACGCAAATCTAGCTAACTAAATCTATACTATTCTTAACCTACGATAAAAATAAAAATAATGCGGGCCTAGCCCGGGTCCTACTTAACTTAGATGTTAACAATATATCTCCTAACCCTAGAGAAGCAGTTCCGAATAAAATAAATGCCTAATCTAAATATTTATTACATTTTATTCATCATCAACAGTACAATACAATAACAAACATGCGTTTACTCTGAGAGTCGCTGCTTCCTAGGGGTTGGTTCGTCACGCTGGTGGTCCCTTTGGTTTGCGAAGGTCCTAGGCGTCCGCAAGCGATCGTTTTGATGGTCGTCTCTCTCCTCCAGTATCATGAATAACAGTCGTCCCGCCGCCAATTACTGTGTCGAGCTACCTGCTCAACAAAATCATACCTACAATCATTCTCCCTCTCGCTTCCACACCAGAGGGCATGTCCTTATCAACATTCATTCTTTCTCATACAAATATATACTTAGCATGTGTTGCCCCTTTCGAAAGAGAGTCCTGAAAAAGAAAAAGAAACGTATTTCGCACCCTTTAGATCGGAAGACCAGACAAAACCGTAGAGCCTCCAGCTCTATTCCGCAGGACGCCCGCGCGAAATCACCCAGAACCATCGCTCACCCTTCAGAGCCATATGTCTGCGCGATGTCTCTCGTCCCAAGCAAAACAGCTCTATTTTTGGCTATCAGGTCCGGAACGGTCACGCCGTCTTGACGCTTCCGCTGTTCGTGGGGGCAATTATACGACAGCCATTCAGGAGCTGTCGCTCCGGCGCGCGGGCCTGGAGAGCATGTTACACACGCCGACGCACGATGCACCGCTATGTCTGGTCCTTCTACCGGGTGCCGTCTCGTTACTCGGCACATAAGTAACGAGACGGCACCCGACCGCTTTGAAGCAACCTCCCAATAGGGGACTATTCAGTCCTTCATGTCCTTACATTTCGCCTCCCTTTGCATTCGCGTCTTGAACTAATTCTCGTGCCGTAATCGTTCGATTTTTTCGGACGGTCCGCAGAAGAATGTCACCATTCCGCCGTTTCACTGGCATTGATTTTCGCTTCGTTTCGTAGCCAACGTAAGCCCGCGTTAATCGCCGCAGTTTCTGTACGCGCCCTCCACGTTTCCGTATACAGACAGTCGAACAAAACGTCTTCGGCCGTATCCTCCACACCACACTCGCAGTTTGCGTCGTCCCTACGCCCTATTTGATCCATATTCCATCCTTGCCTTTTTTAACACCGCGAATCTCCATTTTCTTCGCGACAACATCAACTTTCTCTACAAGCTATTTCTTTGTGGCCCCGCACGACTGCTTAACCTTCGATTGAACCTCTACCGTAGCATTACGTCGTTTGAGTTTATCCGCTTTTTAGCAAATGGCTGCACAACTTGGGCAATCGAGGCCCTTTTTCCGCGTTCGCGCGTATCTCCCTCAAGATTCCGTTTTGTTCGCCTAAGAGCTGACTCAACTCACATACCTTATCGCCAACTACGATCTTCGACCTTAAGGGTCTCGGACCTGACGGGCACCAATTTTAAAATTGTATTTGTTAAATGCCTAACACGTTTCAGCAACTTCTCCACGGCCGTTTCACAAGTTCTATCGCCGTTCCCGCACCTAATGCTATAGGTTAGATGCGTTTAGAATCTTCCGGAGCTCGTGAGCCATCCAGAAGTGTTTTATCACTCTACGAAATTCGATTTTATCCACTTTCGTGAAACCATCTGACTTGCTACACAAAACACACTCTCAAACAACAATTATAGACAGTAGACGTCTGAAATTTTGACAGTTGCCATAAAGAAGGCTGCTCTTGCCGACCAATGAATCCACTTCAACCTTTGTGCGCCGTCTCTTGCTGATTCCGAAAACATTTGAGGTTACCCTCGTATTATTATCATTATCGTTGTCGTTGTCGCTGTCGTTGTCGTTGTCGTTATCGTTTGTTTGTCATTGTCATTATCATTATCATTAGTATTATCGTTAGCATTATCATTAGCAATACCATTATCATTAACATTAGCATTATCATTATATAATAAACAAAATATTTAGTAGATGATTTAAGTGCTAATTTCAACGATCTAGTAGACTTATCGAAAATAGACATTCTGAACTCTCTAAATCTGAAGCAGCGTAACGGTTGTCGGGGTCCGCCGTGTCACTAGGTTTTTTGTCCCTGACGTTTCGTGAATAACTGCGGTTCCCATTTTCAAATGTACTGAAGTACCTCGCTAAACGTCAGGGACAAAAAAATAGTGGCACGGCGGAACGCGACAACCGTTACGACTCTGAAGCAGTTGTTTTTTGAACAATATCGAGTTACAGTACGCTTATGGACAATGTGCTTACGAATACTAACAAATCTGAATGCAGTACAGTAACTGTTAATCTTCACTTATCGCAAATACTTTTACTGTTCAATTTTTCAGCAAATACCTAAAAAAGAAAAGAAAATTATTAGAAGTATAAACAAGACTAATGTTGCAATTTTACTTTACATGCTTACTTAACATTTCATTAATTTACTAATAAATTATTTCTTCGTTCTCATATAGAGTATTATTGTTTCCAACTATGACCATGACATCGTCGGTAAATATCTAAAATGTTTTCTGCAAGGTCATTCAGATAATTCTATAATTACCGATAAAACAAACCGAGGTTTCTTTTGACCAAATTCCACAATTTTAGAAGAGAATGATACATAGCCCCAACCACATAACATCATAGGTACCACACAGTTTCAACTTTTCCGGAGTGAGTTAGCTTATATTTACTATTACAGTAACTAGTAAGAATTTCAATTCGTTTGTAAGCGGGTTAATTCATTATTCAGTTTATTTTGTAATTACTTGTAAATATTGTATTTACAAGTTTTATTTAAAAACGTGTTACAAAAAAACTTCTTCAAACCGGGAGAAGTTCAAACAGATCTCTTACATAACCTCAGCTAAGAAAACGTGCAAACGTTCTTTTTCGTGTCAATTACCTCACATGAAATACAGCTGATTACAGAATCAGACGAAACATACTTGATCTTTTGAATACTTACCTTCAAAGAAGAAGGCAAGCAACGACGTGGAAAAAACACAGAATCGCATGTAACAGATATTAAATACAAAGATGTGCAAGGATTGAAACTTGATCCAACACTATTTAATTTGTACATAAACTACTTACCCCCTAATGTTTCGAGTGCAGGGATATGCTTGCAACCACCCTAAAAAATTTTAAGAGACAATCAAATAGCGCAGTCAATGAAGCCAGCACTTGGTTTACGGCGAATGAATTAAAAATGAATAAAGAAAAACTTAAAATTAATGTGAGGATTATACGCATTAAAAAGGGTGAAGAACGTAACTATTCATCACACTAAAAAAATGGCATATTTTGCCGTATTCCTCTCGTTGTTGAACCATATTTTGGGCATCGTCCACCAAGGCATTTTGAATATTTCTTTTGCGAGAGAAAGTAGTGCGATTGCAAGCTTCAATGCCTAGAATCTTGTAGAAGCTATTTTAAAAAGTAGGTAATAACTCCCTTAATAAGTGTGTATTTACTCATAATTCTAACTCACCTCCATAACAGCAAAGGTCATTACAGTATTAATGGACACACTCATAACTAGATTACACTAAACTAACCACTTACGAGTACCTTACCATACGCTAACAAGACCACACAAATTGTACAATTTGCTAAAATCAGAAATCGAAGCAATCGTATCAAATAAATTCTAAATATTAAAACGTTAGTTGTTAGAATACGAATACTACACGCTCGAAGAATTCACGAATAGCTTAACCTAACATGGACATGTCTTATTTACATACTTTGTTGCTGTTTTTGTCAACTAGCGTGATACATGCATATAAGTGCATACGTTGTTTTATTAATTGTTATTGTTTTCTTCTCTTACTTTCTTTTGTATTAGCTATTATATTTTAATATACATGTTGTACATATTGACATGTACATAATTTTCTTAAAATTTGTCACCATATTTCTACTCCTGCTTCCCAAAATATCTTTCGCCGCACCGGCTTAGTTCTTCTTCGCGAACGAATCCAACATACACGCCGTGAGCTCGATATCATTTCCTGATCGCTTCTTCAACTTCATTTACAACTTTCATCTTAATTTCTTTTGAGGACTGGTCTTTATTTGACAAAATTTCCTATATTCAGCACCAAATCACGCTTGAAAAAATGACGGAAAATCACCGACGCAAATTCCAAACGATCTCCCCTAAACCACGCCCAGGTCCAAAACCTAAGGTCGTTGTTAACCTGTCTTCTAGACTTCTATACGATAACGAAGAACTAGTGCTGGCCAAAGATCTAAATTATGCTATATCCCCCAAAAGTATTCCCAAGGAGGGTGTTATTGCTTGGAGTCTTCTATACGCTCTTTACCGAGTGTCATTGCCGACCAAATCCGGTTCAAAATAGCCAAATGCCACATCTCGGCCAAACCCCCCGTTCCAACCTAACTCATGAAGAAACCAAAGTCACCTGTTGTTGCAAACATCTTTATGGAATCTTTCGAGTCCGTCGCCCTGGAAAACTCAGAGCTACAACCGAAAGCTTTCCAAGATTCTGAAAACTCTGAAGGTACAACGTATCTTGCTTTCATTCACGGTGTTACCGAACGCATCGGCCGAATCCTCAGAAAATGAAACATCGAGGTAGTGTTTAAGCCTCCTTCAAAAATTGCCAACATTCTCCCTTCTCCTAAGGATCAGGTTCAGACCCTATCTTCAAAAGGGGTCTACAAAATCTCGTGCTCTTGCGGTCTAGTATACATAGGTAAGACAGGTCGTTCAATAGAAACCCGCATTAAAGAGCACATACGTTATCTAAAATCGGGGCACGTATCATCGTCTATGGTAGAAAAGTCAGGGAGGCAGTGGAGATTCAAAAACATCCCGATAATATTAATAGCGAAGACGGATATCATCTATCCGCTATCTGGAAACCGCTCCTGCAAGCCAGAAGGTTTTCGCCTCTACCGCGGTCAACACGCCGAGACACCGTAACCTTCTGCCAAAGTGGTTTCGCCTCTAACGTGGTTTACACGTCGAATTACCGCGCCACTTTGGTTTCCCCTATTCTCCTGTAGAAGCCGCCTACGAGGGAGACGAAACGTCGAAATCCCGCCTTTCTCTTTTGGTCTCTTTCTTTTTCCTTTTTTCTCTCGTATTGTCATTTCCTTTAATGTAGCCAAGTTTTTTTTTGCTAATGATTCCCATTCTCTTCTTGTTATATTGTCTAATTTTATGGAAAACATGTAAACTAATAAAGTGTAATTTTACTACTGGTTGTTCTAATGCTTCTAAAGACCGTTAATTTTTATTAATAGTATCTAAAAATTGTCTCAATTGTACATAGTTCTCTTTTGTAATAGGTGCTATGTCATATAATGCTCTTATATGGTTTTAATGATTAATTTTCTGTTTTTAAGTCTTTCATTCAATAGTGACCACGCCCCTGGATAATTTTAAGACGTTACCTCTATTGACGCAGTCACCTGTCAAACATCTTTTGTTAAAGTGGACTTTAAGTAGTAAAATTTTTGAATATTTCTTAAATGGTCGTTGGAATGAATCAATGAACTATAGGTATCGTAAAACATAAGCCATTCATCGTAAGCACCACTGAATACTTGTAACTTAATTGGCGGTAATTTTATTTGCGTATTTAGATCTTCGTTTTCTGTCGTCCTTGAGGTGTTTTGCTTTGGCTTGTATTTTTCAATCATTTTCGTAGCTTCAGCATACACTTGAAAATAAGTTTCTTCAAAATGTTCTCTTTCTATTTCTTGGGCCTCTAACTCCTTTGGACTTGCTTGTGCTTCAATTTGATATTGAATTCCTCAAAATAGCTGTCCAACTTAGTCATTGGAATACACAATTCTTGGTAGCGTGTATTATCTTTGATCCCAGTGATAAATGTATGAAATCTGGTTAACTTTGCCTTTATAGTACCCCCTTTTGCACTAATTCATCCATTGCTATCCTTGTAGGCTGTTACTATAAAAAAAACACTTACCTTGTACCTAAGTTACTCTTAACACAGTGCTGTGTTCACCAAACCCGCTCTGTGTCGCAATGTCGCTGAACGAACCCTTGCAATCTGAACGTTATGATCCAACGAATCGCGCTCGTTCGTCGCTGACTGTAGCTGAACGGACCTTTGTTGTCTGGACGTTATGGTCCAATGAGATACGCTCGTTCCACGCTGACTGTGACTAAACGAAACTCTGTTATCTGAACGTTGTGCTCCAATGAAACCCGCTCTTTCCTCGCTGCTGTGGCTGAACGAATCTTTGCTATCTAAACGTTGCGATCTAATGAAATCCGCTCGTTCCTCGCTACTGTGGCTGAACGAACCTGTTTCCTGTTGCACGTGTTGCAATTCAAACTAATATGCCCTAATGCTTACACTGATTTGCCCGTATTTTGATGTGAATAGCTTGTAATATTCAGTCACTTCTTAGTGTTATTATATTTATAAATACTTGCACAGGTTACTTACAATATAGTACATTTGGTTTATATTATGTACTAGACTATTACACGTTTTACATACAGAGATCCATCTTATTACTTATTTCTATATTCACTCTAGTTCTAATGCCAACCTAGGAAAATTACACCTTCCATAACACCCTCTCTTAATGCTATCTTTGGTTGTTTAACTTAAACCTACTCCTTTTTTATTTAAAAAGATTTGCTTACTGTTCAGTCCTTTGGTTAGCATATCAGCCAACTGAAATTTTGAACTAATATATTCTAAAACCATATTGTTATTGTCGTATGGTTGATATTATTTATTACGAAAAATAACTAAAAGCCACTGACAACATGTATATAGTTACACAATATCTCACACCTTCTTGAATAGTTGTCTCTTCTCCCACTATGCGCGTCTAAGTTCGTCTATGTATATACAGTGTGTGTAATAGCCCATACTACAGTTATTATTCAAGTTTTCCGTAAAAAAATTATACTTGATATCAATATGTTCAACACGCTTATTATTTTCTGGATTCTTAACCAACGCAATGCATCCCTGATTATCCTCGTACATTTTGAAATTTAAGATCTCAACATTCATATCAACAACAATTTTTATGCCAGACAATCTTGAACTGTCGCTCATAAGGCTACCAGTTCTGCCTGCGAACTCGATAATGTGACACAATTTTGTTTTCTACTGACCCATGTTACTCTGTCACCATATAGTTTAATTAAAATTCCCGTAACTGATTTTCTATCTGATAAATCGCTACCCCAGTCTGAATCGACATAACATGTTAATGGCAATTCTTTTTTCTTCCTTTCATATACCAGGTTCATACTTAGCGTACCTCTTAAATATCGTAATAACCTCTTGAAATGTATCCAAACTTCCTCAGAATTCTTGTCCTGAAACCTACTATAGTAATTTACGGTGATATCCGGTCTAGAATCAAGTATCAGGTACATCAAGCATCCTATTACATACTTGTTTCACTGGTTTATTCCCATTTTCACTATTTCTGTTCACACTTATTTTCAATTTTGGGTCTATGGGTGCATCACATGGCTTACAATTTTCAAAATTAAGCCGCTTTAAAATTCCCGTTAGATATCTTTCTTGATTTATTTTTAATACCCCTTTATCTCTGTTATATTCTATTTGCAATCCTAAAAAATTCATCATACCACCCTTATCTTTTATTTATTTCGAACTTTTCCATTAATTTATTTTTACATTTCGCTATTTCTAATAAATCTGGTCTCGATAAAATAATGTGATCCACATATAACAACAAGTAAATAATTTGATTATTGCTTTCTTTAATATATAAGCAATAGTCTGTTTCTGAACGTTTGTATCCTAAGTTTATTAAATAGCTATTTATCTTGTTGTTCCAACACTTGGACGGCAGTTTCAACCCATATAAAAACTTGTTTAATTTTGAAATACTTCCTAATTCACACTTAACCCTCTCTGACGGAAAAACATAAACACTTTCCTTTAGTTCGCCATTTAAAAAAGCTGTTTTAACATCTAATTGCTTGAAATAATGCTTATTTTGATTGCCTATTGATAATAAAGTTCTAATAGTCAACATCTTAGCCACTGGTGAATATATCTCATCAAGGTCAAACGACTCCTTTTGAGCAAACCCTCTTACTACAAGCCGCGCTTTGTATTTGTTCTGTCTTTTCTTTCTTCGGGATTTTGAAAAAAATACCCACTTTGTATTCAAAACTTCCACATTCTCTGGCTTTTCAACCTCTGTCCACGTATTATTCTTTTCTATCGATTTTATCTCTCTCTCCATTGCTTCTGTCCACAAATCTCCATCACTCCTTTTCTCTAATTCTTCTATACTCTCAGGCAGTTTTTCTACGTATGACATCGCATCAAATGCCATATACATTTCATAATCCATAAATCTTTTCGGTAATTTCTGCTTCCTCTTTCCTATTTCTTCATCTGCTTCTTCGTGAATTTCTCGTTCCCCTTTGGCTTCTTGTCCATTTTGATCTTCAACTCCTTCTGTATCTGTTGCATCTTCATCTGTTCTACTAATGTCAATACTTACAGTTTCCGCTTTGTAATGAAAGTCATTTTCATTAAAAATCACGTCTCTTGCTGCTATTATCTTCTGCTTTAGTATATTATATAATCTGTAACCAGCATTTGTGTAACCTATCATAATGCACTTCTCAGATTTTTTGTCAAACTTGCATTTAAATTGGTTTGGTATATGTGCATAAGCTGTTGATCCAAATACCCTCATGTTTTTGACGTTTGGTTTAACTCCATTTCAAATTTCCGCGGGCGTTTCATTCCTTGTTGTTTTGCGGGGATCTATTTAAGATATATGCTGCAACTCTTATTGCTTCACTCCAAAACATCTTAGGCAAATTTGCTTCTTGTATCATTGCTCTCGCTTTATTCACTAGGCTACGATTGTATCTTTCGGCTTTCCCATTCTGTTGGGGCGCGTACGGAGTTGGATAATCAATAAATGTCCCATTGTCTCTACAGGAATTTTTTAGTTCACTTATAATATACTCACTTCCATTGTCACATCTAAGAACTGCTATTTTCGAGTTAATATTCGACTGCACCATGTTAATATATTCTTTGAAACAATTGTAAACTTCACTTTTGCTTTCAATAACAAAGACTCGAGCAAAATTTGAATAATCGTCAATAAATGTAATCAGTATGTATAATTTCTAATAATCTACTTGCTTTACTCCTACCACCAAAACTTAATTTTATAATTTTTGCACCTACACAGGATTCACAGAAATCAATTTTTCCCAAACTTAAATTATCTATACCATTAACCATGCCATTCTTAATTATCTTTTTTTAAGTTACTCTGACAAATATGTCCTAAACGTTTATGCCATAAATTTAACTTTACATTTTCAGATTCTACATTTAAACATTCATCTAAACTATTTCATTCAAAAATGACTTCATATAACCTATTTCTTTTCCCTATACATACTAAATCTACATCTTTATACATGAACACTTTTCCAGTTTCAGATACTACCTTAATCTTAGCCATTTCTAACCTTCTAACAGACATTAAATTTTTCCTTAAATTTGGAACATAAAGAACATTTTCTATGGTACACTCTACATTCTTATTATTTACTCTACTTAACACTTTGATATTTCCTACACCTACAGCTTCCATGTAATTGTTATTTTTTGCAATAGCCATTTGTATTGGGTCCTTTAAATTTAAAAAATCAATAAAGTATTGTTTGTCATTCACTAAATGATCTGTACATCCAGACTCTACATGAAATGCAAGCTCATTAAGTGTGAACGATACCAGCTGATCAAGTCAAACATAAACAAATACCTCATCTTACGTCTCAATTCTAGCGATATTCCCTCACACTAAACATACGTATATTGAGCATACGTTAAGACGATATCCTTTACTTTAGTATGCTATGCAGTAAAGACGTATATCATAAATAACTCCTACCAATCTGTAGTTTTAGTTGCCTGTAGACAGGCTGAATATGTATGGCAACA
Source organism: Trypoxylus dichotomus (assembly GCA_023509865.1). Taxonomy (NCBI): domain Eukaryota; kingdom Metazoa; phylum Arthropoda; class Insecta; order Coleoptera; family Scarabaeidae; genus Trypoxylus; species Trypoxylus dichotomus. Next base: position 30,298,333 of record CM042079.1, read on the forward strand.
CGGCATTTTACTTCCCTATACAGAATCTACTAAGATGCTTTTCTTGGTATTTTAGCAATTTTGTTGCTATGTATCGTACTAAATTGACTGTTGCAATTAAGAAATATATGAAAAGAGTAACCTTTACAACAGGTTGTTTCGAATACGATTCATTTGTCGCTGTGAACTCTTACTTTTTACTATCGTTCCAATGAAACTATACGCGTGACTATTTACTTTCAACTCTTAATTAAATGGCTACATTGCAGTCAAATGAAGATGTTTGTGGTATGTACAAGTGTGTATAATGCGAAATACAACAACATGAAAATTTCGCAATTAAATATCAACTTGAAAAACCCAAGCGTTTATTTTCTCTGTTCGCGTTTAACATATACTTGTAATGAAACTAATGAAAATTTTTGAGTGTAGAAATTGTACAATACATTTCTTATCAGAAAACAAGTACCTAAAAATACTTATGCACAAAAAGCTTGTTTACCTTTCCTTTCAAACTCCACTGATGCAGAAGTTAGTAAAGTAAAGTAAATGAGGAGCGGACATGCTATATATATTTTATTCACAATACAGTAATATAAGATGAGATGAATTACGTCATAATTCAGATTGACATGTAAAAGTGGTATCAGTCGTGAAAACATAAGATATAATACAACCTTTTTAAAGTATTCACAAACTATGAGAAATTGCTTACAAAGGTATCGGTCACATTCCTCCTTCATCAGATCTTCTGTATAATAAACACAGTTGTTTGAAACTTCTTTGTTACACCAGAGTAGAGTGTCCATCCATATTTCGAGCAAATCATAATCATCTTATGTGCCTCTTCCAATATATGTACTGGAGTACGGTGTTGCTATTGACAAAATCAACTCAATAACATTAAATTCAGATCAAGCAACATGATAAGTGCAAAAATTCCCTTATAAAATTATCATCCACATACATTTTATCTTTGTTAATTGTGCATTAACTACAAAAACTCTTCTATATCGCTTCAATCATTTTTTACTGTTTGACTAAATATATACATATATGTAAACTACTTCTCTGAAATAATTCAATACTTCATTTGTCATATATTTTCCGAAAGAAATACTTCTGATTGATGCACTTTCCATGCGTAGCAAAACATAATTTGAAAGGCTTACTAAACAGAACATACTAATAGATAACACCTTCTTTTTACACGATCCCAAATTTAGTGATTTTCAGGTAGCATGCTTATGGATATAAAGTATGTAATGTTTTAATTCCATTTCTTTTATAATCTTGGTATACATTTCTTAATACAACAAACAACGTGCGTACGTGATATAAACACTACTACTACTACTGATATGTATATTATGTATGTCCTTGGCCACTGCCGCGCTCTCTGGGGTATGTGAGGCAGGATCACTCCTAGACATATATTACAAAGTATTGTATTATATAAGGATTATTCGAGTGAGCATCCATATGCATACATAAAATATAACATTTCTATTTCAATTTTAACCAGCTCTAGTGCATCATGAGTTTTTTTTTAATGTGTTTGAATTCTAATTTTCTTTGGAGAACTAAAAAACAAAAATTTGTTGAGGCTTTTAATTACTCCAATACAGAGTTTGGTTCAGGAAATCTCAACAATACCAGAGCTTTCTAAAAAGAGAATTAACACAAACCTATATGGTTATTGAATGTGTAACTATACTACATCGAAGGATAGTAATAGTCCCTCTCATTCTAATGCCTTTACAAGACCTGAAGTAGTCCAGAACATTTAGCATTATCTGCTGCTACGGGGCCTTCTTTATCACTTTCTACTGAAATGATGAAAGCACAAAAAATAGAACAATAATTCATATAATACAACCAAATGTTGTAAAGCCAGACCTCCCAATTAATGTGCTGAAAGCTGTTAAACAAGCATAGCAAGTAACCTCAGACGTCAAGCAACTACTGTTATCATAGATAACTCCACGTAGTTGGGAATGTTCCGTACTAAACGTTGTGACTCAAAAAATGCCATCTGTTGATGTGTGAGGCAAATTTTTGTCGCGTGTGCTGTCAAAAACCGCGGGCGGCATATGGCGACAAATTCAAAATATATTTATTTCGTTTTTATTTGGATGGTTGGTATGCATGGAAACACCGGCATTTTTATAATAAATTTTATTCAACAAAAGTTATACGAAATTACATGGCATGTGCAATAATCAGTAAAGGCTGGAATTCAGAGCGCCGAAATCTGCAATAATCAACAGTAGTTGGACTTTGTGAATTCCATGCCTTCATTACAATTGCAATGAATAGATGTAAGGATTCGCAAATATTTTTATATCATCAACAAAATAATTTCTTTCAAGCATATGTAGGTGTACATTAATTATGTGCAACTTTCTAAATCAAAGATGAATGAAATGCTATTTGTATGTAATTGTAAAAGATAATTTTGTCTGCCCAATATATACTCGATCACAGCGTTTACATTATACATAGTAAATTTCCGATTTTTCCCATGTTATCTACTTGATCTTAGAGGTTTCTGTAGAATGTGTTACACGTTATTGCTGGAAAAATAAACCGTTTTCCAATTTAGCGTAGAAAAGTGTTTGTAAGACCTTTCGTGAAACATGCTATAAATCGACATTTTACATACATCTTATAAATGCTACTTGACACTCTGGTTTAATTTCTACCTCTTACTCGCGTGCTAAGCCCCTCAATACTCGTATATACATCATCTTTCGAGGTTCAATAAACCCTTGCAATTTAGATGATTTAACTGATCTCGTCTAACACACGTCCTTAATTTAAGATTGAATACGGTTTTGAGAAATGATACAATGAAATGCCGCAAGTGAATGTTCGTATAACCGAATCGAATCTCCAAAGATGAATATGCAGATATTTGTCAGTTTTATGTATACATCTATTTCATATCTCTAGGTCCTGGGACTAACACTTCAAGTAATATAATGCTGCTATCGCTAACCATTGCAAGGGTAACTGTAATTGAAAAACATTTGGAAAGTAGTGAAGGTTTCTCATCAATAGATGTAGCGACACTTGTTGCAGCTTCACAAAGGATTCCCAAACCACAGCTTCACCTGGCTTTGACTTATTTGACATATTGCAAGTACTTCTGTCGACTCCATTTGGCTCTGGTGTTGGAGCGTTATTCTCAGCCTTCTGTCTCTCGTGATCCGAAACATCCGCCAATATTTATAGACGATAGTATTGTTAGAACGTCAAATTAACACTTTTTCCTTTTATAAATGGGATTCACTTTTCTTTGCTACTGCATTCATTCTTAACGGACGTATCTATAACATCTTCATGTACTTACTTTCTCTTCCATCTACTACTGGCGCAGGCAGGAATAGCGATGGCACTGCATTTTTCTTCAGGAAACTATTTGAAGCTCGATCCCCATAACGAAAGTGCACATGGCATACTGAATGAGTTTTGTGCACCAGCTGGGGATTGTTTTGGGGTACAACTTCATTCGCACACGCAGCTACCCATGCACGAAAGGATGCTGGACGTATCCTGGGGTTCGGAAAACGATGGCGGGGCGAACTTTTGTTACCGCATCCATGAACGGCACATTTTACGAACACCATGACGATCTAAAGCACAGAAACTTGCAACACACTCAAAAACTACGATGTATTATACTAGTGCGAACAACTAATGCACCGCTACAGTCTTGAAAAAGACCGAATTCTAAATGTGTTCTAAACGTAAAATATTCAACAAAATTAAGCGTTGAAACTGCGACTAAATCACAAAAACGAAACGAATAACTGATAACCATGTGTAACAATAGAAACATAACCTCACGTAACTTCTAACGGAATGGTAATATCTGGGTAATATTTAAGAATGCGCATGCGTATTTGCCTGTATAATTCGATTCTTGCGCTCTCTACCAAATATCTACGAACGAATGAATAAAGAAAAAGAAGATCAAGGTCACAAATATATGATCGCTCCCCGTGACAGATACAGACGCGTTCTACATTGGTCTACATACCGTAGTAATATATTCATAACCTTATATAAAACACAATATTATACATGTTTAATCCCTTTTCAACATTAATACGACGTGCTCTTCGAATGCCGTTGCTTATACCAGACGCGTAGTAGGCACATTTTTGTTCTTTGAAAGGTTTTGACCTTATGTTGTCGGAAAGAAACTATAGGACATAGGTTATATGGCGTAAGTGGGCGTAATGTGACATTTGAGAATAATCGAAAACAAATCAATGTGTGGGTAAAGATCGGTTGGAACGATATTTGTAACAGATTAATGGTATTTATTGGGTTGCACAAATGTTAAAATGTATATATCATAGGTTCAAAAACAAACAGAATAATATGATCGGCAATCGCAGAAAGAAGATTTCTTTTTTTGGTAGAAACCAAATTTAATTAATGCAATATTAACCGATAACTCTTAGACCATTCTCCAAACGTAAAAAAGAAGTACGTCAACCGGGCAAAAATGTCAAATTTAGGAAATAATTTAATTTGTTTTCACAACTGCTCCTCTTTTCTCTATAATTTAATCATTTTGAAAACTTAGAGATGTAATTTATGCCTACTGAATTTCCACAGTCATCGTTCCAATTTAATATAATTCAAATACTACTACTTGACGTTACCCCGACATTTTTGAACGGAATAAAGTTGGTAAAAATTAGGGTAAATTGTTGAAAAAAATTTTTAAAGTTTTGGTAGAGCCCTTTTTTAAATTTTTTGGCGAAAACATTGTTTTTCAAAAAATAATACGACAAACTAGAAAAAAGGCTCTGTAGCGGCGAAGAAGAGCATCCTCGGTGCCAGTTACTAACAAAAAAAAAAGAAATACTGCCAATTTTGCAAAGAAAAATTCACCGAAGTAGGCAATCAGTTATACAGTATCCGACACTCTTAACACTTACGTAATCCTATTCGTTTTCATTATTTGTCATAAAACAAATACCTTGTTCTTCTGACTCACTCTGCCTATTCTGATTATCTGCATAATTTCCTCTTCTGTCGTTTTCTTCTATTCCCTCTTGTACTTTGTCCGCTGTTATATCCACGTCGTTGACCACGATATGTACCTCTATTGAATCCTGGTTGACATCCTCTATCTCCTCGACCTCTGTTTTGATGACTCTGTAGAAATTTCTTACAATCCCTTTTAAAATGTCCTTTTTCACCACATATATAACACACTCCGAAACGATTCATGGAAAATGCAGCAGGCTTTACATTGTCTCTTTTGTCTCAATTCGTTATTTCCATTCTCTGCTTCCCATCCCTCAACTTCATCTCTCAATTTTGCTTTCACCACTTCTAATGTTATATCGGCTTCGGACATATTTTCTATAACTGTAGTAATTGTCTTGAGAGATGGTGGCATTGCAAGCAACAAACTGCACACCATGTCTTCCTTTTTCAAGTCCGCTCCTGTAACCTGCAACTGCCTTATTACTTCATCGAATTCACCTAAAAATATTTCAAGATCTTTTGCTTCTCTTAGTTTCATTGTCATCAATTTTTTCCTTAATATCATCTGTCCGGGAACACCTTTCTTTTCATATCTTTCTTCCAAGCATTTCCACATACTATATGTTGTTTGTGTATTTTTAATTAAATCTATTTGTGTATCATCCAGGCACTGTATAATATACGATATACATTTTGTCTCACCCTTTTTTGCTTCAATCCTCTTTGTTTCGTCCTTGAAATCTGCTTCTTTATATTCCTTTTCAATAAATCCTTTGACCTCTTTTTCGCTTAACAATGCGAGTATTCAGAATTTCCATGTATGGTAATTCTTTCGTTAAAACATCGATGTTCAATGAGTTCTTTGCCACCGCCATAGCTATCCTTATTTTTCTTTTATTTCTTTAACCATCAGACACTTTCTATTTATTTTTTAATAATCCCCAACTAGTATAGTTGGGGATGGTGTCTTTAAATTAAATGAAGTAAAGCAGCATTTGCACAACGATATCAATAAAGTAACTGCAACAACTTGGCAGAACTGCATAACCATGTTATCGGAATAGAAGCGAGTACGAAAGATCTCGATGGAATTATTGATGAAGTTGTAGAACCACTTCTAATTTCTGTTAGAGACGACAATGATAGTAATGACACGATTTTCTCACAAGCATCAGATTAAATTAAAAGATCTTGAAATACTTTATAAAATTGAATGTTGTTATAAACTTGGTCAGTTCTAATTTTAAATAATAGTCATGCATTGTTATGGTTGTAAAATTTAAGCTATTTTGAACTCCATTGCTTATTATATGTTACTGTATATACATTATTATCCATATAATGAGGTGTACTACTTGAACTTTATTTGTTTATTAGGGTATGGAGCAGGAGATGTCAAATCTAACTTCGATTTCCCCGAAATATAATAAACGATATACCGAAATTTTGGATGAATGCAGCAGGAATGTTGAACTGATAAGAGAGATAGCTGTAAATGCAAGTAATTCTGCTGTACTAACTTCCGAAATAGCACACTTCCAAATTATGATTAAAACTATCATAGATAAAGTAGTTAAAACAAACGGAATGTGTGAACATGATATTACTCGGCGTATCTGCGAAATTTTCAAATGTAACCTACTTTACATGAAAGCAATAAAGTAAGCATTCTTTTTTTTACTATATATCCCTCTAATATTTATTCCGTTATAGTATACTACTTGAGTCATCTGTTTAATCCTCAGTCTACCAGAAAATCACGAAAGTATTTTTATATTGGAAAAACTATTTATCAGAAAAAATCCTTTTTGCAAAAATTATAAAGCTACAGTAAGTCAAATAAGATGTATACATCCTATTTGAAAAATCCGTGAGAACGAGTATATTAGTTCTACCATAAGTTAAAAACGGAAAACAACTCTTGAATATCGTTTTGGGTCCAATGGGCCTGACTGGTAGAAGCAGGATTAAACATTGTACATAGAATCGAAAAAATTAACAAAAATAGATTAATGTAATTTAATTAATTAGTTAAAGTTATTCGAAGATATTTTGTTTTTCTTTCTTTGCCGATGAAGTACAGACTTTCTATTATGTCGTGCCACTTGTTTCTATCACTTGCTTTCTCCTCCAGGTCCCTACATAACGTTTCATAGGTTTCTAGTTCGGTGCTTACAGTTCTTTTCTACGAGCTGACTAGTCTCACTACGTTTCTTTCCTTACACAGCTATGGACTAATGCACTTTATAGGATATTTTCCGCAGAACTTCTAATATATCACCAGTCCATCTCACCATGCGAACAAAATTTTTAATTTTGGAATGCTATTTCCTATTATAAAATAGAAGGGGATACAATTTTAAAATTAGAAATAGATACGTTAACAGGTTAAGCCACTATGATCCCCGTTTCTGGAGTAGTCTGTAGATATGTTGTTATACACTTTCGCGGTCGTTATTTTCTTTTAACGAATTTAGATTTCGGATTGAAGCTGCGTCGTAATTGCATGAGTCTGACAATATTTCACTGTCAGTTGCATAGAGCTTCTTCTGGACTACTACATGTCATATCGCTTTTTCCTTCTCACAACAGCAGAGTCATGCAATTAAGACGTGGTTTCAATCCGGAAACCAAAATTCTTTAAAACAGTCTCAAGATAGTTTCTCTGCCTTTGTATTTGCATCAAATCTGCATTGAATGATATGACAGTAGATATATATATATATATATATATATACGAGGTAGGAGCCATAAATTCTCGGCCTGACAAGCTTCTACAGGTTCAAACTCCGACAGAGCCTGCATACACATACGAGCGATCTACGCTATAAATATGATGGTTCGAAGAGTAGTTTTTAATAGCCAGCCAACCAACGTGAATAGCACATGAATATATCTGAAGTGAACTAATATCAATACTAATACTAATATTGTCTGTCATGTCTGAAGTAATGAAAACTGAAAAAGAAGGGCACGCCTAATCACATGAAACAACGTTTAGACGGCATTTACGGTGATTTATCTCCTTCGTATTCCACTGTAAAAACTTGGGCAAATGGTTTCCGTTTGAGGCAAGAATCCCTGGAAGATGCTTAACGGTCGGGTCGACTAATTGAAGTGATAACGCCTCAACCAATTTCAATTATTGAACATTTAGTGTTAGAAGATCGCAGTTTGAAAGTGAAGGAATTAGCAGAGATAACAAACATATCCCTAACAAGTATTCGTCGAATGTTCGACGTCCATTTTAGGTATGAATAAAATTAGTGCAAGATGGGTACCGCGACTTCTTTCTGCTATCCAACTTGAACGTCAAGTCGAATGTGTGCAGTCATTTTTAAACGTGTGTGGAGACGACTCAAAACCGATTTTGGAGTCCATTGCCACAGGGGACGAAGCAATGGTTCTGTTTCACGATCCTATATCGAAAAGGGAGTTCATGGAATGGCGGCGACCTGATCTCGTGCCAGAAAGACGAAAGTCAATCAAACAACGAAAAAAGTGATGGGCACAATATTCTGGGATTGTGAAGGGATTGTGCTAATTGAGTTTAAAGAGCGGAATACAACTATGAACGGCATTATGCATCTTTATTACATAAATTAAGGGACAGTATTCGTGCAAAACGTCGTGAAAAATTGACAAAAGGTGTGCGATTATTGTACGACAATGCTCCCATCCATACTGTCACCGTTTCACAAGCTACCATTCGCGAATGTGGCTTTCAAGAATTGGAAATCCACCGTATAGTTCGGATGTGGCTCCTTGTGATTTTTATTTGTTTTCTAATTTAAAAAAGATCTTAGGTGGCGTCGTTTTAAGAGCAGTAGTGAGTTGCAAGCAGCTGTTATAGAACATTTTGACGGAAAAACTTGTTATTATTATTTTTAGAAGGATATCCGATTATCAGTTAATAGTACAACTATTATATAAATGTATAAAGGTTAGGGGAGTTTTCATTGAAAAATAAAATTTCTAAAGTTTCTATTTTCTATATCAGCTCGAGAATTTATGACGCCTACCTCGTATATATATATATATATATGTCTTGTTATCCTCTCGGGTTTTGTCCCGCGTTCGGCGTTGGTTCTTAGAAGAACCATGTACGTCCTGCCGTTATGATGTAATCGCAACCAACGGCGAACGTGGGACAAAACCCGAGAGGATGACAAGACATCCCTTACCCCCGAAAACATACGCTACAACATATATATCTACACTTTTTCTATTTTATGTTTTCACTTACGTCATTGTTTTGTCGTATAAGTTAAGACAATCTATTCATTCGCAAAATCTTGCTTCCTTTTTCAGCAACAGTACTGGAGAAAGATCGTCAAATGAATAGATTGTCTTAACGTATACTACAATACAATGACGTAGGTAAAAACAAAATGAACGAAGAGTATATAGCATTTTTAAGTATTACTAAGCGATTTCTTTAGATTATTTTCAGAAGGTGGAAATTTCGACAGTAGTACATCCAAAATCGTCTGCGATGAACTAATTCAAATAGAGAAAGTCTCTAAGACTAAAATTGCTTGTTTATCTCAAGGTAGTGAAAGAAAGTGTTCAGAATGCCTCCAACTTCTCGGGCATATTAAATTTCGGATGACTGAATTGTAAGTAATTTTGATCAATATTAAGTCCCTAAGTATTAAGAAAAAGTGAGGAATTGTGGGCTTTTTATGTATATTATTGAATAATAGCAAAACTATTTCTTGTAAAATTATTAGCCATTACTAACACATGGGCTGAAAAGTCTCGGGCCTAACAAAGAAAACACGTTTTTTTTTTTGTTCAAAATTAGCTTTATTCATCAACGTAATCTCCATCAAGAGCAACGCAATCATTCCAGCGCAGCTCTAACATTTCAATACCACTTTTGTAGAACGATTTACCTTTTGCCTCAAAATAGGCCTCAGTTTCAGCGATAACCTCTTCATTCGTGCGAAATTTCTTACCGGCGAGCATTTTTTTTGAGATCTGCGAACAGCCAGTAGTCGCTGGGAGCCAAATCTGGCGAATACGGAGAATGTGGGAGCAATTCGAAGTTCAATTCATGTAGTTTTGCCATTGTTTTGATTGACTTGTGACACGGTGCGTTGTCTTGATGAAACAACATTTCTTTCTTTGCCATATGCGATCGTTTCTTTGCAATTTCAGCCTTCAAACGCTCCAATAATGCTATATAATATTCACTGTTGATGGTGTTTTCTTTCTCAAGATAGTCGATGAATATTACACCACGCACATCCCAAAATACCGAGGCCATAACCTTTCCAGCCGATTGTTGTGCTTTCGGGCGCTTTGGACGAGGTTCACCAGTTGCTGTCCACTCAGATGACGATCGTTTTGATTCCGGAGTGAAGTGATGGATCCATGTTTCATCCATGGTCACGTACCGACGCAAAAATTGCGGTTTGTTACGTTTAAACATGGCCAAACACTGCTCAGAATAATCAACACGTTCTTGTTTTTGGTCAACAGTGAGCAAACGCGGCACCCACTTTGAACAGAGCTTTCTCATAGTCAAATGCTCATGCAATATAAAGCCAATACGTTCTTTTGATATCTTTACGATGTCAGCTAACTCACGCAACTTCACTGTTCGATCATTCAAAACGATTTTGTGGATTTTTTTGATGTTTTCTGGTGTTACCGCTTCATTTGGACGTCCACCGCGTTCTGCATCATCGGTGTCTCTACGACCACGTTTGAAGTCAGCAAACCAACGTTTTATTGTTGTTTCTGATGGAGCAGAGCCCCATAACACTTTTCAAGCCATTGCTTCGCTTGAACGGTATTTTTTCCCATCAAGAAGCAGTGTAAAATTAGAACACACATTGTTTTGAAAATAACAAAAGTAGCGTGACTCTTAGCACAATAACTCACAAACTAATGAATAGAATATCACGAAATTTTAACAGCTGTCTTTTGAAGGTTAGTACTAACTGAGAGAAAGGTGACTGCAATAAAACTAGCGTCATCTATGTGTTAGGCCCGGGACTTTTCAGCCCATGTGTTACATAAAGGAGTTACGTATTTTATTTGGCACAAGTAAATTAAATATATCTAATGGATATACATGTTTAGTTCAAAATTAATACGTTAACCAATCCTTCAAGATTTTGCTTTTTATATGCAAACAACCCTAGCACAGTTAGCTACTGCACACAATTACCCTTCTTTACTCTAAGTGTCGCGCATTTGTTTGTTGTTACACGTAGAAATCGTGGAGTTTCAGTAATTAGTTAACGATCAAGTAAAGAAATAAAAGCGGTTTATGTAAATTCTTACATTAGTATTAAATATTGAATGTGTACCAAGCTTCGTCATGTTTACCGAATAAAATTATTTATTTATGAATGAGTTAGCTATGTTAATTGTGTAATTTCATTGTGCTTTTTTTTAGTCATATTTACTTTCAAGAGCGCTTTATAATAAGACCTTATTTGACTTGCTTCAATTTACCTCAATAATTCAAAAACAAAAAAAAAATCACAAGATTAAAGTATGTACATATTTTGATTGAAAAATATATACTTTTTATTAAAGAAATGATTCAATACACATTTTTACACTCAAAGTAATATTTTTCTTTTACTAATACTTAAATTATCAAATATGTAATTTATTTTAAAAACATACACTTAGAAATAATATTTCTCAGTCTTAAAGAAAGTAATTTTATTTCGGCAAAGATGACTTGAAAGAAGTAAGGACGCAATTTTCTGGGAGAAAATATTTTCTTTGAAATCCTTTTTTTATGTAAAACAACCTGAATTCTCTTAAAAGGTTATCTACTTTTTGATCGTGTTACGAGTACACAGCGAAATTTCTATAGCTCCATATGAACTTGTTAACATAATATTTGGTATTCTAAATATTTTCGACAAATTATGCATGGAAGTTAATACTGAACTACAAAGAGATACAAATGCAAGAGAAAGTTTCATCAAAGAAATTTATTACATAATATACAGAGAATATTTACAATCATGGTAACTCGAAACAATGAAATTTCTATAGGTCGATTAACACAAAATTAATAAATAAACCAAATACATAAAAAAATTATAATTCTTTCTAATCTAAGCCATGAGTGTGCGATCCCCTATTCAAAATTCGAGGTAGGCGCATAAATTTTTGGCCTTATATAGAAAGAAGGAACTTCTATACATTAATTACAATGATTAATTAATAATTTCATAGCCTTATAAAAATATTTTGAAGTTTTTCCGTCAAAATCTTCTATAACAGCTGCTTGCCACTCACTACTGCTCTTAAAACGACGTCACCTAAGATCTTTTTTAAATTAGAAAACAAATAAAAATCACAAGGAGCCACATCCGAACTATACGGTGCATGTTCCAATTCTTGAAAGCCACATTCGCGAATGGTAGCTTGTGAAACGGTGACAGTATGGATGGGAGCATTGTCGTACAATAATCGCACACCTTTTGTCAATTTTTCACGACGTTTTGCACAAATACTGTCCCTTAATTTATGTAATAAAGATGCATAATGCCGTTCATAGTTGTATTCCGCTCTTTAAACTCAATTAGCACAATGCCCTCACAATCCCAGAATTTTGTACCCATCACTTTTTTCGTTGTTTGATTGACTTTCGTCTTTCTGGCACGAGATTCATCAGATCGCCGCCATTCCATGAACTCCCTTTTCGATATAGGATCGTGAAACAGAACCATTGCTTCGTCCCCTGTGGCAATGGACTCCAAAATCGGTTTTGAGTCGTCTCTACACACGTTTAAAAATGACTGCACACATTCGACTTGTCGTTCAAGTTGGAGAGCAGAAAGAAGTCGCGGTAGCCATCTCGCACTAATTTTATTCATACCTAAAATTCCTTCACTTTCAAACGGCGATCTTCTAACACTAAATATTCAATAATTGAAATTGGTTGAGGCATTATCACTTCAATTAGTCGACCCGACCGTTAAGCATCTTCCAGGGATGCTTATCCCTAGCGGAAAAAATTTGCCCAATTTTTTTTACACTGGAATACAAAGGATATGAGTCACCGTAAACGCCGTCTAAGCGTTGTTTTATGTGATTAGGCGTATTCCCTTCTTTTGTTAAAAATTTAAAGACAGCGCCGTACTCAATTTTGATTACTTGAGACATTTCCATGCGCCGGTCAAATTGGTTGGCTGGCTACCAAAAATTAGTACTCTTCGATCTGTTATATTTATAGCGTAGACCTTGCGTATGCACATACATGTCGTGACGTAGTTTGAACACGCTTGAACCCGTATAAGCCTATCAGGCCGAGAATTATGACGCCTACCTCGTTACTTCAAACATCCGGGTTTTAATACTCTCTATCAATTTGGTCAATGTTGAAATAGGAATATCAGTAACACCTCATTATCGCAGATTTTAGTTCTTTCACGTTATCATGCTGTTTATTATTGGCAGGTATATGCCATTTATTATTGACATATAACCCAAAGATTTTCGATGAAATTCGGATCGGTTGAGTGAACAGGCCATTGTAACAAATTAATTACCTTTTAATTAAATCTCTGGAATTAAGGATAGCTGTATTGCCGTGTTGAAATATCCAGTCTTATGTCTGTAATTGTTCTCAAAAGTCTATGAAAACCATTCCCAGATGTTATATATAAGGATTAGAATATATTCACGTAGAAATAAAATATCTAGGGACTTCATTGTTATGGGTAAAAGATACGCAAGCTATTAAACTACCGCCACCAAAATGTCGGCTCAAGGCAACTTCAGTATTCTTACGCAAATTGTGCCAATACTATTTGCAATCATCAGGCCCGTCTAAGTTAAATTTCTTCTTTTCGGAAGATATGACCTTGTTCCACTCACGATCGCATTTTATATGATCTTGCGCAAATTTCAGTTCGCCCTGTTATGTTCTTTTAAGGATGGTTTTGAAACCTTTTTTAGCCACTGTAAATGTTTACTGCCGGATAAAATTTATTGCGCATATCTATTTGTTACTTATAAATTTAATTATTAATAATTAATTACACTTTAATTGTTGCGCAGTTACATTGCGAGTAGAGGCTAAGCGCAATATCGAGTTATTTAACAATAAATACTCTTTTTAAGATATTCAGAGGCTTTTTTACACTGAAAGGTAATGCCTGATTTCGTAGGATGTCTGTCTAACTCTGTGAACCTATAGAAATTTCGTTGCTTTGAGGTACCACTACTGTAAAGATTCTCTGTATAAAATGTGATAAATTCTTTTAATGTTATTTTCTCTTGCATTTGTGTTTCCTTGTAGTTCAGCATTAACTTCGATGCACAATTTGCCGAAAATATTAAGAAAACCAAATATTCTGTTCAAAAGTTCATATGGAACTATAGAAATTATGCTGCACGTATTATTTCCCACTTACTACCATACATATATCTGATAGTTACAATAACCTCTATGCGGCCCTTAGAAAACTGTAATATATTCTCATGATTAATGATATAATAATATAACGATATAGTGATTAATAATAATAATAATAATTTGCGGCAGGGGCAGCAGAAAGCTGAATGGGGATCCAATGGGCGCCCCCTTCCGTCCCCTAGGCTCTTGAGGGAGAGATAACAGCAAAACATCTCCCGGTGCCCGGCACTCGGGTGGCGATTGGAGAATCGGAGGTCCCAGCGTCACCACGGGAGTGGTCATGAGGACAAACCCACCATCACCGGAGTCAATTCCTCCCGGCTTACAGTTATCTTAAAGCCGTGGTCCCGAAACCTATCCAACACCTCCCAACGGGGGGTGGGACCAAGATGAAGTTGGCGGCGCCATAATGGGTTAACTGCCCTAGGTGGCGAATTAACTTGTTCAAGAAAAGGATACAAATAAGACTGACCACAGCCGGCATTTATCGGAGAATGCCAGTGGGACAGCTGGGAACAGTCAAAACTTTGAAGCCTACCACGGACGCAGAACCGCGAGATCAATATGGAATCCGGATAACTGCCGCGATTTGTATGAGTATTACACTTTGAGTGAGCCTGACAAGAGAGGCTATATGAAGCGAATGCATTATTTGTGGGCAAATCTACATCCAGAATACAGGCATCTCACAGCACAAAATCTTAGGGACCAGGCTGTTGTTTTAAAACGAAGGGGGTGCGAAAACCGAGCAATAAACAATATGGAGGTCCCTGCCAAATTGACACCCGAGCCAATATATTCGGACATAGACGTACAAATCGAACAACTGTTTCTAGAGAATCTAGGGGAAAACAAATCTACACTAGGAGGAAGGGCAATTCACCATAAACAAAGTATTACTACAAATACGTCAAGGGAAATCAATGCACTTTTAATAAAACACGTAGCTGGGAATGTGGACCTGAGGGAATTAAGCCATATGGTATATGCAGCCGCAGTAACAGTAACATCAAAAGTAAAGACAAAACCAGATGCATTAAAGAAAACCGAAAAGAGAATAAACTAACTAAAAGGAAAGATCGAACAAAGGAGACGTGAGACATCACAGCAGCAGAGTTTCATGGAGGCTATCCTACGGGGACGCCGATTTACCAAGAAAATTAGACAAATAATGCAACGAGTAAAAAGCACGCATAATACAGTCAATATAAACATACTACGTCTAATAAAAGAACAAGGAATAGATAAAATAAGAAGCTTATGCGCCGCAAAAAGGAAATTAGAGAAAAGCAGGAAGCGAATAATACAGAACAACCTATTCCGAATAAACCCCTCAGCATTTCTCAAACCAACCAAAATAGAGAACACAAGACTAAATATTGGTGACGCGGAACGATACTGGAGCGGCCTCTGGGGGGCCTCTGCCCCAACGGATAGTACAAACTCATATTAGAGGAATTTAGAACTCATTGTGAGAAACGATTGAGGGAGAAACACAAATAAGAGAAATCACAGAGGATGACATTCGCAGATCACTGGTGGGAAAGCCCAATTTCTCGACCTCTAGTCCAGACGGCATCAATTCTTACTGGTGGAAGAAATTCAAGGCAACACATGTGCATTTAGCAAGGATCATCAACATGTTCTTGCGGGATCCAACCCAAATACCGGACTGGCTGTGTGAAGGCAGAACTATTTTAATTTATAAAAAAGGGGACACAGTTGCACCCCAAAATTATAGACCCATAACGTGCCTTAACAGCATATATATAAAATCTTTACCAGTATGGCGCGTGAATTGATTATCATAGACGTAGACCATGTGTGGAGCGAGACGACTGAGCAGAGGGGCGCTAGGAGTGGACTGGCAGGAGTCAGGGAAAACCTGCTGATAGACGCCACGATATGCCAAGATGCTATATTATACAAACGGAACGTGTCGATAGCATGGATTGATATACCAAAGGCGTATGATACAGTATCTCACGAACTTATCTTATTAGTACTACAACATCTCAAAGAACATCCTGGGGTTTCGGCTGTGGTCCGAGAGTTGATTGCCAGATGCAGGACGTCAGTCGCAGTGGGAGGACACCGAACGGGGGAACGAATACAACTGATTAGCTATAAAAGGAGGATCTTTCAGGGAAACTCGCTGAGCCCACCGCTGTTTTGTTTGGTTCACCTCCCATTGTCGCTATCTCTCCGGGGCGGCTGGAGATACATGGCGGGAAAGCCGAATAACCGCAAACACAAGGTAACACATCTCCTATATATAGATGATTTAAAGATTTACGCCAAGAACCAGCACGACCTCCAGAAGATGCTAAATGTAAATACAGGAACACATTCGCAATACGGCAATACCGAGCACAGAAGGAGTGTCATGGAGGGGGAAAGCGTGAGCCTGCTGAATGGAAGTACCATACAACGCCTCCAACTAAATAATTCATATACATATCTCGGAATAAAACAGAGGGAAATGCACGATATAACGACGGTAAAGGCGACACTGACGGAGCGATACAAAAAGACGCTCAGAACAATCTGGATGAGTCAACTAACGGCAAAACACAAAAGTACGGCCACAAACATGTTAGCAGTGCCGATTGTATCGCACACATTCGCGTCCATAAGATGGAATGTGGACGAAATAAAGCAACTCGATAGAGATACCAGAAAAACCTTGACAATGTGCAGAAGCCCCAATGCCTCGGTCCAGCGGTTATATCTACCAAGGCGCGAGGGCGACCGAGAACTTATTAATATCGAGTAGCTACATAACCGACTAGTGATTGGGGCCGTGTACCAGGTAGTTTTTTACTTAAAGCAGCAGTAAGAGCATGCCAAGCACTGAAATACCATTTGATGCAGATCCTGCCAGTCGCAATAAGGATAACATTCTTGAGAAACCAAAACAGGAGTTAAAAACTCTACTGAAACGAGCGGTATGTCAACACCTGAAGGAAGAACACCTGCAAAAGCCAATGCACGGCCAATATTTTAAACTGGTGTCCGAGCAGGGGCTGTCTCCGGAATTGTCGTTCTCGTATCTAACATCGCCAACGCTGTACCCAGAAACAGAAGGATACATCACCGCTGTCCAGGATGGCGTGTTTCATACGATGGCGTACGCAAAGCGTGTGCTGGGAATGCCATTGGGGGACACCCGCTGTACGGCGTGCAGAACGCATGAGGAAACGGTGATGCATCTGCTGTCGGCGTGTCCGCGGTATGCTCCCACGCTGTACACGGACCGCCATAACATGGCTGTGTGTGCAAGTGCTTTACTACCACCTCAGGCATGAATATAAAATAGACGAGCAGAGCGCCGTACCAGGTTCGTGATCCGGTGGCAGTAATCACCAATGATGGATGTAAGATGTATTGGAACTTCTCCTTTAGCACCACGACTCAGCTGCCACATAACAAGCCAGATTTGGTGATCCTGGATTTTTTGGAAAAGAAAATGTACGTAATAGAGATGTCCTATCCTGCCGATACTAACATACCAGATAAGGAGGACGAAAAGACAAGAAAGTACAAAGATCTAATGCATGATTTTAAAAATACCTACAGAGAATACGAGACCATCTTCATCCCAGTAATAGTTGGCGTAATGGGAGGAATGAAGAGCAATATAGCTGCGTACTTAGGAAAAATAAAAATAATCAAAAGCAAAAACATCAAGGGACTCATTAACCAAATGCAAAAATATGTCTTTCTTGGACCGCTCCGTATCCTGAGATCTCACGAGGCTAGCCACTCCCCAACTAAAGGCTAGACGTTCCAACTACTGATCCTCACGAGAGGAAGTAGCCGAAACAAACATGGCAGCAGTGTAATCGCGAGCTACACTGCTCCTTATGGACCTATCCACCCACAAACCGGAATCACCTACTGGCCGAACAACAGTGCCTCCGAGGACGGTGACAACTGATAAAGGACGGTTTTGGGGGGCCGCGTCGGTGACGCTCGTACGGTCGTGCGTGAGGGCGTGGCTAGGGCGGTCCCAGCGTGAGGACCCCGGGGTGTGGGCTCACCTAGGTAGGTCCGCACCCTGGGTTAGTTGTAGGGGTGGAGGAAACAAAAAAAATAAAATAAAATAATAATAATAATAATTTTTTTTTGCGGAGGTGAAATGCATTGACGCATACTAGTATATCCATCTATACTAGTTATGCTGGACCCCCTCTGAAGGAGTACTACCAGCTAAAACACCCCCTCTTCTTCTAGACACCAGTCCGGAACCGTTTATCACATTACTTCGGGCTGGGTCTATGCATTTGGCTGTAGAAAGGCCACACTCCATTGTGGTTTGGAATTATAACAATTCCCTTTCCATGTTGCAATTCCCTTCTTTTTGCGCAGTACATATTGCACATACCGCGAAACTAATAATAATAACAATAACAGTAACAATAACAATAACAATAACAGTAACAATAACAGTAACAATAACAGTAACAATAACAGTAACAATAACAGTAACAATAACAACAATAATAATAATAACAATAATAATAATAATAATAATAAGCATATCCATCAGTACTCGGACTCCCTTCAATAGAGGACTACCAGCCACCACCCGTTAATCACTTTAGTTCGGGCTGTGTCTAGTTTGCTGTACAAAGGCCACGCTCCACTGGACTTTCGAATTATAGCAATTCTCTTTCCATGTTGCGGTCCAAATCGCCTTTCTTCGTGCGCAGGACATATTGAACGTATCGCGTTAAACTTGTCCAGCAATTTT
Source organism: Trypoxylus dichotomus (assembly GCA_023509865.1). Lineage (NCBI taxonomy): Eukaryota > Metazoa > Arthropoda > Insecta > Coleoptera > Scarabaeidae > Trypoxylus > Trypoxylus dichotomus. The sequence goes on from CM042079.1 coordinate 30,317,481, forward strand.
CATTGGCTGATATCTTCGTTATAATTGTGTCGATCGTAAATTCGCCGATCTCCATTTCGAGTAACCGTCTTGGTTCCGCCCATCCCTCACATAAGAAGAAGGTATGGTGCGCATCATCTATCTCATTTGGGCAATACAAACATGCTCCAGTCTCCGTCTTACCCATTCGGTGCAGATACGATTTGAAATAGCCATGACCAGTCAAAAACTGAGTCAGGTAATAATCCACCTCCCCATGGGTTCTAGAGATCCAGGGGCGGAGGCGCGGGATCAGTCTCGCAGTCCAGCGCCCTCTTCCGTCCGTCTCCCAAAGTCGTTGCCATGCTAATAATAATAACAATAATAATAATAACAATAATGATAATAACAATAATAATAATAATAAGAATAATAATTCATACCTTCGCATCCCCTAACAACTTTTCGCCAATTACAGGGAGCATCGGCCAGCCATGAATTATTATTATGCCGGCACGCCTGCGCCTGTGGAGCGTCTTAAGATGATATTTATTCTCACCATTCGCCATGGAGTGAGGAAAACGACAAAAAAACCTCAACCCACACTAAAGCCTCAAGAATGAGATAATATTAAACTAAACAGTATCAGTTTTTCAAAATGACATGTGCACACTTTCCTTCAGTAAACGGTTTGACAAAAATACAAACCACATGTATGCTATTAGAAAGCAGCAAGCATCGTATAACAACCACTGTGCAATAAATGAGGTATAACGAGCCCTAGTAAGATATGTAATATATACACTATCAAATAATTAAAAATGCAATTCAAAACCTTTCAAAACAGAACTGAATGAATATCAAGAACAACCAAAACTTGTTACAACATGCTTCCGGAACCAGTCTTATATGAACTGTATATTATCTTCATTTACATATTCGACTGGTAAAACACATCTCTGTAGCTGCAAATTCTAACCCCACAAATTTCATCCAGATAAGTACAAAATAAGCAGTCATACTTTGCACGAAAAAAAGGATTTCCTAGCATAAAGGAATTTAATCTCGCACTTATTGCTTCAAATTAAAAATACATCCCCAAAAAATACATGTTTCAGCTTGAGTGCTTTCTAGCAGTTTAGTGGAATTTACTAACACTCTTTTTATATTTTACTTTCTTGTGAAACTTAAATTTCCCTGATAAAATATTAGTATTAATATGGATTCTTCGATTTTTTCCTTGCAGCTTGTCCAAATCACAAAGTGAATTAAAACACTATGACAATTACATTTATACACTTAAGGATATACAAACTGAACTGAAAAGAGAAATATACGACCTGAAATTAAAAGGTAAGAAATTTCGTTCTATCTTAAATCGTCTTTGGGAAATAGGAAAACACAGCATAGGTCAGCCACACAAAATCAAATACTTTGTTGAAAAGTTTAAAAAGTTTATGGGCGTTATTGAAGAATTCGAAAATACATTCAGGCGACCTACAGTTGCAGGTATAATATATGTATTTCACAATGTAAATATATAAAGTACAACTAATTATTATTTCAGCGGATAATAACTCTCAAGAAATAAATTTATTTGAAATGATTGAAAAGATGCGAGCGCATGTTATATCTTCGTCGTCATATGGTGACTTCGTATTCTATTTATTTGATTCTCCTCAAGAAAAGCATGATTCTTTTATTGGCAAAATACGGTATTTTCTGTATAGATCATACAAGAATATTCAAATAAAGGCAAAGGTAATTATAGGCATCCGCATACTGTCGGACTTAATCTCTCCGGTGTCTTATACCATTCCGGATCTTTATCTACTCCTCTTCTCCTATAGAAAGATTGCCGTATAATTTGGCATCTGCCGAAGCCAAAGTTGGGTTTAGCTTTAGCACATTCCCACATATTCCAGCCATATTTAAAATTAGTAGTTTCTGGACAGTAATACCGTTTTTCAGGGATTAGTTTCACTCTCTGGGTTAAATATGTTTTTCTGTTTTCATGGCCATCTACAAGTTAAATTGATAGTAGTTATCAAGATAGTCCCTAATATTAAATTCTACACGTAAGAAGTAATTATATTGTTTAACAACTGTAACAGTTTTAAATACCAAATAGAGAAATGACTCCATCAGTAATTTAGCAAAAAAGGAGATCAGTAATACTTTTGAAAGAATGTTACTACAATCACCTGTAATAAAAATATATATAGTTTAATATCTAATAATGACGGGCGCAATTCAGTTTTAAGCATGCAAAAATTTTGATTTGTATTGAAAAAGAATTACTTATACAGTATAAAGCTCGCGCAATTTCGAGGAATAGTTGAGAACAAATGCTTTTAATAGCCCGGCAATTTTTAGATAGTATAGTTACATGATAAAAATCGTAGTTCTAAGTTAGCAGGATTTGTCATAAAATCAAACTGAAAAATTATCATGTTGTTGCTTTGAAAATTTGAAATATTTGGATATTTACCAGAACATATTGCATTTGCTTTAATTCCCATTCATTTTCCGAAACTACGAAAATATTTAAACAAAAGAAAAGAAAAAGAAAGGAAGACTAGTAAGTGCATACAAATAATTGTAATTAAATAATTCAACATCAAATTATCAGAATAGTCAATATTAATACCAGAAGAATAACTATATAACAATCAGTTCATGTAACAATGAACATTATAACATTAAAGACAAAAATGGTATACCGCAATAGATAATTTTTTTAACATCATGGTCTACAGGTCTCATTATATTTCTAACAGCCAAGGGATCAACAATCGAAGGTTCGGCTTCATCAATGCGTTTCAGAGGAAAATATTCCCTGTGTAAATGATAATCCTGCCTTGTTTTATGAAGTTTCTCCTTAATGTCATCTGAAACCTTCTGCTTGATTGGATCCTTCATATGACTGGCAAAAAGACTTTCATTATTTATAAACCATTTTAAGCGAAGCATTTCTTCTTTCTCTACCGATTCCTTCCAGAAAAAAGCCTCTCGGGCATCCACAACCTTTCTATTTTTCTTATTATCCATTTTAGAAGAGAATTTTAGATTTACAAAAAATGAATGAAGTACACATCAAATTTGAATGACATTTTGCAGAATTTTTATGAAAACTGCGCACAAGCTACTATTATTAATACAGATAAAATACATGGCAATTATCAAAAGTTTATAGCGGAGGTACTGCCAAAATATATTTATTACTATCTACAGTGCGAATTAATATGGCTAGGAGAAGCGAATGGTACAATAATTCATCTTGAACTACTAAACCAATTCATTTGCACATTTGTAGATTTTCTTGGTCATATATGTAAAATATCACCTAACGTAAAAATGTTGCATATTAATTCGTTACAAAAGTTTACCAAAACACACTTCAGTGAACTTGAAGAAATATATCGCAGTACCGTCGACGAATTGAATAATATAAAAAACCGTTCTAAAGAAGATTTTACTACTCTATTCAAGAAACTAATGCCTCTGCATGGATATCCTCGGAATGAGGCTCTGCTAAATAGTTTGAATAATAAGATGCAAAATTTTCTGGAAGAAAAGTATGAAGAGTACGAGCAGCCTTTGTTTCTGTGCAAGGTAACTTTTAATAGTACGTACGTAAATATATATAAGTATATCCTAATGGATACGTGTACACAATTTGATCTTTGCAGTTCTGTTATAAAATACAACCTATAAATAAAACCATTTCCTTAATCAATCGAATAACTACTCTACCTAATTTACCTATTAATTAATTAATTAAGGTCAAGTAACAAAGTCAACGAAACACTTTGCATACACGATTTGCACATCTAGGACTCCTACGCTTATAGAAAGCCTAAATAGCTTGCGTATTTAAATTCTCTTTTACTATATTTCAGCAACATCGGCTTCTTTTACCGATCAGCTTGTAATGAATCTTATCTATTAACGCAATATTAAAAACTATAGTCAATTTGAAAGAATGCCTGGCATATAGGTAATCCGATACTGTCAAGAAGACCTTCGCAATAAAAGGATTTTATTCTTGGATATTATAAACTGTGGTATATGAAGAAACCTAAAACTGCAAGTGATTTTACAACTGCAGTCAAATCAATATCTTTACATGTAAAAATTAAATTGACAAAAGAGAATGAAAGAACACAACAAACCATTAATACAGTTGTACAATTTGTTTTTGTATTTCCTATTAGTCATTACGTGGGCTCATTACCAAGAACACTTAGTAAATAATTTCGAAGCAAATAGTTACTTGAAAACTCTCCCCATCATTTAACACATGGGCTGAAAAGTTCCGGGCCTAACACATAGATGACGCTGGTTTCATTGCAGTCACCTTTCTCTCAGTTAGTATTAACCTTCAAAAGACAGCTGTTAAAATTTCATGATATTCTATTCACTAGTTTGTGAGTTACTGTGCTAAGAGTCACGCTACTTTTGTTATTTTCAAAACAATGGATCAAAAACAATTTCGTGTTTTAATTTTACACTGCTTCTTGATGGGAAAAAATACCGTTCAAGCGAAGCAATGGCTCGAAAAGTGTTATGGGGACTCCGTTCCATCAGAAACAACAATAAAACGTTGGTTTGCTGACTTCAAACGTGGTCGTAGAGACACCGATGATGCAGAACGAGGAGGACGTCCAAATGAGGCGTTAACACCAGAAAACATCAAAAAAATCCACAAAATCGTTTTGAATGATCGATAAGTGAAGTTGCGTGAGTTAGTTGACATCGTAAAAATATTAAAAGAACGTATTGGCTTCATATCGCATGAGCATTTGACTATGAGAAAGCTCTGTTCAAAGTGGGTGCCGCGTTTGCTCACTGTTGACCAAAAACAACAACGTGTTGATGATTCTGAGCAGTGTTTGGCCATGTTTAAACGTAACAAACCGGAATTTTTGCATCGATATGTGACAATGGATGAAACATGGATCCATCACTTCACTCCGGAATCAAAACGATCGTCATCTGAGTGGACAGCAACTGGTGAACCTCGTCCAAAGCGCCCGAAAGCACAACAATCGGCTGGAAAGGTTATGGCCTCGGTATTTTGGGATGTGCGTGGTGTAATATTCATCGACTATCTTGAGAAAGGAAATACCATCAATAGTGAATATTATATAGCGTTATTGGAGCGTTTGAAGGCCGAAATTGCAAAGAAACGACCGCATATGGCAAAGAAAAGAATTTTGTTTCATCAAGACAACGCACCGTGTCACAAGTCAATCAAAACAATGGCAAAACTACATGAATTGAACTTCGAATTGCTCCCACATCCACCGTATTTGCCAGATTTGGCTCCCAGCGACTACTAGCTGTTCGCGGACCACAAAAAAATGCTCGCCGGTAAGAAATTTCGCACGAATGAAAAAACCGTGTTTTCTTTGTTAGGCCCGGGACTTTTCAGCCCATGTGTTAGGCTGTTATGTAATAGTCATGTAACCCTCTCCGATGACTGTGCGCATCGTATATCTAGCGCTGCATATTTTAATACACTACACTCTCTCTTTTAAATTTTAGTGGTTTAGTATGTCTCAAGCTTTCATATGAGAGTAATGGACTTTTGTGGTTGTTTAGGAGAAATTGTTGTTACAAACAGTGTTACAATCTCCAGAATTTGTAAGAATACAATTCGTATTTTGTAGTATTTTCCATTTCATTCAATCGGGAATCATCGATCGCAAGTTTTTGTACCCAGAATATTTATTTCTCTTTGTTGTCGTCAACTTATAACACTTCTTGCCTTCCACTTCTGTCAACTGACTTTCTTAGTTACTTTCCTTTCGAGGCATCTATCTCTCTTCTCTCTTTTAATTCTTATATAAACGAATTCATTTGATATGGAATCGGTAATTATTTCGAATTTATTTATTCGACAATTCTTGCTTGAAAAAACTTAATCTAGTTTTGCTTTACGTTTTAAAGTATTTATACGGATACCTCCCCTGTTGAAGTTTAGGTTATACAGTAAACGCTCGCTTATGTAAATACCCGATAGTGGAAACATCGCGGTCATGTAAACAGAAAATTGTTACTATAGCACCACTATAGCCCGGTAATGTAAACAAGCTTGCACCACGTACAATTCGATAATGTAAACAGTTTACGGTACCGGTTATTTCCCGTTTTTGATCGATTCGATTACGTCGTAATCGAATCGATCAAAAGAGTGTTTACGTAAACATTTTCAGCGCCGGCATTGGTTGTTCCTCGATTTATGTATGGGATTCCTCTAAGCGTTGGCTCTCTTGCCTCTCGTGAAATAAAGTAGTGCGCAACTCAAATCACGCCAGAATAGATATGGCATGTACGTCCAATAAAAGAACATTTTTAAAATTAAGTAACAAAGTGAAAATCATCGACAAGATTAAAAAATGTGCGGGGATGACTTAATTGGCAAAAAATATGGAATATCTAAAGCCAAAATCTGTGAAATTTAGCGATTCAAGTCACAAATTTTACAACGTGTGATACATACAGAGGCCCGGGAAATCGCAGAACTTTTAAAAAATGCCCAAGCACCTAGAATGGAAAATCGTCTGTATAAATGGTTTTTAAAGCAAAAGGGATAATCATGTTCCAATTAGCGGTGAATTAATTAAAGAGAGAGCAAAATTACTGAACGAAAACCTAAGAGAGACCGAAAATTTTGTAGCCAGTGATGGCTGGCTAAAGAGATTTAAGAGGAGGTATGGAATTCGACTGCTCTCAATATCTGGTGAAAAAATATCAGCACCATCACAACTAGTGCAGCCTTTTAAGGAAAAGTTCATGAACATAATCAAAGAGCTACATTTAAATGAGGAGCAACTATACAATGCAGATGAAACCAGTCTTTATTGGAAACTAGATATGGCGTGAAATGCCCTTAACCAGCAAACAATCAGAAAGTGTGGGAAAAATTTGCTTTACTCCAGTGATGATTATGACGATTAGGACAATGTACCGTTAACCAGCATTAGAAAACAGTTACTATCTGATGCTGAAGTTAGTAACAGTGCATCAAAGTTCTCAAATTATTAAAAGCAACAAATCTCTATATTGTTTGTACAACTACCGATGTTAGTTAGGAATGACGATAAAGAGATGGATAATACACATGAAGAGAAAGATTGGGTGAGTGAAGATGACGACTCTCCGATTAAAATAAAAAATACATTGAGTGACGCGGAAGCTGTAGGAATCTTTAATCAAGCGTTAGATTGGGCTAAAGATATTTTAGTGCTCCGTAAACTATGGGCAATGGCATTAGAAAATGCCAAGCTTAAATTTACGCAAACAAAAATAAGACATTATTTTTCATAATAATGTAAAATTTATTTTTTAATATTATATGTATTATATTATTCATTGTTCATAATTTATTTTTAATAAATATACATATTTTCTTTTATGCAATTTCTTTATAAATAATGCTGATATCGTTTACATAATCGAGCGTCTACTGTATTTCTATATGTAAATATCTGGCTATTATCTAGTTGTAGTTCAATTAAATCTTCTTTAATTTCAATATTCAGTTTCAGTGATAATTATTTCAAAATTTGTACTATTCTCCTCGTCATACTAGTAGATTTTGGATAATAGGGAAGGTATTTATATCACAATTTCCATTTTTGATACAAATGTCTTCAAATTCATAAAAAAATAATTATGATCCGCTATTAGGGACTTCTTTAGTACTACGAAACCTACAAAAATGATTTGAAACTGGCTTATAGTTTCAGGAGATCTTCTACCACTTGAAAAGTATGGCATTCTTTAATGTAACATTCCAAGTCATTATCGATGTTTGATCACTGTTTAATCACCACTCACAATGTTCGAATGAATTAACAAAAAAATTCACTAACCCCAAGAATTAGTTAAATTATGCAGTGTTGGTAACAATAAACCAAAACTCGAACGGCCTTATTCGTTAGTTTTACTCCATGTTTATCCAGCGTAATTCCAAAATATTCTCCACTCTCTTTTAAAAAGTTGGTTCTTTTAAATTAAGTTAATTGAACACTTTATTTACTTGACTCAAAACTACCTTCACAAGCTAAAATATCGTTTATGTGTCATTATACGTTACTAATTCTTAGCAACAATTATTGCTTGAAACATTGCTGGAGCACTTATTATGCGATCATGTCTTATTCATCTAGTGCAGATATCCTTTTGTAGCGGTGTAAACCTTGTTAAGTAATTCTTAGACAGTTCCAAATTGCTAACACACCTTCTCTAAGTCTAATATTTTCCCGTGGTGTACAATAGGGAAAATATGATATGAGGTTTGATAGCAGTCTCTTCCACTTGCAGGGTGACAAATTACCACAGCTCTGTTCCAATAATGAATGCGATATTGTCTTTACCTTTATGCTCCAATTCAACTTCCTTGCCACAGGCCCTAAATTACCTCGAACCTGAACACTCGCTCGAAGAACTCGTCTAAATTTAAATCTCTTTATAGTGTCCATTACAAGAATTACATCTTGCCCTGTTTTCCATGACACTCGCATAATTATAGAGACCAAAGCTGGCAAACATTTTGTTTCTATTCTTCTATCATATCAAGGTGAGAGATTATTATAAGTGTTCCAGTAACCAGTAGTAAATCTTGAAATGTTTCATTGACAAGTTCATAAATAAAAAAATTACTGACTTCACACGTTATAGACACAACAGTTAAAGATAAGGCGTTAGTAATATGAATCAGCGATTCCCGATTTTCGTCAGCTCGTTTTAATTTACTAAGCCTTTGCTTTTGAAGCAGCCATTTAGTAGGTATTCCGCCTCTTTAGCAATGTTCTTCGGGTTGTTTCGATCTTATCTCCTCAAGAATCTTGGCAGCAAGTTATTTTATATCGTATGTTTTTCATTCTCCTTATTACTTGGTACAGACCATTAAGGAACAAATTCTTTTGTTTTGCCGTGTTCTATTTTGCTAAGTCTCGATTTTTTTGTGTTTTTAAGAAATACGCACTTCTTTTCATTAGTTATTTCTATGATCTTGGTTTATTAAACCGCAACGCAAATTTTATGTTCCTTATCATTACTACAAAAACAAACAACTAACAACTTTTTATCAACTTTGTTACTGTTGGGTCCGTCTCGTATTCATGAGTATAAAAATACTGACACCTTTTTACTTACTTTTATTATTGCTCAAATTAGGTAAATGCCCGTGATACGTATTTAACGGTAAATTCATATGCATCTAATAAGTCCCTTTTCCAATTCTTTCCTCGCTTGCTTCCGTGACGCTGCTCTTACACACGTACATAAAATCATAGCATCATGAAACTACAACGTGTCATTTGTAAGATCAGAAACATTTTTTTTTTCCATGGGCGGGGCTTTAACCCCAAAGAGCAAACTCGGCCAGTACTTCGCCTATTGTGCACCCACGTGATTTTAGCTCACTCGACCGGGTTGTACTTCAGCAACAAAGTCCATAATCCGCACGAGTGGTAATTTTCCTAACTTGGGTTTGTCAAGCTGAGCATCGCCAAGGTGAACGTGTCTTTCCGTGCAGACTACAGGGCAGTCGACAAGAAGGTGCACAGGAGTTTCCTCTGGTCTCCCGCACTTTCTACATGAAGGAGAGTTTACTAGACCCATGCGATGCATGTGTTTATTCAGTGCGCAGTGTCCAGTTAAGATCGCTGTGGGTGCTCTCAGTTTGGTCCTGCTCATTAGGACTGTCTTACACAGTCTTCCCTCACCTGGATAAATCCCGAGAAATTTACAGTGTCGGTGATTGGCGGCCAGCTCGGATCTAACGTATCTAACCTGAGAATGGTCGTCCACTGGCATCTTTTGCTAGCAAATCAGCTATTTCGTTCCCTTTGATCCCCGAATGGGTTGGCACCCATCTCAGCGTAACGCTGCAATGTTCCGCCAGTTGTTGCAGCCTCCTATGGCACCCCAACACCACTTCGGAGTCAAACTTGACAGATTGTAGCGCCCTAAGAGCGGCTTGGCTGTCCGATACGATTTCCACCGCTTCCAGGCCATGTGCGTAGTTCAGAGAGTTCTCCGCACATGTCTGGATGGCAATTACTTCTGCTTGAAAGATGGAGCAGGAGACCCCTAGACTGATAGCCTCGCCATCCGGTTCTCCCTCTTTCAAATTCCAATACCTGTGCTATTCGAGGTTTTCGAGATCAGAAACATGGTTTTGTTTCTTAATTTGCACTAGAAAAGTGTAACATAACTGCAAAGATCCTATAAATAAATCATAATTTAAATTATTATTGTTATATTGTTATTAAGTAAAGCTAATCTATTAGGTTGGTTTTATTGGTTTTCATCAAATATCTTTTTCTTTGAACTGAGAATGACAGCCTGAATAAATGATTTATGTTATATACTTTTTCTTCATTTTTTGTTTAATGACTAGAGATGCAAGTAAATAAATAGCTTCCCTTTTAAAGACCTATATAAAGTACTATTTTAGAGTTTAATCATCATGATTTGCTACTAAGTCTCTGAAACTATGTATGCTAATTAAATAAAACTTTCTCTCAATTATTAGATCTCGTGTTGGGTATACTCTAAATTATTTTAGATCAATCCGCACAATCAGTTATCATGTGCACATATTCTTCTGAATACGATCCGTCAAGTTAATCCCTCCTTAAGTTTCAATAAAGTATTACCCAACAAGTGATTACTTGCAACTTTTGTGGTTTATCTTACGCAAAACTTGATAATTTATAGGGCTGACACCTTAATGCCTTGCGCTTCCTGAAGCTTTTGTTTCTCAGGGTTGAGATTTTCTGTGGTTTTCCTCACCCTTTGACGAATGCTAAGAACGATTATCTTATGGCGCACCACAGGCATAGGAGTAACTGATGGCCGGCCGATGCCCCCTGTAATTGGCAAAAACTATTGAGGTATATGAAGGCATGGATTATCATTATAGTCCATTGTAAGCTAGCTATGGATGCAGCGACACGCTAGCAACGTGATGGATAAAAGAAAACGTAAAGCTGAGAAATATGTTGTGTAGAGATCCCACCAGAGCCAAGACAGAAAGTGGCGACATGAAAGATGCATTAATAGAATTGACAAATTTTAATGAAAAAATTATTAACTTAATGAATGATCTGAAAAGACAAATTAGATGAAAACATAGAAAAGGTTAATGAGAATATTGAGAAACAGAAACTGATTACTAAAGTCAATATTGAATTTATGGAAAGACAGGATATAATGTCCGGAAATTACATTTTTGGGGAGGTTCGCGTTCTCCCACGTGAGGAACCGCCGATAAACATGTCCATACTATCGTGCGTGTATGTTTTCAGGATTAAGGCAATGTGTGTTTCCAGTCGTACGTTTTCCATTTGATGGCTAGTTTAGTGGTCTTTCTCTTTTTTCTTGGCGTATTTATGTTATTGTTTACCTTCTTGTGTTTTTGTAGTTTGCGTTGTTATCTGCATCTTCTAATATGTTATGTCTATTTTTATTCTACATCTCGCATGCACTACAGTTTATTATTCAATGTTTCAGAAAAGTTTTAATGAAAAGGAATTGCAGCACTCCGTCGGTCTTTTGCAAATGAATGATGATCTAGAAGCTTTGGAAGTCATACTTGATACAAAATTACATACTAAGCACATATTGTCAGAATTGCTAAACACCTTTTCGCAGTTAAAGAAGTCTGTAGTACCACCACAGGAATTCGACACGGGTGAGTACCTAATTTTCATATTTAATGTTAGGCTAGGCACATACCAGTAGCAAAATTAAATGATTTACAATAGCTACACACTTGCAACAAAATAATTGCGAAATTATTATCAATATAAATTTTATTGAAACTGCATGTTCCTGTTTGTCAATGCTGCACATTAAATAGTAACAATCATGTCGCTTGAAATACGGAACATCTGTTTAATCTTTATGATTATGTAGATGCATATGCGTGTATCCGTCTGAAAATCAGGTAGTTTATGATTACAATTTTCCTGTCAAACTATGCGTAGTCTAGCCTTATTACAATTAGAAATGCAGCTGTTATTCATAGTAAAACTCTAAGTATGTACATACATAAGTTATCTATTTTACTCTTCACTAATGATTTTTAAAAAGCAAAGGAATAAAATATAACAAATTTGTTTGTTTCAAAACACGTGTGAAGCGTGTTACAGTTTATTACTGAATGAATCTACAACGTACAGTTATAATTATAATATGCTGCATAAATTAATCACGGTTTTCTCGGACTTCTGATGAAGCTGCCCACGCTGTCGTCTGCGATGTACATTCCGAGCTCGTAACTGCTGGGGGTCTAAATGGAAACATCTCCGTGGAGCGGTAGTGATAAGGGATGTTTCCTCTTCTTTGCAGGATGGCTAGTTTTCTCTTCGGTTGCCGTTTGTTTCACCACTCTTTTTTTTCCATATGTATATACTTTCCCAAAAAGATCATTAACCACATAATAATAATAATTATTATTATAGTTATCGCGATTGCCCAAATGGATATCGGTTCTTCATGAAACTCAACGTCGTTTATTTTCTTTAGTTCTCGTTGTAGAATTTCAAAACTCATATAAATTGCCGTTAAATTTTGTAAATTCGGTTGATTGATTTTTCCAAACTTTCAATTTGTTTGTTTTTAATTATAGTTTTAATAACTATAAAACTTAAATCGGGTAATTTCGGAGCAAACGTAAAGTTATATGAGCGATTCTAAATACGCATTGTTGTGTTACACCGACAATATAACACATGGGCTGAAAAGTCCCGGGCCTAACAAAAAAAAAACACGTTTCTTTTGGTTCAAAATTAGCTTTATTCATCAACGTAATCTCCATCAAGAGCAACGCAATCATTCCAGCGCCGCTCTAACATTTCAATACCACTTTTGTAGAACGATTTATCTTTTGCCTCAAAATAGGCCTCAGTTTCAGCGATAACCTCTTCATTCGTGCGAAATTTCTTACCGGCGAGCATTCTTTTGAGGTCTGCGAACAGCCAGTAGTCGCTGGGAGCCAAATCTGGCGAATACGGTGGATGTGGGAGCAATTCCAAGTTCAATTCATGTAGTTTTGCCATTGTTTTGATTGACTTGTGACACGATGCGTTGTCTTGATGAAACAAAAATTTTTTGTTTGCCATATGCGGTCGTTTCTTTGCAATTTCGGCCTTCAAACGCTCCAATAACGCTATATAATATTCACTGTTGATGGTATTTGCTTTCTCAAGATAGTCGATGAATATTACACCACGCACATCCCAAAATACCGAGGCCATAACCTTTCCAGCCGATTGTTGTGCTTTCGGGCGCTTTGGACGAGGTTCACCAGTTGCTGTCCACTCAGATGACGATCGTTTTAATTCCGGAGTGAAGTGATGGATCCATGTTTCATCCATTGTCACATATCGACGCAAAAATTCCGGTTTGTTCGGTTTGTTACGTTTAAACATGGCCAAACACTGCTCAGAATCATCATCACGTTCTTATTTTTGGTCAACAGTGAGCAAACGCGGCACCCACTTTGAACAGAGCTTTCTCATAGTCAAATGCCCATGCAATATAAAGCCAATACGTTCTTTTGATATCTTTACGATGTCAGCTAACTCACGCAACTTCACTTTTCGATCATTCAAAACGATTTTGTGGATTCTTTTATGTTTTCTGGTGTTACCGCCTCATTTGGACGTCCACTATGTTCTGTATCATCGGTGTCTCTACGACCACGTTTGAAATTAGCAAACCAACGTTTTATTGTTGTTTCTGATGGAGCGGAGTTCCCGTAACACTTTTCAAGCCATTGCTTCGCTTGAACGGTAGTTTTTCCCATCAAGAAGCAGTGTAAAATTAAAACACGAAATTGTTTTTAATCCATTGTTTTGAAAATAACAAAAGTAGCGTGACTCTTAGCACAATAACTCACAAACTAATGAATAGAATATCATGAAATTTTAACAGCTGTCTTTTGAAGGTTAGTACTAACTGAGGGAAAGGTGACTGCAATAAAACTAGCGTCATCTATGTGTTTGGCCCGGGACTTTTCAGCCCATGTGTTAGGTGTTTATATAGGTTATGGTTTTTCTATTTCTTGTTCTTTATTACAAATTTTCTTCGCTAATGTAGCGTTCGGTACTGCCAATATCCATTTTAGGTTAATAATTTGGTTACTCATCTTCCAATTTTTCTAATACTTCGACACAGTTTCCGTATTTACTGGAGTATGTAAGAAGTTGGACTTCACACGGCGAGGATGATTCTATTCGGTGGGTTTCACCATGATCACAAATGTATTCCGTCGCTTTCAATTCAGTACATTGAAATTTCGTAAAGATAAACTTTTGCTCATTTATTGCCAGAAAGCTTGAGGTTGGTTCAATTGATTTAAAATAGGTTTCGTTTACAGGTAAAGGTAATGGATACAAGTGATGTTGGTTCGAGTAGAGGAACAAAAATGATATAAACAATTGTTTGTTCTTTAATATAAGCTTTAACCTTGAATATCTTGGTCAAATAATGAAAATCACTCTTATTAAGTTCCAACAACAAATCGCGGCAGATAAAATGATTTTGAAGTTCTGTCATTTCACGCAACAGTTCATTTGGTTCAACTATCGCGGGGCGGTAAATTCCTAACTAACTAGAAAAAGTCAACGCGGTAATAAGTGTCTAAGACATTGTTAACAGTTTCTGTCAGGAATATTAGTTGGTTGAAAATAGCATATATGTGAATTCGTAAATCATTTCCAATTATCTGATATCTCGAATTCTTAATTTCTTTTCCTACACCTTCTATTCTAGTTTGCAATGCTAGTTGATTATGTTTTATCATTTCGACTGTATTATTAAATGTATCAATCGTATTTAACGTTAGAGTCATTTGTTTATACAGAATAGTTTTAATTTTATTTTCTCAATCGATTAATTTAGTGATAGCTTCATCATACCTTTTTGCCTCTTCATTATCTAAGTTACCTGTTATCGCTACGTTGATAGCTCCTCTCTTAACTCTATTCTTAGGAATTAGTTGATTAATTATTTACTAAGTTTAAATTATAGTTTAAAATTTTATTATAATTTTCTAACTCTAAAATGTAACTATCGGTATGTGCTACTATTTTTTGAGTAGTATCTATCCGATTCGTACATCTATCTTCTAAATCTCTAGCTTCTTCTGAATATGATCTAACTTGTGCATATTAATAAGTTTCCAATAAGTCTCGATATTCCATGACGTTCCCAATTTTAAAGGTAACAAGCCCGTTGTCTCCTTTACTCTTGTTACTTTGATGTCCCCAGCTGATCCTCCGAATTGGACAATGAACCTGGAACAAAGCCGTACTTTAGATTTCGCGTATGTAGTTTCCGTTCTCATTAATGTTGATCGATTACTATCGCTGTTCCATTTTCAAAAATTTGCTTGACTTCGTATGGTCCGGAGTACCTTGGTGTTATTTTGCTTTTATAACCCACTGTTTTTTTACATATACTTTCTGTCCTTCCTGGTATACCGTACATAGAAAAGTAAGTTATAATAGCTTCTGCCAATTCCACGGCATTTTTGCTACGTATCAATATAGCCTGGACGAGTTTCGTAAAAGCGTCTACACAGGTGAGATATATTATGCCTCTAGCGACAAAGGTTGATCTTTTGAAAAGGTTGGTCGACTTTTTCGGTGATGTTTAATTTTGGATGCGGCACTTGCCTATCGTATTTATTGCGATTGCATTGCTCATATCGTTTGATGTACGCTGTTACCGTATTCTTCATATTCGTCGAATAATATCGCCGTTGTAGTTGCTTTACAGTCTCATTGATCCCTATGTGGTTGGTTTTCCCTTCATGATAGTTTTTAACGATTTCTAACTCCTCTAACTCTTCGTCCTCGATAACTTGTAATTTTCGCAAGCATCTATAGAGTTGCGACCCATTGTTGTTGAAATTTGTTATATAGACGTTACACAGGTCTTTATACAGTTATTCTTTATCGATATATAGATGATGTTTTCCCATGTCCATATTCTTATATTCTTTCAGGAATTGCAAAAGTTGTTCGGCATTGTTTTCTTTTGGAACTTCTTTTGGACTAAATAAATCTTTTTGCCTTGGTTTTGATTAAATTGTACTTGTACTTTATTCAAATGTATATATCTAAAATGATACTGTAGGTTTTTAACTATCTATCACTTCATCCATTGATGGAATAGATTTTATAAGTTACTGATTTTCATTTGAATGTGCTGTTTCTCTCAACTCTTCCAGTTTAGCTTCCGGAGCTGTGTCGGTCTCCTCGTATGCATCAACGATTTCGTCGATTGTCTCTTGCGGTACTTTACCTAGATTTCTTATTTCATCATCCAGGAATTCTTGGATGTCTCGAAGTAATTCTTCGGTACCGTTTCCGACGTTGTTAATTATTGAGTCGGTTTCCAGTCCATTTAGTTTTACTCTGGATAAAGCGTCTGCGTTTGTGTTATATTTACCTTTTTTATAAATGATATCGAAATTAAATTCGTCTAGTCTAATTTTCCATCTTGCTAGTCCTGAGTTTGGCTCTTTCAGTGAGCTAAGCCAGACTAACGGCCTATGACCCATATATATAGTGAACTTATGACCATATAAATACGGTCTAAAATATTTCGTTGCCCATACTATTGCTAATAACTCTTTTTCAGTAGTCGAATACCGCTGTTTGGTTTCGCTTAGAGTTCTGGAAGCATAGCTTACAAGTTTATCGCTTCCTAGTTTTCCTTGAGAAAGCTCCTACAGCGACGTTCGAAGCGTCGGTCGTCAAAATAAAAAGTTTTTCATAGTCTGGATATTGCAATATCGGCGTATCCATTAACATATTTCTACATGTATTGAATGCTCTTTTGTATTCTTCTCCAATTTCAATTTTTTCTCCCTTTTTTGAGCATTTAGTTAATGCTCTTGTTGATTTCACGAAATCCTTTATAAATTTTCTATAATGTCCTACTAAACCAAGAAAAGATTTTATTTCGGTAGTGGTTTTCGGAATGGGATATCTTCGTATCGCTTCCACCTTGTCTGGATTAGGTAATACACCGTCTCTAGTGATTACGTGTCCATTACGTGACCTCCCTTAGTCTCTCGAATACAGTGGCTAATTTGTTAAATATTCCTGTAGACCTGTAGAATATATTATGATGTCGTCAAGGTAGACATGACATACGTCTTCTTGTAAACCCCGTAAAACATTATCCATCATTCTTTGGAATGTCGCGGGTGCGTTCTTTAGCCCGAATGGCATTCTTTTATACTCATAGTGGCCTTGTTCAGTTGAGAATGCAGTTTTCTCGATGTCCTTTGGGTCCATTTCGATTTGATGATATCCCGATGCTAGATCTAGGGTGGTAAATACTGAGATCTGCCTAATTTATCCAATATGTCTGTTATATTGTGTATGGGATACTTGTCGCCAATCCGCCATCCGATGCTGAATTTTCCCGGAACCGTCCATCTTCTTCGGCACAATACCCGCTGGTGCTGACCACGGACTACAGCTTTCTTGCATTACGTCTTGTTCTAAGATGGTTTTGACTTGTTTTGTAATCTTCTCCTTCTGTTGACGGCTTTTTCTATATGGTCTTAAGTAAATGGGTGTTTCGTCTTTCATATTTAGTCGATGTTTTACGCTATTGGTAAACGTTAATGGTAGTCGGTCGTCATATCACATATCTCTATACTTTAGATATAAGCTTTTTATAGCGTGTGCTTCCTCTACGTTAAGGTGTTGCAAACGAAGTTTATGAAGAACATTCTCAGTTTGAATTTGCTCTACCTGTTTCGCGGTATATGGTATCCGCATGTTATTCAATTCGTTTACTGGTTCATAAATTTCAACGCAAACTGGTTTTTCGATATCAATTTCGACAGGATAGTTGTTAAAATTCGCTATTTCTGTTATGGCATGAAAGTTTTTAGCATTAGTAATGAAAGCTGGAATTTCAACTCCAGATGCTATTACCTGATGATTTATGATGTTTGGATGATATTTTGTAACTAGTACTCTAATTATTTTTTGCTGACGTGGCCCTAAATTTATTTTACTGTTTTCCTAATTAATTTTAATGTCACCAAATTTTGTGCACATTACTCCACTCGGTACGTCAATTACAGCGGCTAATTGTTTCATTAAATGTACTCCTATTAATCCGTCGTAATTTTCCGAAAACTCAGAAACATGAAATTTTCTTTCTCGCGGTGCTTTGAACATTTTTAAACACGGTATATCTATCACATAATCATGATTTGTCGTTGCATGTGCGGTCTGAATCGTAAATGGTTCATGCAATACATAGTCGTAAAAATATTCATTTTTTCATACTTGCCATAGATCTCGATGAGCCAGTATCTATTAAAAATTTTGCGTTTATTTCAGGTAAAAATATGTGTGGCAATTTCGAACATGTGTTCGACTTGTTCTTCTTCGATTACCTCTGGATGCTGGTTGAGGCTTGTGTAGTAAAACTTGCCTGTTCTTCCTCGTAGTTATCATATTCTTAGGAATACTTACTCTAGGTTCCTTAGATGGTCATCAAATGTTTCGCCGACCACAATTATATCATCGAGGTATACTGGGCAAGTTTCCCAAGTAGTCCTCAGCACGCTCTCCATTAATCGTTCGAGCGTTGCTGGAGCATTGGGCAGGCCAAATAACATGACAGTGAATTGCCATAACCCTGTTCCAGTTGTGAATGCAGTCTTCTCTTCATCCTTGGGCTCCAGTTCCACTTGACAATAGCCGCTCTTAAGCTCAAGGGTCATATCCAATCAACGTATCCAATGTGTCGTCGTTTCGTGGTAGGCAATAGCTGTCTTTCTTGGTCACGTTGTTGAGCAAACGGTAATCCACACAGAAAATAAAGTTTGAAAACTATTTTATGTTTATACTCCATATAACTATAATGTATCAATGTAAATTAGCCATTTTCTGGAATTTATTTCACATTAATAATTTTTTTATTTACGTAAGTTTGTGTTTTCGGCACTCTTCCTGTTTTTTAGAAACCATAAGTTAACTCGTAAATGCCATTGTTTCTTTCTTTCTTTTCACACCGCTTGCCGATTTAACTAATAGTAATAAAGTTGGAAATAATGCACCCATAACTTTGAACAGTCTATGCATTATACGCGGTAAGGCTACAGAAACGGGTGTTTTCAGAGATGTAGGCGGCAGGGTTACTATCAATATTAAAAATACTAAAATATTACAATTGTGCAATTACATTTATTAGATTGAATATTGATAGTAACCGAGGCGCACGCGTCTCCGAAAGCACTCGTTCTTTAGCTTTAATACGCAGGCTTATTACTAATATTCATTATAAATATTTACAGACGTTACCAAGATACTCAACTTCTACAAAAAAAACTTTGTTATACCGCCAGAATATCTCCTAAGCGCAAGCCCGAATTTGCTTTTATCTTATAGCGCTATGGATGAGGATTACCAACCACACATTTCATGCTACCCACAGGATTTCGAAATTATAAGAAAAATCGAGGTAATATTCTATTGTAAATTATGATATTGGGAAATTCTAGACTATAATACGTAAGGAATGGTCTTACACGCAAAATAAAACCACAATTTATTTAATAAAAATAACACACTAATTTATTCTTTCGTCAACGTTTCTCTAACATTATCCAGAATGCCGCTTTTTCTTTTTCAAAAATACAAACCAAGTATCACTAATCGTAACTAACCTCAAAAGTGAATAATGTAATATTTTAGTGAACCACCCCCCAAAGGACTGTGGAATTCATTTCTTTGTAGTAATCAGATGTTTACTTCCCCTCAAACAGTAACAAACCATATTCGACGCAGTTATTCATACTGCCAATATGTAATATTACAAGCCGGCATCCCTGACCCGATGGATTTGTTAATGCTCCTTCCACAAAGGTGCGTCTACGACTTAAAACATTTGCGTCCGTCCATACCATCTGCATTGTATAGCCCTCATTCAATCAGGTTTCATGTAAATAGAAATTTGGTCCATTGTGAGATCTATATAATGATATATCTTTCAAATATTGTCGTCTCCATCTTATGATATCATCTCTCTCCGTTAGAACACTGTTCCTGCCACGTTTAATGTATCTGCAGCATATAGCAGCATTATATTTAATTAAATAGATATAATAAAAATATTCTTACTTAAATTGCAGTTGCTTCATTAAGCGATATAATGTTGAGCGCCTCATATTTGGCAATTCACTACTATATTTATTTGAGCTAAGACTTTATCTAATGTTGGCAGTTCATTTTGACGAAACATATCATGAGCTGCTATGAGAACAGCAGTTTTGGCAGCCTCATCAAGAGATTCCAGTACAGATGGTCTACCAAGTATCTTTTTCGGCTGTGAAGTTTTCTCTGTTTTTTATATTTGCTTATAACCCGACATACTGTCGGTTTTAGAATCCCTACAGTCACAGTATCTTTTAAGGTGTTGATACGTTATATATGTTGCACTGAATAAAGTTACCGTAGTACTTGGGAAATCTGCTTTATCATGTCACCTTTTCTTATGTTGGGTGTCGTTTACATTTTTTTTTGTAAGCATTCAAAAGTTTCTGCTTTTCAGCATTAATCAAATGATTTGCTTTCTCTCGTTTCTTTGAAGGAGAATACACACCTGTACCTCCAACCGTATTGGTGCTATCTTCAAATCAAAGCTCTGAGAAGAACTAATCCATACAATAGCTATTAAAATGTTAAGAATGTCAAAATCTTTGTGACAATTTACAGTAAAAAGGGAATATCCGGTAAGAAAAAGTGTTGAGTTTGTTGAGAAATGTGTCTATCTCTTTTTGGAATATATGATAGTATATACACAACATCACAATCGATCATCAGGGAAAACTACTAGGCAGAGAGCGGGAAAATAGGGTTAAAATAAAAGTGTTCACCTCTGATGCAATCTAGTAGTCAGACTAGTAAGTGACTTTATTTCTCTAAAGATAGCTTCCTATTTAAACAACTAATATTGCCAACATACAAAGCTACTATTACTAAAAATAATGTGTTGATTTATTTCCAACAAAAGCAGATATCTCTCTAAAAATGCATGTGTTTACTGGCTGATCCATATAGAGAAATTCTACTTTACTTTTTGAATTCCATTTCCATGTCAGATAGGTTCTTCCTATGCTTAGGCTTTACTCACATAAAGATCCCGTAAACTTTAATCAAGAGTGGAACATTTTTCAGTTATAAACAAAATTTCACTAGATCCAAGATTCGTTATAAATAAATTTTACTATACAATATACTGAATTTACGAGGAATATGAAGACAATTGCGTACAAAAAAAATCATACACATCAATCTACAACTGTACAAATGTTATTCTTTTAAGCACGCATTTTAAAAATTGTCGAATACCACCAACCGTTACACAATAAAATGTGTATTGTATATTATTCATTCTCACTATATTTCTAAAACATATAATAATTTATAGGAATTCGTAAAGAAGAAAGAGGAATTTCTAAAAAAAATTGATTCCACGACAGATAAATTTAAATACAACATCAATGCATGGCAAGAAATATGGGATAAAGCGCTAGTAAACGTCATTAACCTTTATAAGGTCAAGTATGACCCATGCGATAATTAATGCAAATTTATATTATATCTCTACTGTAAAAAAAAATGAATACATTGAAGTAATATGTCACTATTCTGTAGATTTTGTACTATAGTCCGTCCCAACCTCCGTATTCAGTATACGTCTTATGGGAATTTGTTTCATGGTTGCCAAATCATCCGATCGGCTGTACATTACTATTTCCGGTTAATTATTTGCAATTTCACCCGATCAATTCATAACCTTTATTAACGTTTATTGACGTTGAAGGTGCAAAATTATTGACATTCATATGACATTTTGCTTATTATTTTATTAAAGTAACTAACTTTTAACAGAGTGCATAGCGACTTCTGCTGCACGTAAAATTATAGGAAAAATACTACAGATAAAATAGTTATATCTCAATATTTATTAACAATACTATACACACATCTATAAACAAATATACATTTGAACGATATCTATGCAATGTACAGTGAATATTTGCTTTGATATTGGGAAAGTTATGCAATTTATTAAATTAAAAGAAGATGATCCTTATATATATACAAATAATAGTTTCCACTTTTGTAACAAAAAGAACTGGAGTCATAGAAATAATATATGTATAATACAATAATATTTAAGAAAGGAATAGCAATTACACACATATATCTATGTCTTACGTTAATTTTCTAGTCAGTCGAAGAATCACTTTGATCTTCAGATGATGACGAATATCTTACGTGAATAATAAATTCTTCGATGTCGTCTTGCAAATTATCCACTATCCACATTTCCTTTTCAATATTGTTTACATGTTTGATGTAGTTTTGCCAATTATTAGTTGTTACAGTGCTATACGCCCGTCGAATTAATTGCTCCATATCTTTTACCTTAAATGTGGTATTATTCATTCTTACGTAGTTTTTAAGTTGTGCCCATACCATTTCAATGGGATTTAACTGCAATGGTAAGGTGGTAATCGAAGAACTTCATGACCTTTTTCTTTTGCAAATTCGTCAACCCTACTTTTATCATATTGCGGTTTAATTTGTGACACGCAATACAGTAAGTCCCTTTTAGCATATCGGTACTGATTTGTATTTGTTTTTCATTGAGCCAATCAATGATCTCGTTTTCCTCCATGCTGTTGTTGGAATTTTCTCCAATTTTCTGCAGTGGTAGGAAGCATTATCAAGAACAATGACTGACTTCTGTGGTATATTTGGAAGTAATTTATTTATAAACCAATCCTCATACGTTTCTGAATCCATCTCATGATGAACATCGGCAGTGTTTTTCTTGCAAAGAAATGTATATTCAGCACCAGGAACAAACCCATTATCACTGCCTGCATGAACTAATGCAAAACGCAGGTCCTAGCCCGGTTGGTGATTTCAAACCAGTGCTTAGTCCTTGAATAAGAGCTTGTCGACTACTTTGAATAGCAGTATCTGTCCAAGTTTTATTTACCGTGATGTCCTGTATTCACCATGACTCATCAGTGTATATAATAGTTCGACCTGAAATATAAAATTACAGCCATGTCAAATAGCAAGAGGTAAATTTTACCTTCTTCTCTAAATTTCTTGATCTCTCGCAAGTATTTGTGCTCTCCATCTAATAATCTCATCTGCTCAATGAGTATACTTTTTCGTCCTACTTTTTAAATTCAAGCCCATATCGTGTAACAATCTATGAAAAGTTGTTCGACTGAAGTTAGGAGATCATCGTCAGCATTGACAGTAGTAAGAATTGTATTTAAAGTAGGTGGCATATTCTGTATGTAAAAATCCATGCACTTTACGTCGAATAGCTGCTTGCGTGTTCTCACCATATGTATGCAGTCGATCATTTACTTGTATGCCCTTCCTTTTTTAGGTTTTTTGGACTTGATAATAAACCATTTTGTTGCTCCTGTTTTACATGATATATTGCACGGTCTGAGATGCCCAAAGCTTTACTTGCTTCTAACGGCAGCACTCACATTCATTGATTTATTGAAATAATTGAAAACATTTGCAATCATACACTTCTCCTTACGGTTAAATTTGTTCTCTGCGCCGTTTTCTTCCTATAGGCTCCATTAATGTAGTGAAAACTGTAATTACATTTATATTCTGTTATAACATTTATAAAAATAAATAAAAATACCCATATTACCCTGTGCACGCTTGAAAAAGATAGAAGTGTTCTGAAAAGAACAATTTGTACAACTATATAAGCAAATTAACAATTTAACGAAATATTTCAAAACAAGGACGATGACGATTGACAGTTGATGCTAATAGACAGATAGTATACAACTGTTGTCGACGCCGACAGCATATGTAAATAAGTTGCAACATAGCAACCGGTTGTAGAGATAGCGCTAATGACAGCAACCAAGGATAGTAAGAGATAAAAGTTGCTATTCTATCCCATACTGAATACGGAGGTTGGGACGATCTATAGTGAGTTTTTTCTTGACAGCTGCATTACCCTTGGTTCCCATGACGTTTGTATTTTCGGCTAATTTAATAATTCCGTATTTCGCCCGTGATTTGTATTTTGTGTGCCCTGTCTCTTAATACATCGAGAAGATCAATATTTATGTTATATTACTGCACCATTACTCTCAATAAATAAGGCAGATTACTAATCTTATTATAGTCAATTATAGAATCAATTCTTAGGCCCGCTTGCACCGGTTACCTTTAAACTTTCGGCTTAAGTAAGCGCCGCTTAACTTTAAAGGACAGATTGTATTGCACCGCTGCCTTAAAAGTATCAGTTACTTAAATTTCAGAAATAACTTGGTAAGACAAATAGCACTAGAAAATTTTTAGGGATTTCTATTAACGTATGGTCCTTCGTAATTTGGCGCGGTTTTCTATTACGTATTATACATATATGAAAAAAAACTTCTAAAAATGATGCGGTTGTTAATTAGATATTAATTATACACTATTTGAGAATCATGGAATCCCGAATTTTACAGTTGAGGAGAAAGTATCCGTATTATCGCTCATAAAAGATATAGTGTAGTAGATTTAAAAAAACAGAAACACAACTGGATTCGCACACGTCTTTATTATCTCGTGTCTCACCTAATACATAAATTCTTAACATACTCCTATTTTACCGACATGGCCTACGCCACTTACAACTACGCGGCGGGAAATTCAAATTCAAAATTAGGAATACTACAGTTCGACCAGACTGACAAAACAAATTGTCCTCAATTGGAGTTCTACGAAACGAATACATATACATTTTAAACAGTAAGATACAATTCTTTCTTAAGTACATAAGTACATACTTTACACAAATAGCATATCACATAATGGAAACAATTCTTAATAAGTACATAACTATGTAATAAGGGTAAACGTAAAGTAATAATCATAAGATACATTCAATACTAAAATGACATAAATTCTTTGCATAAGGTACATCGTTGGGTAAGTGTCAAGTAAAGTAAATAGTCACATTAGGTAAGTATAGGTCAGGTAAGTATCTATTGCTCAAAGTTATTGCGATGCCAATGCGTCATCCTCAAAGGTGCCACTATACCTTCATAAGGCATTTGTGTTACTTGAAATCCTTCTATATCGTTCACGACGTATCTATCGTTGTTTAAAATATTCGTGATTACATAGGGTCCTCTAAATTTTGGTCACAGTTTCTTGTTAACTCCGGGTGTGAGATCAATGCTGGTTATCATCATGTAGTCACCGACTTTATACTCCGAAGGATACTTCCGTTTTCTGTCAAAGTAATTCTTGTTATATTGTTAGGTTTTCTCTACCTTTAATGCAGCCTCTTTGCGTATTTTTTCCAAATTTCTTGGTTATGACTCACTGTTACTTCGCAGGTATTTTCTCAGATTGAATTGAACGTGTCCTCTTTGATATACGCCAATGTCGTGCTAGGGCTTGTTGGGATTGCAATTAAAATTTGTATTTCCCGCTATGTTGAATGTAGATATGCTAGTTGGTAGAACAGATATAGATGTATATTTATTGAACGTTAAGTTCGTCCATGTTTTAGAATATAGTAAAAGCACGTGTATAGTTTTTGTAGATTCTTTGTTGTGCACTATATATATATATATATCGACTTGTGTTTTTTCTAAATATATTTATATATATACAGTGGCCTATACTCTTTTTGTTTACACGCAATTACATCAGCGAAAGGAAAACTAATAGGGCTTTGACCCGTAGAACGGCATAGAGTGTTGTTCAAACAAAATTCAACCTTCGCTAATATACCATCCCATTTTCCTGTAGTGTCTACTAACTCCGAACACATTGGCTGTATTGATTTATTTACTACCTCAATTTGTCCATTTGCCTGCGGCATACCAGTAGATATCATACTATGTTCCACATCCAATTCATTTAAGAAGTCTTTGAAATCGGCAGTAGCTAAACACGTAGCTCTGTCTGAAATCACTTTCAGGGGTTTACTGTAATATGAAAAGTGCTTGTTTAGTATCAACTTTAGTGCAAGGATATAGTTTTTCATACTTTGTGAAAAAATCAATGACCGCTAATATATATTTGTGTTTCTGTGAAATCTCTAATGGTCCATAGTGGTCAATATGTAATACAGAGAATTGTGTGTTTCCTTTAGGCAAGCTATGCAAATAACCCTCTTTTCTTCCGGTAATAGGTGAGTATGCTATGCATTTTGAACAATTTGAAATGTATGATTTTACTTTTAATTTTAGGTTTGGAAACCAGTACGTACGACAAATCAACTCTAGTCTTGTTGACTCCAGTGTGTCCAACATCATCGTGGTAAGTGCGTATAAATGCCTGTTCCATACTTTTAGGTACATAGAAAAGTAAAGTATTATTATGCTTACGATAAATTAGTCTGTTTCTGAGTTCATAGAGTTTATCTTCAACTCGTTCCAGTCTGCTCTTAATTTGATTAATCTCTATATCTTGATCTTGTTTGATGGCTAATATTCTTTCAAATGAGTTGTCTTCTATAACAAGTACTTATATCCTTTCTGCTAAGGGCATCAGCATGACTTCGATGCTTAATTGTGTATGTATAATTTTGAAGTTCTAATGACCATCTTAGTATTTTAGAATTGACTTCTTTATTCTGGAAGGCAAGCTTAATACTGTTGCAGTCTGTTACTATCTTGAATTCAATACCTTGCAAGTAAATACGAAACCTTCTTAGCGCATACAAAATGGCTAACATTTCCAGCTCGTAACTGTGATATTTTGCTTTTGTTGTGGAAGTTCTTTTACTAAAATAAAATATTGGGTGAAATAAACCGTCTTGTTGTCTCTGCAATAGGATCGCGCCAAAACCGTATGAAGATGCGTCGCAATGTAGCTCTGTTTCTGCGTGCGGATTATAAACAGACAAAATAGGTTCAACAACCAAAAGTCGCTTCAAATTTCCAAATGCTTCTAATTCTTCCTCTCCAAACTTAAATACCATGTTTTTCTTTAATAGAACATAAAGTGGTCTAGCTATTAGCAAAAAATTCTTTATAAATCTTCTAAAAGATGATGTTAGTACTAAGAAGCTGTACCCATCTTCAAAATTCTTAGGGACTGGAAATTCGTTTACAGCAGCTACATTTTCCTTATTTGGCGTGATACCATTTTCAGTAATAGTGTATTCTAAAAAATCTATGGCCAAATTTTGTTCGATGGTTTGGGTGCCTATTAAGATGTCATCAATATAAATGCAAATCTTATCTTGACAGACTAAATCTCGGAAAAGTAAATCTACATATCGTTCAAACGCTGCAGGACTGTTTTGCAAACCAAAAGGTGTACGCAAATATTCATATTGACCGTCATGTGTAATAAATTATGTATATTTAATTGATTCGTCTGCAATTCAAACGTGATGAAATGCATTTTTCAGATCAAGCTTAGTGAAATATTTCATGTTACGCATTTTGTCAATTTGGTCATCTATCGGTGGTAAAGGAAAGTTATCTCTAAAAGTAATTTTATTAAGATCCCTATAATCAACGCACATTCTCAAGCCTCTAGGCTTTTTATTAACTAAAACAATAGGGCTACTATATTCGAAAGTACTTTTTCTAATAATATTTTGTGGCAATAGTTCGCTAACAATTTTGGATATCTTATTCTTTTCATAATGTGATAATCTTCTTGGTTTGTAAAAAATGGTGCATGATCTGACTTTAGACTAATTTTCCTTTCGAAATCGGTTTTAGGCCTATCAGGTTTCTCACTATTTAAATAATTTGTTCTTAAACTTTCGATAACGCGTGCCTTATATTTATAGTCAATATCTGGGTTTATGTCTGTTACGTTCTCCTGGTTTGAAGAACAGCGCCGCTGTAGCCTGCTCGTAAATTCCTAAATTACTTGACCAATACTTACTTGTAGAGTATGTTCGCTTATTTACTATATGAAAGGTTGTACAGTGAAACTCAATGCGCATGCGCAAAAAAGTATATTTAAAAATAAAATGTGTACACGGTTTCCACTCTTGCCTATGTACATTTACGATGTACGTAAGATATATATATTTGCAATAATTGCAGTTATTCGAGCTCTCTTATACATGTAATGTACATTAGCATGAGTATATGTATGTTTCTTATATGCTTCCGCAGAAGCTTTGTTAGAGGCATGTACTAATGCCTCTATCTATTTGCACGCACCACTACCTTTTTATAGGGGAGCCAACCCTATTTATTTCGTAAATTTATAAGCGCACCTCGGTGCTATGCTTGTTTAAAAGTCCCTTTCCGGGAGCCTAATATACTTTCTTTGTTTTAAATTTGCCTAAGGGACTTGGCCCTGTATTATTGGCATGTATTTGTACTTGAACCAAATACGTTCGTTATTTTCACATTTATAGGGGAACCCACCCTATCTCTTAGAGCTTGAACGCCTGATCGAGGGCGACAGTAGCGATAATAGCCGATCTCAAAACAAAAGTAATGTCACAGCTACCCAGGCGTTCTCGTTTGAAATAATACGCTATGTGCAATCTTTAGCTCTCTG
The DNA here is from genome assembly GCA_023509865.1 of Trypoxylus dichotomus. Lineage (NCBI taxonomy): Eukaryota > Metazoa > Arthropoda > Insecta > Coleoptera > Scarabaeidae > Trypoxylus > Trypoxylus dichotomus. The sequence goes on from CM042079.1 coordinate 30,346,049, forward strand.
CTACGACAAGTAAAACGGAGCGATGATGCCGAGATTACATAAGAAAAATGGTCCGTGAAACTCGTCCGCTACGACGAGCAACTAAATGAAAAAATTTCTAAGTCCCGATACGACAAAGGACCGAACAAACGTACAAAAGACAACGGGCGCTGCGGCCGCAACCACCGTCAGCAAGAAGCGGAGTGATCGTACTTGTAGAAGATGTCTATACATGCGCGCCGACAATCTCACCAAAATAATTTCCGACACAAACTTAACCGAAGACTAAAAATATGTATAGATGACAACGGACACAGTAGCCTCGACGGACGATGATAGAAAATCGAGAATTTGTACTTATTAAAGAAATCTATACATGCGATTCGACAACCTTACCAAATGACTCCCGCCAGAAATAAATGTATAGACGACAACGTCCTCGACGATTCCCGCCAAAACTATAAAATATTAGAAACTTCCACTAATCATACGACGACGTTACTGTACACGTTACGACGAGGTACGAAAGGTGACCGAGAGTGCACGATCGCTAATACCTCGACCGTCGCGCGGGAGACGACTGCCTGTGCTTGTGTACATTAAATTTTAAGAAAACTCCCATTACTTATTCGACGACGTTGCACTGAATGATTTTTAAATTAGGCAGTTTTAGCTAGCGTAATGTGAATGGCCGGCTTGCATACATATACAATGCGTAATATACATACATATTAAAATAAAATTGGATATATTCTAAGAGAGCAAAATAAATAAATATAAAAATGAAAATAAGGTAATAATGCTAACCCATACGGCTGCAAAGAAAATAAAATCATATGAAATACATTTCCTAACTTAAAATTCACCTATAAAAATACAAAACAATGTTAGTCATCCATCATATTCTGTCTAGTTTTAATACTAACAGTTTCGCCAAATTAAATAATGAAATTATTATTTCAAATAAAATCTCGTCCAAGTAAACAGTCGTAGATTATAGCATTTAGAGGTACTACATAAAAGAAAATATCTATATCTACATTAACTACATTAATTGTACTACTTATTGTACCTATTATATTTAATTTTAAGTTATTAATGCCTTGGAAATAGTCAATATTTTTATAACTTACACAATGTAATGGGACTAGTTTTTCGGATATCAACGATATTGAACTACCTGTATCCAAGATGGGAGTAATGGGTACCTCACCATTCTCTACTTTCAGGATAGCTTCGATTCTGTAACCTGGAATGGACACGGAGCTACATCAGCAGCATATTTTCCAACTCCTCCTCCACCAAGTTTGTGCTACGGTCTGCCTTCGGGACGTCCTTCCTGGAAGTGCTTCTCTGCTCCCTGGTACCGCCTCGTGGACAATCTCGAATATGGTCTCTTCTGGGTTTTTTACAATCTACACTTTTATGGCCAGCTTCATTGCAATTGTAGCATTTAATTTGTCTTGAATTAATCTGTTCTGTTGATGAACTGTCTTTCTTTTCTACGACCTTCTTTCCTTGTTCCCGGTGATCTGAAATCCTGTTTTTTCTTACAGTTTTGACCCTTTCAAAACTCATGATATCTTTAAATAACTCATCCTCATCCTAGTGTGCTTTTGACATAAAAAAACTATCCAATTCCCTGGACCACAATCCGATGATTAACTTCTCTTTTGTTCCAGGAAAGTCTAAATCTAGTGCCTTGCAAAGCGAGACCTTTTCGTGGAAGTAAAGTGAAATATTTTCTTTCATTTGTTGCGTTCGGTTTTGCATACGTTTTCATAACTCTGTTTTGCCCCTTCGTACACGAATGTTCTTTGAAATGCCTCGACAAACTTTTTCCAATCAGTTATCTCAGCAACACGACTACGGAGCCAAAAATTCGCCGCACCTTTAAGATTACTGAACGCTACTTGGAATGTAAAATCTTCCGGCCATTTATGTAACTTCGATGAAACTTCTAATTTCTTCAGCAACAATTTACCACTTATCGGATCTTTTTCCCCATCAAACTGGTCTATCGTCTTCGATAAACCCGGTATCATCGTTACATTTGTTGCATTATTATTCATCTGAATCTGACTTACCAGCGTCATATTTTGTTCCATTAATTTTTGTACCATCTCAACCAACTGACTCACATTATCGCTTTCCGATATATTTTCGCGGGCTTCTAATTCGTCCGCCATGTTGAAAGCGTGCTCGGTCTGATAAAAATTTTCAAATTCTTCTTCGCTATGTCTAATACCGTTATCTTTCGACATCATAAATTCATCGATCCCTAATCGAATCCTCTATTCGTATCCTCTGTTCTATCCTCTATTCTATCCCACTTCTGACGCCGTAGTAGATTTAAAAAACAGAAACACAACTGCATAGGGATTCTGTAAACTCAACGTCAAGTGAGTCGACACTATCGAAATTCTGTAACGCTTACTCGACACCTAGCCGTCGATCAACCGACGGAATATACTCGACAGCAAAGTTGGTGTCGTTTCGGTCTGGCATCTCACTCTATTACATTTTGCTTGGTTTCTATCACTCTTTAAGAGAGGACATTTTCTTGACGGCTATTCAAAACCAAAATGTATTAATTGTTTGTTTATGTTTGTAATTGTATTATGTGGTACGATACTTTACGTAATAGAAAACGGTTCGATAGAATATCACAAATTTCAAACAATTGTAGAATAATATACATCTATTTATGAATGTTTTCCTAGAATTTTCCAATTCTTATGAGAGCATAGTGATGACTATTTTGTTTGTACTAACAATTTATTTTAACTTGAAATTTAACAAAATTTGTTTTAACGTTTATTAAATATTAAATGCTCTGGTATATTGTAAAAAATCAGTAAATAAATGACAAAATACGCACAATTAATTTAATAATTTAGAAAAAAAAAGGTCATGGAATTGCAGATATTTTAAAGCGCATTGAAAGAGAACTAAATTTGATTAAAATGACATAAGTGGAAGTTCACAACAAAGTAAATAGTGGTTTTTAACACTATTAGAAAGATGTTTTGAGAATTTGTTGGAGCGCTTGAATTAGGAGCAACTAATATTTACAGCCTTATTCATAGTCAGACTTAGTGGCTACTAAGAAAATTCGTATTCATAGATGCATTTAAAGGCTACTAAGACCCTATTAACTTTAGTTGGCTACTAAAATCTTAGTAGCGCTGTAGGATATGTCTAAAAGGCATGTAAAGTTAACCTACAACATAAAAAGCTCGCAAAATTAGAGTGCGGAGATTGCTCTTCAAAAGATATCTTTTAAAATAACGAGCAACATGGAAATAATTGATGTAAGTGACAATAAATCACTAAAACAGGTGGAAATATTTTTAGACGAGAAGACCGCGCTCCTTAACGAACGATTTACAGAAGGACGCGTTAATTAGAGATTCTTTAGAATCCGGATAATTGAAAACAAAAAGATTAGTTTAAATAAAGGTAAAATTAGAGCATGGGAGCACGTTTATAAGAAGATGATACATGGTACAATGTATATAATATGTTGTCTATCTAATATGAATATTCTTCAAACACATATTGTAGTACATCAATAACAAATGGGTATTGTGGTATTAAATTAAAATGGATAAAAAAATGGTGATTGGTTTTTGTCAAATTAGTTTTTAATTTTGTTAAACAGAATATACAAGTTATGGTTTTTCATTACAAAAATTACAAATACTCGTACACTTTAATTTTGTACTGACTTATGCTCTTTTAAAGACATCAAACCTGTAACTGAAGAATGGCAGGGAATGAAGCTTGAAGACGTTTCAATAAAGCAGGTCGAAGTCCAGCAATGTATGAATCTTCAGATATTGACTGATTAATAAGGAATTTGTCGAGGATATCTCTAGCTTGGATAGCAATACAGTACACAGTAAAATGTGAATTAAAATAATTATCTTTAGTTTTATATTCATATCTTGGACCAAATCACAATTAGATGTGATATAACCTGCGCCAAAAATTGCAAAAAAACATGAAGCTAAAGATGTAAGGTAGTGTAAATATTAAATTATATATAAATAGCAAATAATCTCAGGTGTTCTTAGCTATGCAATATAACACTACAGGTCCAAATGGTGCTGAATCTTTTGTTGTAGGTTTCATTTATGAATCTCATGCTGATGCAACCTATCTTCGTTGGAAGCTACTCGAGGATACAAAAGCACAGATTACTGTTATTAACTATATTATTATCACATGATAACCTGCTTAACTTATAATTTATAACATTAAAATTATTTGAATTAACATCCTTTTCTTATAAATTACGGTTGTCGAAAGACGTTTCCATTTTATACCTATAACATATTCCTTCTTAAAAAAAGCGCACCAAAGATAATTCTAACCTAATCCGGTTGTATTCAAACATTTCTATACATTACACATGCTTCTTTCCGCGTTGCCACATCGTTTTACCTGTTAACATTATATTAACTACATATACGTTTATGAATATGACGCGGGTCTTACTTACTGGCTACTAACTAATAGCATACTAACACCCTAACTTTCTGACTATTTTTATGAATAAGGCTGTTACTCTTTAATCGTAGTAAATACATTAATTAATATTTTTAAGCAATTGACATCTAGTCATAATTAACTTCTAATTATTCTTTCGTTCTGCTGATATAATAAATTATCGATATGGGCAAAATAAATAACGTATAGTTGAATATATTACAATAACACTATCATAGATAACCACCTAGTGGGAATGTTCCGTACTAAAGGTTGTGACTCTAAAAAATGCCATCTGTTGATGCGGGAGGTCGCGTGTGCTGTCAAAAACCGCGGGGAGCATATGGCGGCAAATTTATAATGTATTTATTTCGTATTTATTTGGATGGTTGGAATGCATGGAAACACCGGAAATTTTATGGAAATTTTTATTTTAGAAGTTATACGAAATTACATGGTACAAGTGTGGTATTACATCGTGCAATAATGAGTGAAGGCTGGAATTCCGAGGGCCGAAATCTGCTATAATCAGCAGTAGCTGGAATTTGTGTTTTCCATGCCTTCATTACAATTTCAATGACAAAATAATTTATTTCAAGCATATGTAGGGCGAGTTTTATTATGTGAAATTTTCTAAATCAAATATGAATGAAATGCTATTTGCATGCTATTGTAAGACAATTTTGTTCGCCCAATATATACTCGATCACAGCGTTTACATTATACATAGTAATTTTTCGATTTTTTCCATGTCATCTACTTGGTCTTAGAGGTTTCTGTATAATGTGTTACATTATTGCTGGAAAAAAAACCGTTTTTCAATTTAGCATAGAAAAGTGTTTGTAAGACCTTTCGTGAAACATGCTATAAATTGACATTTTACATACATCTTACAAATGCTACTTGACACTATGGTTTAATTTCTAACTCTTACTTGTGTGCTAAGCCCTTCAATACTCATATATACATCATCTTTCGTGGTTTAATAAACCCTTGCAATTTAGATGATTTAACTGATCTCGTCTAACATAATGCTTAATTTAAGATTGAATACGGTTTTGAGAAATGATACAATGAAATGCCGCAAGTGAATGTTCGTATGACCGAATCAAATCTCCAAATATTAATATACAGGTATTTGTAAGTTTTATGCATATATCTATTTCATGCTTACCTCTAGGTCCTGGGACTAACACTTCAAGTAATATAATGCTGCAATCGCTGACCATTCTATGGGTAACTGTAATTGAAAAACATTTGGAAAATAGTGAAGGTTTCTTATTTGCTTTGCGCTTACCTCATACTGATGTTTTACAGCAATCGATAGATGTAGCCACACTTGTCGCAGCTTCGCAAAAGGATTCCCAAACCACAGCTTCACCTGGCTTTGACTTATTGCAAGTACTTCTGTCGACTCCATTTGGCTCTGGTGTTGGAGCGTTACTTTCAGCCACAATTGTACAATGCTCAGGATCAGAAACATCTACAAATGTTTATAGACGATAGTATTGTTAGAATTTTAAATTAACACTTTTTCCTTTTATAAACGGGATTCACTTCTCTTTGTTGCTGCATTAATTCTTAGCTTATCTATAATATCTTCATGTACTTACTTTCTCTTCCATCTACTGTTGGCACAGGCAGGAATAGCGACGACACTGCATTTTTCTTCAGGTAACTTTTCGAAGCGCGATCCTCATCACAAAAGTGCACATGGCATATTCGATGATTTTTGTGCACCACCTGAGGGTTTTTTTGGGTTACTTCATTCGCACACGCAGCTACCCACGCACGGAAGGATTCTGGATGGATGCTGGGGTTCGGGAAACGATGTGAACGTTTGTTACCGCATCCATGAACGGCACATTTTGCAAACACCATGACGATCTAAAGAACAGAAACCTGCAACACACTTAAAAACTACGATCTATTATATTAGTGCGAACAATTAATACCGCTACAGTCTTGAAAAAGACCGATTTGTAAAGGTGGGAGTGCATGAATGTTCAAAAAGTGTTTTAAGAAAATAAGCGACCACCACCAATCAAGCAGTAAAGACCCACAGACAAGTGACAGACGACGGGTGAAATGCAGAGATAATATATAAATTGAAAATAGGGTGCAACACAAACATTTTCTAATATATATGCTTAATACTTTTCATTACTATCAATGTTACTAATTTAGTGACCTAAAACAGGTCAACATCACCACAACTAAATAACTATATCATAGTTAGGGACACTACTTTATGTAAGGTTAGAGGTAGAGAGACGCCGCCTAGTGGTATGATAGTATAAGCTTAAACACGATATCACCTGGTCCCGTTTAAGATACCGAGTCGCATCTCTTATTTTACAAGTATTAGCTGTCAAGCCATTTTTGACGGCTAATTCCCTGATTTCTAAAAATCACAAAGTTTGGCACTTTTGAACATAAATTACCGACAATTCCCGATTTCGTACTCGACACTTACAGAATTCCGGTTGCTGTCGACCAAAGATAACTTGAGAAGATGGGACAGTTCCATAGTAAAGTTTGCGACCCTAAAAGTGCCATCTGATGAGTTGTTATTAAAGTTTTCGTTTAACATCGAATGTCAAAACGGTAGTACTAGACTACGTCGCTTGGTGGCTGTCGGCGGAAAAATAAAAATTTTGGTTTGTGGGTTTTTTCTTTTGGTTGGGTTGGTATTGAAAAGAGAATTGACATTTGACAATATTTATTTTGTCAAAAATGTAGGTGCTACAAATCCTGCATTTTACAAATATGATATTACAAGATGTAATAAAGGCAAAAATTATACAAGCTAAACATAAAACATGTTACGACTATGCAAGTACATGGGTTCAATAACGAGTAAACGCTGGAATTCGTAGGGCCTAAATCAGTATAATTTGGTGCATGTTGGTCTTTCTAAATTCCATGCGTTTATTACAATTTGAAATGAACACAGTTATTTACATTTCCAATAGGCTTGTAATTATGAACATAATGATTTGGTTCTAGCATATACAGGATGACAGCAGTAACGTTGTACTAAAGAGATGAACGAATTGCTCTGTGGATCAAATTGCTATTGATCTTTTCGTCTGTCCAATGTATACTCGATCACAGTCTGTACAAGATATTCTGTCTATTCCAGATTTATCCATGTTGCCTACCTGGTCAGCAGGTTTTAAAACAAATTCGAGGTTACTTTAAACCGAGAAACTAATTTTGCCTGAAATTGCAGAAAATAAGCGTTCAAGACCTTTGTGTAACATGGATGAAGTGGTTACATTTCATACACCTTAGTAATACTACTACTTTCTATGTGCATATACTACAAATTATTATGCCATTGTTATACTTCCCAATAATATTGTAGAGCACATCGTAAGAGAATCCGTTACCATTTGCAGTTGTGCTGTTCTCTTCGGGGTCATTTCTATATATTTATATATGCCTATATATGTATGTATATATATACATACATTTATCTATAAATTGTGAAAGGGAATTTAATGAAACGATGAAGCAAAATGTCAAGTAGCAAAACTTTACGTTTGCTTGGTTGATAAGATTTTCCCAAGATGAATCTACAATTATTACCAGGTTTTATTTACATGCTTGTTGGTAGCTCATTCCCAACTTTTATAAATAACACATATAGGAAGGGAACCCCGTCATCGGTTTCCTTTTCATTGGTACATCTTACACATAAATTATAAATGCAGCTGTTCTAAGAAAACCGGTTTATTGGCATTCATTTTAGAAGATTTCAAACATGTCGTTAGAGTCGCGCATAAAAAGAAATGTAAAATTAGGCATGGTATTACGAAAGTTAGTATGAAATGTACCTGTAAACAAGTTAGGCTTGAAAGGAGATAGTTGTTACGCACTGGGATTCCTTGAGTGTGTAGGAAGAAAGTGATATTATTTAGGTGAAGGCAATGTGAACCCATAAAAATGGAAGAAATAACCTACTGCTGTCCGTTTGGTTATCCCGTGAAAAGTCTTTAAAAAATAAGCTACACCGAGCGGGACGCGAGCAAACAGTGGACTTACATTAAAGGGAAAGTGCAATTATGTTCTCAATAATCACAGTATTCTAAATTTTCTCGATCAACGAAAATGAATTATTTATACGTAAATCAGGCATTTCGTTAGTGTTTAGATGTTAAATGTGTCGGACAATTACCTGGAAAGCAAGTAGGGTGGACCATTTAATGTTATAGACAATACTTTTCACAGTCCCTCCTCGTTTTGTTAGTGTTAACAATACATAGTAGATATTAGGGGGTTTCTTACCGTTAATCTGTGTGCCAGAGTACTAGTGTAAACTACTTAAATTCTGGTAATGTCTTTTTGGTCGAATCGAATGAAGAAGAAACATCCTTGTCTTAATATAATGGCTGTACTACATTTTTCTGTTAAAAGAGAAACAACGTACGTCTCTTTGTCGTTCAGAAAGAAAGTGATGTTTCCATGCACGTTAACGCATGTTTCGGTGTCTACTTTGTCAAGTTTAGGTATTACTAGCTGTATGAGTGCCACTAATATTAATTTAATTTATGGTTATATTCAATACCTCCCCGGAGCAAGTTAATTTTATTCCTTACCAAAAGACCATCACCTCATTCTTGAACAATTACCATGGACAAACAATCTGCACTGTTTACGTAATATTAACACTGATTTCTTTTCCCAGTGACAAAAACAGTATTAATGTTAATATTTAATAAGCAGTTCAGACAACCTATCCGTTCTGAAAACTCAAATAAGAAAAGACGTTTTTGGTTTGAAAACCTAGTCGTAACATGATAATTGTTATGAACTAATCCTAAGCAGGTGTTACTTCATTCCCGAATGGACCCATTATTTTCTAGCAGAGAAACTTATATTATATGCAGGTCTGCAGTTATTCACATGTTGGAGCTGAATGTTACTTATAAAAAGTAGAAATTCCTACAATCCTTTGGGAATTTAGTATCAATGTTAATAACTAACTTAATGTTACTTGTTGCATTAAACAAATGATTTCACAAAGTAGGCTTTTAAGCCATTGCACTGAACCACAATAAAACTATTACTTACATATTCTTTTCATGTAGTTTGCTCTTGCCCCATTGTATCTACCCTGAATCTTCTACCAGGTGGCGCAGTTACATTTAGCATTACTTGGTTTCGTAGAAATTTGCAAACCATGGGGTCCAAGTTAGCTCTGGGTGTTGGCTGTCTCTCTCTTGCCGCATCAACCTCTACCAGTACTGGATCTGAAAGTTACACATACATTGTATTACAAATTATTATTCCTAGACAGTAAACCTCAACCTCCAATATTTATATGTATTATCGTGCTATTAGAAATGGAGGTTTCCCATTTGTATAGTGCTTACCTCGTACCGGTGTTCGACAGCAAATGGTAGGTGTAGTCATTCTTACTGAAGCTACATCCAAGCCTTCCAAGTCCAAAGGTTCCCGTCGTTCTGGTGTACTACAGAAATAGACTGAACTGCGGTCTACTTTGGCGGAATGCAATGCCGTAATACTTCCAGGCACGTGCCCGCAATATTGGTGATTCCTAGCTTCTAGAAAGAAATATTAAGAATGTTACTGACATTTGTACGAGGATTTCGCCAGTCGGATTATCTTAATTTTCCCAAGTGGATGTTTCCAATTTACATTGTGCTTACCTTGTATTGAGGTCTTGCACCGAATTGTTTAAATAAAACCAAAAGCGACCACCACCAATCAAAGGCAAGCAAGGCCCAGAGAAGCGAAAGGCAAAATAAGTAGAACGAGAAATGCCAAACAATGAGCCAATTTTAAATATATATAGCAAATAGTTACCATCTACTTACCAATACTGCCATCATTACTGATCGAAAATCACGAAAAAACAAATATGTCTTCCTTACACAGACGCTCCCTTCTGAGTAGTTATTAAAGGAATTTTTTGACAACCATTGTCAAAGAGTTTTGACATTGAAAAGTGTTTCAGGCGCTCTCATTTAAGCGCCCAGGTCCTGGCCTAGTACTACCGTTTTGACATTCGATGTCAAACGAAAACTTTAATAACAACTCATCAGATGGCACTTTTAAGATCACAAACTTCACTATGGAACTATCCCATTTCGTGAAGTTATCTCTGTTTACTATCCGTTTTGGGACATTACAATAAGTACCAACTTAAATTTCATAAACTATGACGCATATACCACTAAACATAACCTAGAAATAGCCCTTTTTAAATCGATTTTTGGCTACCTTAAACTAAACTCCTAAAAAAAGGGCCATTTTAAACACAGCACAGCGTGAGCTTTCCGTTGGAATCTATTAAAATCCTTAACTTGATGCCCGTTATTCGGAACTCTTTCCAAAAAATGAATACATCTTCCTTACAGAGACGCCCCCTATTACCTTGTGGTGGCATTGTATTTTAGTTTGCAGTTTTGATTAACATTCATAGATTGGTAGACAAAAATCAATAGTACTATCAGTAGCGTCACAAAGTTCAGACAAATCAAGACATATACCACACGACACGCAAAATATATTGTGGAATAGTTTGTCAGTGTTATCGTTTATTAAAGTTATTAAATTTTAGAGTTTGTGTCCAATTTATAACTAACCAATACCCCACGTGTTATCAAACGTTGCATTTTTGACATCCACTGTCGAAACCTTTTTGACACCCGCTGCCAAAAACTTTCTGACAGTGAAAAGTGTTTCGAGACGCTGGCGTTTAAGCGCCGAAGCCCTGGTGCAAAGAACAACGTGGAGGGGCCGAGCATCCGTGTCAATGCGAGTGTTCAATAAAGTTTACGTACTTGCATCATTTATGATCGTGACCCTCATGAGTGAGCATACGCGATGCGGATGCAGGAATGTTTACACATGAAATAATTATAAAAAATATATAACGTGCTGAAACACTTACCGTTTTAAGAAATTTCCACAAAATCACAAACTGAGTGGTATCTAATATTAGAATCATTAAATGTTTCCACACTTGTTTCAGTCAAATGAGTACTGAGAAATACTGGTTGTGTTCCATTTGTCATTTATTCATATAGCCATCTGTAAGTTTAAAACATCTTAAGCATATAATTTTCCTCAGCAACGCTTGGTTGTACGACATCGCCTTGTATCGGTAGCAATTTTAGTGCAGCAGTGGTAGAATACTATCGGTAAAACATCATTACAGACAATTTACCAACGAATAGTGCGTATGAGATTCCGCAGCTATGGGGCTTTAATACAACTACCTTGAGACCTAAGCATAAACGAATTAACTAGTATGGGGCGGGGAGCGGTAACATGAATGGAATTCTATAGTTCATAGAACATATATTATGGGTAAACAGCTCCTGCGAAATTCGATTTCCGCTAATAAGAAGAAATAAATTGCGGCGCCAATTCAATGGTGACGGGAAATACGGCAAGAAACAATATCCCGATTAATTAGCTCAATGTTCAACCGCATTATTGAATATATTCAAGTTAGAGGTGATCCCAATCCATTATTAAACATATTTATTAACTTATTTTTCTTGAATTGAATTTCGTTTACATTTTTGTATGCAGTATAGGCATTTTTGGTACTGATAAAAAATATTTTTTAAAGTTTCATAATACGTTTTTAACTGCAGACAGTGTACGTTTAGAAAATAGATCTCTATTCAAATTTCAAAACAATACCATTGCTTCCACAAATACGTTGTGCATGATTTTATTATTAATTGGAGTAATCACACAACAAATCAGTAAAGATAATATGTACTCAGAGAAAGCATATTTACATATAGAATCACAAATTTTGTTTATTTTACATACATAAACTAGTAACAAATCATTAAATGCAACTTCATTATTTATGAAACAAGAAATGGTAAGAGTCAAATTTAACAATGCCTACCAGTACTATTGAGTTTCTTAGATTATTAATGAAAGTTCTATATACAAAACCATAAACTTATTTTAATGTATTCACAATTATTTATAATACTGGTTCATCAAACTTACTACCTCTTAATACAAATATTTCACTGTAAGGTTCTTCTTGTTCTAACTCCAACACACGAAACTTTTTCAACACAAGCAAACTGTAGAATTTCTGGGCAGCCTAAAACACAAACAAAATAATTATTATAAAAATGTATTTATTTTTGATTTGATATTCTTCAGAATACCGTTTCTTTTTAGTATATTGCTGAAGGTGCCCATTAAAGAAATTAAATTGTATAAGTAAAAAGTTCAATTTTGATAATAAATTAATTAATTGTAGTCCGAGTATACATAGGAATGCTAGTGTGACCTTTGTTTTTTCACTTTTTACAGCACACGAACTTTCTATAGTAAACGACATCAATCCTCATGCGGCAGCACAACAGTCACAGCACAACTACCGCATGAGAATTGTTATTGTTTCGTAACATGAAAGAACTACTTCTAAAGAAAATTAGTATACTTCATTCGAGTGAAGGCAAAATCAATTGTAGAGCAATTTTAGACATTTAAAGCTAATTGGTACGTAGTTTTGTTTCTAATTTTGTATGGATCTTCTAATGTATAGACTGTCACCCAGGCATTGAAAGTGTTGTTTTTATAAAGACAGCACTAAATGTCGCCAGATTTCTAATATAAGGATGATTTCAAATAATATACTCCGTATGATTATTTTGACAAATTATATTAGAACGAGTTTCCATATAAGTTATTGATACTTGTGATGAACTGATTTTGTATAAATTATATTCAAATAAAATATACGAACAGCAAATATAAACAACGAGAACCCATCAGTTTATTTTTTTTAATTTTTATTGACATAAGCTGAAACATAATTTTATTCCGTTTATTACAAGAACAATAAATATATTTATTAGTTATTCATAGCTTAAAAGTTGATAGGTAATACAAACGATAAACAAAGCAAATGCATTATTCTAGATACAAAGCTCGTTAAATACTCGGTACTAGTTCTTGTTCCAAAAACGATAGTTACATCTAATATAAGGAAATAAAAGAGGGTTATACTGCATAACACTAGATACTTCGAAGACTGGGCGACAGTCTATAGTATAAAAGGCAACAACGTAAAAATCGTATGTTTACTTTACGATAAATGGAGATTGTGCTGGAAAAAACGGTCTGTAGGAAACATAGAAACAGTGCACAGCACTCAAAGAGTAAGCTAAGACTCTAAGAATTTCTATTTCACTTAATTTTTATGTTGACGTGTAATTTACCACTTAATTTAATCAGGCTGATTAAATAGTGGCATCATCTCGCCACTTTTAGGAAAAATATAGTTCCCCCATGAAGCTAGCAGGTCTGAAAATATTGCAAACGTATGTACCAGCTATACGGGAAAAAACAATCTAAAACAATATGAAATCCGAATTACATAAGAAAAAATTATTATTATTATACATTATTTATACTGGATGCTTTCGCGCGTAAAAGATGTTTCGTGCAGCGTTGGTTCTCAGAAACGCATACCACGACTAGCTCAAGAAGATGCGATTAAATCGAAACGTCAGGACCTACCCGATTCTTCTAAGAACCAAAGCCGAACGCGAGATGAAACCGGAGAGAAAAATAGAACATATATATATATTGTTTTATTATCCTCTCGGATTTTGTCCCGCGTTCCTCGTTGGTTCTTAGAAGAACCATGTACGTCCTGACGTTTCGATGTAATCGCATACATTTTCATCTTTCGACTGCGACAGCCAGCTACGCGATCTGCTTTTTATGTAAGTCGGTTCCCTCCCCTTCGGGCTCGGCTGCGCGTGATTGGCCCTTCCGACGATGCGGTCTATATTCGACCCGTTTTAAATAATATAACATACTGTTTAAAAGAAGTTTTTTTTTTATTTATATTTATAAAAACATTTTAAAGTGAAAACCTCTGAAATTACATACAAATTAGTGCTTCTCAAATTTCAAATATTATTATGCCATGGCTGTGTAGTGATATATTTAAAAAAGGAAGGTAAGTCTTCAATTAAAATCGTTTATCAACTAATATTAGGTCACCAAGCACCACAATAATTGTAATGAATTTCATAATTCTACTTAACGAGCAAAATAATGCTGGTTACGATCGCAAAACAGCACAGTAAACAACGTTGTTCAGATACTTTCACACTCGTATGTAATATACTGTTCGGATATTAATAGTGTTGTGTGTACATCGAACAAGTAAGCACAGGGGCACATAATCTAAAATAATCAAGAACAAGCAGCAAGCTCTAGCAAACAGAAATATTACATTTATAAACAAATTGTATCATTGTGATTGAATCAAAATTATCTTTGTTTATTCGTTTTATAATTTATGTCACCTATTGGTTGTGCCAACGGGAGGGAATACTAAAAAAGAACACGCAAGCATACAAAACCTAAACCTACGTAAAAAATAGAGCAGGGAAATCAACCCCAACAAACGTAAGCATAAGGAATTGACAGGAATAGGTTAGTTTTATAACGTGTCTTTGTTTTGTTTGGAAACTTTTTAGTGTAGTCACAATACTTACCAACGGCACACTTACACGGTCCATTGCAAAGCGCAGGAGCTAGTGCTTAACCGTTTGGCATATTTTGAGAAGGAAAAAGAAAACAGGGCCCCTCTACTACCTTTGAATGCTGCTTATGAGGTAGATATAACACACTCACAATTTTATTTACAAAGAGTGTATTGTTGTAGACTCGACAAACAAATATCTGCGCTGTCAAAAAGTGGAAATTACAAGTTCCTGTTCTGTCATCCCCTAGACGTAAGGTACTTCGTACTAAACCCAAAGCGAGTGATCTGCGAGAGACAACAAAAATGGAAGTGCGAAATGCTGTTTACAACATATATCAACAAAGTAACAGCAATTGTATAATTGGTTTTTTGATTTTGTTATGAAAATATTGTTTTAGGGAAACATGTTGAACTGTGTAAACAATCGTTGAGTGCATTGTTGAAGGAAATTTGCTTCAAATATGGAAAAGAAGACAAGAGGCGAGCATTATTGCGAAGTATTTTTCTGAAAAAGTATATGGTTAACCTCATGTCAAGTTCTGCGAAACTAGTGGTATTCTTGGATGAGACGTGGATTTATTCCAAGGGTAATAAGATTAGGTCTTGGTTAGATGATACCATTAAGTGTTCGTAAACCCAAGGGTTATGATGGCAAACGTTCCTTGATTATTCATGCTGGAAGTGAACAAGTTTTTTATCAATGGTGCAAGCCTAATATATGCATCAAATTCTCAGCTGCAATGGATAGCAGAAAATTTGAAGAATGGGTAACGAAGCACTGAAACTTACCACGGAATTATCTTGTTGTGATGGATAATGCCCCTTACCATCGTGTTGTGACTAATAAAATTCCAAATACTTTGTCAAGGAAACAAGATATTGCAGATTGGCTAACAAACCATAACATAAGTTTTTAAAGTGACTTAACTAAAGTGGAATTATTAGATATAATTAAACGGAACAAACCTGAAAAAAAGTAAGTTATTGATGGAATAATAAAAGCGCATGGTCATGAAGTATTGAGACTTCCTCCATATCATTGCAATTTTAATGCAATCGAATAAATCTGGGCCTTCGCAAATGAATATTATAATGAAAAATATTGGTAGGGATGGTTATCGTAATGAGAATGTACTGAATATGTGGAACGAAGCATTGGAACATTGCAGATCCAACACCTGAGAGAACTGTTCAAGACATACAAACATTTTAATAAGAAATTGGTATGAACGAGAAAGAAACATAGTGGAGATTGACATGGGAGCCCATAGTAATTGCCAATCCCAACGAATCGTCAAGTTCTGAAGAAGAAATAGAAGATTGAAGTCTTCGATAACAGCTTTTGTATTATAAATTCATAAATGAGTGTTGATTTACTGTTTACTTGTTTATTATGAATATTATTTCAAATTTGTTCTCCTTGATACCGTAAAATAACATTAAATTATGAAAACGATGTGTTGTTTTATTAATAAGAATGGTTGTTTGTTACACAGAACGTGGAGACAGTGGTTAGATAACTTAATTGGAATATAAACATACACACTAAGTGTCATTTATTAAAAATAGAAATTCGACCCAAATCTACTTTAAGCTTTCACATTTTGGTCCATATTTGTTATTTAAAATTCCTAACCTATTTCAGGTTGTGTTAGGTATTCAGAAGATATTTTTCATTAAATAGTTGCTGTAAAACATTAACAAATTAAAAGATAATTGATTTTGTTAAAATAAAATAATTTGGGCTGCAATACATTAAATTTATTTTCAAATTAACTGTTTATACGGTATTTAATATGATCCAGAAGTATCGAAGATAAAAATCAATGACATAGGTAAAAACTTAGATAAGATGGAGTGCATATACCATATGAATAAATAGTTTTGATCTTAAGCTTTTTGTTTCTGACTAATGTTTATAACATTCTAGCATTAAACCACATCAATTTCTATAATTACCTGTTTTCTCGAATTCCTGTGACACATCTCTGTTAATGTGATCTGATTTGAATGTTGTAATTTCCGCCGAACGATGGTGAACATTTGATAAGCTCTCTTATTCAATACTCTTTCCTCAAACTGTTCATCAGATTCATCAACCTGTTGTTCTTCACTCTAGAATTACAAAACATGAGTTAACGAATCATAAAAAAATAAACATGTACTTACAGGATCAACTGAATGAGGAAAATCATAATCCCCCTGCCATGGGGACTGAACACGTTCTGACATATTTCCTTGTATTTGTTCCGATATATTCTCATCATAGCCCATATTAGCCATCTGCACTTGACCCTAAACATATCAATTTAAAAGTATCTTGTAGAGCGAGTTAATGAGGAGTAGAACAGGAAAAAGTGTGAAAAATAAATAAAACTTACTTGTTAGTTTGGATAATTATCGAGTCATAGGAAAGGAGAACAGGTGGCAGTCAATAAAGTAGGCAATTTTGTGATAAAGACTAGGACTAGAATGTTGTAAACATACATGTTAAGGAAATTTCGTTAAGGTTTTTAACATCCACGATAAGAGCAGACTTACTTGTATTGGATAAACAACTGGTTCCATTTGTGGAATTTGTTGCAATTCTTCTAAGGCATAGCCTACCTAAACAGTTATAAATCAATCATTTTATTTGTCGTATAAAACTGAGTATTATTTTGCACAATGAAAATGTTAATTAGTGCCTGGTGGTCTTACGTTTTCAAAAGGATTTTGTGAGGGTATTCAAACATTTTCTACTTAAAACCTACATTTTCTGAGTTAGGAAACTATATATGTCACAGATATATTCTCAATTGATTTATCTTTTCTTTACTTTTAATAAAACATGAGTTTTCATAGTTTACTAGAAGTTTCTGCAACTTCTGTTTAAACTAACAATAATAATCTTCTAATTATGATAATTTAATGTACCTGTTCTGCTGGCAGATGTGGTATTTCTTCTAAATGAGGTAGTGGTGTAGGTGGCGCAGGAGTTACCGGATAACTTATACTAGGAGGCGCTGACGGTGTGGTAGGATATCCCATTGGAGTAGCCGGGGGTGGCATATCCTCATGATGCAATAGATGTGATGGAGTTGCTATACTTTCCAATATTTGAGGTGTTGAAACAGATTCTACTAACTGTGACAAAGGAAATGCTATGGATGTGTTAAGAGTTTGCGATAAAGATGTACTTACAATTTGCATTTGTGAACTTTCAGGGGGCAATGGTGTCGGAGGCGGTAAGGGAGTTGGAGGAGCCATAGGAGTTGGCAAACTTAAAGAAGTTTGAGGGGCTAGAGGTGTAGGTGGCATCATCGCGGCGACGGCATCTTCAGGTTGTAGCGCCGATGGTGGTGGTTCTACGTCTGGAACATGTGCTGGAGTTCGTGGAAGATCGACTTCTTCTGCTATTTTTCTCTTACGACCCCTTCGCACAATAGGTGTCGGTTGTTCGACTACACTTGGTTGTTCTTCACTTTCTCTAATCTGATCCAATGCCAAAGAATCTGCGTCTCCCAGCATTGCAAAGTCCTCTGTTCCAATTGCTCTCAAAACAAGATGCCTCTGATAATTGGCAAATAATGCCCTTGCGGGTATCGGCCTTGCTGGCAACGCAAAAAGTTTCTCTACCCCACCCGTTTCCTTCCAATGCATCAAACGCTTTGTAGGTGGTGCTAAATCCAACGTTGTAATAATATCACTGGTATCCGATAACTGATTCTTCATTTCCTCGCCAGATATGTTTTTTATTTCATCTACAATTAACTTCCGCTTTCTTTTCGTTTTAGTAAAGCCTCGTAGAGCAGAAGCATCGACAGGCGCCAATGCAAAACTTTCTTCCTCGTTTTGTAAGAGAGTTGTTTGATCTAACGGAGTGGCGGCTCGATGTTCTTCCACTTGTTCAGTTTGAGGTTCAGAGGGTGGTTCAGTAGGTGGTTCAGAAGTGGTTTCAATATGAGCAGGGCCTAAAACGGATGCAGGTCGAGATTCATCGGATGATGGTCCCACAGATGGTGGCCCACCAAAGGTATCCATTTCGTCATCACTTTCGGCTGCCGGAGGCGGGGCCACACTCTCTTGCAGATGCGGATCAATAGGCGGCACTTCTCCCATGGGAGCATCGTCAAACAAACCACCTTCAAACAATCCACCAGCTATAAATAAAATGCATAACATTATTAAAAAACAGAAAGCATTATTACTTTATACTGTACATATACCACCAAATCCTTCATCTCTAATATGTGAATCTACCTCCATAGGTTGCGTTCCTGAAGTTGATGGAATTGGTTCTCGTTCTTTTTCAATTCCAACTCCATCTAATGCTGGACCATCAGTAAATAATAAATTACTCTGTAACAAATACGTCCTATTATATTTTCGTTGATCTTTAACACTATCGCACTTGCTTTCACAAATGCTAATTACTGATGAATGAAATTGTAAACTATTATCCCAATATACAAAAAATTGAGGTCTGAAAACAATTCTAGATCAAGCTAAAAAATCTTATAGATAACATTTTATTTAAGAAAAGGTCTGTTAAAATGTCAAACATCCCTTTTAATTTCTCCAATACCAATACAGCTAAAGAATATGGAAACATCCCGAACATGCACATGTTGCTACTTAAAAATAAAAACGGCAGCTCCAGACACTACTGAATTTACTTCTGACTGGGTTTTGGTATCATATTAACTAGCAATATAAAGAGCCACAAATTTGAAAAAAAACGGCTTTTTGAAAATTTTTCTGATTATATATACATACATCAACTAGAATAGAATTCATAGTAAGTAATATCTAAGTTGAAGACTTTCTTAATACAAACTCTACTTTTATCAAATATTAAGTTTGTTCACTGATTCTATATTAAACTACATAAGTGTATCAGTGTCACAACGAAATTGTTCGCTAGCATATTTGTGCATTGTCTGTAAAGTTGGTGCATACAACATAATGTATACAATATAATAAGCAATATAAGCATACCTGTTCCATTGATGGCTCCAAAGATGTACCATGTCTCATTAATTCTGGAGCATCAGTATCAAAACCCATATCACCAAAACCATCATCGGTAGAAACCAAGGCCATGCTACCATAATCCTCCCGCATAGTAATTTCTTCTGCCCTTGATTGATTTAAACTAAATTGAGCTTCAATATCAACGTCACTGTAAAATGAAAAACTACATCGTCATGTATGTAAACATCCCATAAAGAAATATAAAAAAAATATAAAATAAATCATTATAAACTTACTTAAGTTCTGGCATTGTTGTATCAAAATCATGAAACACCTCGGGCAGGGTAATAGCATTAACTGCAGCTTCACGATGCTCTTCAGGTAAATCAACCATGCCAGGGCGAAAAGCCATTTTAATCTTAACAAATGCTTCATTACAATCAGCCAGCAAATACTTTGCTTTACGTGAATATATTCTAACAACACCCAAAAGTAAATGCCCCGATGTCCTCAACGCCATTTTAACTTTAGGTTGTAGAATTCCGTCAACAGATTTTTCAATATTAGTTTCAAACACATGAGCTTTTGTTAACTTTTTATCCCAGTGGGCAGCCAACCATATCCGCGCTAATGGTCCCTTTTTGGCCAATACAAAATGTGCATAAAACATATTGGCCTCTTATAGCTATTTCAACAATTTAAATTAAACTTTAAATGAAGGAAAGGTAAATGAATATAAAACATAAACAATACGCGTCCGGAACTTTTCCACTAATACCATTCAACTTTAATTATATTGTGTAAAACCATCAATATAATGTTATAAATTTCCACTGTATAGCAGTGTAAAGTATAAATGTTGCCATATTACACGGTAATATACTTAAAACAAAAACTACAACAAATTAACCACCATTAACAACACAACACTCTTAAAATCCAAAATGGCGCCTTCTAAAAGCAAGCCACATTATTAATACTTTTACGCACGCGTAGAGGCAGAAATATACCACTAACTGCGCCATCGAATATGTACAGTAACGGCACGTAAGAGCGTGACCTTTTGGTTAGGGTAGCGGATTTGGTTCTCATTTGAATAGAATTCAGTAGGCGTGCACGGAGTAGAATCGATCGAACACGAGCGCTACCGAAGACGCGCCGAACTGCTTATTATAGGCGCGACGCTGACAAAAATTTAAAAGAGAACGAAAAACAATGACAGAGGAATCTCATTATTTAACCCTTAAACATTCACACACACTATTAAAGGTACGTGAAAAAGCTAATTACGGACAATTAATATAATAAAGTTTTCCGAAGAGAAATATGTGCCAATAAACAATTTATATATTGTTATCTCTTGCACAATATCTGCAGTTACAATATATCGTGTTATCCCCGAAACTAGAAAAGATAGAACAAAGTATTAAAGGAAAAAATTGTAGGAAATTGTCCTAAGAACATGCGTGTAAAATCTCGGACCTCTATCTACACCTTTAAGCGAACCACCGCCGCAACACCTAAGCGCAGGATCAGGCCTACGATATCGAAAATTATAAGTGATAGAAAAAAAGTCATAGGAAGAAGTAATTGGAAATCGTCTTCAGAGCGCACATACAAATTTTCAGAATTTTAACTGCACCCCTAAACGTGCTAACCCCCAATACCAAAAGGTAGGAACTACCCTCCGATCTCGGAAAGTACAAAGATACAAAAAAATGTTAAAGGAGAAAATTGTTGCAAATCGTCTCAAAAACACACGTGTAAAATCTCACTCTTCTATCTGCACCTATAAGCGAACCACCCTCACAATTCTTACGGGCAGAATCGACCCACCCATCTTGAAAATTATGTGATAGAAAAAAATGTTATAGGAAGAAGTAATTAGAAATCGAACCGACAGCGCACATATAAATTTTCAGAATTTTTCCCGCACCTCTAAGCGAGCTAACCCCCCAAACCAAAAGCTATTGTCGATGATAGGGACGATTTACCACAGCTTTATCTTTCAACATTTCTTCGTATGGTCCCCTTTCCGAGTTCGGAGGGTAGATTCTACCTTTAGGTAGAAGTCTGAAATTTTACACGTGTTTTTGGAGCGATTTTCTACAACTATCTTCTTTAACATTTTTTCGTATCTGTTCTACTTTTCGAGATCGGAGGGTAGATTTTACCTTTAGGTATTAAGAGTTAGCTGGCTTAGGTGTGCGAGAAATATTTTGAAAATTTATATGTGCGCTGTCGGGACGATTTCCAATTACTTCTTCCTATAACTTTTTTTCTAATACTTACATTTTTCGACATGGTAGGCTCAATTCTGCCCTTAGGGACTGCGGGGGTGTAAATAGAAGTCCGAGATTTTATACGCATGTTCTTGGGACAATTTCCTGCAATTTTTCCCTTCTCTAGTTTCGGGCATAATATTATACATTGTAACTATAGGAATTGTACAAGAGATAATATATAAATTCTTTATTGACACATATTTCTCTTCAGAAGACAAATTTTATTGTATTAAGTGTCCGAAATTAGCTTTATATAACGTACCTTTAAAACTGTGTATGAATGTTTAAGAGTTAAATAATGAGATTTCTCTGTTATTGTTTTTCGTTCCCTTTCAAATTTCGGTTACCGTCGCGCCCAGAGATAATAATTTCACCGTCCGTTTATTATGGAACCTTCCCCCTTCTCTGGGTTGCGACCCTAAAAGTGCCATCTGATGAGTTGCTATTAAAGTTCTTTTTTGACATCGCATGTGAAAAACAGCAGTACTAGGCTACGGCGCTTGGGGGTTTCAGATGGAAAAAAAAGTAAAATTTTGGTTTGTGGTTGGTACTGAAAAAAGAATCGAGATTCGAACAGTATTTAAAAATTTGTCAAAAATATTGCTGCTACAAAATCTTGCTTATGACAAATACGGTATTACAAGATGTATAAAGGAAGAATGTAATAACTTCTTCCTAAACATAAAAGCATATTATATATATATACCCTCATCGAAAAAACAATGTCTAGAAAATAACAGCAAGATGAAAAGACGCTGTAAAATACAGCTATCTCTTATATATTAAGGGAAATCACTTCACGAGGAAGACATGTATAGAAGATATAAATACTTAACCCTACGATACAAGTGAATATTCCTGGCGCTAACCAGTGCCAAAAGAAAGAAACACTTGTCTGCAAAGTCAGACAGCGAAAAGAAGCGGATACAGTTTCCCACCCTTCTCTCGAGCAACACTTACGATTGGCCGTGCGGATAAGTGTTTCTTTCTTTTGGCACTAGTAAGCGCCAGGAATATTCACTTCCATCGTATGGTTAAGTATGGCAATAGAAGCAGCGAGAGAATTACATGTTTTTGACATTCGCTCGACACCAAGCTGACGACTAGTGTTGAGCGATATAGTGATTTTTAAATCATGTCGTGAATGGTGACGTGAACAAATATGGTGATATGAGATAGTAACGTGATTTCGTTTATTACTCATTGTATATGACATATCGTATCCGTAATGCGAGATATAGTCAAATGTCTATGGTATTTTTGGTTGGTTTTGAAATTAAGCTTTGATATTCGAATATCGTTGAAACGGAAAGTCATTAATTCTAATGAAAAGCCATTTATACATTTAAAAGAATATTTTTGAGAAGAAACAATTACAATTTTTGTGTACTTTTTTGCATTCGCAGGCCGAGTATTTCGTAA
This sequence comes from Trypoxylus dichotomus, assembly GCA_023509865.1. Classification (NCBI taxonomy): domain Eukaryota; kingdom Metazoa; phylum Arthropoda; class Insecta; order Coleoptera; family Scarabaeidae; genus Trypoxylus; species Trypoxylus dichotomus. Next base: position 30,369,704 of record CM042079.1, read on the forward strand.
CATGGCTATTTTGCGAAGTGTTTTGGCTAAACACACATTTTAATTATCGTTATGCCAGATATATCTTTTCTACATTCACAATAAATCTTTCAAATTTGAATACTGAAGAATTTACAAACGAATAACAGTAACAAAAATATATAATTGCAAATACAATAACATATGTAGATGTAAAGAAAAATATTATAACCCACGTGATTTATTCACTTATAAACGTATTTAGTTATTCACGCATGAGTCTCCAATCCGTGATCACCGTTTCATCGTATCGTTACCGCTTGAATGTCTACTGAAAGATATTTCACGTATTCGCTGCCAAATCACTGCTTTCTGATATTTATCTTCACGGGCGTGATCGGTGATTTTCAAATCACGGTGAAAAATTCACCGACAGTGAAATATCTCGTCCGCCACTATTGACGACGCCGGGTAGGCAGAAATACTGAGTGATTTTATATGTTTGAGGACAGTTTAAATTTCGCGCCTTGCTAAATTTTTGTCACGTTGGCGATTTGGTTTTGAATTCGTAACCAGTAGCGTAGCAAATAGATTTTGGATGGGTGATAAAATATTGACAACAGATCTTCAAAAAATCAATTTCATATTGATTTTCTAAGCAGAAAATTAATTTAAATGTGATAACACTGATAAACAGTAGCTCTAAGAAGAACAGATTACAAGTAAAAATGAAGCAAATAATAACGAATAAAATGAATATAAATAACGTGTCGTACAGGCAGTTGACAGGACCGATACTCACAATGACCACTCGTAACATATAAAATCCCCTAGAATCCACCGCGCGAAATTTAAACTATCCTCAAACATATAAAATCACTCTGTATGTCCATGTATTAACGTTTTATGTCTCTTTCACGTGTCTTTTTCGTGAATTGATTTTACTAAAATACCATGAGAAAAATAGACTGTATTTACAGTGTTTTTTATCTTCATTTTACGACTATGCAACTGCAGGAGGATTTAAAAAGGGCTATTTCTAGGTTGTGATTAGTGGTATATGAGTCATAGTTTACGAAATTTTAGTTAGTACTTATTGTGCTTGGACTAAAAATTACCAAAACAGAAAATACTGATAAGCGGTAAAATTTGATTTGAATATTGGGAAATAAACTGTCCCATATTTTTATTTTTGTATACAATGTACGTAAATAGACTATTATTGATTTGAAACTGTATTACATTATTGTGAAGTTCTTATAGTCTTTTTTCTATGGTTCTCGTTATAGAAAACAACAGGGAAAAAGACCAAAAACAATAAAGATATAGTGAATATTATTATTTATCACAGCAGGCGAAATACATGAAAGTTACAATAAATAAATGAATTAATTTGGTTTTGAATAGAATTAACTAATTATTACTTCGAAGATTACACAAAAAGTGTACCGAATTGGTAGTACATTACATATATTATATATAGCAGCTGAAGATGTTCACACGCAGAAGATGGAGTTTTGCTGGAGACCCACCAAGGCTTAGTTTGCCACCAAACGTTTTGCACGTCAGACTTTTGCAGACCACCTTGTGGAATGGCTATGGCGTAGGGATGTACACACGTAAAAGAGGTGTGGACCTGCTCAGGGAATTGCTAGGCTCTGTTAGATAGCAGCACACAGTGTAAATTTCAGGTCTCCTTCTTTCTAATTATTTGTTATTAGGGTAGTATATTGGTTTTTTCAATGGGAAATATTCTTTTATCTCTAAAATCATACATTAGTATGCATTAAACTTGTATAATTTAAACATCGAAGTTTTGCACATCTTTAATTGAAAAATTCTAGATGCTTTCCTCAGGATACTTAGACCATGTTTCAGAACTACATTTCCTTTTTTTGCTGGCATATTGTTAATTTTGCAGAATTATTTTCCAATCTATTATTTGAAAAATATTTTGTAGTATATTATTTTATTCCCAGCATTATTTGTTAATTTATTAATCGTTTATTATTTTAGAAATATGTTTTTGTTGCAATTTGCGTGACTGTTATTATTATTATAAATTGTTTATTACTTTAGAACTATTTTTGTGTGTCCTTTTGTGGTAGTTGGTTTGCATGACCTACTCACAAATTACTGCCTTAATGTTACAAGACTTAATATACCATATTACTTTTATATGTTTCGTATTGACGGATGGGCTTACTTGATGCATATAACAAATTCATGTTAATATTAGAGTGCTTTTTATAATTTGCTACCTGTTCGGTATAGTTTTTGTGTAATCTTCGTAGTAATAATTAGTTAATTGCGTTCAAAACCAATCTAATTCATTTATTTATTGTATTTCGCATGTTATAATAAATAATATTCGCTAAAAAATTATTGTCTTTATTATTTCTGACCTTTTCTTCCCTGTTAATTGTTTTCTATAATGAGAACCATAGGAAAAAGACTATGAGAACTTCACAATAATGTAATATAGTTTCAAAATAGTACTAGTCTATTTACCTATATTGTATACAAAAATAAACAAATATGGGATAGTACATATTATACAACAGATTATTCCCCAATGAAATTTTACCGCTCGTTTTCTATTTGTGTTAGGAACTTTTAGTCCAAACCCAATAAGTGCTAACTTAAATTTCATAAACTATGACTCATATACCACTAAACATAACCTAGAAATAGCCCTTTTTAAATCGATTTTTACGTGCCTTAAGCTAAACTCCTGAAAAAAGAGGGGCCAGTTGAAACACAGTAAAACGTGAGCTACTCGTTCGAATCCATTAAAATCCCTAACTCGATGCCCCTTATACGGAACTCTTACCAACTTTTTTAATACATATCAAAAGGAAAGCCATTTGGCTCATTTCTATTGGAACTTAAAACTAAAGCAGCTTCGAAAATCAAAAGGATAGCCTCATCAAAGATTGGGTAGTATCTGGTATTTTTGACAAACAACTAGAGAGAAGATTGTTGTGAGAGGAAAATTTGAATTTAGACAGTGTGAGCAGAATATGTGTATCAAATGAAGTAAGTGAAAGGCAAGCATGAGTAATACAAGATAGCACTGGGGCTGCACACAGAGTGGATGCTGTAACTTCAAGGGAAGAAAGATTCCAAAGTCAGTTACGGCTAGTACAAGGGAATTCACAAGAAATACCATGCAGTGTAGGAGATACAATTTCATGTATATATATTATATATTATCATTATTATTATATATTATTTCATATATGAGAAATGCCCGGCATATGGCAAGGTATGTCATAAGTGTAAAGGTAAAAATCACTTTGCCAATGCATATAAAAGTTCTTTTAATAAATCATCTAATAATTCAAGGAATGCAAAGACAAAAAACATAAAGTTCAGCTGTTAGTCGAAACAGATGATGGTAGTGAACTAGTTATAAGTGAAATAACTGACATTTCTGATAATGACAAAAAGTTTGGTACTCAGCTATGGAGGTAGATAATACTGTAAAATTCAAACTATATTGTGGCGCAGATTGTAATATGCTGCCTTTTAGTGTATTTGATAATTTAAATATTGTTATAATTAATATGTCATGTAAAATTATGTTTTACATAGTTGATGTTATAATAGGTGTAATTTTAGGTTTAAGTGCATTTACGAAACTTAATTTAATTATGAGAGTTCCTGAAGTGAATAGGAATCTAATAACTAATGTAAAAAATTTAAAAAACAGTTGAAATTTTTGGTTTAAATACATGTACGAAACTTAATTTAATTAAGAGAGTTCATGAAGTAAACAGGAGTATAGTAGAACTAATGTAAACATTTTATTGAAGAATGTAATGATATTTTTACTGGGTTTGGGTGCTTTAAAGGTGAACATCATATTGAAATTGATCTGAATGTAAAACTTATTCTACATCCTGTTTGAAAAATTCGTTGGTCTATACTACCCATTCTAAGAGATACCTTGTAACAATAGGAGAGGGATGAAATTATTGCAAAAGTCGAATATCCAACAGATTGGGTTAATAACCTATATAGTAATTATTGAGAAAAGAGGCGGTAAATTAAGATTGGGCTTAGATCCTAAAGACATGAATGAATTTGGCATAAAAGCAGCGCCAGAAGTTTTTCAGAAAAAAGTAGTAGAAATATTTGGAGATATTAAATGAGTGTACCCAATACTTGACGACTTGATAGTAGCAGCGGAAAACGAAGTAGAACACGATAATATATTAAGGATGATGATTGAAAGAGCAAGGCACGAAAATGCAAATTCGCAGGTGTCGCAGTAAACTCTACTCCACACAAATTAATGATTATTCGGAACGCAACGTTTCGAGAGCACGTGGACTTCCATTGCCAACCGTATTACCGACTGAATGTAAAAACTGTATCACGCATATAAATTATTTCCTAAGTGTCTAAAATTTCTTAAAACATATGACTATTTACAATCTATTGGGTGATCTCGGGTATCTGTATATTTTCAGGAAAGGATGAAACGAAAACGAACCGTATCTTGAACAGGGCATTACGGTAATAAATCAATCAGACTCGAGTGTGCAATTGGGTCTGTTTCTCTGTTCAGTAAGTTTCTGTTTTCTCTCATAAATATTGTTTCGTACGCATCTAATTCTCTACACGAATTTATATTTTTAAGTAGCTTAAGATTTTTTGAATCAATATTATGTCCGGATTTTACCATATGCTCTGCCACGCTGGGTAGTTCTGGTCTATCGAAACGATAGTATCTAATCTATTCTTTAAACCTCGTTTTGATACTCCTTTTTGTTCGTCCAATGTAAACTTTATCACAATCATTACATGCGATTGGTAAATTCCAGACCCTTTCATCATATACGGTTTATCTTTGGGATTGCCTAAGAGATTCGTTAAATTGTTTTTTGATACAAAAGGCACGTTCATATTTTATTGGCGGAAAACTTTACTTAACTCTTTTATTGTTGGGTGGAAAGGTAGGTGTATTGGACCTTCCTTAAGATATGATCAACATCCATGGAAGAGAAACTATTGTATATCGCAACATCTTTGATATATTTTAATTCTTTTTCGTACCTGCTCTTGCTTTAAGGAAATCTAACGAATCTATTAACTACGAAACTAATAGCGGACATTTTTTGTTATTCGCAATTCAGCCGTAATGAATCTATTGGAATTAGTTTCTTTTTGTAGATGTCTATTTCTAATTTATTGTTATTGCGTATGACTAAGGTATCTAGAAACGGAAACCGATTGTTCATTTCTTGTTCTATAGCAAACTTGATCGTAGTGAATTTTGCGTTAAGTTCCGCTAGGAAATCTTGCATGTTTCCTTTATTGCTATCAAACACCGCGCAAATATCATCTACGTACCTCAGCCAAATTTTCGGAGTTCGTTTCAAATTTGCTCACGATAAGGTTCGCAATTGAAGGAGATAATGGATTACCCATCGCCGTGCATTCCATCTGTTCGAACCATTTTCCGCATATTTAACAATAATTTTGTGACACACAATTTTGTTATTCTTTTATATTCCACGGTTTCACGTCATGCACGTTATTTAATTTCAAAAACTCTGCATGCGTGATATAGATTTTACATTATCTCGGTAACACGGTTGACAAGTCCACGTGTTCTCGAAACGCTGCGTTCCGAAAAATGATTAATTTGTGTTGAGTGGAGTTTACTCCGATACCTATGAATTATACAAACACACAGTCCTCGCAATCGTCGAAGAAAATGTAAAATTCAACAAAGATAAACTTCAATTCAAAGTCTGTGCAGTCAGGTCATAGTGAGCAAAGAGGAAATATCTGCAGATCCAGACAAGATTCGTGCAATAATGGAGATGGAGATACCCAAAAATAAACTTGAATTATGTAGATTTCTGGGAATGGTTGATTATTTCTTATCATTTTTTCCAACAGCAGAATTGAGTTCACCGTTACGAGAATTGATAAAATGAAATGTAGAATAGACATGGAATGGAGAACGAGAAAGAATGTTCCAGCAAATAAAATAGCTCTTATGCAGAGCTCTGGTTTTAAAATACATTGATAGTGAAAATCTACATACAAACCGATGCATCAAGAGAGACACTTTGTGCGTGCCTAATACAAAACTCCGTTCATCTCGTAGCGTATGCCTCAAGAGCATTAACAAAGAAAGAAAAGAACTTTGCTCAGATTGAGAAGGGATTGTTAGCAGTGGTTTACGCTTTAGAATAGTTTTACTATTACATCTATGGAGGACGCGTAATAGTACAGAGTGATCATAAACCTCTACAAACGATTTTAAAGAAAGAAATGCCAAACGTAACTAGTAGATTACAACGTATGGTTTTAAAAACATTAAAATATGATTTTGCAATAGTTTACAAACCAGAAAAGGAAATAATCCTAGCAGTCACTTTATCTATATCTGTCATTGAGGATCAAGTTATGGATGATCTAGATTTAGAAAGTATAATATACTCGATATCCAAGCATTAATCACTGACTTCTGAGAAAAATACCATACGGAGGAATGGCCGAACAAAAAATGTGATCTACCAGTCGCAGTCAAAAATGTTTGAAAGTATCGAGATTGTATTGATGTTCCTGATGGATTATTATTTTCGGTGAGAAACTATAGGTATCATTTACATTGCATAAAAATTTGGTGGATCAAATTCACAAAGGACATTTTGTAGTGGAGAAATGTAAGTCGAGAGCACGCTCTGTGGTACACCGGCCAGGGCTTACAAAAGAAATAGAAAAACTTATGAACAATTATAGAATTTGCGAAAAATTTAAATCAAGGAACCAGAAGGAAATTCTAACTCCCCATCCAATACCAAATGGAGCATGAGAAACTACGGGAGCGGATATGTTAACTTTCTAGAGAGTTGACTATTCACTTGTGATAAATTATTATTCTAACTGAATACAGCTGATTCGTTTACATAGTAAAGCGGGAGCAGCCTTAATTTTGAAACTTAAAGAAATTTTCTCTAGAATCTGGAAATTTCACGGCGTATAATATGCCTTTTGACACTATTTTATTGAAGAACTTTGCAAGAGAATTGTTACGTCAAGCCCACATTACCGTAAGTCCAATGGATTAGCCGAACGCCGAGTTCAAATAGCCAAAAATATTTTGAAAAAACCTTTGGAAGGAAGGAGCGAAATATATACCTTTCTATTGGAATACAGAAATCCACCTGTCAAAGAATTGAACAAATCCTCAGCACAAATAATGTTAAATAGAAGGTTGCGAACGAGGTTGTCAACCATACCTAGATTCCTAGATCCAACTATGAAACCAAATATTAAAGAAAGGAAGGACAAAGCGAAAGGAAAAATTACCTATTATAGTAGGACATGAAACAATTAAAGGAAGCTCAAAGTGTTACCGTAAGGAGTGTAGATATTAACCAATGGGAGGCAGCTCAAGTCGTGAGGAACTGCGATACACCGAGATCCTATATAGTAAGAACAAACGATACGGAGTATGGGCGAAATAGAATACATTTGCGAAAATCCACGCAAGAACCTCCTAAGTTCAGTCTTTATATAGAAATCCATTATCTTCTGATGCGAATACATCCACCCCAAATATTACAGACAGTGACAATACCATGTCCCGATCAGAAAGTATTAGTAATATTAAAAACAATAATGTAAATAACAAGCCTCAAAGAAATGTAAAGAAACCTACAAGGTTTAAAGATTATGTTAAGTATTAGAAATCTGTATTGAAAATAAATAAAATAAAAAAAAAGAATGGGAAATGTTGTAGACCCAAGTTACTATTCACACAGCCAGATGGCGATACACACACGCGGGGTTATACACATATAGGATCACCAGTTATAAATACAGATATTTATGTGATGTGCATAGTGTACTAAAAAAATTAAATTATGACACCACAACGTACTGCCTTTGCATTGCCTGAGTTCCCAGCCCACAACGATATATTACAATTCTTGTATCAACATTAGAAAAATGAAAATTTTACTTTCTCAATGGCAGTATTTATTTTTTTTTAGAATTTACCGAAGAATCTATCTTTAAGACTAATAGATATTCAGAGAATTTCACGAAGAACGTCTGCACCCCGAAAGTTTTTAGAAAATATTTAAATAAAACATATTGTAACGGAGACATCTGCCGATAGATGGCGCCCTTCGTGAAATGGGGATTGCCGGAAGCGAGTCTTCGAGTGGGCGTGGCTCGAGGACTGACGCACGCGACGGTGGCGAGATACCGGAGTCGTTCGATCAGGACAAGGATCAGAACATGGACAGGTGGATCACGAAGATCGACCAGAGTGGGGCGATGCATGGCTGGTCGAAATATGAAAGGGCGTACTATATGCAGGCGAAGCTCCGTGGGGCGGCTAGGGCGTGGTATAACCACCTCACGGACTACGACCATGGGAGGAGTGGAAGCGCCTGTTGTAGGCTGTGTTTCCGCGGCACCAGGATTATGCCAGCCAATTAGAGGAGCTGGTGGCGAGAAGGAAGAGAGACGATCAAACGATGTCACACTACTATCACGCCAAGTTGGCGTTGTATGAGAGGTGTGACATTCGTGGCGAAAGGGCAGTGTCATGTCTTATAAGGGCTGACGAGCTGCGGGCGAACGCATATGCCGTTCAGAGCAAGGTTCCTAAGACGTTATATACAGGGTTCTTGTCGGGACTGGAGGATTACGACAGGGCGTCATCGTCACGGCGGACGGTGGCTCCCAGGGTGCCAAGCCGTATACAGAGGGCCCCGTACCGGCGACAACAACCCAGGCGATAGGAGGCGTAGGGCTCGAAGCCGAGCGGCGGCAGTGCTGTAACTGCCAGGAGTATGGCACTCACCTGAGCCGAGACTGTCCAAAGCCCCAAATGGAGAGGTATATGCGATGTCGGCGGGGCGGACATCTGGCGGCGGCGTGTCCCTTGAGGCGGAGAAGGGGCATGGAGCCGCAGGTAAGGTTAATTAACGACCTGCACAAGGCGTTTAAGAAACTGACGTGGGCGGAGTCCGGGCAGAAAATTAAAGCGCATCTGGATACTGGGAGCCAGCGTAACCTCATCACGGCGGCGTGCGCGGATGCGTTGGCGTTGGAATTGCAACCTAGCGATGTGATCCTACGATGACCCGGCGGGGCGCGCACGGTTGCAATTGACGAGGCTACTATGTCTGTAACCATTGATGGATGAGGTCACAGATTACAACATTGGTGACGTCCTGTGAGCTGGTGGGGGCTGACCTGGTCATAGGGCAGCCGGCGTTGGCTGGAGTCACTTTGTCGGTGCGGGAGGGGAAAGCAACTTTAGCCCGTGGCGAGGATCCGTCGGAGGTGTTTCGGTACCTGGCGGTACTGGAGGAGCCGAAGAGGTGTATTGTCACCTTGTAGGAGGCAATAGACCTGTCGGAGATGACAGGCATGGCGGTGCTGGTGTCAATTAAGGGCAGGCGGCCAGGCGACGTAATTGACATGCCAGGGCGAATGGTCAACGACGGGCGCACGATGTTGATGATTTTAGAAAAGATGCTGCTTGTGGGAGGCGACAACGAGGTGAAGATGTCAAATCCTGCAAGGGCGGCGATTAGGTTAAAGGCGGGGCCGGTGATCGCTCGAGTAAGGGCCCCGAAGCCAGTGACTGGCGGAGAGCGTGTCACGGTGAGTACAATAAGATCATCAAGCGAGGGTCTCATTATAGCTGACGGGCAAGTGGGCGATGTAGCCCCACAGGCGCGAGAGGCAGTACAGGCGGAAAATGCGAAATGTTTCTCGGTTTTCGAAGGTGATCTAGGTCTCACTCATCTTGGCGAGATGAAGGTGGAACTCACGACAAATACTCTTGTTTATTACTGGCCGTACAGGTTGGCGTAGTCTGAGCGGGCGATCGTAAGGAACAAGGTACAGCAATTGATTGAGTCTGGCGTGATACACGAGTCAAACTCCGATTACGCTAGTCCTATAATGCTGGCTCCTAAAAAGAATAGCGAAACTGTGTGTCGATTATAGACGTTGAATCGTATCACGGTGAAGGATAGGTATCCACTGCCCCTAATTGATGATCTTTTGGACCGACTGGCGGGTAAAAGGTGTTTCAGCACTCTGGACATGGTGTCGGGGTATCATCAGGTGTCTAGCATACAGAGTAGATACATAAGACGGCGTTTATTACGCCGGATGGTCAGTACCTCAGGATACCGTTCGGATTGGCGGTGGTTTTCCAAAGGATGATTAATAAAATGCTGGGCGGAATGCAGCATACCGAGGTGCTGGCGTATATGGATGACATACTGATATCATCGGAGACGGTGGAAAGTGGATTGGCACTTCTTAAAAGGGTATTAATAGAACAGGTGGCAGGGTACTTCTGTAAGTACGTGGAGGATTTCGCAAAGGTGACGAGGCCTCTCACGGAGCTTACAAAGAAGGACCGAGAGTGGCATTAGGGCGATGAGGAACAACAAGCATTCTTCCAATTAATGCAACGGTTGGTGAATAGACCGGTTCTGGTGATATACTCCAGTGGAGCGGCGACCGAGTTACATACAGACGCTTGTAAAATCGGCGTAGGCGCTATACTACTCCAACAACAGGCGGGAGAAGACTGGTGTCCAGTTGTCTACTGTAGTCAAAATACCGCCTCAGGAGCAGGCGTACCACAGCTATGAGCTGGAAACACTGGCGATTGTCGAGGCGGCCAAGCGTTTTCGTGTATATCTTTTAGGCGTACATTTCAGGGTGATTAATGATTGCTCGGCGGTGAGGGCGACCATGACGTAGCCAGACCTGGCACCACGTATTGCACGGTGGTGGTTGGCGTTGCAAGAATACGACATGGGTATTGAGTATCGGCCAGGCGAAAGGATGCAACATGTCGATGCGCTAAGTCGAAACCCTGTCACTATTAACGTAGTTAATGTGTCGGAGGCGGATTAGTTTCTAACGGTGCAATTACAAGATGAAAAGGCGAGGCGAATTATATCAATGCTAAATCAAGGCAAGGCGGATCTGAAGGCGAATTTTAGAGTAATTGGCGAGCGATTATATCGGCGGACGATTTTAGTCGATCGGTTGTACGTACCGGCGATTACACGATTCAACCTACTACGTAAGTATCATGACGACGTTGGCTATCTTCGATACCAGAGGTGTTTAGATTTGCTCAAACGTGAGTGCCTAGGATGGGGCGATTCGTATGTAAGTATGTAACGGCGTATTTGAATTATGGTTTCGGCAAGAGCGAATATGGGCGGGCGGAAGGATATCTGCATCCGGTCAGGAAGGTGGCGATACCTTTCGGTATGGTGCACATTGACCATGTAGGTCCTTTCGCTAAGAGCAGGCGAGAAAACTCTTACATTCTGGTGTTAGTGGATGCGTTCACCAAATTCACGTTGGCGAAACCTACTAGAATCCTAGGTTCGGCGGAGGCGATTATAAAGCTCAGAGAGGTATTCTCTGAGTATGGGTACCCACGGCGAATAATCTCCGCTAGGGGATTGGCGTTTACTAGCAAGGCGTTCGCTAGTTTTGTTGCGGACCATGGTGTTAAGCATCTGCTGAATGCAATTGCAATACCAAGAGCGAATGGTCAATGTAAGCGACAGAATCGAACGATAGTCGATGCACTGACAGCAGGAGTTCAACACGAAACCGAGTGGGGCCAGAAATTTCCAGAGGTAATTTGGGGCATGAAACAAAGCATTAACGCGAATACTGGAATGTCTCCGGTCCAGCTCCTGTTCGCTCATGGCGCTGGTCGGCTGGTAGATTTGGCGGAAGGCGTACAAAAAGCGGCGCAAGGCGATGGCGAAACTTAGGAGGCGATGCGTAGGCGAAAAACTGAGGAAAACCTGGCCAAGGCGGGCGAGGCAATGAAAGCGCGCTACGACAAACGGCGAAAGGTTGCAACTACATACAGGATAGGCTATCTAGTCCTGTGGCGACAGGCGAGTACTGTGGCGAGTGAGAAGGGCGTCAACAGAATACTCACTAACAAGTATAACGGCCCCTACAAAGTTACCGCGGTGTTAGGTAACGACCTTTACAAAATAACCACGATTAAAGGCGCTAGAGTATAAAAATTTCACGGCGATAGTATCTGCAGATTCATTAAGGCGTTACATCAGTGTGCCGACTACTGATGGCGTTGGCGTTGGGGATGGCGGCAGTTCCGGCGAAGCAATGGTTCATTATGATCTAATTGATTTGCTGGACGGATAGGCGAATGCAGTAATGAGAACATTAATGTTTTAGGGTGGTCAAATGTAACGGAGTGATGTAGCGATAGATGGCGACGGGCGAATCGGCAGAGATTCAACAGGCGGTTGGGCGAACGGAGAATCACTTATGACTTGACGGGCGAGGAGAACGGTGTGGTTGGTGTACTTGTTATACAGAGTGTATTTCAAATATTTCTCGAGTATTTTATTATTTCTAACAATATATTTTATATTTTTACATATGTATATAAATGAACAGCGTATAATTGATACTTGGAATTGTTTAAAGATATATGGTCATTTTAATTTATGAATAGGGATGCATGAAATCTTTAAGCCATTCTAGTTTATACTGTCGTGCCTAGACGTACATACATTTATAAAAAATAATTTTTGCAAGTTTTACTAATTAAAAACAATAATGGGTTATAATGAAGGAAGTACTCCAACAAAAAAGAAAAAACATAATCAATATATATCAAGGTAGTTTGGAAAACTTGGCCAGATTCCAAAATAGCGCAGAATCTTACTTGTAGACGAACGAAAACCAGAGCTATAGTCAAGCATGTGCTGGGGCAACATATATTTGAATCCTTCTGCGCAAATCTTCACAACAACAACAAATTTCCTGTCATTTTAGATGAATCCACCAACATGAAGAGTGGTACTACTGTTTAGTAGTAAGGTATCTTAAAAATAATCAAGTTGTAGACAAGTGTTTTGCGCTTGTGAAGTGACATGGTGCCGAGGCAAATATACTTTATAGTCATATTGCGACAGAATTTAAGAAGAATAATATTCCGTATAAAAACAACTTAATGGGTTTTGCGTTTGATGGCGGAAACGTAATGATGTTACTAAAAAAAGATTGGCCCTCGTTGTATATTATGAAATGTATGTGGCATTCATTTCACATTTGTGTAGCGCTTTCATGTGATAAGTTACCAGTTTTTGTTTAACGCGGGATATTTACAGCGATTTCAATTGTGCACCCAAACAAATTTGAGACTATTCAGAATTCTGAAACTTCGCAATGACATCCAAGCTGTAAATAATATTTTATTAAAATTAAATGATCCTATAACAAAATTATATTTGCAATTCTTTGACTTCATTTTGCCGTTATTAAACAATTAAAATAAAAATATTCAATCTGAACCTCCCAAAATCCATCTTGTATATGCCAACATTTGTAATTTTTTGCGAGCTCTCTTCGGTTCTTTTATTCAACGAAATTATTTCTCAATTTCCGAAAAAATTGGGATTGAGTATTAGTTACAAGTATTCAAGTTAAGGTGTTTAGATTTTTATGTTGAAGCTTGTACACATAATAAAGAGAATGGTGTTATGGGAAAATTCAATTTTTTAGACCCAAAAATAACAAAGCCTGGAAAGTTTAATTCAATATCTTTAGTGGTCAATCTATTTCCTAATTTAATAGATAACAATATTTGCTTCTTATATGCTTTGCTTTCCACATTCGTCCGCAAATATAGAAAGGATTTTTCGCAAGTAAACCTCAAGCAATAATGTTCATTAAACTGCGAAAGAATTTCAGGTTTACACTACACAAAAGTTACTTGCGCGACACTAATTGTTACGAGTTTATAATTGAAAAAGAATTGGTGTCAAAAATGACACATACAAACTTTTATGGTAATAAATATGACCAAGATTTACAAAATATATAATGATGTATAATATTTTTGTTCCATAATGCAATATATCATAAAATTGTGTAATTTTATTTAATAATTTTAAATTTACACATTTTTTCCGAAATCTACCGAAAAATATTGGTCGGATCTATCGAATTATGCTTTCTCCACTTGGCAGTGTAACAGGTGTAATTTAGGTTGCATACTTGTACGCATACGCATGAGATGAACTGTGACAATAAAGGAGGACCACAACCGCTGTCGTTTGAGTGGGACCGCTTTACATGACGCAGTTAATAGGATTGTAAAAGTAAAGAGAAAAGAAAAAGTGAAAAGAGCGATGGCAGAAAGAAGAAACGTAAAACAACCGAAAGAACTTATATTTGACGGAAACATGGCTAGAAATTGGGAGTTCTTTAAGCAAAAATTTGATATTTACATAGTCCATAGACTCCAAGATGGAGGACGAGGAAGATAGCTATAAGACGGCGTTGTTTTTAAATACGGTCGGGGATGAGGCTCTAAAAATTTATAATAATTTGATATTCGAAAGAGATTACGATAGAAAATCATATAATAAAATTATATAAAAATTTGATGAATATTTCATTCCAAGGAGAAATATAACCTATGAGCGACATGTGCTTTTTCTTCGAGAAAAGAAATAGAATGAAAATATCGACGAACACATTAATGAGCTGAGGAGGCTGAGTAACAATTGTGAATTTGGAACGCTAACAGATAATCTAATTAAAGATCGGATCGTACTGGGTGTAAAGGATAGGGCACTGAGGGACCGGTTGCTAAGGGAAGCGAATCTTGATTTGAAAAAGGGCTATAGATATTTGCAAGGCAGCGGAGCAGGCGAAGAAATACCTGGAGGAAATTGATAGAAACAAAGAGGTGGACTCGATTAAGAAGATTACTGGCAAGGATCGATATATAATATATGAGCAACAGAAGCAATCGAAATGTTTCCTGTGTGGTAGAAGCCATTCAAAGAGGCATTGTCCCGCGAGGAACGCGAAGTGTTATAATTGTGAAAAACTAGGGCATTACTCTAGAACGTGTTAGAAAAATAAATACTGTTGATAAAGGTTCCGATTAGGAAGCAGAATTATTTATTGGTAAAATTAATAATGATTATTGTAAATTAGACAATTGTTGGACAGGGGATGGGGAATGGGCGCAATGTAGTATCATACCAAGTATATTCAAGGAATGTAATAACAAATTCTTAACTGAATTTAAGGGTAATTTGACTAGTTACAATGGGAGCAAAGTAAAAAGTTTAGGTACATGCATAATCAATGTAAAAAATAATAATAAGATAAGTAAAAATCTTGAATTTCATGTTGTTGATGAGGACAATTGTGCTATATTAGGTCTTGAAGCTGGCGTAGAATTGGACTTGGTACAAAGAAAGAATCAGTGAATGCCCTAGAAATAAATAAAGAAATTAATATTTTAGAGCAATATAAAATATGCTTTGAAGGTTTAGGTTGCTTAGGTGGTACTTACCCTATAGAAATTGACAAAACTATTAAGCCAGTAATACATCCACCAAGAAAGGTACCGTTTGCATTGAAGAATGAGCTGAAGCGAAAATTGGAATCTTTAGTTAAACAAAATGTGATCGAAAAAGTCACGAAGGCTACAGATTGGGTAAACTCGTTAGTTATAGTTCATAAAAAAGATCAGATCATTAGATTGTGTATTGACCCAACCGATTTAAACAAAGCGATTAAAAGACAGCATTTTCAAATACCTACATTAGATGAAATACTAAGTAAAATAGTAGTAGTGGGTTTTGGTAAGTAAAATTACATGAAGAAAGCAGTAGATTATGCACGTTTAACACTCCTTTTGGGAGATATAAATTTTTACGTATGCCATATGGTATTTCGTCAGCTCCAGAAGTATTTTCAAAGAAAATTCGGCAATTGCTCGATTCGATATCTGGTGTAGATACATACGTAGATAATATCTTAATATGGGGTAAATCTATGGAAGAGCACAATGCTAGACTGAAAATGGTATTAGAAATTGCTAAGCGAAATAACTTAAAATTGAGTAAAGACAAATATAGATTCGGTTTAAATGAGATAATATACATGGATCATCGAATAGGTAGTGAAGGTATACTACCAGATATAAGTAAAATAGAAGCGATACAACAAATGTAGATACCTAAAACCGACAAAGACATAGAGAGATTGCTAGGAATGATTCAGTACCTGTCGCGTTTTATTGAAAATTCTAGGGCATTAACGAAACCTCTTACATGTTTATTAAAGAAAGAGGTGATGTTTCAATTTAATACCGAACAAGAAGAGACATTAAACAAGATCAAACAAACTTTAACTAACCCACCTGTGTTGAGACATTTTAATATAGGGAAAGATATAGTAGTATCATGCTATTCGTCACATTTCGCATGTGGTGCAGTGTTGCTACAGGATAATTCACCTATAGCATTTCTTTCATGGGCATTAACGCCAACACAACAGCGATATGGTCAGATAGAGAAACAGATGTTGTCAATAGTATTAGCATGTGAAAAATCCCACCAATATATTTATGGTAGAACTGATGTGACTATTGAAACTGACCGTAGACCTTTAGTGATGATCTATAACAAACCATTAATACAAGCACCAGCGAGATTGCAAAGAATGCTTATCAAACTGCAGCAATACTCATTTAATTTAGTTTATAAAAAGAGTAAGGAATTGTATATAGCGGATACATTGTCACGAGCAGTGACAGAAAGGATTATAAGTCAAGATGAGGAAGAATTCGAAGCACAGTTGTGCTTTGTGAGAAAAAGTTTAACCATGACTGACGCGAGATTTCAGGAATTCCAAAGGGTAACAGCTTCGGATAGTCATTTAATGCAGTTGTTGGATGTAATAAAAACTGTGATGAATTAACCACACACAACGAGCTAATTTTTAAGGGTGATCGAATATTTGTACCGAGAAAATTAAGACAGGAAATGTTAAAGAATTTATTATTCCCATCTTGGAAAGGAAAAATGTAAAAATCTCGCACGGCAGTCGTTATTTTGGCCAGGGATGAGTAACGAAATAGATATAATGATTGAGAAATGTGCATTCACATTAGATGGTAGTGATTATTTACTTGGCGTGGATTATTACTCCAAATTTGCAAAAGTTTTTATATTGAATATTACTACTGCTAAAGAAGTAATAGATCAAATGAAGAAAATTTGCGAGTGAATATGGTTTTACTCATGTTACTTCTAGTTCGAGATATGCGCCAAGTAATGGATTAGTTGAACGTACAATTCCAACAGTAAAGAATACGTTAAAGAAATCACGTTTAGACGGAACAGATCCCTACTTAGCCTTGTTAATGTTGAGGAATACTCCAATATCAAGCGAAATTCCTAGTCCAGCCCAGATCCTATATTCAAGACGACTCAGGCATATATTACCTGCAACTGGCAAAATGTTAAGGAAGACAATTGAGAGACAAGAGACTTAGAAGATCTAGAAAATTGAGAAAGGGTCAAAGTTAAAATAAGTTTGAAGGACAAGGAATAGAAGTTAGGAAGAGTAGTTACTAAGTTAAGAAGACCTCGTTCGTATCTTGTGCGGTTAGATACTGGAACAAATGTTGAAAGGAATAGGAGATATATATTAAAACTAAACGACGACATACCAATAAACGACGACTATTAGTTGAAATACCAAAACCAAATCGATTATTACTTATCCAATACAGAAGAAGCTTCCAAGAGCTCTAATGTAGTAACAAGTCCTGAAATAAAAATAGATAATGACGATGGTAGCAAAGTATCTATTGATAACAATTTATACTTACCTTCAACATCTAGTATTGTTAATAATAATGTAGTAACTAGGTCAGGTAGAATAGTAAAGCCCCCAAAACGTTTTTATTTATCTATTCTTACTTAAGAAGGAGGGTGTAACAGGTATATTTTGGGCATACTTGTATATATGTATATATGCATGAGATGAACTGTGACAATAAAGGAGGACCACAACCGCTGTTGTTTCAGTGAGACCGCTTTACAGGCAGCACTGCGCCAGAGGTTACTTGGACGATTGTCGACTAACAAAAAGCGGGAATAGATTCAATTTGAATGCGCCAAGTTGTTTAATGTTTTCTCAATTTTCTTAGATTAAAGTTAGCGTATCTTGTAATTCACATTTTAGTAAGAATGTACTTTATCTTTTTATTATTTTTTGTAAGTTTATTGAGGCAGTAACAAGTTGGGCATTTTACCAGTAACTATCGGCAGTAAGTTGGTAAAAGTAGATGTAGAGGAGATAAATTAACAAAGGAGCTACTAATAATGTCTCAGTCACCAAAAACATCTATAAATCGAATTCGTGTTTGGAGAGTAATTAAATACTAAAAGATTTATGCAATGTCATAACCCACAATAACAAAATTGTAAGTATAATGACTCGTCTATTGGCTGAGCGACAGGGATAGGATAATATTGTAAAGCAGCTAGTGAACAAACCATAACGCCAGTAGTCTTATCGTTGATATTTTATTTTTTGATAAAAGTTGTATAACTTATATAAAGTAATATGTTATAGATTGCAAATGGAAATGTCTTTCAACAACTTATAAGACAGTTTCTTTTTACTCAAAATGAATTTAATACTATAAGTTTGTGAAGTTATCATGTGATAATAGTAACAAAATTCTGTGCTTTTATATCCTCCAGTAGCTTCTAACGAAGATAGGTTGCATCACCACGAAACTCTTAAATAAAACTTACGACATAAGATTCAATGCAACTTGGACCCCTAGGTTCAACATCCCAATGTTATATTGCATAACGAAGGACACTTTCGAAATTTGCTATATATATCATTTCATATTCACCCTTGACTTACATCTTGGGCTTTATACTTTTTTTTTCAATTTTCGGTGGAGGATGTACCATGTCTGATTGTGATTTGAACCGAATTATGAATATGAAACCCGCTCTTTTCTGTTTTCGATTATCTGGATTTTTTCTATAATGTATTTTATTAATGCACGCTTCTCCTCATTATCCCCGTCAGTTTTAGTGATTTCTTGTTACTTTCCACTTCCATTTTGCTAGCTATAAAGTAACTTTTTAATTTTAATTTGTAATTTTTTCGCGCTTTCTAATTTGTTTAGGTTAGAGGTTTGTTTACGCTTTATTGCAGCGCTGCAGTGAAACTTATATTTTTTTCCGCCCAGAAAATAGTGACCGCTTCAAGAAAGCGCTGCGGAGGAGCATGACCTCATTGTAGTACGTGTACGTGTATTTTGCGGTGTTCCCTGAGTACCCGATATCTTTGAATATTTATATTAAAATATTTTCTAAACATATGCTTCCTGTTGGAAATATTTGTTATACATATAATATTTGCAAGATATTGAGCAAGGAGTTTACAAATATTAGGTGCTGCTTGGGTAGTTCTAGTTTTGTAAATAAATCATTTTATTAAAACAATTGTTGATGAGTAGCAGTGCGTGAGTTTTGTTGATGTCGGGCGACCAAGATCAATAACAACTGAAACGGAAGAAAATGTTCTGAGAATACTGAAGAAAATCCGAATATCAGCACCAGAAGAATAGGAGCGGAACTAAATACTAATGCTTCTTTAGTCTGGAGGATTTTACGAAAGCAGCTGCTGTGACCTTATCATATCAAACGGGTACAAGTTTTTCTAGCTCCGGGTAGTGATTCCAAACTGGCTTTCTGCAGATTTATTTTGGGAAAAATTATCGAAAATCAAAACTTTGCTGCCTACATTTTATTCACTGACAGGGCTATGTTCACAACAACCATATTTAACCGAATGAAAACCTTCATGCTGTTATGGAAACAATACATCAACACCAATATTTTGTGAACATTTTGCTAAACATTTGAGATCATTTGATTGGACCAGTGTTTTTACCAAATCGTTTAAATGGCGAAAATTATCTGGACTTTTTGATTATATCCTGATTATTGGAAAATGTGCCTCTAATTGATGGAGTTAACCAATGGTTTTTACAAGAAGCGACCCCATCGCACTTTGCTCTCGCTGTAAGAAATTTTTTGAATGAAGCGTACAACAACAAATGGATAGGACAGGGTGGTCCGGTGTCACCTAGATCCATCCTGATCTACACCCACTTGACTTCTACATTTAGTAATATTTAAAACAGCTAGCATATTCAATGCCAATTAACGACGTGAATGAACTGCGACAGCGAATAGAAAATGAGTGCCAAATAATTAGACAAAATGTAAGGTTATTTATTTTCGATGAAGATGTGAAGTCTGTGTACAAATGGTAGGAGGACATGTAGAACATATTTAATCTTTTTGTTTTAAGAAATAGAATTTGCTTGTTAATTAGATGTTTATTAAGACTTTTTGGTTTGTTTACTACATGTGGGTAAAATATCCAATCTTTTCTACAAACATCCTGCGCTTGCATACATTACATTTAATTGTGAACATACGCACCAACAATAATGTTGCCTCTTATATTGGGATCCGGTGAAAACATAACAATAGTTTAATAATAACGAACGGATCTTTTTTTATTGAAGGAAATTTAAATGGTAATAAGTATTTAGAATTATTGCAAACTAATATTACTCTTGGAAAACGAGAGCGATATTAAAGAAATTTGGTTTCAATAGGATGGTTGCCCGACGCGTAATGTCAGTAATTTCTTGGATACCGTTTTTGAAGATAGACGATTTGGTAATTCGGATCGTATTACATGGCCACCACGCTCCTGGGATTTAGCCCCAAAGAACTTCGTTTTATGGCTCTTCTTAAATAATTCAATATACGAATTTCGCCCGAAAATCATTGAAATTACCAACAACGTCACTCCGGATTTTTTAAGAAATGTTCATCGCAATTTTTAGAGACCGACTGGGTTATTGCTCATACCAACGGGAACAGTTATTTGAACATTTAATAAATAGTTTATTTTCTTTTACAATTTGTTGTTTTATTTATAGTTTTACAATCGTTTGCAATTATTGTTATTCTTTATTTGTTTTAAGTTTGTTATATTTACTAATTTTTTATATATTCTAATAAGTTAAGTTTCAGAATGTTATTTATGTTTTTCGCTTTTAATTGATAAGAATTTTTATTCAGTTTAGAAAGTCTATTATTTTATTTTTCATGAGGGTACGATAAATTCTATCACGATACTCGCTATTAGTTACATTAGCTGATACTTCGATATACCTGGATATGAATAGAGATAAGTCAATGCTACACATCGCAGTTTATGGTATTTTGTTTTATTATTTCCCTTTTCACTAATACAAATGTAGCATTGAATATAATATTAGTTTTACAAACTTAGGAAATAGTATTTACAATAGCTCAGTTAGCCAATTGGTTATAAATCTGTTATTCATATCATCAATAACTGATCTAAGAGTGAGCTTTAGCGAAAAAATGTTTGTTTTATTTCAGCTGAGCTATGACGTATCGCCGAATGTAAACAAATCCGTGCTGCGGCCTTGTGCTTATTTACGCCTGTCCTTCCCATTCACAGTCGCCCAGAAAGCTATCAAAGGCTTGCAGTTTTCCTCTCGGTATAATATTTAACCCACACGCATACACAAATAGGGAAGATCACATCCAAGGCGTACATATCCATCTCTGAAAACGCATAGTAAATGTTTTCATTACCGTAGTCATTTGTCACCTAATGTCAGGATCTAGTAGCGGTTTACCAATGTGATCGATAAACGACGCGTGAAACAACTAACGGTGAATGTCGGCAGCCACTACAAAGCATCAACGGAGTTTGTGCGATTCTTATATATGCGAATTTCGGAGGTTATTTAATGGAAAATACTTCAGAAGTTATATAGTATATATAATATGGTGGACTGTGTCGCCACAATTTATTATCCGGTTACCGGGTAAATCACCGCTCATCCAGCAAAAGACCATCGATAATAATCTTGGGCCTTCCGTTGTCGATTTAGAATAGCAAAGCGCATGTGTGAGTATAAAAAGAAAAGGACTATATTCTTGTTAAAATTATTTATCAATTCAAGTTTCAAAAGAAAAGTTTATTAGCTAGCTAGGGATTGCGATAGGTATTTGTCGAGGGACAAAATACCTATCGCGATCCCTAGCTAGCTAATAAATTTTGTATTTTAAATACGTTATTAAGGATGAAGTCCTTTACTTTCTCTACTCATATACGCACTTTGCTATTGTAGGGTGGTGTATCTCCTTATCTTCGCTCTGACGACGGAGGGCCCAAGGTTACGCTGGACTTGCTCTGCTGGATCAGCGGTATTTCACCCGATATTCGGGTATTTTAAATGTGGTGACAAGTCCACTACAACTTAATACAACTTTTGAGGTAATTTCTTCACAATAATATGCGAAATTCGCTAAACATGGAGCTCACAAACTCTGTTGATGCTCAGATATCTAATACCGACGCTATCAGTCAATTGTTCCGCGTGTCGAGTGCCGATCACGCTCATAAATCGCTACTGGATCCGGATGTTAGGTAACAAATGACTGCAGTAGGGTCATCATGGCAACGAAAACATCTCCTATGGGTTTCCAGAGATGGAGATGTAGACCTTGGATGTGATCTTCGCTAAGTGCAGTGTGGAGATGCGTGTGTGTTAAATATATTTGTATAAAATTTTACATTAATTATATTTACTTTTGTGATATAGACCTTTGATAGGATAATTTCATTATTCTCGTCTCCTGTTGCTTAAGGAGCTCTTTTTTTTACAAGAAAGGGAATTTTCTACATAATAACGACGAAATGGAATTTTGGGAAATTATAAAAAAAATGAGAAAACTGTAAATTGAAAATGCGTTAAGATATTTAGTGATTAAATAAAATGTTAAAGTCCTATCTGATCTTAGAGGGAGTCCAACCATGCACTTTCTCTAACGATACCATTAAATTAAAGGAAACTACAATTACGGTAAATGAGCATAATTAAAGGTGAGTTTAGCAAAGGCAATAAAAAATGGGCATGTTCTTGAGGAACAGGGGCCGCAACATATATATATAATACACTTCCAGGTTTCTGACCGTTTATAATACATTGTTTCGCTATTCCAATTTATAATTCGTGTATATATATATATAACATATATATGAATTATAAAATGGAATATATATATATACGTCTTGTTATCCTCTCGGGTTTTGTCCCGCATTCGGCGTTGGTTCTCAGAAGAACCATGTACGTCCTGACATTTCGATGTAATCGCATACATCTTCTTCTTGAGGTCGTGATTTCGACTGCTCGGGATGATTCCATTAAAATCAAAAACTATATGTAATGTGGAAGTTACTAATTTATTGAGTAAGTTTGTCTTTTTCATTGCACTTAATAAAACTAAGCTATGGTCTGTTAATCCAAACTCTTTTGTCTTCATGAACAAGGCTATAATATTATTGTTATAAATAAGTTATTAGTTTGATTCGCTTGAAAATGTTTAAATAAATTTGTTGTATAAGAGATGAAAGGAATATTCTTATTGTAATTTTACATTTTTACTAGTTATCATTTTTGGTAGTAGTACAAACAATAATAAATTATTAGAAATTCTTTCACAAAACATCGCTTATTTTTTATATCTCTGGGCAAGTTAAATCTTCCATTATCTTTAGTTGTTTCTTGCTAATTTATAGTAAGGATCTTTTAGTATCTATCACAACCTGTCGTAACTTTAACTTTTTTTCTTTTAATAATAAATATATAAATTAGTAAGATCTACATTGTAGATACTGAATTGCAACGAGCAATTTAATTCTTATTTCTTAATCTGCTGCCAAATGAGCTGTTTTTTCCAAAATTATTCTCTTCAATCGAAGAATCGTCGTAGTTTGTTCTATTCTCTTCACTTTCATCGTCGTTTTCATCATTATTTTCGTCGTAATTATCAGGAACGTATATGGTAATCGGCATTTTTTGTGCTACCTTTACATTTATTTGTGCTTTGTTGTTCGATTCTCCTGCTTCTTGTAAGGATGCTAGTGTATCTGCAGCTTCTTTGCTTGGTAATATCGAAAAAAATACGGATTTTCTATCTTTTATATCATTCTCGTGTTCAACATGATTGCTAGCGACATTATCATCATGGGCAGTGAAGAAATGCTGAACAAATTGTGTCTGGGCTAAAGCGTCCCCAGTGTTTTCCTCGGAATATGGTTTGGAGTTATAGTCTGAACCGATTCTGGAGTTTATTTGATTATTAATGGATATATCATGATTTTGTTCATTATAGTTGAATAATTGAAGTTGTGGCGTGGGAGCAAATTTATTTTCAAACGCTACGTGATCCTGTAGTGGCAATTCAAGAGATGTTCCAAGACCCTGGTAGATCTTTTTTTTATGTCGTTGAACATGTTGCTGCAGCTGGGGTTGTTGTGATATTGCTAGGGGATAAGTATCTACTAATTGCTGTTGGGGATAATTAAGCAAATTGTGCAAATCTTGTGATGCTAATTGATTATTTAGCAAGTGCTCAGCCGATCCAATTAAAATTTCTGCATGAGGTTGTCGCTGATTACTTGATTCCATATTTCTCAGATTTGAATTAGGATTCGGATCGGGAGCAAAGTACAACGGCAACTTAACATTAGGTGGAGATTCAGTTACTTCGTACTGTTGCAATTTCTGTATATCCACCACATTATTCTGTAGTTGTTGATGTCTCAAAGTTTGTTGAAATTGTTTCAACTGTTCTTGCTGTAATTGGTCTTGTTGAAGTTGTTGTTGCTGTAAAATATGCTTTCTAGTCAATAGAGAATCTTGTAGTAAATCTTGTGCCGATACTTCTCCAATAATATCTGGTTTATCAATCAAACTTAAATTGGGCGCTGGAATCGTGTGTATTGGACCCTTTTCATCATTTTGTTGTATAGTATTAGAATGTGGAATACTGTTGGTTTGTAGATGATAGTCATATTCTCGCAAGTTTATGGTCGGAGAAGATAAAAATGGTTTCTCTGTTGGTAATTTTGGAAACCGAGAATTCCAAGTATGTTGTGTACGTAATGGTATTGGAAATCTCCCCGAAACTGGGGGACCTATTGGAGCTTTAAAATTAGGTGGCATGTGAATTGGTATGGGTCGCAACCTAGATATGAGCGGACGTTGGCTTCCAGGACTCCATTTCTTTAACGAATGTTGAGTATGACTTGGTGGTGGTCTAGGAGATTGTGGCGGTCCTCTTATAATTCTTCTATAGTTAACACTAGCTGCTTTCGCTTGCAAAACCCAAGAGACCACGATGAAAAATATGCCCAACTGCAATACAAAATGGAGTTATAATGTGTGAATTTCAGATAGAAGTAAATTAACTAGTTATCATGACTTTGTCAGTATCTGGAAACATATGAACCAGACAAATTTGAAAAATTAATGAGTGCTTGGCTAAAACATGTCCTGGCTATTGTCTCTTGCGTTGAAAATTCATACAATTTATTCGTTATAAACATTAAAGACATAAACGTACATATGTTTCTTATTCCGCCGCATAAACATGCAGCTAATACTCTTTCTAATGGAACACAACGCATGCAATTCTAAGGTGCAAGATTATTTGCAACGATGAAGGTACAATAATAAATGCGAAGGGTAATTTTTAAAAAATATCCGAGTGGACTGTACTCCCAAAACTTGTAAAAAGACGAAACTTTATTACTATTGATAACATTCAATACATTTGCTTATTGCTTTGGTATATATATAAAACAAGTTTGTTGTAATTAAGATTTACTAGGTACTTTCCTAAAATTGCTCTTATAAGAATATAAGACAAGCCAACAATTTCCGGGTTTCGGGTTGAATCTTATGGTGAATTGCTTTAATTGTTCGAAGTGATGACGCAGCAATATTTTGTAATGATCTTCGTACCAAACATTCGATGCCAAGTTTAGTTGCAAACTGTATTAGACTCCCTTGAGTGTAGAGGGTGTTATCAAAATTCATACATTTATTTTAATGGATCGTAATACTCTCCAAACAGAAACCAATTTTGTAAGTTAATTATATGATTTTTATAATTTTTTTTTGTATAAAATATACTCTTTCAGAACTGCAGTTTACAGCAATAGAAAAAACTTTCCGAATGCATTTACAGTGTGGCATCTCTACTTATCGCTCTATAACACAGCGTCTAGCACAGTTGTGACTAGTTTTTCTATCTGTTCTAGTTTTATTAGTTGTTCTGTTCTTGTTCTAAAAATGATACTACTTATTAAACAAAACCTATTTCTGACAACTACAAGCATAATTGTAGCGATTGGGCTATAAATACGTCTACGGCATAACTTCATTACTTCGCATCACCATTACTGCTTGTCGCTGATTTATCACTTAGGGCAAATGCAAGCCACTTGTATCATTACTTGTGTTATTATTCTTGCTTGTTTTCTAGTTTCATTGTTCTTTATTTTAAGTTACTTATTGTACCACTGGTCGTGAAGATAGTAGTCTTCAGCATGTGGCTTTTAGGGATCGTTTCTCGTCAACAAGGGAAATTGGCAAACGAAGAGGTCTAATTATACAGAAAGAGACCCTTACAATCTGCGTATTGAAGAATTTGATCTTTTGAGCTTAGACAATACAGACCATTTCTTAGTGAATCTCTAACTCCACGCTATGGCACTCCTAGAGAATAAGTCCTCCCAATTCAGACATATCGTCTCCAGGCCAAAAAGTACACCACATGTTGTCCATGTTACTAGATCTTTTACATGCCAAGTACAAGACACAAGTAAAATGTACCGCAAAAACGATGATTTCGCAGTTAATTCGTAAAGACAAGGATGCACGTGTCGATTCCTAAATTGTTAAGACTGAACAAAAGTATTGACGAAGACTTTTAGAGTGAATTATTGCAGTTATAACATTTTTAGCAGAGATAGGTCTTCCATTTCGGAGTAGTAATAAAACTGTTGGTTCATCTCATAATAGAAATTATTTAGGTTTATTAGAATTAATAGCTAAATTTAAGGTTTTTCTGAGAATTAGTTGTTTCAGTGTTTATCTATATTTAAAACTACTCAATATCATTCCATTGAAAGCTTTTTATATATTTTTTCCGCTTCTAGCTATCGATGGGGTTATTACGAAAGCACTAAAACATACTGGTTTAAAAATTTTAAAAAGGTTATCGGACGCTTGGTGGTCTACCCGAACTGCTGCGGCAGAGATATTTTTATCTCCAATGATGTGGATCAAAAGTATCATAATCAGGCGTACGCACTATTTTCGAAGATGAATAAGTTGGAAACGGGTATAATGGTTATTGCGTGGAAGGAAATGTTAAAATGCTCTCAAGCGACTAGCGCATTTTTAGATATTGAAGCAAAAGTCAAGGTCTTGGTCGGCTGCGAAGATCAGCAACAGACTTCAAGACGACGCAAGCGAAATACTAAGTATGACCACTTGAGCGGCTGTACTATACTCGATGAAGTTAAAGAAAGTCAAATACCTAGTTAATATTTTGAAATTCAGAAAAGAGATCTTGAAAAGAACTCCAATTATCATCAGGACTTACCAAGACGATTTGGAAAAAAGCCAGGCATTTCGCCGAGCTATTTAAAACATGGCTGTAGCTATTGACAGTAATAAGCATAACACTCTGAAACTGCAGCTTTGTAGATTTTTAATGGAAAATTCATTTGAATCGCGTTTATAGAAATAGTCTTATGTATTTATTTATATTTGGTGGTAACTAACTGCAGTGGAAAACGTTCTCTTCCTATGCTAAAGGGCATAGAAATGAGTTAACAAACACGATAAGACCAGAAAATCCAAATGATGTCACACAAACATTGAATGTGATTTACTTAGAGATATTAATATGACTGCTCATTCTAAATTTTGTCGCACTAAATCCAAAAAGTTTGTTTGTAAAATTAGTTTAGTTTTATATCCTAAATGAAACCAAAAGCCTCTTATTCACCCTTGTTACAGGCCCCGCGCTGCCTTAATTCGGTGCTGTATTCGAGGTATTACAAATCTAGCGTAAAATTATGAATCAAAAATGTTAAAGTACATTTACAAACAAAACATTATATTAATAAAGAAATTGAATTGTTCTTCTTTACAAATCCGAAGAAATTTGAACGTATCTCAGATAATTATGGAAAACATAAACTTGATTCAGATATCCTAACACATATTATGATTTTAGAAAAGATTATTTGATGCATGTCATCGCATATTGTAATCAGAATTAATGGGATAATTAATGAAATTTAAGAAAAATCAATTTCAGAACCTACCGTGGCAGCTTTGTATGATATTTGTAATGTAGAGCAAATTCATTAAAGATGCATACAACGACTTTCTGAATATGTGGAGCACTGTCACCTGTACATGGTTTTACTTCCTTCCGATGTTCTCACTATTACTAGGTCAATGTTAAAATTCAAACAAATTATTATTAATTTAAATACTTCTACATATTGCATAAACGTTAAAAATAGGTGATAACGTAATTTTAATACCGTAAATTAATAAAATTCGCCAATATCAAAACCAAATCATTTTGACTTCTCATAGCAAATTAACTGTAACTTTTTCTAGCATAGTTATTAATAATATTTTTCATAAATTACTAGTACCTTCATATTTTAATGTCGTAGGTAACAACTAAGAAATTTATAGATATATCTATCACAACGTGAATACTTAAAACTTTCTTACACTTCACATAGCAAAACTAAACAATTAGGTCAGTGTTTCGAGTTATATATCTTCTCTCCCATTGGAACCTCCACTATCTCTACACTGAAAAGTAAGTGTTGTATCGAAGGAAGTAAATAATAATCATTGCATCTCAAACAGAACCGCAAGTGACTTCAATAAAAACAACTGAAATTAGAGAAGATACTAAAGGGAATGGAAAGTTATTAGCACGTATGTATGTCGGTATGTCCCAGATATTATAGGTGATATGCAATAAAACAACCAACATAATTATGAATTAACACATTTAATTTGTTTAGATTTTAAATACATAAAATTTATGAGCACACGATTTTACTCATTTGCAAAAAAAATAAATTGCGCGATGAAATGTTATATAGTTTATCGGTAGGTAAAACGCGAACTAACTATTATTACAGCAATTTTAAAATTAAGAGTTCTTTTATTCAACAAATACAGTCGATTTTCTTTAAGTCTTAGAATCTCAAATGCAAATTATTCTGAAGCATACAATATTGTACAGTAAAATGTCATTATAATAATTTTCAAAATGGAAATCTAGAAGATATGTATACATAAACAACCAACGTTGATGCAATTAGACTATTATCGTGTATTCGTAGCTCTTACTACATAGTTCCAATAATGTTTGAAATATGGGGCAAACGAATGCCAGCGTAATTTTGAATTCAGGTAGCTGTGGTAACAAATTAATTTCTGCTCTCACTAAGTCCATGTAAGAGTTAGTGGATGAAATTCAAGTCTCTTTGGCTTTATCGTTGTTGGGAAAATATTGTACAAGCAACAAACAAAAACGATAATTTTTGAAAGAAGAGAAGGGAAAGAAAGGAAGTTAGTACGAATATATATCTCAAAATTCTCACACACAATTAAAAATGGGATTTCAATCACCAAAGGAATGTTAAGAAATTGGTATCAGTATAAAAATATACCTTTTAGAATTAGGCTCATATATACACAGCAGATATTGCCTTTTATTGGCGGAAATAAAAAATGTCAAGAAATTATAAATTCTAACAACATAATACATTAATCATATCTTCTGACCTTGAAATCGTTCACTAGATCACGATCGTAGGAATTGGAAGAAATTAAACAAATCTATGTATATATGTGTAAATATACATCAACATTTACCTTTTCTTTATGAAAAAATATAATTTTATTTTTTCTGAAATGTTTTATGCTAATTATCATACTAAATTAGTATTCACAACAGCTACTATTTTGTATTTACTGTTATTAAATATAATATCTAATACAGTTCATTGCTACCTGAATTCCTTATGGCGTGCGCCTCCTTATAGCGTGTGTATATGCATTCATTTTGTGTTGTTGTTCTACTAGTATACGTTCAATGAACCTTATCAAAGCCTAAATTATATAATTGATAACACATAAGTAAATGGTAAACTTACACTCTTTGAGCAATTTCACGCTCGCCTTTGTATCTCCTATTAAAATAGTTTATCGCTCTAAACGTCTCTTTAAAGAAAGTAAATCAATATAAATTACATTTCAATTTTTTTAAAATTCTTTTTAAGTGATAATAATAATAACAATTTATCATTATTTTTTAATAAAACAGAAAATTGTTATAAAAACCGGTTTTGTTTTGTTTACACTAATAGCAGATTATACATAACTATGAAAAATTAGGCTTGCTCTAAGAAATTAGCAAGGGTAGCGAGTCGATGCGACCGGCAATAGCAGTCAACAGTAGAATGCGTGGTAATATTATGCGGATGTATGTTTCACAAATGGAAAACTGTTAGGCGGCAAACCTAATAGTCAAAGCTACAATATAAGACCGGCGTATTACCGTAAGTAAAATGATATAAAGCAAGTGGGTGATAGAAAACAGCCTAACCTGAACGGTTTCTTCATCTCAAATGATGGTTATTCAAGTGAATAACGCACGTTATATTTAACTGAAATTGAATACGGCAGTCTATCAGGAAATGGGCATATCACGATAGTATTTTTATATTGCAAAAACTAGTCTGAAAAATTCCTTCTTGCAAAAATTATAAAACTCTACCTCCTACTTCAAAAGTCCATGAATACGAGTGCAGTAGCTCTATCGTAAGTTAAAAACAAACAACAACTGAGCTCGACCGGTAGACGTAGGGTATAGAGTAATTGACACAGTACTTTAATAATTTCAAAATTCTTCGATTTTATTTTAAACACATCAATAGAATTCAATTACAATTAAAATATTCTTGACGTGATATTATTGACGATGGATTATCATAATTAGAGTTGTTGTTTGGGCTATTCCCATCGTTTCTTGAACTTGCAATTTGTCGAAGGTAAGAAGGAAACCAAATGTTCTGTTCAAAAGTTCATATGAATGACTGCATATGTTCAACAAACGACGGAAAAAGCCCAAATAACAACTGTAATTAAATAAAATATTATTTGTCATTTTACTCTAAATGAAGAAACTAACGAATTCTTCGATAACGTCAGTGTATACTATGTTCCGACATTTTCCTTATTTCGTTGAGCAGTTTTATAAATTTTGTGTGTTTTCATTTTAAGGTAAATAACGTTCTATTAATTGCAGTTGATTGAAAATTGGATGGTATGCAGAGCTATGAATGCTCTCTAGAATAACATAAACGTGGTCAAAAAATTACATCGCATAACTTCACAATTTTATGTTTAAAGAAACTTTGCGTCTGGGGTGGAATGAGACGAGGCAGAATGAGACGTACCTCGTTCTGCCCCGAGGTCTAATTCTGCCTCTTCAGGTTCAGTTTTGGCTATAGTATTTGTTAACTTCAGACGGTGGGTAATTACATTAGAAATACATATTGGCAGGAGTGGTCTCTTGACGCTAGCCGGGCAACATCCAAAACTTTTTTGATCTGGTTTAAAGAGCTCATAGCATTTTCTAAATCTACGAAGGAATCTCCAAGTTTATTGCTCTTTGACGGCCATGCAGTACACAAAAAGTATCGAACTGGATGAGGTCTAATCTAAGAAAAGTGGCGACCTTATTCCAAATTTCGACTTTATTTGGAGCTGCATTTATTCATACATGTACGATGTAAGCTCTCAATAGGTTCAGGAAAACAGGGATTTGCCCTACAGATAAAACTGACGATGATTTTCTTCCGTCAGCTACAACAGATATTCAATTAGACGATTTGCGCACTAACAACAATCAAGTTACTAATGAGGAAATCAATTACCAAGATACTGAAATAGTGGATTCAGAAGTAACAAGTAATGAAGCTTCTGTATTAAATGACAAAAGTACGTCCAATCTACCACAATGTTCTTAAATGCCAGATGTAGCTCTAGAAAGCACATAATTTCCAACAGCATCTCCGAAAAACGACAATTATCATTTTGACGCCACCTGTGCAAGGATTGGAGGAAGCTAAAAAAAAAATACGACATTAAAGAGACTAACCAAGTAGAACGGGCAAAAAGAAAATTATCTTTGGGGGGAGAGAAGAATGTCATGAAACAGAAATCAAAGAATGTATTAAAAGGGAAAGGATTACCAAAAAAGAAAATGTGCGGATCTCAAAGAGAATCTGCTTCTTCGGATACAATTAATGAACAGAATAAAGAATGCTTATATTGTCTGGACTTATATTCAAAGTTTACTGAAGCATGGATATCCTGTTCACCCTGCCACAAGTGGGCACACAGCAGATAGTGAGGATGATGAAGCCGTTTTTCTATGTGAATTGTGTGTCACTTAGCAAAGGAACATACTGCAATAAATATTTTTCATTACTGTTTGTATTTACCACTATTAACTCATTTTGTATGCGAATTATGCGTCACTTAGTTCGGAAATATATGATGAATATTTTCTTCTTACTGTTTAACATATATTATTTACAACTACTAATTCGCTTTATCAACAAAAAATTCTAATATTCTCATTCCGCCCCCCATGTGGGGTATTTTAAATATATAAAATTGACTTTCATCTTTTGTTATTCTCTCTACGTTTGCTTCTTTTTTTTGATACTCGCTTTATTGAAATCTTTCTTGGATTTTAATATTTTTAACATGATTTTAAAGTTAGTCATCTCATTCTGCCCCGTCTTCCCCTATATGTTAATTTTCTGTAATTATTTTATTACGAAAAAATAAATTGTATGGTAGTGCGTAATGCGTGTACTATGTGTTAATAATCTCAACTCTAAAAGCTACATTGTTGAAGCGGCTGACGCTACAACGAATAAGTGAATGCAGCAAAATGCGTAATTAGTTGAACTCATTTTTCGATACTGTTGACAATCTAAGAGACACGGGAGTGGAAATAAACACGGACTTATTAGCAACAATGTTACTGTATAGCTTGCTGTCTACTTTCGATAATTTTAGATGCGCAATTGAGTTCAGAGATGAATTACCTTCCCCAGAAATTCTTCACGTCAAAATAATAGCAGAATACGATGCTTGCAAGAATTAATCCCGTGAAAATGTTCTAGGTGCCATGTTCGCAACGAGGAAACAATACAGTTGGAAGTGGCATCCTAGGTCAAAGACTATGGAGAGCGGCGAAGACTACGGAAAATCCGGAGAAAGATCAAAACTTCAAATACAAATGTCATCGATGCAGAAAGGTAGGACACAAAGCCAACGAGTGTCCATAAAAAGATAAGACCGTTCGAAATCTTAAGGCCTATAAACTGAATGCGCTCGAAGAAGTCGGATTTTACAGCTATGAAGCGAAGAGTGTGGAACAAAATACTGGCAACAAAAGATGGTGTCTGGGCAGTGGCGCGACATCTCACTTGACATCAAGGACTTTTGTGTACTCAAGGACGGTCACGGTGGTCATGTAAATCTCGCGTTTAATA
Source organism: Trypoxylus dichotomus (assembly GCA_023509865.1). Lineage (NCBI taxonomy): Eukaryota > Metazoa > Arthropoda > Insecta > Coleoptera > Scarabaeidae > Trypoxylus > Trypoxylus dichotomus. The sequence goes on from CM042079.1 coordinate 30,403,115, forward strand.
GCTTTCAAGGCAAGGACACTGCCTCATTCTCGGCTGATGTGTTCGGAGAATGTAAGGATATAAAATTGTCGGATGCAATGTATGTGCCTGATCTACGAAAAAACTTGTTACAGGTTAACAGAATAACTCAATGCAATTATGACGTCTATTTACAATGAATGATGCATCAGTCTTGGACAAAGACGTTAATATCAAGTTAGTCGCAGATCATATTGGAGATCTTTATTAAGTGCATGAAGATAAAATGATTACTCAGCTTTCGCGAAGAATCAATCCAATAATCTCTCCCTGGCATCGTTAACTAGACACCTAAATTATAAGGATCTGGTAGAAGGTAGACGAAAAGAAGTTATGCAAGGTATCGAATAGAACCCCGCAGACAAGAAATAATTGAACTGTGACGTATGATGTAAAGGAAAGTTAACGGGATAGCCTTTCCCAAAGAAATAAGACCCAGAAATAGAACTACTGGAAATAATTCATACAGACGTTTGCAGCCAGTGAGAGTGGAGTCTCTGTCGAAAGTGAACTACTTCGTTGAATTGATCGACGACTATTTCCGTTACAGCACTGTATATTTCTTATGATGCAAACTGAATTACCATCATAGTTTTGGGCAAAAGCTGTATGTACCACCAACTATATCAGGAACAGATGTTCCATGAGAAGTCTGAAAGATCTAACCCCTTACCTTGGAAAACCACCCAACGTATCGCATTTCCGACAGTTCTGCTTAAACTTAGATCGAGCAAAGGGTAAATTTGATTCGATAGGCAACGAATGGAAGTTCTTGGGATACTCGGAGCAGAGGAATGGATTTGGAGTATATTTACTCAACGAACGTGAAGGTATTATAACTCGAGATGTCAAATGTTTACAGGAATCAAGCATTATATTAGAAAAACTATACGATTTTGCTCCAAAAGAACTTGCTGAATCACCAAAAATAGCAGAGGCATTTTTTTACCCATGAGCGATGATCCGATTCCTAAAGTTGATCCTGATGAAAATAATCCGGAAATAGTCGCAATAAAGTGAGGTCCTGGTAGATTGAGAAGAGAAAGGTCTGGTTCAAAGGGAAGACTACGCAAGGTATGCGCATAATTCCACCGAATCATGAGGCAACGTTTGCTGAGGAAAAGAAACAGACACTTCTTGCAAAAATACCTCTGAAATTAGCATTAAATGCACCAGATACTGAAATATATAACGCCACGATGGACGAAATCGGTAATAAGAAATGAGACCTGGAAGTTAGTCTATCGAAATGTACTTCGAAAAAAGTTCAAACCTGATGGTATTATTGATAGGAGAAAGGCACGTTTGGATGCTCAAGGCTTTAGTCAGAAGCCGGGAATGTATTTTAATTAGACTTTTGTCCCCGTAGCTCGGCTTAGTTTAATAAGATTAGACATAGCTTTAGCGGTGCATTGGAAGAAGAGATCTACATGGAGCCACCTATATATCTCGGAAAAATACTGACTCTAATATCCAATAGTTCCAAGTATGGTGTATAGATTGCAATGAAAGCGAAGCTGATATTGGACAACCTTGAAGGAAAGATTTGTCGATTAGAATGGCAAATGGATCTGTAGTTCCCGAGTTCCGCTGGAGGAAGTGTTAGAGCTATGCTAAGACGCGTTTGGATACATTATTTAGTGTATACAAACGCTGAGTTGTTTAGGCTGACGCACGCGCGTATATAAACACACGCGATATTGTTTTGTCTCGACGCACGGAATATATACGAAATTCAGTAGTGTCTATACAATTGTTGTTGGAATCAGATATTCTAGGAGTTTTCACGTATATTGCCCGTTTTAATAACCTGCCAACAATAACAACACATACTATGGTAATTTTTTGTGATGCTATTGGTATTTGTTAATTATTAAGTTCTTCATTTTTTTGGGTTTTAATATTCTTATTTTAGATGATACATAGTAACATTATTTTCTTTAAAGTATTGATCAGGCTTCATTGCCATTGTTGCTGGCTGCTATTGTCTTTTCTTTGCTGGTCCCCAATTCTATTTCATTTTCCTCATAACTCTGCTCCAGCATATTTTTATTTTTGTAGAAACCATGGAAGTCACAAAGTTACCATTACTATACAAAAGTAAATGAAAATGATTACTCATCGCAATCAGATCACACTTAATCACGAGGCGAAGATATTTAATTCCTGGCTATTTTCAAATATTTAGAAAAATTATTTATTAATAAGATGTGAAATTACCCAATGTGTGTATTTACATAAGTTTTATAGCAGATACTAGCAACTGTAATGAAACTCAGATGAAAAGCTTTATCATTTCTATTATTTGAATTTGTAGATCCAAGTCTTTGCTAATAACAAATTACGTTATAAACTGCGTTGGACAGAATTAAGACTTTTAATTGTATTATTTGTAGTACGTTCATTGCCTTTGTTGTCTATCTTGCCTAAACTAAGCGAGTTTAATAGTATCCCAGACTTTCATGGCCGGTTGTCATAGTCGCAACGGTTCTCGGGTTCCGCCGTGTCACTAGGTTTTTTATCCCCGACATTTCGTGAACAATTGCGGTTCGCATTTTCAAAGGTACTGGCTTCGTGTACACTGTTGCTGCCTTAAGTATGCTCATTCGCTTCGCTCCGCTGAACTGTTACGGCGAGCGCCAATAACGTGATTGGATGCGCGCAGTGCCGTTGTCTATATTCAGTTCAGTTTCAGCCCGTTGTCTTACACTCCGAGTATTGACCAGGGGGTCCCTTTTTTCTTTGATCTGTCGTAGTAAGCTAGACAATTTTCTTGCTGGAGTGAAAACCGTCCAAATGTTGAAAAGCTAGGGTAAGTATTGCTGTGCCTAACGTTTCAATTTCTCAATCATTCTTGTCTCTGGGTCGAGGCTTATTCGTGAAGGCGCGATTGATTATATTCTCTGGATAACTATTACAGTAGCGCTTGCCTCAGGTGGTCCAATTCCTTCTGTAGCTGTTCCTCACTGCATACTCTGCATGTTCGTTCAACTAACGTGTGCACCACCGTATTTTTCTGACGAGGATTATTGTGTGGATAACGGTCCGTGTGTGGAGGTTTGCTGAACACACTAGTTGTAAATATATTACAAAATTATAGAACTCAATTTGAAAATTTACGTCAAACATTCAAAAGTATTTTACGTGTCATAATTTTGCCAGAAAATATACCTGCAGTGCTTACACTTTTGATAAGAATTTGGAAGACGTTTCCTAAACATTCTGATACTATTTTACTCATGCTCGATTAATCTCTTATTGAATCGAGTTTAGGTGAATACAGAAAAGAAAATTCTTACATTGTGAGAATTTATCTATAGGATGTATGGTATATCACCTTCATACGTAATACTGTGTTCATAATTGTTCAGTTTATGCTGCGTAGTAAAAAGTAAATATGTCTATGTGCCATATGGACAACGTTTGAATATAAGCATGCAACGTACCTATATATTTATATTTGTATATTAGTATAAAAATAAAATAAAAATAGTTTCTATTGTATTTGTTACGAATTTACAGTTTCAAAGCAGAAGAAAGAATTGTTGCTTCAACAGTAGACTAAAATATATGAATTTCGGTATACCAACGCTATGATGACTTGCTATTGAGTACAGAGAAAGCAACGATTGTCCACTGTTCTTATAATTTACTTGGTAAAATTAAAGTAATCGTACGATGTAATGAAGGTATTATTATCATTATTATTATTTTTACTATGTTTTGTTATTATTACTTTTATCATCATCATAATCATTATACTTTTTAACGTGTCTGAAGAACTATTTGGTGATAGAAACTGTCAAATGGGGGCTGACGTAATTACCTGCGGGAATATGGTATCTGCTCTAGACATTGCGTTTAGTGGTCAGTTTAAACTTGTCCGTCAGAGTAATCAGTTATATATGAATCTGATATATACAAAGCATTATAGGGGATATACCAAAAATTATTAAACCAAGGTCGTTAAACTAATAAGCGGAATGTTAATAACAGACTTCGCTCCAAATATCAGAATATCCGTAGTCTTCGTACTAAAACTGATGTAGGTTTTCTTCCAGTAGTATTTGTGACGCAGAAGCTGTATTTTTTACAGAAACCTGGTTGGCTCATTATTTGGATAACGGAGAGCTTTTGAATCCTGTTTTTACGGTGTATAGGATGAGAGAATGTTTGCTTTGGTGGGAAGACTGTTGTAGAAGGTGTTATCCGTATTTACAGAGAAACTGTCAGTTGCTCCGGTGGGTGTATATTCCTTGGACGAGCTGGTGGCAGTAATTGATGTCGCGATCTGTAAGTGAAAGGTCTCCTTCTTGTTGGTATATAGTGCAAGCGCGTATATTCCTCCAAATATCAGTCTCGATGACTGTGATGCATTTATTGATGTTTTAGGAAGTTTCCTAATAAGTAAGCAAATACATTTTTAACAAGCCAGATTTGAATGATAGAAGAACTACCAGTATCTTCCTTTTGGTGGAAACTCTTAATCTGCGACAACTACACAATATCACAAACCCGTATGGAATATTACTGGACCTTGTTCTTACGAAACTGAATGTGGAATTTGCAGTTACGCATGGTTAGGCCCACTTTGTTAATGAGAATCCACACCATCCTAGTCTTGATATATTGATTAAATTCGACCTGCCATTAGATTTATTTGATTTTCCATCTAATACCAACTTGCGTTATCCGAAAAGTGGATATTCCATCACTATGTTCTGAAGTTGGCGCAGATAATTGGAATGCTTTTTTGGACAATGGCGGTGTTGACTGTGCAGTGGAAATATTTTACAATGAATTGTATATTGCCCATCATCACTGCGTGCCAAGGAGGTAAGGGAAAGAAGGTTCCAAAAAGCTCAGACCCAGACCAAGCATCATGGTGATAAAACCACGACAGGGTAAGTTCTATGGTGAGGTATTAGAGGCGATTCAAAAAGAAACCAGAGCCAGCAGCATTGGAGTCTTGGAGTTAGAGCGTAATACCGAGAGCGAGGAGGACTTTGCTAAAACATTGTGAGAACTATTCTGTTCTGTAGGTAATTGAGAACGAGCTAAAGTGAGACATCATGGAATGAAAAAATCACGCTCACCAAATCTAATAGTAAAGCGCTGAGAATGACCATTATCCAACTGGATATACGAGCCGCTAGCCTGCCGAGGACCGCGCGAATTGAGATTGAACGGGTCAGTAACTGGATCAGGAGAAGAATATAGGTCACCTGCTGCTAACAATGTCTCAAGTGTAGCCACAGAGATGGAGAGTCTACTGAAGCCGACCGTAAAAAAGACGGAGTCTGCATTGAATGTGGAGAAAAACGCCACAAAATTAAGGAATGTAGAGCAACTTATAAGTGCTTTCTGTGCACTGGTGCGTCACTAGATCATATCCCTGGGTTCGGTCGATGTGACACCAAAAAAATGGCAACGCTACCACTGTGAGGCTCCTTCAAGCAAATATGTACCGAAAGATGATTTTCTTCCACAGGTGCGTTCTGAACTTCTAGTCGACTCCGTTATCGTCAGTTGAACAATACTGGAACAAAGAGGAGGGTGGGGGGTATGGGCACACCATCGGCACTGCCGCCAACTGGATCCCAACAGACAGTAGAATCTTCGTCGGGAGATGTGGCATGGGATGGGGCGACGCTTGGGTGAAGCTTGGAAGAGTAACAGAGGGCGATATCATACTGGCGAGCGGCTTTAATACCAAAGCGGTGGAATGGGGAGATTTTTTAGTGGACGCGAGTTCCATACACTGGGTGAGCCATTCAAAGTTGCATACATTTTCCGGAAAAAATACTATTATTTTATTATTAGCATTATTGTTATAACATCTGTTTACGCTTACAAAACATGTTCTGGACAAACCTCGTATAACGCAAACGCACATAAAAAGGAAATAATAATTTCGCATATATTTTGTATTCAATTTCCTTGTAAATAAACTAATTGTGAGCAAAGCTTGACCTGACGCATAAGAAACAACAGTAAAACTCTGGAGTTCAATTTTGTTGTGCAATGTAGTAGAAATCGTTTGTTTGATTGTTTATCAAAATTACATTTAGAGAAACGTATAATTTCTTAAAACAAACGATATTTTAATGTTGTTAAACATAAAACTTCAATAATATTTCTAGTATACATTCATATTAAAAACACATCTAAAATGCCTAGAAAACAATACCTGCATAATAATGCTGCTACATTCATATTGCTACAAAATCCTTGATGTAAGTGCATATTTATAGACGTAAACAAATCTGACATCCAATTTTCTAAAACATTCGGATATAGAAAATTGGAAATCTGCAGCTAGATACATATGAAGAATCTCATAATGTAGGTTTGTGGAACGATGTGTAGCTCTCTTTTTAAAAGGAACTGTTTACCAGTTTTAAATTCTTTCACTCTCTAGACTCACAGAAATAACAGATGCTGTGTAATACAAACTATTATTATTGACCTATAGAATCATTTAAGCAAGTTATCATGTAATATGCATATTGCATAAGTAAATTTTACTTTGTATACAACATAAATTCTTCTATTCGTTAAAAATAAGCATTATAAAATGTTCGTTGTCTCGTACAAAATAATTCTGATTATGATGAATGAATTTTGATAGTAATAGCTAAATTAATTCACATGGCGTAAAATTTCTTAAATTAATTAATTAAGTGCATACACTAAAAGATTTTTAGATTATAGATTAGTTAATCCTGAATAAGTTCTATTTAAAACATTTTGTTAATGGCACAGTCACAGTAATGCATGGCCAGCCGATGCCCCTGTAATTGGCGAACGGTATTGCACCCCCAATACGAAGGTATGGATATTGTTATTAAATTGACTATGTACACTATAAAGAGGCTGTTCCCAGATAATTGTATTTGTTTCCGGTATATGTGCATACATATATACCTATTCACGTTTAAGAATATAAATTACCTTTTGAGTTTATTTTCTTTAATTTTAGTCAACATTTGATGAAATGCTTTCAAGGTACGGAATTAAAGTCCTACTAAATCTTATCTTCTAAATCAAAAGCTAACAGTGAGCTTAGAAAATTCATGATATTATATTATATTATATATTAAGTGCAATTTTCGAAATACATCTCGGAAGACATAAACTGTATCTGGTGATAAGTTGTTCACCTTCACAAGTAGGCGGATCTAACGTCTTTATTTTTTTTAATGCTTTTTTAAAGGAAATAATAACGGTTCGTCTAACAGTGGTTTATGCATGAGTGGCTTCCATACGCATTTGCAATAGCTGATGTCTATACCTATGCTCTCACTCTAAACCTGCCAATTCACTTCAATCTACTAATTAATTTTAATATTTGTTTTAATTGCATATTTGATTTAAGGATTCTTTATATGAAGTTTGGAACGATAGAAGCTCCATCAGAACGTTACTGGACATAGTTTCAAGAATAAATACACTTCTCAAAACTTTATTATTAATATTATAACATATATAACTGTTTCTTCTTAAATAGTTATAGAAAAAGGTAATTTTTGCGACAAGCTTAAAATCCTCCCGACACCAAATTAGAAAAGTAGGAGGATGGTTAGGATCGTCTATGGTGGTCAAGAAAAGTTTCCGCTATAAGTATAATCACATACTTAGTAAAAAAGATTGTTGACATTATTAGAATATTTTTCAAAAATACACTTCATTTTATTCTCTTAAAAGTTTGAGTAACAATGACTAGACTAAAAGTCCTGGAGGCTGCGGCCAGTTGAACATCCCTGATGGTACACTTATTAATTACAAGTGTAAATGCTATAATATTACTGAACGATATTTTAAGCATTTACAACAAATAATTAAAAAATAATCGGCTCTTTTCTTTTATTTCACAAACAATTTCTCTATGTGGATCTTAAAAAACTTTCTATTGATCAGCAATGTAACTAGTTATATGTTATATGAGTTACTATAATTTGTCTTTGGAGACGTTAAAACTGATAACCATCAAAATTACAATTCACTTCCAAATGTATAAACAATAACTGTTATAATAAAATACGAATAATATACGAAAATAAAATACCTATTTTGTACCACCATATGTGCGTATATGACACTTCTTACTAGAGGCACTTGGAGTGGGAGTGTTGTCTCTATCCACGTGCCACGTGTCCATTTAGCAGTTGTAATATAGTGTTGAAATAAAAGTACAAAATAATTGAGTGTTTAAATATAATTAACAAACATTACAATTACAAACGTTAATTTCCAAAATGGCGGATATAATTATGGATCCCTCGAATAGAGTTTATGTCCTACTTGCTATGCTGTGGGTCTTTTCAGTTAAATTCTTTGCTACATTGAAGAAAAGTGTTTTCACTTATCTACTGTTGGTTTGTTATAAAGTGTTGGTATTACATTTATAAATATCAGGTACATGTAAAATACTATATAAATTAATAAATGTGTAAGTACCACATATACTTGTTATTTGGTGAAAGATCTATAAGTATGTGACACACATCGATCTTTTACGATAACTATTTGTTGAATATGCTAATAAGTAAAATTGAAATAATATTATATACCAAGCCAATAGTAAAATGTAGTAGTTGGCAATAGTAACACATATAGTTGTAGAATTGATTGTTGTGTGGCATTCTTAGTTCAGTTTGTCATTTTCTCAGTAGTGACTTGTATAATCTAAGTGCTAACATAAGAATAACTGCAACACTATTGCATGTTACAAATTTGTTATATGAATAACTAAATTATAACTTGTACTGGTGTAGGTGTAAAACACATTTTTCAAGGCTTAGCAAAAAAATTGCATTGGAAATATATATATTGTTAGAAAATGTTCTTAATAATAGTTATAACTCAGTTACTATAAATATTTTGTTAAATTCTAGTAAAATTACCGAAACATTTTTATTGTACAATACTGCCAATATTCTAATTGAGCAAATTGTTAGATCACTAGGAACGAAGGGAAATGATAGGTTAATACTAATGACTGACGTTTTATAGTTAACAAGTGATTTCTAAGGACAATGCGTTTAGATAATTTTACTGGCCAGTTGAACATATTTTCGCAAATTTGGTGGCAATGATTTCACCACGAAAATATATGTATTTATTTGAGTTGCCCCCTATTTTGAAATGTCTAAGACTTTAGAATATCAAGTAAGAACTTTTTTCTATATTTCTACAATTTCAATTATCAAACTTACTAAATCTTGTACTAAAAACAGTTATTCTTTTTATTACAACTATTAATTTATTTTTATTCGATTTAATGTATAGCTCCTGCTTCTATTAAAAATTCATCATTTGTTATATGAAAGCTTGCTGGTCAAATATGATAAGAGAATTTCACGAAAGAACTCTACTTTATTGTAACCTTTGGTTAAAAGTGTTGTGTTATAGAAACCCCTTTTTGATTTTTTTTTTGAAAATTGAACCATGGTCAACTCTTTTTTCGATTATGCTGGACGTCAGCATCAACTTCCTTGTTTTAAATGGAACGGTACCTTTCCTGTTGCATATTTCTTCTCTTACTTTTTTAAAATCTCGTAAAATTTGTTTGAAGACCGGTATTAACACATGGGAAAACACGTTTTTTTTGGTTCAAAATTAGCTTTATTCATCAATGTAATCTCCATCAAGAGCAACGCAATCATTCCAGCGCCGCTCTAACACTTCAATATCACTTTTGTAGAACGACTTATCTTTTGCCTCAAAATAGGCCTCAGTTTCAGCGATAACCTCTTCATTCGTGCGAAATTTCTTACCGGCGAGCATTTTTTTGAGGTCTGCGAACAGCCAGTAGTCGCTGGAAACCAAATCTGGCGAATACGGTGGATGTGGGAGCAATTCGAAGTTCAATTCATGTAGTTTTGCCATTGTTTTGATTGACTTGTGACACGGTGCGTTGTCTTGATGAAACAATATTTCTTTCTTTGCCATATGCATTAGTTTCTTTGCAATTTCGGCCTTCAAACGCTCCAATAACGCTATATAATATTCACTGTTGATGGTATTTCCTTTCTCAAGATAGTCGATGAATATTACACCACGCACATCCCAAAATACCGAGGCCATAACCTTTCCAGCCGATTGTTGTGCTTTCGGGCGCTTTGGACGAGGTTCACCAGTTGCTGCCCACTCAGATGACGATCGTTTTAATTCCGGAGTGAAGTGATAGATCCATGTTTCATCCATTGTCACATATCGACACAAAAATTCCGGTTTGTTACGTTTAAACATGGCCAAACACTGCTCAGAATCATCAATACGTTCTTGTTTTTGGTCAACAGTGAGCAACCGTGGCACCCACTTTGAACAGCTTTCTCATAGTAAAATGCTCATGCAATATAAAGCCAATACGTTCTTTTGATATCTTTACGATGTCAGCTAACTCACGCAACTTCACTTTTCGATCATTCAAAACTATTTTGTGGATTTTTTTGATGTTTTCTGGTGTTACCGCCTCATTTGGACGTCCACTGCATTCTGCATCATCGGTGTCTCTACGACCACATTTGAAGTCAGCAAACCAACGTTTTATTGTTGTTTTTGATGGAGCGGATTCCCCATAACACTTTTCAAACCATTGCTTCGTTTGAACGGTATTTTTTCCCATCAAGAAGCAGTTTAAAATTACAACACGAAATTGTTTTTGATCCATTGTTTTCAAAATAACAAAAGTAGCGTGACTCTTAGCACAATAACTCACAAACTAATGAATAGAATATCATGAAATTTTAACAGCTGTCTTTTGAAGGTTAGTACTAACTGAGAGAAAGGTGACTGCAATAAAACTAGCGTCATCTATGTGTTAGGCCCGGAACTTTTCAGCCCATGTGTTACATGCAACATAAGATGAGACATAAAATCCAAGGTAAATACTCATAAGTATATAATTAATTAAAAGAAATATCAGTAAACATAATGACATAAATTAAATCAAAATGGTTTATAATAGACACGCTAAGGAAAGGTAAACATCAGACATTACATGCGTTTGCTACAGGGCTTCATTTTGTTGGGTCGACATCATCTAACGGTATTTGTGTATTCTGAAAGTCGGGGGGATCTCCTATTGCATATCGATCATTATGCAACACCTTCACAGCATACGGTCAATTAAATTTTGGTATTAGTTTCTTATTTACTCCAGGAGTGTTGTCAAAATTGATATTAAATGAATGATTGATAAGCTAGTGCATCCTTATGTTTCCCATCATAATAGGTTTTGCTGTACTCCTGTTGTTTCTTCATATTTTCTTCTGCTTCATTTCTAGTTTGTTCTAAATTTCTTTCGTTCTCATAGCTATCAAGTAATATTTGCCTTAACTCGTCGTTAACACGGCCTGTCTACGGTATACCAAACATAAGTTTGCTAGGCGTTTTCTTTGTCGATGAATTTACTTTATTATTAAGTGCAAATTCGAATTTATGCAGCGTTTTATTCCAATTCCTTGTATCTGTACACAGCTTTGCTAACATATGCGTTATTACCCTATTAATCACTTCTACTTGACTGTTTGCCCGTGGCACACCGGCCGCTACCAAAATGTGCTTAATATTATTTTCATCTATGATCCTTTTAACTCAGTAGAAGTGAAGCACTATCTGATATTATACATTGAGGTTTACTGTATACAGAAAAATAATTTTGCAGATGTGTAAAGGTTTCGTGGCTGGTAGTGCTTTTACACGGAAAGAGGTTAATGAATTTACTAAAAGCGTCAATTGTTACTATGATATTGCTTAGACTTTCCCAAAGGGCCTAAGTGATCAATATGTAGTGTATTAAAAGGTTTATTACCTTTATCACTATTATGTAACAATTCTTCTCTTGGCCCGTACTTCGGATTATACACTATACACTTTTAGCAGTTAACTATGTAAAACTTAACCTTCTGTTTCATATTCGGGAGCCATTAAGTTTCCTTAATACATTCTGTTACCTTTCCTACGCCCAAATGTGCTGTACCTTAATGGGAAGTACGAATGACGCTTTGCTCAATCCCTTCTGGTACATAGAATATCAGCTTCTCTTTGTCTTTCCGAAATACCATTTCATTTCTTAACTCGTAAAACGGCAATTCCCTTATCAATAGTTTTATCTCCTTGATCTTTGGGTCGGTAGTTTGTTTCAAACCAAGTATCTGCTCGAATGTATTCTCTTCTAATATTAATACATGAGCACGACTTAGAGCGTCCACATGAGCCATTCTCTTACCCGGACGGTGCTCTACTACGTAATGAAAGTTTTGTAGATAAACTACCCATCCCATAATTCGGGGTACAATGTCCTTTTTACTGAGCGTCAACCGTAAACTATCGCAGTCTGTTAAAATTTTAAACTTTATGCCAAGCAAGTACACATAAAAACGTTTTAAAGAATTAACTATAGCTAAACATTCCAATTCATACGAGCTATACTTAGATTCAGCATCAGTGGTTCGTTTACTGAAATACAAAATAGGGTGCATTTTATTATCAGCTTGGCACTGTAACAAAATTGAGCCATATTCTCGTGTGCTGACGTCACAATGTAACTTTGTTTCCGCTTCAGGAGAGTATATAACCAATACAGGTTTTTCCGCAAGTTTGCCCCTTTTCAAGCTAAGACAATCTCCTAGGTCTACGAGAAATGGAAGATGAAAAAAGGAATAAGCGATATTTTAAACTCATATTTAACTTTCCATTCAGTAGGTCTATCGGGGTTAATATATTTCGCAAAAAATAAATCATGCAATCTTTGTGTGTAGTTAGATGGTTTAGATTAAGATCTATATTTAAATTTTCTGAAACCCTACTTGGGGAATCAACATAATGAATTGACATATTTTCGTTTACTTCATGGTTATTATAACAGTTTCGTTCAATCTTAACAGTATCATCAAAAGAAACTTTAATTGTTTTTAAATATAAAAAATCTCTAACTAATATTACTGGATAAGACATTGTATCATCTGGTACAACATAAAATTTAATGTTAACTGCAATATCATTTACTAATGCATCACATTGAAATATCCCTAATATATTTAGCTTTGATCCAGTAAAGATTAAATTATTATCATGACATGCATAACTTTCAACATATTTTTGTTTTATAATACAAATCGGACACCCTGTATGAATAAGGGCACTTAAATTATATGTAACAGAGAAATCCTCATCATTAGTTATAAATTTTAAGCTTACAATGGGTTTGCAATTAAGGGTTGTACAATATTTACGGCAGAATTTTGATGTTGTATAGGTCGTGGACAATCCCGGTACTTGTGTGAAGCTTCTCCGAACGTAAAGCATGATTCCTTCATATGTAACAAGATCCCTATATAAATCATCTACATCGAGGTGTGATTTTGTCATAATCATAGATGTGATTTCCCTTGACAATAATCCTACGGCATTTTGCTCATAAAATTCTAATCCTAGCTGCTGGCATAATTTAATTTTCTCATGGAAGTAAACATTTAATTTTTCTTTAGACTCTTGAACTCATACATTTGTTGCCATAAGGTGGTTAAATTCTTCTTATGTATAAAAGTGCTACTAAATTCTCTCTGAAAATCATTCCCATCACTCGTGCCTCATACCACTGTCGAGCAGCACCTTCCAGGCGATTCTTCGCTATTTCCAATTTAAATACTGGTGGCCATCGATGAAGCTGTGCTGTAGTTTCTGTTTGCTAACCAAACTTTTCTTTGACTTAAATTATCTCCATTAAAAGCAGTTATCGTTTTTGCGAAATCTGGTAGGATATTGTAACAATTACTATTGCTTTGATTAGACATCATTTGCATTAATGTTTTGCTGTAGTAGTGTGTTCATTGCGCCAATAAGGATGTTAAGGGTGTATATCTACATTACCGCCTCCGCTTCCTTCGTTTTTCTTGCTGTTCTCCACATTTGTTGTATTCAAAACCTGATTATCTGCGCAGAAATGTTCACACCGATTTAACGGCGGCATTATACCTTCATTGTCGATTTCATATCCATCCATCGTAAATTTCGGTCGGTGCATTTCATTAACTTACATTCACATAAATAATTCGTGGCTTATTTTCTTTTTATCCCACTTCTGAAGTCGTTATCCTCTTTATTCTTTCATGAACTACACAAGAGAATACAATACATAACACATAACGCTAACATAACGTGACTTGCTTCACTTAACTCCCCTTCCCCATGTAATATAAGGCGGTAAATTTAAATCTTAAAAATATACCTTAACAATTAGATATCAAAGACGCAACGTCGAAGGTTTTCAAGCTGAGCGAATTTGCGCTATCCATTCGTTTTACATTTACTTCATCTCTGCCGTTACAGCTAATAATAATCATTAGATTTTTGTAGTTGTTAATTTTTTCAAACTGTATCCTGATCTTATCATTTATACATTAGTAGCTTCCATACATAATACGCATTTACAATTTGTGGTTTCCCACTCTAAACGTGCCAATTCATGATCTTTCTCAATGCTGATTAGTCATTTCTTAAGTGCTGTAGTGATAATTTAACTCTTGACAGGTTTTGTATATATTTATATCAAATTCTAAATACTTCTATATCCGAAAGTTTGTATCTTTAAAATTTTCTTATCCACTATCGTCCTGTAAGGACATAATTTCAAATCCGAAATGAAAGACATTTATCCATGGAAATGGAAAACTACCAAAACTTCTATTTTTACAATCAATCTAAAAAGTTGAATCTATATCTATACCTCAAATCATATGAAAACCACCTACTCCAATTATGTTCCTTTTACCTTGTTACCTGCTACAGAAAATGAAATAGTCAGTATTATGTCCAAATTTCCTTAAAAGGATATTACTGGTGATGGTCTAATACCATAACTTACATAATTAATTTAGCGATTAATACCTACACCTTTCCTATTCCAAAGAAGCGAGCAAGAATTAGTCCTGTCATTAAAGAAGCTGAGTTTTCTCTTGTTAGATTCCTATATACCTAAAAGTGTTTACTATGTATTTTAAATAGTTTTTACTAGTTTATATCGTTATGGATCTCGGTGTTCTATTTGACTCTAGATTAAGTTCTACTACACACATTAATGATCGATGCATCTAAAGCGTTAGAATTTGACCTACGACCTTGTAAATTTTTTAATGATATGTTTCTATTAGATTTACTTTCAACTGAGCGTTGAGAAGGTCCATTGTTTTCTGAACTATCCGCCCTTGAAGACGGATCACCAATATCTTGAAAGAGGTCTTGATTTTGGTTCGTTTCTGGGAAGACATGGTATATCGTCGGAATGTTTTTTCTGGAAACTTATTCACGGTCATCTTGATTCTACCAACTTGCTTTCTTCTTTTATTATACCCTTTTCAACTTTTCGCTCCTTTTCGACTTCTTCATTATCTTTTCCTCATATGAATTCATTGCAAAAATTATCAGTATTAGCAAGTGCCGCAATGAAGATCATTTGTATGAAAATACCATTTTTTTATGCTGTTAGCACACTAGTTTGATTTCTAGCTTTGTTTCATAATGTATTCTTTTCCATTTTGTAGTTATATATTGCAATTACCCTGTTTAAATACATAATGTAGTGCACGTAAAATTATAGAATTTAGATTTACTGGTTAATGTTCTTGTAAACAGTGAATATAGTTAATAAAATTATCTAAAATTCGAAATCGGCACAATGATGGTTGCTTTACATAATCTTGCCCTAAGTAACAGAGATCTTGGAAGACAATCAAATTAAGTCGCCGGACTGTCGACTATAACGTTAAAAATGTTAACTACTACTGACTCATTATTAAATAGCAAACGAATAGGAAGACGGGAAGTAATGACACCAGCAGAAGAACGTCGAGAATTTATGAGGATTGACCGAATAGACAAGAAATCAGACCTGAAATTGAATGAAGGGTCGAGAACGGCTTCTCTGCGATTTAATGTTTTTGTCTCAAATAAATTATGTATATTATTGAATAAATATTATCAATTTCCTTTTTTTAAGAGTATTTGATTAAATACAAGACTACAGTTTCTCTTTCAGATAGCAATTCCTTTATTTATGGATATTTTTTTAGGGAAGGCAAATAATTTTTGACCGGTAATGTATGTAAACTATAATAAGTTTTTATGTATGCTCTCTAAATAAGATTTATACTTGCAATAATCGATAGAAGCTGAGCTGCTATTTTTGATGTTTTTTCATGTCATAGGGGTAGACATTAATTAAGATCATGACTTATATACTTTAGTTTGTCCTGTAATAGGTTCTGCCGTTGGAGAATATGTATTATTATTATTGTATACTGTAATGCGAATTCTGAGGCCTCTGTTCTCAAGAACATGCCCATTTCTTATCGTATTTGCAACTTGAGTACCTTTCACTGAGCTTGTTTTCTTTATTTATAGTTTCCTTCAATGATAATAAAAAAATAAACCTTAATATCAGACTAAATTATTAGATATCTTAATGCAATCGTAGATTATAGTTTTCTCGAGATATATTTTACATTTAAATTCAATATTTCAAAATTTCTTTTCGGCCTTTTTATTAAAAGAAATCGCTATCTTTTGAAAAAATGAGTCCCTTAAACAATAGGAAAAGAGGATAATGAAATTATTACATCAAAAGTTTATATCACAATATATAAACTTTTCAATATAATTAATGTAAAATTTTATATAATAATATTTAACACATACTTGTATAGACACGGCAAATACCGAAGATCACATCCAAGGCCTACATCTCCATCTCTGAAAACGCATAGGAAATGTTTTTGTTGCCATAATGACCTTACCGTAGTCATTTGTCATCTAATATCAAGAGCTAGTGGTGATGCTTGAGCGTGATTAGAGGAAAAAATCTCACTACAATACTATATACTAATAACAGAACAGCATTCTTCAATTACGGGGAATGTTGGCTGGTCATGAGTTATTAAGATATTCGTTCTCAGCAATCGCCATGGCTGGATAAAACCACAGAAAGCTTCAACTCTGAGAAACAACAGTCCCAGCATTCGAATCCGGAACCGCGAAAGCGCTACTTAAGCGCGCAAGGCGCTAAACCGCCATCTCCACTATTTGTAAGTTAGATGGATAGCTCGGCCATAAGATCATTATGTTCATCGCGAAGACATGACTATAACTGCAAGGGCTGTGGTGTTGTATAATAGACACAGGCATCTAGATACACTCCACACCACACAAATTAACCGAATTACCTAATTATATTCGGTAATTCAGCTGATGATGAATAGCATAGTATGTGAGAGTATTTACATCTTTGCTGCTTTTTGTGTTAAGTATCAAAATACTATATACCTACATTTAGAAAATATTAAACGTAAATTTTTTTCATTGTTTCCCCTATATATGTAATCACAATGTTGACCATTTAATTAAACCCCAATATTTTACCGGTGCTACAACTATTTCACAAGCATATTTTGTCACTTATAACGTAATCATTTTAGTCTCGTATTCATCATCATGAGATACAGATGATACAATTAACCAAGAAATACGTGTAGCTACGGTAGTCCGCAATATAATGCATTTTCTATAAATACGACTTTTGATGATCCATTATTTTTCAAAAGAATACATAAGTCAAATTTTCTCAGTACAGATAGTAGTAGCGGTTTAATTGTAGGATGGCAAAAGTCGAATAATTTGTTTATTCGTATTCAGTTAGTAAACTGTTTGCAAAAAACGCTTAAACAGGTCCAGAGAAATCTATTTGAAACATAAAATCCATTTCAATACATAAGTTAATAGACATGAATATAGACACAAAAAATATTACATAAGATAGATTACCAAATTAGAATTATTTTCGAAAATTTAAATACAATGGCAATGATTAACGGCAAAATTTCAAAAAAAAAAATACAATTTTACAATATTTTTGGCATAAAATAGTAATTTATTTTCTAAGATGATTCGAACCACAGTGTGGCACAAGATCGTCGTCTTCACAAGTTAAAGTTGATTCATCAAATGCTTTTCCTTTGCCGCACGTTATTAAGCGTGGATAGCCATTGACGCAAGTAATAAGGCGCTGACAATCTCCTGGTACAGGGAATCGTGGATAGGGCCAGTATCTAGCAGCAACGCTGTCTTGTGGAATCTTAGTAGGGCATTTGAAGCCTATTACAGCTAAAAACAAACAAAATTTGTTTAAATTGCTAAACAGATTCTCGTGCAATAATTTAAAAATATGAAAAAATTACGTTTTTCGTAATAACACTAATAATTGTGCACTAAAAGTATATTGTGAGAATAGGATGCCGAAAACAAAAAGAAAAATTTCTTTTAAGGTCTATAACGTTTAAAAAATATTTGGGTGTTTCAATATATTTGAATAACCCTACATGTATGTACACACTACTGTCCAAATTCAGAAGCAGCAACGGATTTTACAAAAAGTCATAGATACAGTAAAATTTTATTGTAGTTATTAATAAATTTATACGACATAAATGATTGTCGTCTAATGACGGTAAATTAATTGAAACATAACAATATTTATGCATTTTTAGCTCGCACGTTTATTTTCGTCCATATGACCTTCTTATAACCGCTGCACAAATTTTAGGCATTCTTCGAAGCAATTTTTCGAGACAGTCCGCGTCAATTTGTTGCCATGCGTTCTGTAAATGTCGCCTCTTGGCGGTTCTAACAGAAACATTTATTCGTACTTGTGTATTAACTCGCGTTGCGATATCCGGTGCCGTTAGACGTCGATCTCGTTTCGAAATCGTTACTATGAATCTATCTTCAACTCCAGAAGTCACCCGTGAAGGTTACTTCGTTTTCTATCGAGATTTTGTCCTGTCTCTTTTTTGCGGGCCAATGTGCAATGTACACCTTTCGCTGAAATCCCTAACCGCAGAGCAATTTCTCTCTCGGTATATCCTTCGTAGCGAAGAGTACAAATAATCCTACGGTGTTCTACTGACTGCTTTCCGCATTTTTACGCCTAGTACTTTACCAAATTTTTACAATTGTGCACCGATTTCAAAAAAGCTAATTCTGTACAGGAAAGCGAAGTCATGCACTAAACGATTACTGAAGTAGTTCTAAATCATTTGACCGAAGGTACTTACTGCAGGTATTCTACCCTATCCCCGTCAAACAATAGTCGTATTCTTGGAAAAGAGCAATAAAATTTAATGGGGTGAAATATATACCTAAATGTTTGGACTTTGCGGATTATGTGTAACAATTTTATATTTGCATATAATTTATAATAGGGATTAGTAACCATTTCACAATATGCCTATTGCTTCTTATTGCTATCGTCGGTTGAATGTCACTGCTATTTTTCTCCCGGTCTTATGTTGCCTGTTGTGGCGTATCTGCGGGAATATGTTTTATGTCGGTTCTCTACGCCGGTGGTGGGCTTTGCGCGTCCCCCAATTTGTTGAAGTTGTTCGGCCGCTTCTCTATTTCTGTGGTTTCTTGTATAATCATTGACGCTAGATCTTCGCTCATGCTTATCGTTTATGTTTTTTCAAAATTGGTTTTGTGTCCAGTCGTCAGTACGTTTTGGGTTGAAGCAGAAGTTATTTGTTTTGCTTGTAGCGCTAGCTATAGTTGTAACGGTTGTCGGGTTCCGCCGTGTCACTAGGTTTTTGTCCCTGACATTTCGCGAACAACTCTGGTTCGCATTTTCAAAGGTATCTTTTCCTCCAACTTCTAACATCAACCATAATAAAATATAATGGCGTGCACCAAACAGTGACGAGAAAATATCTGAAATAGGTAAACTAGTAAAATTTAGAAAAAAGGACCGTTTCGACGGGATCTCATTCATCTTCTCGCTTCGTCGTGTCCTTTATACAGCGCCGCGGCCGCCGTGCTTAGAGAGAGGGTCCCCGCTGCGCACTACTTACTGTCGGGCATCACTGTCAGTTTTGTGCCGGTCCTGTGTTGCTTCTTGTAGCTCGTCTGTTGGGATATACTTTAAAACGGTTCTCCAAGCCGGCGGCAGGCGTTGCGCGTCGTCCCGCTTGTCGAGGTTGTTCCGGCGCTTCTCTATCTCTACAGTTTCTCGAATAATTCTTGTCGGAAGATTTTTGCTCGTACTTATTGTTAATGTTTTTTCGAAATCGATTTTGTGTCCAGCCAACAGTATGTGTTACGCTCAGAAATACAATGATGATACGGATGAGGGAGGATTCCTAATTGAAAACTAAAATTATATAGCTCTTCTGAAGTTTTACGTATTCTTGCAACAAAATGCCTTTATAGGCTGTGATGGGGGAACTTAAACGATTTCATTCGATTTATTGGCCCCACTCTCTAGATTCAAACCACCGCAACACATCCATACTTCTCGATTATATTAAAAACTAAGGAGTTTGATATCTGTTTTGGGGATAATACATATTACTTTTAAACGGTTTGCGTACAATATTTGCAAGTAAAATACGTTTGAACACTTTTCATCGCTACTCCCTTTAATTAAACTATCTACTAATCTTTCTCCTACATAAACTTAGAAATAAAACCTTACCTTCAGGATTACATGTATCCAGGAGTAAATCTGGCCAATTACAACCGTGGATTTTGTCGTCATATACTAAGCCAGGTTCGCACTGCTGAGGTTGTGGCTCACCATATGCACATTTTACATAGTGAATGGAGCATCCTGCAGCATGAGGATAAAGTCCAAACTGATATTCACAACCAGGCGTGCTGATAGGTGTCACTGAAGAATAGCATTAGTTTTTTTATATAGCTTCAAGAGGAACAAAAAATGAAAAATACTGCTTTTGCGGGCAGAAATTAACAATTTTTCTACTTACAGTCTGCTTTGCGATTACCGCAATCAACAGCCCAATTGTAATTGCAATGATTGTGGACAGCACCTTTACCATCAAACAGTAATCCATTCTCACAATGTTCTACTGTCAAAGTGCCATTGGTGCAGAGAAAGAAGAGATTGCAAGATTCTGGATGAGCATATGCTTGCACGCCATATTGCTCTGGGCACGCAGGAGCATCCTGAACTAATACTCCACCTTGCGCTATAAAATAAAATTATATAAATTCGGAACTTAGAAAACGACTCTATGTATTAAGTATTGGTGCTTTTACCTAGATTAAAATGGTATGAATTGAAAATTTTATTCTTAAGATATTAATAGCATTTTTTTTCAACTCCTCCCCAAAATTAATAAAATGTAATACTACAAGAGTACAGAAAATCTATTTACATTATGAAACTCAGATTGAAATAAAGTTCAAGTAGGTTACTGAAGGTTCTGAATGAAACGTTATCGATATGTATAACCAAAATTAGGAATTGAATATGAAACACTTTTCTTAATAAGATTGGTTAAATTACAATGATTTCTCGCTCTTTACCCGTATTAAAGGGTGTACAACGAGGAACAATATCGAGTCCCGCCCTAGACAATCTATACAATAATAATACAGTTGTAAATTAAGTATTATATATATAAAATCTATATATTACTATGTATGCTAATAATATTTCTGTAAACATGCTATTCCATAAGCAAACAATGCTCTGGAAAGGCAACATAGATGGGTTTCCTTGTAATAAGATTGTTTTGAGCATTAGCAGTAGTTGAATTTTTATTAGCTCATATCAGACAGTGGCATACAGATGAACATAATTTATAATTATCTGAACATTTGCTAAAAGAGATCATAGTATGAACTTCTTGGAAATTTTTCTTCAAGACCACTTTCGTGCCATTATAAGAAATTTGCGGTATGTTAAATGTGGATGAATAAGTGAGAATGTCACAGCAGAGAGTTTACTAACAATTTATTGTAGTAAAGTTCAGTTTCGGTTGCGATATGGGATCGTATTATAGCGCTCATCGCTAGGTGACAAACAAGTTTTTATTGCACAAAAGTGGTACTAAGGTACAAAAAAGAACAAAAAACAGATACATATAAATCGAAGCTGCAATAGAAAATTACCGATTTAATTATTAACTCTAATATTTGCTCAACGATTGCAAGGTCTATGCGGTTGTATAATTCATTAGTTCATAGCTATCACAGTAAGCTGAAAAGTGCCGGGCCTAACAAAAAAAAAACACGTTTTTTTTTGGTTCAAAATTAGCTTTATTCATCAACGTAATCTCCATCAAGAGCAACGCAATCATTCCAGCGCCGCTCTAACATTTCAATACCACTTTTGTAGAACGATTTATCTTTTGCCTCAAAATAGGCCTCAGTTTCAGCGATAACCTCTTCATTCGTGCGAAATTTCTTACCGGCGAGCATTTTTTTGAGGTCTGCGAACAGACAGTAGTCGCTGCGAGCCAAATCTGGCGAATACGGTGGATGTGGGAGCAATTCGAAGCTCAATTCATGTAGTTTTGCCATTGTTTTGATTGACTTGTGACACGGTGCGTTGTCTTGATGAAAGAAAAATTTTTCTTTGCCATATGCGGTCGTTTCTTTGCAATTTCGGCCTTCAAACGCTCCAATAACGCTATATAATATTCACTGTTGATGGTATTTCCTTTCTCAAGATAGTCGATGAATATTACACCACGAACATCCCAAAATACCGAGGCCATAACCTTTCCAGCAGATTATTGTGCTTTCGTGCGCTTTGGACGAGGTTCACCAGTTGCTGTCCACTCAGATGACGATCGTTTTGATTCCGGAGTGAAGTGATGGATCCATGTTTCATCCATCGTCACATATCGAAGCAAAAATTCCGGTTTGTTACGTTTAAACATGGCCAAACACTGCTCAGAATCATCAACACGTTCTTGTTTTTGGTCAACAGTGAGCAAACGCGGCACCCACTTTGAACAGAGCTTTCTCATAGTCAAATGCTCATGCAATATAAAGCCAATACGTTTTTTTGATATCTTTACGATGTCAGCTAACTCACGCAACTTCACTTTTCGATCATTCAAAACGATTTTGTGGTTTTTTTTTATGTTTTCTGGTGTTACCGCCTCATTTGGACGTCCACTGCGTTCTGCATCATCGGTGTCTCTACGACCACGTTTGAAGTCACCAAACCAACGTTTTATTCTTGTTTCTGACGGAGCGGAGTCCCCATAACACTTTTCAAGCCATTGCTTTACACCACACAAATTAATAATTTATTCGAAACGCAGCGTTTCATACCCTTGCGAACAACAAAAAATGTCCGCGATGAATTTTCTTGTTTATAGACTCGTTAGATTTCCCTTAAGTAAGAGTAGGTACGAAAAAGGACTAAAGTACACCAAAGGTGTAGCGGGGTACAATAGTTTCTCTTCTGCGGGTGTTGGCCGTATTTTAAGAAAGTCCAATATAAACAGCACATGAGAAATTCCAGGAACTTGACACCAAAAGATACCAAGTATTAAAATGATAGAAATTGAGATAATTAGCGATATTAAAGTTAGGCTAGGAGAGTGGAAATGAAAAATTTAGCACCACATATTTTCAGAATTCTACGCATTTGAATAATTATCATCATATTCAAAGATTTAGTACTTAGTGCCATCGTGCTACTGGCGGACGTAGACAATTTCATCAAGTAGCGATCGACGCTAAAATATCAAATCGGAGTAATTAACAAGTTGCGGAAGTGTGTATTGCCCTGTGCAGACAAATATCTCAACACATGAAGATTATATGCTTTTGGGAACCAAAAGTTAAAAAAATGAGCGGTATGAATTACGTACAACCAGAATATGCCGAAAATTGAACATTTGCAGTATTATCATTTTCTTTACTAAATTTTAGAATATAATGAATTACTACACACAACAAAACGACTAACAATAAATGGAATAGAGGGTTCAGCAGAATCAATACGTTGAGTAACTTTATCCCTACGTTTAGCTGAATATAAAATTAATAATGATAATGATGATGGTTTTACTCGGATAGCTATTAGATGCATTTATAAGTTGTTTTTCGAGCTAAATTACGTTCTTGCGTAACCCAATATTATTCTCCAATAGTGTACAATAGCATTTGAGTTTCAGCATATAGTAATCGAATGTGCTCTTCTTGAAATATTAGACCTGATAGCCTGTGAGTTCCTGACATCAAAATAGGGTGTTTTGTTTGGTAGTGTAGACACGAGTTTTGAATTTGTCCTCCTACCCGCAATATACCTTCAACGTCAAAAAATGAAGCTAATGTCCAGAGATGTGAAGTGCGTTGAATGCGACTCCTCTTAATAATTGAATTGATCTCACTTGAGAATGTTTCCTGTGGTGACAATTTTACTAATTTCTTAAGTGCATCATTGAGATTCTCTACTGTTAAAGATTTATGTTTTCTTTGTTGAGGATCTTTGCAATTATTAAAAAAATGAATACAAAGTGCGATTGCACCTTCAACTTTTCTAAAGTATTAGTTTTTCAATGGAAATTCTCTTTGAATGTCTCGTAATTCAAAAGCCTTGACGCTTTCCTTTAAATCCGGAAGTTCTGATGATTTTAATGTGCTTAAATGTGAAACATCATCTACTATCTGATGAAGTACTGAAGCTGTTAATTTCGTTACACTAGGAATTTGAAAAATGGCTTTAATATGGTTGTGTATTAAAAATTGATTATTATCATAAGACTATTATACAAAGTAAATCCCAAGCTATATGGTAATTTTGCGCCGAGAGCAGTGAGCAAGTGATTTAATAACTTGCACTGCATTATTTTCAAGAGCTGCTCTTATGCAATGAAATTTTTGAATTGGAGAAATTGTTGAATTGTTATGAATTAATGAAATATATATGTGTTACGCTTCACTCTACCTCTAATAATAATGTTTGCACATGTATTTTACTGTTTTATTCCGGTTAAATAACAATACTAAAATATATAATACTACGACACATATATCTACGCCAGTATGTATTACTGTCACTGTCTTTACTTTTCACCATCCTGTCACATTTTATGGGGCCATTTTCAAAATATTTGTAACATTTGGCCTTCCTGATAATATTTCCGTTCTCAAAAAATCATGCTACGAATTCGTCTAACTTTCTTGGTCTTCTGACATCTCTTAGTGATTTGCTATCGGACTCTTTTCGGTACGATCCAAAAGACATGATCTCCATCCTTCTTAAATAGTCTTCCATCCCCAACTTCGTATTCTCTCTGTAAACGTTTTTCGTCTGGTATCTCCTTCTCTTTCTTATTAAGTACATCAGTTATTCCTTTCATATTGGAATCTCTTCTCTGTAGAATGCACAGCCAACCATCTCTTCTAAATTATTCGTCAACATATATAAACCTTCAGCATAGTCAGTTTCTTCAGAGCCTTCAGTAGCATTACGCGCTAGAACGTCCACGTGGTTTATCTGTGTACCAGGTCTATGTCTCACAAAGTTGGACTCTAAGGACTTCAGCCACCATCTGGCAACTCTGGGGACCAAGTGTTTCTCCGCGAATGTACTTCTTAGTGCACTACAGTCTGTTATCACAACAAAAGAGCGGCCAATTAAATAAACTCTTAATTTCTCCATTGCCCAAATCACACATAAAGTTTCTAGTTCATTCGCGTGGTACTTGATTTCATCAGACGTAGTCTGCCTGCTGATGTATACTAGTGGACGCATTAAATCATCAGGTCCCTTTTGCTTAAATACGGCAGCTAGGCCAAATTGGGAAGCGTCCGTGTCCAGCTCAGTATAAGCTTCATGAAAATATAAAATCAGTTGTCACTCACCAATTCTTGTTTAAGCTTTTCGAAGGCCACCTTCTGCTCGCATTTCCTGATCCATTTAGTACTTTTTGAGAGCAAACTAGTCAAAGATCTGCTGATTCTGGCGTAGTCTTTGATGAATCGGCTGAAGTATCCGGTCAGTCCCAAAAATTGTCGAAACCCAGTAATGAACGGGGGGGTTCATTAGTGGGTTCGGGGAACTCTAATACACATTTAGTTTTTCATTTACTAGGTTGAATACCAATGGCTGAAATTTAAAAAACCTAAATAGTCTATAGTCTCATAGAGGAAATAACATTTCCCCAAATTTAACTTTAAATTAGCGTGTCTCAACACCTCGAAGATTTCTTATAAATTCTGTAAGCCTCCTTCCGCGGTTACACTAGGCAGAGGTATATCGTCCATGTAGGCCATCGCTATGGTAAATCTAAGAGATCCTAATACACTATTTATCAACTCTTGAAAAATAGCTGGTCCATTTACAATACTGAAGGGCATTCGTAAAAACTCAAACATACCGTACGGTGTTATAAAAGCCGTTTTATGTTGAGAGTCCTTCGACACAGGTATTTGATAATAACCCGAACGCATGTCTAATGTGATGAAATATTTCTTTCCCGATAGCCGGTCTATCTGATCGTCTGTTAATAGAAGAGGGTAAGTTATTTTCTTCGTGATTTTGTTAAGTCCACGATAGTCTATACACAAACGTTCATCACCGGTTTTCTTATGCACTATTAAAATGGTGCTAGCATATGGTGAGATGACTATACCCGCACTTTTTAGTTCATCCACCATATCCCGAACTTTTTCGCGTTCACTGTGACTTAAGCGGTAAGGTCTATATATTACTGGCTGATCGGTTACGGTTATTTCGCACTCGATTTGGTTAGTAAGTCCAAGCTCGCGAATGTTTATGGCAAAACAATCTTCATAGTGTTGCAGCATCTTGTACAGGTCCAGTTTCACTTCTTCTGGCATATTCGAGTTCACATTTACCATATCCAATTTTATCTTCGGATTCGTTTCGTCTGAATAATGCTTCACTTCTACTACTTCATTAACGTCTTTTTCCTTACAAAGTTTTCCTTTGGTAAGCTTTTCTTCCTTTTTCAGTATATCTTTGTGGGTTAGATTCACTATCGGAATTACTGTTTCACCCTTATTATTTAATTTAACTACACATCTTGGTATGCACCTCTCGTAATTCGTCTGTGTTTCTATATACAACTCTTTATTCTTACTATCTTCACTATACACGCTTACAAATCCAACGTATTCCGACGGAATTACGCGAGGTTCCTTCACTCATAAGTTGACTTTTGCCAGTGGAAGAGCAGGCATTTTCAAAGCGTCATCTCCAGTATCCTCAAATAACCTTAAATCATTACCTTTTCTCACCATGATTATGTGGGCTTGCTCCGTAAATGGTTGTCCAATGATAAGCGAAACCTTTTGGTAATTATCAGGGATAACTAAAATGTTCGTTGTAGTCGATGCCTGATCTACTTTAACAATAGCCTCGAAAGAGCCAATGGTTTCTACACTGGCGGTTCCAAATCCATGTATGCGAATTGGTTTCTGAAATAGTTCATATGCAAATCCTATCATGTTGCATTGGATGCCCAAGTCTATATAACCTCTAACAGTTTTACCATTTACCAGAACTCTTTGGAAATACTTCAGGTTCACATCAGTATTTTGCTCATATGCACTTACATTTACTTTTGTTGTGTGGCATCCTTGATGCGATTATTTGCTGTTCGTTCATTGGCTGTTCGTTAGTATTTCGATACACGCCCATATCGTTTGCAACTAAAGCATAATGGGCGATTATTCGCATCCCTAGCTGGCAAAAACGGTTTCCTTTCTTCTTTTGTTTCAACTTTAGTATTCGTTCGCCCTTGGTTAATTTGGTGTTTATATTCACTTTTTTCTACAGGTTTATAAATCCTTTCCATTCGTTTATTCTCGATCGTGCTGTATTATATTAGGTCTAAGAATAATTCGTCTGTATTCGCATGCTGTCTAGCAAACATAGCATCACACACAGTTTTGGAATATAGCCCGATTAATACTTGCTCTTTCGCTTCTTTAAAATCAAGTGACAAGTCATTACATAATTTTACCTTCTCGTGATAGTAGCTGTCAATGCTTTCCCATTTCTTCTGTCGCTTATTTTCCATTCGTTTCCATCGAACGCTTAGACTTTCTTGATGCACAAATGTACTTGTGAATTTCGAAATAAAATCATTCCATGTGCGTATTTCATTTATTTTAGTTTCATACCAATAACTAGCACCACCAATTAGCTTCGCACGCGCTCTTTCCAACATATACGTATCAGGCAATTGATGTAGGATTTGGGCGCTCTTAAGCTTTTCTAGCCACAATGTAATGTCTCCGTTGAATTTTTCTGTTTCGTAAGACATCAGGCCTTATACTCATGCTAGTTCTATTGGACAACTCATTCGCATTTTTACTCGTTTGTTGGTCTATCAGTTTTTCCATTAAACTGTCTTTTCGCTTCGACTCATTCATGAAATTTTCTACTAAATTGTTTAAGTTTACATTACCTGCTATACTATACGATATACTATACGTTTCTAACATTCATATCGCCCTCCATTTCTTCCTCACTGGTTACTCCTTTCTTCACAATAATCTCCACTCTCGGGTAATCCTTGTTGAAACTTCTCAAACTCGTCCATTAGATTTCAGTATCATTTAACCTCTATTGACTCGACACTCAATTTTCGTTATTCTTATTTCACACTGTATATGCAGTTCTTAATAATCCGACTTCTGAAAGGTTACGCTTCACTCTATTCTACTCTAATAATAATGTTTGCACATGTATTTTACTGTTTTATTCCGGTTAAATAACAATACTAAAATATATAATACTACGACACATATATCTACGGTACTATGTATTACTGTGGTCACTGTCCCTACTTTTCACCATCTGTCACATTTTATGGCGGCAATTTTAAAAATATTTGTAACATATGTCTTTAAATTCTGTAAACCTCCTTCCGCGGTTACACTAGGCACTAGTAAGTCGTCCATGTAGGCCATCGCTATGGTAAATCTAAGCCTTAAAAATTCTAGCCAATTTGTGTATTTTGGTAAAAGTACGATTGGTAATTTTATATTGTCGGGACAATGGTTTTTGTATCACGCAACCTTAGAATTGGGACTATATCGTAATGAATTATTTACATTTTCATTATTCATGGAGAGATTAATAAGAACACTATTGTCATTTTCAAATACTTTACTAATTAAATCGTGACTAGACTCTACATCATTAATTGATTGTGCTAATACAGTTTTCATAACGCTTGAATATTTAAAAAATGAATTTTCAAAAGATTCGCGTTCATTATATTCGTTTTCTACAACTGATTCATTGCATTCGATTTCTATTTTGGACTGGATTGCTCCAAATTCATTATAAATGTCATTTTGTTTTTCTAAGCGTAATTGTAGTTGATTGAGTAGGGCCCTGTCTACGGGTTTCGTCGCATCAATGGCCTCAATGTAACGTTTAACGTTCGTTAATTTATGTTTAACCGAACCGCGTTTTCTACGTAAAATTGCTAATTTGTCCGACATAGTAACAATATAATTGAAAATTCAAGATATTTTGGCAAAGAATAGATAGGGATTGATGGATGCACACTAACCTCTATTAAGGTTGCTCAACGTAGTGACGTACCTTCGTGCGGTATTTTTTGCTTCTCTTAATCGTATCCGATTCGAATCGACCAAGAAATGTTGATGATTAATTGTAGCAGTGGACTGTATTCGTTTTATATTGTTTTTATTGAGAAATAGACTACTAAATAGCTGTTACATTGCACACATTGCTCAACGTTCATCTGTCTACTTCGCACGTGTTATACTTTTATATAACAGGTGCGCTTGCGCACATTACATTTAATTGTGAATATACGCGCCAAGAGCCATTTACTACTCTAAATTAGTATAAAAGCGACCAAGATGCAATTAAAAATGAAATCAAACAGTAACTAACAATCACACTTCCTTCATGATATGTTAAAATAAGGACGTTTGCTTCTCAGGAGAATATACTGTAGAAAGCTGTACCTAATTGTTAAGATGGTAATAAATTTATAAATCTACCACGTTATGATTATCAATTCAATTCGCTTCAACTGATTTGTACTAATTGTTAAGATTATTATAGAACGACATTGGTAGAGTACGATTAAAATAGGAATAAACTTGTTCAGAAACCAATTAACGTATTGTATAATCTCGTCAGTTTGCAAACGCTTAACTCAAAACATAAGAAGTAGCAGGTAAGTGCAATGTTTAATAAACACGACAGACTTTCTCCGTCGGATTGTCAAGTGGATTACTTTTCTATTTACCTAAATCATTGTAACGTACGAATTTAGCATTAAAATAAGAAATACTAATGAGCCTTCTATCTACTGGTAGGAAGGGATACAAACGAAATTCGAAAATAAAGATTCCTTAATTGAAAAACGAGATTATATAAAAATATTCGCATTGAAAGTATGTAATGGATTACGTTTGTCATATGTAATACACCCGCTCAAATTTAATTAACGAAAATGTAAAAATACTGGGGAACATGAATATAACATAATAATATTTACAAAACTACAAATACTTTATTACAAGTACAGATTCCAACTGTGGCACAATATAAGCAGCGGCAAAGAATATATTTCATTCCGGCACTGTGTAAACTTAAATCACAACTTTTAAAACGTTCCTTTCCATGCAACCGTATACGTTCATACATATTAAGGTGTGGCATTTTAAAAAAATTTTCATTGCGTTCGTTCAGGTGACTTAAATCTTTCTATTTTACCGATAATTTGTAATGGTTTCATGTGTTTTAGATTATTAATTTAAATTTAAATCACACCTTAAGTAAATTTAAATTGCACGTAGAGAATACCTCCATGTAGGTATTAGGAATGTATTAATATTACAGTCTGTTTAGCAAAAGAATTTTAAAAAATCATTAAAGAAACTTGCCACTAAATATCTGAACAGGTTATCTCCGACCGCTAATCTTAAAAACTCACGAAATTGCTCTGAGATAAATAAAAAACACTTTCGATAAAACTATATTTTACAATATTTCTTAGATTACAATAGGCTTGTTTTTGTTTGTTGTAATTGAATGGTTCCATTACTGTTACACCTTTGCACGATTTAAAGTGCACTGTAGTAAATAATTTATGTGATCCGAAAACAGATCACCGCTAGTCCGCTTAAGATAGTTCGTATTACTAAGATAATTAGCAAGTGGGACTGAATGAACCCGCAGGAAAAGTAGATTAAAAAATCGGAATTCGTACTATAGCACTTCGAATTTCGATGATGTAATGGGCAATATTATTGTTTAACGGAAAACAAAAAAACCCTAATTTTGCTAATATTGACAGAAACTTTAAGAAGTTTCTGTAATAATGAGCAATATTTTTGCATCAATAATTAATATTAATAGCAATATGAAACTCCCGCTGCTATTAGTTATGACAAATTACCATTTTCTTACATTTAACCAACGTTTTTAAATAGTATCTCAGACTTTCACGGCCATTTGTCATAGTCGTAACGGTTGTCGGGTTCCGCCTACTAGGTGTTTTGTACCTGACGTTTCGCGAACCATAGTTGTTTGCATTTTCAAAGACAGTTTTCTTGCATTTAGCCAATGTTTTAAATTCATGGAAAAAGTATCGTGGTTTTGAATTCAATATATATATATCGTATTTATAGGTAAAATAGATATTATAGATGATCTAGCTTTCAGTCTTCAAGTTTTCGTTTAAATCTAAATGTTAAGAGCAGAAAATTTGGCGAAAATTTTTTTTTGAATAATGGCACATATAGAAGGTATGTAAATAAAGTAATGAGGCTCATAACATAACATTTATTCAAATAATATTGTTGACCTCACCTCTTGTGAGGAAATGGGCCAACATCTGATACGCCTTCGATATGAGTTTGGGCTGCTTAAAGTAACTTAGCAATTCTTTACATAGACCTGCGTTTTGAAAATGACAACAATTTTGTTTTGTTTTTGATTTGAATAAAATGGGATGAAAATACTTGGAAAACAGGACCATGTAAGTAGTGTTTTGTCAAGGGCTTAGGTTATCAGGTGGTGTAGGACATTTTCGATAGGTCAAATTCGATTGAAGATGAATCTCACTGTGAAAGGCCTTCAATTGTAAGAAGTAATGAAAATGTCTACATAATCCGGGATTTTGCGCATTCTAATCGTCAGTTATCGGTTAAAATGAGCGAACAAGAGTTGAATTTGACTCAATCGTTTGCCAGATTTTAACTTATTAATTGGGAATGAACAAAATCTGCGCGAAAATGGTTTCAAAAAACTATCCTCGGGATCAGAAGTGAATTTTTTTCTAAACGGTATCGTTACAGGTAACAAGTCTTGACTTTTTGAATTCTATCTGAAAACTTAGTGCAATGGCACACTCCTGTTTTACTACTTAGAATGAGCAAACCAAAGGTCTAATGCATGATGATTTACTATTTGATGGCCAAGAGATCGTCCATAAGCCATGACAAACTTTGAAAAGCATTTGGTGTAGAACTTCAAGAACATTTAGATACAACATCACGATTTTTTTTAGTGAAAACATACTTGTGACTCTGCAGCGTCCATTCACCAGACTTAAGTTCTTTTTAAAATTAAAAATTCACCTTAAAAGATACCACTTCGAGACTTGAAGAATGGACAAACCATCTCCGACACTATGTGGTTT
This sequence comes from Trypoxylus dichotomus, assembly GCA_023509865.1. Classification (NCBI taxonomy): domain Eukaryota; kingdom Metazoa; phylum Arthropoda; class Insecta; order Coleoptera; family Scarabaeidae; genus Trypoxylus; species Trypoxylus dichotomus. Next base: position 30,435,616 of record CM042079.1, read on the forward strand.
TCCAAAGCAAGTATTTTGAGCGAGATAATGTGGAATTGTAATTTCATTTGAATAAAAAAATTGTAAAAGAGAGACATTCTCATCACTTTGTATATGCACTTCGTATAGAAAGTTATATGACGACAAGAAATGTGCTCGTCGGTAAAACAAGGAAGTAAGTGAAAACTAAACTAGAATTTGATAGAATATGTTTAAAAAAATATTTCTAATATTCAAAAACGAATTGGTTTAATGATGACATATACATGCAGCGACTAATACCATGCTAGGAAAAGAAGATAAAAACAAGTGGCAATATACAAGTACTGTGATAATACGGTACAGGTACATATAATTAGGTAATAATAAGTTTTCATGAAATGGAGAAAATTAACTCATATCACCTGCTATACACATATGAAATACACTGAATAGAGATTAAATCTAGTAGCAAATACTCAATTTCTAAGCTATTTCTTCTACACAAACTATTCTTTAATTTTAGCTTTGTTGAAGATGATTTATTTAAGACCTCAATAGTAAATTAAAAAGACACTTCTTATCTATAGTTCCAACTTTGTAAAATACCTCATGCAATTATCATGGTTATGTTAAATAAAGAAATAACCTTCTTATCAAACGTTGCCGTAAGATATGAAAGTAAAACTCATTTATTAGATTACACAACTTTCGTTAGTAATAATGATTAACCGTATGTTGAACAGTAAACATATTTTTTATTAGGTAAATATCACTGCGTACTACTTTCTTTGCAGCAATATAAATGCAAGTAAATCGAGTATAATTTAGAAATGCCTTAATGGTTTTACTTTCCCGACAATAGCAAAGTATGAAAAATGAGATTCATTCAATATATCCCAATAGCACAATTTCCCGCGTAGAATACTATTGAGATGTGCAATTCCACAAATATTATTATATTTTAAGTTATTACTTAAATAAATACGTGAGAAATTAAAAATTTATACCTTAATTAAATTAAACAATTCAACCTATCGCTCTATAAATCCATATGTCTTTTGCTTGTAGGAAGTGTAAGTAATAAGGAACATCAATTCCGCGGATTATCAAATAAAATATCAATTATGCATTTCCAAAAATTAAAAAGGAACTTACCCAAAGAAATGCAAATCGCGGTAAATATTACAAACAGAAACATTCTCATTATACCTATCCTTGGTAACTGAACGCAGCGTACACCGAGAACTACACTTTCTACACTCTGTTCCACTACACCCTTCACCTACGGTATTTCATATTACTTAATACTATAGCCCACTGTCCATATAGTTCGCAAATATTCGTACGCTTTAGTAGATATAAAAAAAACTGTAGTTATTAAATACTTTGACTGGGATATTGACATATACTGAAATATACAGATATATACAAATATATCCAAATAACATTCTTTAACTTCAAAATGCAGCAAACTATTTGTCTGGTATTGTCGAATCTAATATTCGAACGCCTTCTAATTAATATTCCTCAAATGAACCTTGCCTGGTTCGTGTTTGTTGCGTAATCTTCACTGTATATACAATGTTGTTTAACATCTACTACATTTTATAGCATTTCTTTTATATAATTTTCCGAATAAAGTATGGACAGATACAAAACTGTGCTACAAATTTAGTTCTTGCATTTTATTTGATTTATCTATATTTCAATACATTTAAGATATATAGCTTAATTTCAACGAGCAGATTAGAAACGATGAAAGTTCAATAAAATCTTATGTACGCACATGATTGACAATAACTATTAAAACATAATAAGTTTTATACCGAGAAAGTGCAAATGGATATCTTCGATTTCCAAGACATTTTGGCTTTTGTACTATGAAAAATATAAGCTCTGACGACAATTTGGTGTACTATAATGATGTTTATAAATTTTGAAGCTTCCGGAGTATATCATGGTCCCAATTTGTAAAGATTATTCACAGATGCATTATAAATTAGCCTAAAAGCACTTTTGTTATATAGTGGAAACCTTTACAATCCCATTTTAATAGATTACTATGTACTATGTTGTTTTTTGAAAAGAAATTTTTGGAAAACGCTATGACGAGAGCATTAATTTTCGTAATAAACTACGTACATTTTATTTAGTCTACATATATAAAATAACGTTTAAACAAAATGTTAGGTATGAGTGCAAAAGGAAACAAATCTACGTTTGACTTTGCTATATCCTATTGCCAATAACAAAAAAAGACGTATACACATACAATACAATAAACTATACTCGGTGTTCCACATTGCCCCTTACAAGTACTATTTCTCAATATAGAAAGGTCAATTAGAAAGAAATATACATTGGGAAATCATCCTAACTATGCTTCTACTATATATTTTGTTTTCTTAACAACTCTTAAGATATTTTCAAAATACACCCATTAATGGTGTACCTTGCAACGAATTTCCCATCCCATTGTATTGTGAAGGTTATTTTTAAAATTTGAAATTTTAATAATTGCAAATTAAACAAGGAAATAAACCAATTCCTGTTTATAAAAACAAGAAGTCGAAATTAAAGCAAGTTACAGACATTTTGTACTAACTCAAATGTTCATACTTCATTAAACAACGCATCTATTTATTGCAAAAAATAAACACTCATGCAGTCAATAAATATCTCAAAAGGCTTGGGTGGCTAGTACCTAATAAAAGATATAAATGTTTAGAGTGAATCGTCCACTTGTCAAAGTACTCAAAGTTAGTATACTTTAGACGTCTACAACATTATCCAACGTATCTAACGCAGCTACCAAAAACATAGAAGTACCTAAAAAGTCTATTATATAACTGATGTTCTATAAAAACGTTCACATTTTCAGTTTAATCTAGTGCCATGAAATTCAAGATACTTTTAGAAAATACATCCTATCCCTAATATCGTTTGCACAAGCTCTCGAAAATCTACCGCAAGGTAAAATCATAATGCGTGCAATTTGGGCTTCTAATAGTTGCTGAGGGTTGTACAAACCAAAAATATATTAGTGGTGGAATTAGAAAGATCCCTTGAATGTCTAAGGTATTTACTTTAGCTTCAATTACATGTACACTAGGGTGACAGAATAAAATAGACACCTACTAATTAAAAAAAAGATTCTATTCTCGTTATATATACAAAATATTTTAAAATGTTTAAATTAGACTAATATTTTGTCGATCCACCTTTACTTGCGTGAAGTGCTGCGAGTCGTCGTGGCATAGAATCTATTAAATGATTAATGGTGTCTTCTGGAATATCTAACCACTCTTCTGTAACAGCTGCCACGAGTTCTTCCTTATTGCTGGGTTTTCGGGGTCGTTTCGCCATATTTGTCCGGATTATGTGCCAAACATTCTCTATCGGATTCACATCTGGTGATAGGCCTGGCCATGGTAAAATCCGAATCCCCTGTTCCTCTTTCCATGTGGTTATTGTTCTTGCTTTGTGGCAGGGTGCTCCATCCTCTATAAAAGTGGCGTCTTCTTTAGATAAAATGGCGTTGTCGAATATCGGTAGTAGTCCTTCTGTTAATATTTTGATATATTTTGACGCATTTATATTTTCGTCGCCGATTACTAATTGCGATCTTCCACCATACCATATCGCGCTCCACACCATGATGTTCACACCGCCGTATTTCACCGTCTGATGCAAAAATTTGTCGTCCAGTTGGCGTGACGAACGTCTCCATACCCACGTACGACCACTATCTCTGAATTGGCCATATCTGCTTTCGTCGTCTGAAAATATGACAGACCGCCAAAACTCTTCGTGCTTCGTTCGCATTTCGATTGCCCGAGCCATTCGGCGCCGTTTTTGAAACGCCCCAAGGAGAAGTTTTTTCTTTGCCACCCTTTTATACATCCCCACACTGTGGAGGTATCGCAGAACGGTGTGCTGACTTTTCTGTGAAGTTGCCGCAAGCTCAGCTGTACTTTTTCGCGGTTCTCTTAACACTTCGCGCACAAGCACCCTTTTACTTCTTTCAGAAGGTCCGGCACGACCTGGTCTCGGCTCCACTGTTGTTTTTTCCTTGCGTTTAAATTGTGTAATCATACGGTTAACTGTGGACAACGGAATATTAAAAAATTTACTTATTTCACGTTGTGAAGCGCTGCGGCCAACGATGCGACCCCGGGTGAAGTCGCTAATATCACTCGAACCTTGTAAGCGAGGCATAGTTGTAACGGTACTAAACTATGACGAATTCCTTCCGATACATCTACCCCTACCCTAATGACAAGAACAAATTCTTAATTCGTTCTTAGAATTTAGATGTTTACATATTTATACCGCTTTACCTGGTGTCTATTTTATTCTGTCACCCTAGTGTATGTATTGGGTAATACAAAAATAATGTATCCCATGCATAACGACTTGCTGCAAAGTGTAAATATTGTTTATAATCCTGTACACCACTATGGATTTTTTTAACTGTACTACTAGTCTTATATCACAGTAAAAAAATTCTTGCGTCAAAGAAGAACTTTACACAAAGTAAGCAAAAATTTTGTAAATCTTTCCAGATACATAAATAGTAAAAATGTAAAATAAAGCTTTTCACGCCACGACAAGAAAGTAGTTTTCTAAAAGTTTATGACGTGAATATTATTATCAATGACAATATAAACTACCATCTCTGCCGCGGTAAGTATTTCTATAAATGAATAAAATAACGTAGAATTGATCAAACAGTTGTAAGAACTAAGTAAACTTTCATATAGTACTTACTATATATGTATATACTTATGTAGTAATAACCGAAAGAAAGAAACAGAAGTGAACAAGTGTCATACAAAAAGATCGTTACATAAGTATTGCGATAATTAGTTTCTTATGTAATAACCGACGGAATACTGGCCCACCAAATTTTATGCATACCGTCATGTTTGAAAAAATTTGTTGCAAACAATTGCATGGACATACCTGACTGCCTCAAATTATGAATTATTCAACCGCTTAAGAATAAAGAACATATTCGGTAGCTAATTATCTAATGCCTGCAAATTAAAACAAATAATACGTGATTTATTTACTACAGAAACACTATTGAAATTCAATGAATGCAAATTACAATTTTACTATTTCATTGTTTATTCTGATGAATGAGAAGAGTCGGATGCTAACCCGGTTAGTTATCATTATGCGGCATTGTTAAGTAATCGAATACTACGAAGTGGTAACAATTGTATGCATATATGTATATGCTTTATAATTCGCTAAACGCTAGTATTATTAACACGTGAACTATTCGGAATATATCGCCTTCAAGATAAAGTAATGACCTATAATCACCAACCAATTTTGCAACACAATACAAACTTGCAAATATATGCAAGGTGCCAGATTTTATTCGTCAAGGTAATGTGCGCTAGATTAATAGATAGGATTTTTATACATTATTGTGACTTTAGAAAAAATTAAATGTAACATATGAAAATTTGTGGAGGTAAGATGCTTTTAAATTTAAAGCTATTTAGCGAAAAGAAAGGATATGCAGTCTAGGATTTTTCATAATCTGAGTTAATGATTAATTTGAAATTTCAATGAAATTGTATTAGATTTTCAGTTATTTTTGTTATCTTTGTTTATCTGTGTAGACATTTTTATTCTCTTTACATAGTATTTCTTTTTGCATTGTATCTATATTTGAGTTTTCTATTGTTTCCGTTATTAATAATTGTAATGATAATAAGCTATTAATAAATAATGAATGAAATAAACCAAATATTATATAAATATAGGGATTAATGTTCATGAGAAATTTATAATGAAACTTGATTTATTGACAGTTATCTACATATATATTTTTAGTTAATTTTTGCTTTTAAATGTGGCGTTACTATGGTATCCATTCAAGCAGTAGTATCTTCAGACATTCTTATTCTTATCAACTATAAAAACGTCAAAATGGTCACTATCTTCAAGGCAGATAAATAAATAAATAACGGCAGATTATCAATATTGGTCTTTATAGATTTTTTTACTTATTTCTCAAGTAAAGGAATGGCTTCCCTCATGTCCACTGAAAGAGCTATAATATCAGAGGTGGAGCGGAGATCCGAGGAGAGCGAGGGAAGGAGCGCAAAAGAGCAGGGAAACACAGGAGCGAAGGAGTGAAGGCGCTAAGGAGCGAAAAAAATCAATTTGACGGCTTCATTCCTCAATATGAATGGTAATACAACTATTTAACAACACGCATATATTTTTCAGGGCAAGTATTGGTTCGTTACGCACCAAAAGAGAATGTTCTCAGCAAGAGACTGACGGCATCTGTTTTCCAAATCAGAAGAATGTAACAATAATTGAATACTTTCTCCTTTAAGTCGTACAATATAACTTGACATATGCGAATCTTGTTGAATGTGTATGGACTTAATAACATAAACACATTAACAAATAAGGTTAGCAAATAAACATACAAATGATGAATAAAATATAAACCACTTAATAACAATTAACCTTTTAAATATATAAAGTCTATTTTACATTTTTTATTTATTCTTGTCTGTTTTTGTAATTAATATCCACTAGAACCATGATTAACTCTATTATAATATCACTTAATTTTACCATTTGGTTATCACCATTAATTTAATTTGCACTAGTTTATTTGATTGCTGGTGATTAACATTGTATTGATGCGGATTTTTTTTAAATTTAAAAGCTGGTGGGAATGTTTCTTGTTTTTAGTTATTTAAGTAATATCCGTCTAGCATATTTTAACTGATAGTTTGTTCATAAGTTAGCAACTTATCTTTCGACTTTATTTAGCTCTTATGGATGAAGATCCATCTAGGGAAAGTACATGCTTTATGTGGTATAACGCGCCAGTCACAAGGGCGAATTTCATGGAAATGGAACAATTAAAGTCGTTCAAAACATATCTAAAAAGAATGCCTAGAAAATAACACCAACATAAGAAAACCAATTCTTATCTTGGTGTTATTTTCTAGGCATTCTTTTTAGATGTGTTTTAAATACGTCATGGTAAGCCTTGAGAAATCATTCACATGTGCAGTTTCCCTATGCACTGCCCTTTGGTGCAAGAACGCCTTCTCGGGACTAGCAATCTTAAGTGTTGCTCGAGAGAAGGGTAGGAAACTGTATCCGTCCGTGTGTTAGCATTTTGTTTCTTCACATGTCTTTCTTGTGAATTGATTTCGCTAATACCACGAGAAAGCTGTATTTACAGCGTTTTCTTATCTTGGTGTTAAAGTCGTTCAAATTTAGTCTACTGATAACAAAACTTGTATTTATTCGTACGACCATTAAGTAAAATAATAATTCACTGTTTAACTATTTGAAAATGCGTCAAAACCAACAAAAATTGTTCAAAAGTAGTTTACAGCAAGTGGTCGCTTTTACTGGACATGCAGCTAACGTGCTTTAGAAAATCAGAGAGCCATCAATGTAATTTGTTTGACGTCGATGAAATATGAAGAAATAATCGAAGACGGTCTCAACATCAACACTCTCACGTGCTCAACTCGGAGCACGTCAACCTATTGCTTATTTAGCTAGTAGAAATCAGTGATTCATTACCCGTACTCATTTGGTCTATCAATTTGCATTTTTTTAGTTTAATGTAAATCGGTTCCAAAAGTGTATTGATCTCATCTCTATCTTAAGAAACAATGAAGTGGTTTATTGTTGTATGGTAACAATTTCACGCATGTTAGTAAAATTATTTGCAGTTGCCTCCATAAGTGAAGACGAATACACTGCATTTTAGCCGTTTTGGAGAATTTCTTTAACTTGTACTCTATGAAGCACGTATATAATACATTTCACTCGTTTCACTTAAAATGTTCGTAGAATAGTACACATTAAAAATGCGCTGCTACAGGTTTTTGACAATTATTTTTTAAGGTAAATAATAAAAAAAAAAACAAATATGATCTCGGTTTTTTTGCGTCTTTAATTTTGCTACAGATATATATTATTTAAATACCGCACAAGCTATTAAATAATCCTTGTCTTTCTTATTTAATTTTATTCACTTCCATTAAACATTTGAATTTATTTATCAGTATAACCTTTTGACAAATCGTACCTAAGGCAACGAATACTTTAATTTATACTATGGAAATTCCTACGGTATATTAAAAAACGAGTGAAATACATTGTATACGTTTCTTCTGTTTTGCGAAAATATATACATATACTAAAATAGTTTCTGTATAATAGTTTGCCTAATGTCTTAAGGTCATATTGACAAGTAATAGTTTGAATGCCAAACCTAATTGGGTAAGAATTGTTTAATAATTTGTATATCATTTAAATTGAACCGAAAACAAATTAATTTCTATTAAATCTACACTCAAACCAAACACAAATATATGTCTTCTCTTTAACTCTATGCGTTTTATAAAACAGTTAAAGCATTTTAACTGACAGCACTTTGATACTTGGTTGCCAAATAGTGTACTTAGTATGTATTTCTGATATCTTATGGTGCATTAAAAGACTAATTAAAATAATACGCCTTAGATGCGAGTAAAAAGAATCTCTGTATACTTATGCGTAATATTTTTATAGAAACACTGAAAAGTTACTGGCATGGTAATCAAGTCAAGAGCATAAGGTATTATATTAAGCTATATTTATCGTATATAGTTTCTGATTTATATGCATTAATTAGAAACTATAATAATAAGAAACTTTGAATAATACAACTATTATTCGTTGATTTCAAGAAAACGTATGACTCGCTAAACACAAAAGATTATGAGAGACCTACATCACTGGGGACAGACTAGCGGCGAGGTTAACGTATGTACATATGTATATAAATCCATATAATAAGTTACTAGTAAATAGAAAAAAATCCGGTAGCTTTAAAACAGAAAGTGGTGTTCGCCAAGGTGACCCTCTTTCAACGATACTGTTCAATATTGCACTGGAAAATATAGAAAGCAGTTACATGTGTACAAGCAAACGCTTTGGCAGTGTCCTCTGTCGAAAAACGAATGTATGTATGTGTCCGTGTGGTATTTCCTTTAAGAATATATAAGGGTGACCGTAATTTTGATATTAGCAACAATTGTTTAAGGAAATAATTGCAATAACTTGTTTTTCTTATTTTTAACAATTCAAAGTTATAACTTGTTTTGGAGTCGTAATGCTCATAGCAATTGAGACTGTTTTAAGCGAAAACAATTAAATATAAGGAAGATATTTGACAAATGCACCTGTCACTGTAATCCTAGAGAAGCATATGTATGTACATATTAACACTTTGGTTCCACATAGATATCGTTATGGCGAAGCCTACATATCATAATAATGTTAATATAGTCACAAAGCAATTGGAATCAATAGTATGGTAAATTCCGAGAAGACAACTTCGCCCATAATCCTATAAAACTAAAGTGTGTTTTGAACTTAAAGAACAAGATACACAGATTTTATAGTATTATTATATTATTATTATTATTATACAAGTCTATTTCTCTTATCACGCAAATTTATGCATTCATCGTTGCCCGTGGATGTTGCTCGAGGGCGTCTTGGACGATGTTTGGTAGCAAGTGTACCAGTTTGTTCGAAATAGCGTACAGTTAAATTTACTTTGGATTTTTTACATTAAGTCGCCCGGAAATATTCTGTACAGAATATCCTCCTTGATGTAGAGTTAATATTGGTTAATATATTATTAATATTATTATATTTAGTGTTAATATTTTAACACTAAATGGTTTTTCGCGAGGCATTTTTACACAGCAGTTGAATTATTTACTCGCGCAAAGAATAAATGTACATAATATATAATAATAAACTAAACTCACTGCTAATGTAATTTATGCATATTTTATGGTAAATAGCATATCTGCAGGAACTCAGTCAATTCTTAGAATTCGGATTTCATTTAGAGTGTCATAAAATTTCTACCCGTATATTACTTAAAATATCTATACCTGGTATTGTTTATACTGTAGCTCATTATTTCATGATTTTGAAAAGTAATATTCCAGTTTCGATATTTATCAACTTAGTTCTTTAATTAGTAAATTGTGTACATGCTTATAGAATTATTATATTATTAAAAGCACTTTTTAAAATATTTTGTTAAAATTTAGTGTCCATTCTATTATGAGCGGTGGTGTATGTACATATATACGATTCATATGCAAATATATGTAAAGAAAAATATCAATGGAGACAATTTTGCGTTCGAAACTAGGACTAAGGAATGAATGCTAAAACTAATAGCCTGTAACATCTGTTGTTGAATTACGATGAACGTTATTGCCTGAACGCATCGTGCAATTGTTGAAAAGTAGAAAGTGCGAAGTATAAGCTGAAAAAAAGAGGTAAACAAAACGTAATTACAAAAAGCGTCTCATAAGAATGGAAATTGAATGTAGTTAAAGAAAGTACGTAACTAAACAAATCTGTTTGAGATGTGCACTCATAACTATCTAGCCAGTGTTGAATAACTGTAAGTAATACATGTACATTTTCCGTTTGTTTGAAAACATGGTAATTATTGCGTAAGAGGTACATTGCATTCAGTAGATTCCATTCCTCGAATGTTTAGTGAGGATTACCATAATTAGAACTATAAGAACCGAGATTATTCACAGTAAAAACCTATTGATAATTTTACTACAATTTGATAAAACATATCTAGCAACTCAGTTATAATTATTATTAAGAACATTTTCCAATAAAATTTCCACAGCGATTTTTTGTTAAATCTTAAAAAATTGTGTTGAACTCCTAGTCAAGTAAAACCTACAATTTAAGTTGTTCATGTAACAAATACGTATAAAATGCAATAATTATCGTAAGAGGTTAGTGCAAATCGCATACCTATGCATATGTAGTGCTTTTATTATTATTTCCAAAAATATTCGTCACAACACATACAATATTTTGTGATGATAATACATATCATTACTTTGCTTGTAAATAATTTCATTCCATCAAGAGTGTGTTTACTGTAGGGCCTTCATATAGGTAAACAAGCTTAGTATAGTAAGTGTATCCCCGGAAACAACCTATTATTATAATAATGACAATATCAAAGTCACAGATGCTGAAGTTGTCTCTCCGGAGAAAAAATAGTTATTTTTCAAATTAAATATAGTTATTGAAATTCTTCAGTTTTTCAAGTAAAATGTGTCCCAGCTGATATTTTCATAATAATTTGGAGTTACGGATACATTGGTGGAAGCTGGAGACCAGGATACGCAAAGTGACGAACCACGCAGTGAACGTCCAAAAACCGCTGTCAACTACGAAATGGTCGACAAGATTCATTATGTCATGTTAGCCGATCGTCGATTGAAGCTGAAAGAAATTGCAGAGATAACAGGCATCTTAAGGAACGCGTTGGCCATATCCTACACGAAAGTTTGGGTATGAAAAAGCTTTTGACGCGATGGATACCGTGTTTGCCCACAACAGAGCAAAAACAAAATCGGGTGACCGTTTCGGAGGAGTGTCTGACCAAGGGATTTCTTCATGCGTTTCGTAACCGTGGATGAGACTTGGATCCACCACTACATACCGGAGACCAAGGAAAGTATGTAGATAATACTTTCATCATATGTACATACGGCAAGGCCAACCTCTAGGATTTCTTCTCACACCTCAATGCCAACCATACAAAGATCAAGTTCACCATGAAAACTGAAAACGCAAGCAGGAGTTCTGCAAGATTGGCTGCTGGGACCGCTCCTGTTTAATATCTACACATCTGACATACCGCAGTCAAACACTTGTCACATTGCCCAATTTGCAGACGACACCGGTATTTATTACAGCGACAGGCAAATGAAACCGCTGCACGCTAGATTGCAAGTATACATCGACACGCTCTACAAGTGGTTTTCAAAATGAATAAAGATAAATACAGGTATAACTACAGCTATCTACTTCACGCCACGTAGAAGACACAAAAAACCCGACAAAATCCAAATTAACAACCATGCCATCGGATGAGCTAAGAAGGCGAAGTACCTAGGGGTTGTTCTAGACGAAAACTCATATACACCTAACACATCAAGGAAATCAAAAGGAAGATAGCGGGAGCCTCGAAGGTCCTGTACCCACTACTAAATAAAAGAAGTAGACTATTACTAGACAACAAGGTCAAGATCATTAGAACTATAGTAATACCGATCGTCACGTACGCTGGTGAACATTGGCATCAGGCAACTGAAGCCACGTTACCATTTTTGAGGAAATTTGTCAAGAATATTTAAAAGTTTTATTAAGATAACTCAGTTCCTCGCGTTCTTTTCATTTTATGGATGGAAACATTCGAAGATATATAAACTCTTCTTTTTGTCAGTTCATTGGCCAACATTGTGAATTTATTAAATCACGATGATCGTTTGATTTGATTGTTTGTTTATACATTTTTCGGGAACACTCTTCATAACCAGGCCGCAGGTTATGTTTTTTTCCATTCTTTGATAATCTTTTCTTGCAGACTTTCGTTGCTCCTTTCTTGTTTTCTTACTTCTCCTTTCTTTGGAAACTCATTGATAAGTTATATTTAGTTCGCGCCTAAATTTGAACTAAAAGAGGAAGGGGGATAAATGTGAAGTGAGACACAAGAGAAAACAGAAGACACGCAGATGTAACCCTAGTTTATTATTGTTATTTGTTTTATCCCAAATAAATAAAAGTTGTGGGTTCTTTTTATGATTTAAAGAAAACAACGAAAATTCATGTACAGAAACTGAAATTGTGCTTGCAAAAACAGCAAAGATGAGTTCTGCAGTTAACACTTCATCATAACCTGAATTTGTCAATTCGTATATAATATAATCATGGGCTTTGATGGAGTCGTCAAAATTACACACATAGCATATAAACTTTGATGTGTAAGCCACAACAGATTCAATTTCTTCGCTCATCGAATGTGGCGAAAAAAAATCATGAAAAAAACTGAAAATTAGATGCATGCATCTTCCTCGCAAATTGCAGTAAATTTAGGCTCAACGAAGGAGGTTACAAGAATTGTCTTTGAGTGTGGCAGTACTGAATATTAACTGATATTGTTTTCCTTAATGTGAGTTAGAAAGTTACTAATGTAACACGGCGCTTGCAGCGGCGCGCTCTCGAACTACCACAGTAGTCGGTGGAGTTAAAGCTAGACGCGTGTGAACTTAACACTTTCTTTTGAGAATATCACAATTTAAACAGGTGTAATTTCTAGAATAAAATGAACGTCTAAAATCAGTCCCTATAACTGGCGTCCAACGTTGTGCCGTGTATACGGGCTAGAAAAACCAAAAGCAACTGTCAATCGCATGTACATAACCTTAGTTTTCATCGAGTAAAAAGTGAATTTTACGTTGAAATAAGGTGGTATGCAGTTATTGTAAGACACTGAAATGAATTAACGCTTTAAATAATTGCGTCATTGCGATAAAAAGTCGTGTGCGTTATCAAAAAGTAAATTCTCGTATTTTCTCGGACATTTGTAATTGATAATTAATGAACACGTCGCGGAGTTTAAGTAGATATTAAGAAGAACAAGTGAAAATGGCGACCATAACGTGAACTGAAGAACAATTTCAAATTTTGTTAAGCCAAATTGGAAATACCTGTATAAGTAAACAGTCTAGTACTCCAGAAATAGAGAAGAGGTATAATTTTGTTATATGCACTGCATGATTTGATGGAAAGAAATCCAGCTATATAAACGCATTTGTATCGAGAATGGAAATATTCAAGGATTGTGCGTATGTTTCTGAAGAACATGCATTGAAAGATTTGCCTACGCTATTAACCAATGCACATGGTGGCTTGGAATTAACAGTAGCATCGAGTTCTGGAACCTCTTGAGGCAAATACGTCAAGCTTTTGGTAAAAAACCTTTTAAAATTTATCGTGAATTATTTCAAACTAAACAGAAATTCGAATCTACTAACATATTTATCAATAAATGTCGAGATTTGCAACTTGAAATCCCAGATAATTTGACGGATATGGCTTGCTTAACCGAAGAATTAAGAAACGAGTACCACGTCAATTGCTAGTTTTAATGAATTAAAATAGTTCAGACTGCAAATTTGACGCTGTCAAATAAAACAGCTGATAACGGTAAACGAAGGATTTCTTGTTATGGATGCGGAAAATCTGGTGTAATTAGAGCAAATTGTCCTACCTGTAAACCAAAAAAGATTGAGGCACGCACAGTAAATTTCTACATGGTTAATTCTAATAAAACTAGACGTACTTTGTTACATGTTAGCATTTTTGAATTTTTGTTATGGGCAACAATTTATATAAGTTACTGAAGAATCGCTTAGAGTTTACTGAAACTGAAATATCGTTGACAGCTGACGAAATCCAAAATATAGTAACGGTGTTCGCTGCAAGATTCCCAGTGAAAATCAATGGAAGGTCTGAGATGTTAAACATGATTGTACTTCCCGAAAATGGAGATTATAATACACTGTTTGGTGAATATGCCTTGGCGATATTTGATATAGTATTAGACGTTTGTGATAGAATCTGGTATTTTCTGGATGAACCAGATAAAATCTATGAGTTTGTTGAAGTGATGGAAAATATCCAGTTGAGGGAAGATGAAGGTGAAAATTTACGCAGCGTCTTTAAAGCAGGGTGAGAAACAACCACTGCAATTCAGCATTATATTAACATCGAACTAGATCAATCGCCGATCTCGGTACCACCGTACAGAATGGCGAACGCAAAACGAGAAATTCTGCTAGCCGAAGTCGATAGAATGTTGGAGATGAACATTATCGAAGAGTGCGATTCTTCCCGGGCCGCACCAATGGTTCTTGTAAACAAAAGTGACGGATCTGTCCATGTATGTGTGGGCTACCGTAGTCTTAATGCAATAACGAAAAGTTATCATTATCCTTTGCCACTAATAGACGATCTACTTCTCGACGCAAAACGAACAATTAACGTCAGCTATAGACTTACGTTCGGGTTATTGGCAAGTCGCAGTTTGCGAAAGTGATCGTGATAATGCTGCATTCATTAGTCCTTTTGGTACTTACCGTTTTCGTGGAATGCCACTCGGACTTAAAAATGCGCTGGCGACTTTTCAAAGACTAATGGACCGTTAAACTAATATCCATATTAATATGAACTAAACCACCGTTGGCATTAGTAATATAGTATCCATGAGATATTATGATACATCTACTGACATTGTGACATCTAGTGGGATTTAAAGCGACTTGAACTCAATGGTCTTCTGGTGCAATGGTTACCACGTTACGCCGGAGACCTAAGGATGTTGGGTGCGAGTCCTTCCGAGACTGATACTTTTTCAGTAATTTAATTACGTTACAGATGTGAACTTACTTATTTGCTTAGATGATATTACACTTCTATCAAGCGATTTCTAGAAACACGTCGCTAATCTCGAAAGGGTATTTGGCAAACTAAAATTATTTGGGTTGCGTACCAAATGTGTTAAATGTCATTTCTGAAAGAGTACCTTCCGATATTTAGATCATGTGTTGACATCGGATGGTATAAAAGTTGACCCTTTGAGGATAGAAGCGTTGCTATCTCGACCGTCTCTAAGAAATGTGGAGCTAGTTTCTATTCTGCGAGCGAGTTCTTGGTATAGACGATTTCTCGAAAATTATGCTGAAATAACGTGTTAGTTGTCACAATTGACACGATAGAAGATACTATCGATGTGGGGTGATGTAGAGGAAGAAGCGTATAGTAAACTAATGATGACGTTAACATCTACACTGCTGTTGCGACAAGCCGATTTCACACAGCCGTATGCTCTTTGCACGGATTCCAGCAACTATGCTCTTGGCGCTGTCCTAACCCAAAGAGTAGGTGCGGATGAACATCCTGTAAAATATACTAGTCGGCTACTAACCAAATGTGAAATGAATTATACCACCGAGAGAAAAGCTCTCGCAATTGTTTGGCCCCTACAGAAGTTTCGAGAGTATGTTGAGTGTTCTAAAGTGGTAGTATCTACAGATCACCAACTTTTACGCTGGCTGATGAGCCTGAAAACTCCTACAGGTGGATTGGCTCGATGGGCATTACAAATTCAAGCTATTAGATATTCAGTACGTTCCTGGGAAAATGAATATCGTGGCTGTCATCAGACGAATCTTTAGAGAATGCCGAGATTAATTTGGTAGTTGCTAATTTTTCCCAACGAAGCTGTGAATATATCTGGAAGAAACAGTTGTTGGATACCGATTTAAAGAAGATAATCGAAGCTGATTCACCTAATAATGAATTTGTTCGCATAATGATGAATGGTGTACTTTATCGTTATGATCAAGATTCCGATAGTGAAGGAACACAATTATTAGTGACAACTTTAGAGCGAGAACAAGTACTAAAGGAATTCCATGATTCGGAAACTGCTGGACATAATGGAGTAGAAAGAACATTCCAACGAATCAGCCGTCGTTACTACTTGCTCGGTATGAGACGATATACTGCTGACTATACCAAGAGTTATGTCGAGTGACAAAAATTCAAAGCCAGTAACTAAAATCCTTCAGGTTTATTGCAAATGCGTATTAAGCTCATTGTTATTGTCTATATTCATAGATGAAGCTATTAGAAAAGTCAAACAGAAGGGAAGAAGTCAAACAGAAGGGAAAAGAATATGAAAGTAGAAAATTGGAAAATGAATGCAATTAACGTACAGGAACTAATGTTTTCAAATGATATAGCATGAAGATAAACACGATAAAAACAAACACAATGATAATAGCGGCAGAAGAAAAAAACATAACATCAAAATCGAAGGAAAAGTCTTGGAACAAGTTAAAAGTTAAACGAACTACTTATGGAAGTAGTTCGTTTATTACTAACTCTGGCCGTGGAAGCCTACGTATTCATTTTAAGTTAAAAGTTACAATTACTAAGGAACAACCATTGAGGACAATGGGAGAATGGAGAAAAAAATAAATGAGAGAATAGGCAAATCCCCAAAAAATTATAATACATTAAGAAATACATTTCTAGATAAAAAAGAAATACCAAAACAAATAAAGACAGAGGAGTATGAAAAAGTGGTGTGACCAACACTAACATATGGAAGTGAGTCATGGACAACCACGAATAGAATTAAAAGCAGAGTTATGGCCATAGAAATGAGATTCCCAAGAAGAATAGAAGGAGCAACAAGGAGAGACAAAATCAGAAACATGACAATCACTAATAGTATATATCAAACCAATAGAAATAATCATAGAGGAGAGACAACTAGGATGACTTGGACATACACAGAATGGAAGAAGATCGAATTATTAGGAGGATTTTTGAAGCCAGAACAGAGGGCAAAACCAGAATAGGTAGACCCCGAAACACCTGGAAAGAACAGATGTATAGAACATTACAAAAATGAAATATGGGATGGATTGAAGCCAAACAACTGGCCCAGAACAGGAAACTGCGGAATACAAAAATAAGAGAATTATTGTTTGACACCGCAAGGTGCGAAGAACGCAGGATAAAAAAATACTGAGTTCTTCGGACTTTTATCTGAAACAGAACAGGAAAATCGATGGATATTAGTTGTAGAAGACTATTGTACAAGATGGGTAGAAGTGTTCATGAGGTATGGTTTGCTTCGACGAATAATCAGCGATAATGGAACACAATTTATAAGCGAAGTAGTGCAGCAAACGGCTCATATCCTAGGAATACACCAGTCACTTATTGCAACTTATGATCCACAGGCAAATCCAACAGAGGAAGAACCGTGAGCTGAAACCCGAATTGGTTGTCCTTATGGGAAAAGATCATACTGTTTGAGATACTGAACTACCTGTAATTAGATTTGCCATGAATTCTGGTTCGCGTTATAGTACCGGATACTGACCAGCCTATTTAATATTTGGTAGAGAAATAAGAACTCCCTATGAAGTTTGTCATGATGTCATTGCAGTTATAGAAGCCGATAACTTTGTGTCCTTGATAACTCCAAAGGCGATATTTAAAAAGGAGCAAGATCGACAAAACCGGTATGCCAATCAAAAACACCAACCTGCTCCAAGGTATGAAATAGGAGCAGCCTAGTGATTTCACCAAACGAATCACAACAAGATTAATGATGAACCGACGTGGCCCTTACCAAATAATGAAGATTGTTACACCAACAACCTACGACTTGTATGATTCTGACGATCCAGAAGAGGTTCTGACTCGAGTTCATAGCTCAGATCTGACACACTTTGTTGCAGGTTCGAGGGGGGAAACTCCAAAGATGCGTAGAAGAGGAGGCCGTCCGCGAAAGCCTACCCACGGCCAGGTGCTGGTCAAGCTACACACGTGCCAACCTAAAACCTCCTTTTGAGATAATCACAATTTAAATGGATGTAGCTTTTAGAATAGAATAAATATCTAAAATCGATCTATACTAGTTCTTTTCGTATTATCGAACTTCCGATAGTTGGAGATTTTCATTTCCTTACGGATGCAGATGTATCAAATGCAATTATTGCACTACTCACAATTATTGAAACATATTAAAATATTCTACATTTATTACTATATTATATGGAATTACAACCATAATATAAAGATAATAAATATAAGTTGCATTTCATAAAATGTAGTGGATGCTCTCGATCTTTTCAAAGGTCCAGCTGTCCTTTGAACCCATTGATAATAGCTGGGTAAAAACTGGACAACAGTGAGATTTTGGTCTATATCAATATTTGATGGAAGAATACCAATTAACTTAAAATCACATATAACTGGTGCACCAAAAACGCGTTCTGCAAGTTCCACACAAATTAAGTCACTTTGCTGTGAACACATTTCGAATTTCTTATATTCTGCATGTTGTTGACATGAATCTAACCTCTTCACGGTCAGGTTCTTGATAAAAATGTTACCTTCGTATGAGGCAACGCTAATACAAGCAGTATCATGTTTTGGCACAGTAACATCTCTGTCCACAGTGATTTCCTCTACTCCATCAAATGGCTGGTCCATTTTTAATAGAACAACATCGTAATTGCATGAAGCATCGTCAAAGTTTGGATGAATAAGCATTTCGATAATGTCTATTACTTCACCCTTTTCGTTGGTTTTCGTTGACTCCCATGTAGCCACCTTTACCTTATGGAATTTCGTTATATTACCGTCAAAAAAACAAAATGTTGTCAATACGATAGCCGGTTTTACATACGTCCCGACGCCCATTTTGTGATCATTTACTATTACGGAAACTACGTATTTATACATATTGGGATCATCAGCTTTTAGAACAGTTCCAGTAAATTGTCCCGGATTTCCAACGTCAACTGTTTCAAACATGTTATTTGGAACGTTTATCTCAGGTGCAAGGTCAACGTAATTTTCTTCTTCACTATCATCATCCTCACTATTATCACCCATAAATTCTGTTGTACACAGTAATAAAATGTTCAACAAAATTATTAGCAACATATTTTGATTCATATAATTATATTTGTCAATATATCTGTCACCCAAATAATCATCGTGCGTTATATAATTCATTCAATACATCTGAACGATTCAATTCAATGACATTGAATAATCAGGGGTACAAACTACGCAGTAACGGGTAGAAAAATTCGGAGTCAACCTAATCCATATTTGAGGTCATGCCTGATATAGAGTGCGATGAATGATACATAATTTTATAAGTTACAGCGCATATAAATATGAGTTTATGTGACAAAAGATGTTTTCGTTTGCAAGTAATTATAACGCCGCTTAAAATTTCGTTAGAACACCATATTCATTAACAGAAATTAGTTAAGTAATGATCTTAGAAGGTAAGAATAATTAATTTGTAAATTTAGATTATGAAAACGCTTTCGTAACAACTTGCTGTGGAAGAAATACAATTCTATTCGCTGTTCATCCTATAATAATACATAAAAACAAAATATATCAAAAGTTTTATTCATCTTCTAGTGGTAATAGTATCTAGTAATCAAATTAGTTTAATATTTACAATTAAACTATAATAAATAATATAGTTGCATAAAATGTTACCAAATATATTTTACAGTATGGCACTATTTTTAATTTCATTAATTTTCTCTATAATTCTACCTTGCAGATATATATGTATATAATCTTGTACTGGTAGTTTATAAATTATTTTTTTAAACAAGCTTTAGAAGAAATCTTAAAAAGAAATCATACAATTTTCACGCAGTTTCACGGTTGAATAAACAGAGATGATAGCTTTATTTATAAATGGAAGAGTATAGCAGCAAATGCCTACACAATTGGAAAACCAGCGTTATCAATTTACTTGACTAAGTCATGTTAAACACAATTCCTCTATAACATTTTTTAATATACTGTAGTGATATGTATTATTATCATTAAAAATAACAATGATTTTTTCTAAATTTTCAAATATTTTTATATTTGATTTTTCTCGAGAGTGTGTGGTTCACGCCCTTATTTTGTTGTTGTTGGAGCCAAACTATCATTAGGACTCACTCTTCTTTAATTTTCTTATAATATTTATTCCATTTTTTCTGTGCATTGGATATTACTGGTATCTACTTGAGTTGATATGTAATTTACAATATTAAATTTCTTAAAAAGGAATGTCTCTTAAACATGTACAGTGGAGACGCAAACTCCATTGTCGTTAACTATATATACATAGTTTTTCTTAAACATACTTTTGTGATTAATTATAATTTCTTCCAAATTATTTTTAAAATGTGTATAACGCACGGTATTCAGATATTTTTATCAAATTATTAAAATAAGTATCGCGTCGGAATAAAACACACTCTTCAAAATTTCTCGTACGTCGAATGGATGGTACGCCTGGCAGCATTTACTTGTAAGTAATTTCATTCCATCAAGAGTGTGTTTACTGTGTGGCCTATCATATAGGTAACCAAGCTGAGTATTGTGAGTGCATCCACGGAAATAACCTATTATTAAAATAACGACAATGTCAAAGTCACAGATGCTAAAGTTGTCTCTCCAGAGAAAAATTAGTTATTTTTTAAATTAAATATAGTTACAGGAATTCTTCAGTTTTTGAAGTAGAAAGTGTCCCAGTTGATAGTTTCATAATAAATTGGAGTTCCGGATACATTGGTGAAAGCCGAAATCTAGAATACGACGCAGTACATGTGAATGTGAGTACGATTTCGAAATTAAGGACTTAAAATTGTAATACAGTATCAAAATTCACTGTTCTTTTGCCCTCATGTTATATTTTGTTTATAATTTACAAATTTAGCTAGACAGGAATTGTTTTAGGTAAATGTTAAAAGAAATGCTGGTAATATATATTGGGAACGTACACACGGAGTTTCCTTATCAAGCGTAAAATCGTTTTCATCAAATACTACCTCATATCCAATTATTACTTTCCTTTCTGTTGGATCCCACAATCTATAACCAGTTGGTGAGTAGCCAATCACTTGACATTTCCTATTCTTATTATCAATTTCGTTTCTAAATTGCTTGGGTATGTGTATATAGGATATGCAACCAAATATCCGTATATTACTTAAATAAGGTTTCTTACCATGCCAGAGCTCAGCAGGTTTTTTTTCTGTGCTTGTAGCTGTGGTATGCCGTCTGTTGATTACATAAACTGCTCTTACCTCTTCGCCCCAGAAATTTTTGTCCAACTGCGTACCAATGAGCATAGTTCTGGCCGCTTCCACTATCGTGCGATTCATGCGTCCAACCACACCATTTACTTTGGGGGTATATGGCGGAGTATGTACTATTTGAATACCTCTAAGCAAAAATCAGTTGTTCCTTTGTGGTGTATTCAGTACCATTATCGCATCCCAACTTCTCACATACGTGACTATGAACTAGTTCTAAGATTCTTCTTGTTTCAGGGTCTTTACTTGCCGAACGGGTTGGCAAGTAAAGAGCCTGAGAACTTCCACCACGATACTTTACATGCGAAAATTACAAAAAAAATGTCTTTAATTAATTATCTGTAACATAACAGTATGTTTCCTCATTATGGTACTAGTTTCGATCCTCTTCTATTTGTTCTTTCGCTTGTTGAAGAACATTTACATTGTTTAATAGCTAGAGAGGGAGCGTGCCGGCAGTGTATTAAGTAGTTGCACATGTGAATAATTCCTCAGGCTTACCATAATATATTAAAAACACATCGAAAAAATACCTAGCAAACAATACCCTAAAAAATAATGCTACTCATGGTATTGGTGGGATCATTCGTGGGAAAGACAATGTGGGTGAGAAAATGCTCTCATGCGGAAGTGTTTCTGCCTATTTTGTGTCATCAATGCGGTTTCGAGCACCTTTCTTTACCTCCAATTTGAAATTCCCTCTTGGCTTATCAGCCATGCATATTTATTGGGCCATCCATGACAAAAATCGATACATTGTATATACACTGTTGATCTCTAATATAAGGCAATGTTATCAATTTTGTTTTTGTTTTTAAATTTTATTAAAATATTAATTTTGAAATGTTAATAGAGGGGTAGGATGATTAACTTGTTTGCGTTAAAAATAAGAAATATGTTTCTTTGGTTCTCCTTTCTGCAGCAGTTAAAAGCTTTGTTGTTGAATATTTTTCACACACAGCAGATGTTCAAAAGATATCATAATTTCACCAATAAATTATCACTGATTCGTCAAGTTCTAATGTTTCCCCTTCAATTGCAAACTCTTTTCCCATTTTTAGTCTATATAATGGAGTAATAGATTTCTGTAAAAAGAGTAATCTATAGATTAATAGCCAACAACGGGTTTATAATAGTTAGTTGAAAATTAAATTGGCATGAATTTTTTCGTACTCCAAATATATTGGAGCAAGCTAAACATGCTATAATTCGAGTTTTTTTATCATTTTTTAAGGTTTTCACATGTTTGTTGATGTGCTTTAATTTGTTATCTGTAACAAAACTCTGGGTTAATGCAAACAGTTCTGTTATTGTATAACTTTTATTGTCTTTTGTTATCCATTGTTATTTTGCCTCTAACTCCACATTTTGTGTGATGATCAGTACCCACTAGGATTAATAATGTAGTAAATTATTAGTGTTCTTGATTCATACTTTTCTTTAGATACCTGTACTCTGAGTATTGAGATTTTTACAATTAATTCCATTGTGCACAGATAGCACCCCGTTTATGAAAAACAATGGTTAGGAATTGGTAACAGAAACAACAAATTTACTGTTTGATCAGCGGGGATTGTTTAATTAAATTTTGTAAAGCAATAAAATTATTTAACATTTAATGGTGTATTAAAAATTATTCTTAGAACTATTTGAATATTAGAATATGGAAATCATTAACAATAAATTACCTAGCAGTTATGCAACCAAATGTGCACATCTGTGGCGTATTGGCACCTAACTTTAAAGGACGCTTGAGAACGAATTGTTCGTTATTTATGGGGTGCTAGATTTTCAAAAATGTTTTAAACATTAAGAGAAACCGTCAAGTTACTAAAGGTACTAATAATCTCAATGTCAACAGTATAGATGGAAAATTGCTTTTCAACTTTGAAGCTAGTGAAAAACTTTCTAAGAAATACAATGAATGATATACATACGTCGGGCCCTTCGTAGAAAACTGCTTACTATTTTCTTTATAGTTTCAATGAGAAAACAATTAATTACTAATGTTTATTTCATATTAGTAAGCATTTCAATTATTTTCTACGTATTGACTTAATATATAAAAATCAGTTCAATAAAAAACACACCTGAAGCATTTGAAGACATTGTTATTATGGTAAGTTTTTGTTTATGTTTAATTATTATTGTTATATTGCTAGTGCTCATGCGCCACCACTGCATCTAAAATAAATCTTATCTGGGAGCAATAGGTATAAGAAATTAATGCTTCGAATTACGTTAACAAAAATATATTCCTATCACCATTTTCATTTTGATTTATATACAGCCTATTACCACCAGGATTTCGTAAGAAATATCCAACACGATTCTGAGACAATTTGACTATTCAAAGAAAACTAAACTGGTAGATCAATGAAAAATACTAATTACACAGAAGGTGGTTTTTTGTTCAAATATTGAATGGGGAATGCTCTATCAAGTGGCTCAAAATTCCTTCTACCAATCTATAAAGTACGAGTAGTGATATGTAGTTTGGGACCTAATACTTTGAGAAAACTATTTACTTTAAATGAATTAAACGAATAATTCGCTGGTCCTACGCTTTACAGTTTGTTTTCAATTATTCGCGTTAGATTATGAGTTGCCCGCTTGGTCAATGGAATGGCACATTTCGTAAGAATTAAACTATAAATTCAACTATTTGTTTAATTCAACTGTTCGTGAAGGAAGTATTCATTAAAATGAGTTTCTGTTCCCACCACTAATAAAGAGATTCATACATATGTTACTACGACACTTTCTTTTCAAAGGTATGTTTGTCTCAATTTTGTATATTTTAATCATCTTCCACTTCTTTATTTGCTTTACACTTTATTAATAATAATATTTTATTTTGCAAAGAAATTATTCACTGAATATCAACGGATAATCAGCACTAAACTTTTAGCTTTTCTTCGTCAAAGTTTTACTTGTTTGAATAATTTGTAATTCTTTTCGCAATGAATTACATTTGATACTGTATTGCAAAATTTACTGTTTGTGTGTAAGCGATGAATAATTATAAACTGTAGTACTACGCAAGTGAGAAAAATATTTCTAGGATATATAATTTTCCACAATTCAATTCTAAGTAATTTATACGAAGTTTCTCAGATAATAACAAGATGACTTCCGCGTCAACGAAGAGACTTAATAACATGCGATTAGAAATATTGTGTCCGGCATAATCACCCGTATAACTACATATGTATGTTTAGATTGTTGACATTTCATGTGGTTATCATGCAAGGTGTTTCAGTATTCGCGACTGTTGCAATGTGCGACTTTCAGAACCAACGATGTAACGCGAGACCTTGTATGAAACTGGGAGAATTACATTGGAATAGTCATTAAACTTTTTTTAATGTCGTTTGCAGTAGATTGGTAAAGGATCAGCATCGATCCTATGCCAAAATTATGTTCACTGTTTTTTTGAATTTTTGCCTCAGTTCAAAGGCTCTACCGTCAACATTATCAGCACATTTTGCAACCGTTACTTGAAAAGAAAGCGCAAAAAGGAATCAGAGTTGTCGCGAGGCAGCTCTTGATATCTTCACCTGACAATATATCCTATTTTCCAAACTTGGGGTATCTGCGATTTTTTTATTCCTGAGACTAAAATTAATGCTGAAAGGATGCCGTCTTGAGACCAGTGATGACAATAAAACGAATGCGTTACAGACATTGAAGATGATCTCAAGGAAATTATAGAAATGCGGTTATATTAAACTAGGACCACTTCATCTACTTATTAACTGCTGTGTATAGAAGAACATTCCTTTTAAAACTCAGGTGAGTGTATTTCAATGCGTTAACATTTAACGCATTTAAATTTGCTGCCAATAAAACATCATTTTTTACCAGACAAACTGCTGTTACGTAATAAAAGTTTTTACAGAGGAAATGATATTTTATATGCCGGTAGGAAATGTTAACGAATACCTTTAGTAACTAATATTTTTACTAATAACTGTTAGTGCCTTAACTTATAGTTTATTAACAATAATTCTTGGTTAACATTGCTTGCTTCGTAACAAACCAACCTCATCTTACACCTTATTTAATATTCGGTGGAATATTCAATATTGTTAAGTCATAACTGGAAATCAGTAGGTCCTTACTTATCTTTTTTTAAAATATCTCATTTTATGATTAATTTATATTTTGTGATTCGATTTGAAGAGATATAGTTTATTCCGATCGTAGAAATATTGGTTTCATTTTCACCAAAACATAATTTATTACTTAATCATATTCTACATAAAGCAGATAGTATTTAGTGCTTCGTTGGACAATCTGCTGTAATAACTTTGTTATTTTATATTAGTTGAGGTTCGTTTACTGTAGACTAAACTAGCTATCGGAAATTACACTTTATTTTTACAGTCAAGTTGTAATAGTTTATTGACGTTTGCTTTATTTGGTAAAAGGTACACGGTCAACACCTATTTTACTATAACATTTACTAGTATGCCTGCTACTCACTATACTATTGACCGCTAATGCCTTTGCGTGTTAGCTACACTAATCTCTACTATGTATAGGCATATAGTAAACTTTTATTCTAAAAAAGCTGATTCAATTATTTGTAGGGAACTTATTATTTTATTTCTACCTAATAGCATATGAAATGATATATACACGAATAACATAACGTTGCATTGTATTAAATCCTTTTTCAATTGCTCGCGACGCATGTCGCATATTTTGAGTTATTTATTCTTATATTTATCTTCCTGCAGTACGCGTATACTTCGTGTTTCGTATGTATAAGCAACACAGATCTAGACTAAATATTTTCCGCAATTATTGCCTCCTGGTACACGTTCGTACTGAATGTTCTTGTGCTAAGGTTCCTAAAAGATTCGTTTGTTTCCTTTTAGCTTTTAGAGACTCTAATGTGTCTATTTTTTTTCATAAACATGTTTTAAATCTTGAAACATAGTACTTTTTTCTAAAATTTCATTAACACTATGTAAAAAATCAATTTATTTCAATCAATTTCATTTCTCTTACTGAAACTCCAGATAGGAAATATCGAGAAAATAGCTACCAAAAAAGCCAAAGCTGTTGCTTTTGTTCCAATTGGGTTTCCAAAAAATTACCTTAATATGATTGTATGTTGGTAACTGAGCATTATCATAACGAACAATTACGGAACAAGACAAATAAGAGGAAGGAAAATAATCCAGTTTTATGTCATGATTATTGATTAAAACTAAAAATAATTGACTAATTATAAAAATATGACTGAGATAAGTTTAATTCTTGGAGTTTAGTTTCTATGTAAATATTAAGTTGTAAGATATGTAGATTTCTAGGTTAGCTAGCGTCGAATGCTGAATTGAATTTCTTCTTCTTTCAAATATGCCACATGTATATTTAATTTATCTCGTGTAAAACTTTATGTTAATGCATGCACCCTTTAATACAGCACTTACATTTACTACTACTAAAACAGAAAGCTACATCAACAATTATGAAGAAAAAAAGGGATGTATCCAGCGAAGTTCAACTATGTCTGACGAAGTAGATTTATAACGTAGAAAACGTGGCTCGGTTAAACATAAATTAACATTGTAAGCAATTGAAGGCAAAATAGAAATCGAATGCAATGGATCAGATATAGAAAATGACAAAAATCTTTTGAACATTAAATTTTTAAATATTCAAGCGATATGAAAACTGTATGAATACAGTAAATGAATGAAATAGCGTCAAATCACGATTTGATTAGCAAGTTATCTGATAGTAACAATAGTCTTCGTGTTAATCCCTCCACTAATAATGAGAATCTGGACAGTTTCCAATTCTGAGGTTGTTTGGGATAGAAACCATTATCTCGACAATATAAAACGACTACCGAGTTAGCAGCCGGTTTCTCCGATGTTACCCGAACACCCATAGGCGGACGTAGAAGGCAGAATAAATAATTAAATTATAAAAAATTATCTAGGAAAGTTCAGTAGCTACCACATAAAGATTCAGCACATACAATGCTTGTTACCACACACTCATACCAGCGACATACAATTGAGTTTCAAATGCTCCTTGGGGTGCGTTACCTACAACCCCTAGACAAAAATTCATACTGGCGGAAGTTTAGGAACTATTATATAAGGATTCGGTATGTAGAATACCTATACAGATACGAAACTGCCATCAAACTGTCATTCATTTACGCAAATGACTAGGAAAATGCACAAATTGGTTACAATTTACACATTTCGTTAACACATATCAATTCAACAATTTCTTCAGTTCAAATCTTTTTTTTATTCAAGAGCAGCTCTTGTAGATAACACTGCGCAAGTTGTTAAATCACAAAATTACCATATAGCTTAGGATTTACTTTGTAGTCGTTATAATAGTAATCAACTATTAATATATAACCACATGAGCCATTTTTGACATTCTTATTGTAACGAAAGGAACAGTTTCAGTATTTCGTCAGAAAGTAGACAATATTGAACGACATTTACGATCTCTGCAACTTCTGCAGCAAAAAACAAACAGCATTAATTACTCGCATACTATTAAATAAGTCAGACTATAAAACCGCTAGGAAATTGAAAGAAAAAAGGAGAATGTCATACTTAAAGATTTTAAGGAATTCTTAATAGGTAGGTCAATAAAGATTTAATCAATCCTTATTATGATTTAACACCATTAAATATTCCATCAAATATTAAACTAGCAGATCCCAATATTGGTTAAGGTGAATAAATATATTTACAATTAGGCACAGGAATCTTGCTAGATGGACGATTAATCTTGGTAAAAAAGCAAATGCTTCAAAATACAACTTCTGTCTAAGTAATTCTAGGTGTGCGAAACCGAAGGCATCTCATTTCCATTTGATCAGAATTAAGATGATGTATAAAATCAATTACGACAATTTTGGGCCTTAGAAGAAAAAGATTATCTGGAAGTTTTCTAGTTGCTATCTCATTTAAACACACACCAGATAAAGTAAGAGAATCAAAGAATATGATAATGCGAAATATTATCGGCGCTAGGAAAACAATTAAAAAACAACCACGATTAATGCATAATTACAGGATATTTATCGAAGAAAACGAACAACTATGTCATATGAGCAATCACAACCAGAAAGTCATTAAAAATATCTATTACATCATGGAGTTTTTAGGACAGACAGTCTAACTACTAAACTTTAGTATTTGATGGTTTCATTCAACGATATGCAGTACACTGGACCAAACATTCAACAAGAATTGATATCTATATTAATTTGATTTAGACAACATAACTATGTATTTGTTCAGATATTGTAAAATTGTAAAATGTAACGATAAATTCTGGCAAAAGGATCGGATAGAAAATTGCAGAAGATTTTATGGAGGTTGAGTTCATGTAATGACATAGAAACGTATGAATTGAACACCGTCACTAACTGTACTAGATCAGCACCATTTCTGGCAATTCTATGTTGAATGGATGTAACAAGTGGATAATGACAATATATCTTAAGACCCAGTTGCCATCAAGGTAAAAATGAGAGATTTTTACGTGGACGATTTGATATTTGAAGCCAATATAATAGAAGGAGCAAGAATGCTATGCTAAAATATATCAATAATTTTTCAGCGAGTATAGAAATAAGAAAAACCCGTTGGGATTGTTAGTTTCAATTATAACGACAATAAAACCTAACCTTCAAAACCTGTGGTCGTTGAAATTAGCATGAACGATCCAGTACCAGATTACCTAAAGGGAAAGTGGTTTTAACTAAGTAGTGATATTCAAAAATGAACAATGTACAGATACGGAGATATGTATTTTGTAAAATACCAATTACAATGCAATTACATGATTTTAGTGATGTTTGTAACAAAGCATGTGTAAAAAGCGAGTGGATCAGTCTCAGTTCATCTAACGAAGAAGGTGAAGAATTCATTGACTGCGAAATGAACGTGTTACTATTGGACAGACTCAGGAGCAGCACTTGCTTAGTTTAAGTCTGAATCAGCTATTATCAATTAATATGACAATGGTACAATTTATGTAAAGACGAGCAAGGAACTAAGCAACTTAGGCAAATTTCAAAGTAGCAATAATTCAAATCTATATTATAAGATACCAGATATGGTAATGACTTGGTATTTTGTAGCTCCATATGCTTCTGAATTTGATGGTTTGAGAGAAGCTGAGGAGAAGTCAACTGTATTTCATCTCAAATGAATAGTAGTTACGTCCATCACATTTCAACACTGCATTATTATCAATATAAGGCATATTAAATTGAAGACCGTTATCCACTACATCCTTTCCTTTTCCAATTATTAACCCCAGCACATTTTTTTAATTGGACGAACAATTACTGCGAAAATTACGACAATAACATTGGGGTAGTTGGTCTAAAGAATATCTTGTACAACTCCAAAACGAACGAAGTGGACAATCAGTTTAAGGTACAATTCGGAACATTGGTCTTTAAAGGAAAGCAACTTATACATTGCATCATAGTGACTAGAAAGAATAGCGCAAGTTAATCTAGGTAACGCTATTGTCATCAGAGTTCTCTCTATTAATACTCCAGGTCGACTTTTGAAGCGAACAGCTTCCCAGTATTGAACCTGAAAAGAAAGTTGACGACCAATGAAATATCACATTATTATTTATATACTTACTCTGTATTGTTATATTTACTAAGCATTGTTATAGTTATCATTTATTGCTATAAGAACATTGTTCATAGAATTAGACGGTAATTAATAAATATCCTCCTCCGAACCTGGGTAGATTACATGAACGAATTTAAAGTAGCTACGCCAACACAATGTACACTAGGGTAACAGAATAAAATAGACACCTACTAATTAAAAAAAGATACTATTCTCGTTATACATACAAAATATTTTTAAATTTTTAAATTAGACTAATATTTTGTCGATCCACCTTTACTTGCGTGAAGTGCTGCGAGTCGTCGTGGCATAGAATCTATTAAATGATTAATGGTGTCTTCTGGAATATTTAACCACTCTTCTGTAACAGCTGCCACGAGTTCTTCCTTATTGCTGGGCTTTCGGGGTCGTTCCGCCATATTTGTCTGGATTATGTGCCAAACATTCTCTATCGGATTCATGTCTGGTGATTGGCCTGGCCATGGTAAAATCCGAATCCCCTGTTCCTCTTTCCATGTGGTTGTTGTTCTTGCTTTGTGGCAGGGTGCTCCATCCTCCATAAAAGTGACGTCTTCTTTAGATAAAATGGCGTTGTCGAATATCGGTAGTAGTCCTTCTGTTAATATTTGGATATATTTTGCCGCATTTATATTTCCGTCGCAGATTACTAATTGCAATCTTCCACCATACCATATCGCGCCCCACACCATGATGTTCACATCGCCGTATTTCACCGGCTGATGCAAAAATTTGTCCAGTTGCTGTGACGAACGTCTCCATACCCACGTGCGACCACCATCACTGAATTGGCAGTATCTGCTTTCGTCTGAAAAAATGACAGACCGGCAAAAAGTCTTCGGGCTTCGTTCGCATTTCGATTGCCCAAGCCATTCGGCGCCGTTTTTGAAACGCCGTAAGGAAAGGTTTTTTCTTTGCCACCCTTTTATACATCCCCACACTGTGGAGGTATCGCAGAACGGTGCGCTGACTTTTCTGTGAAGTTGCCGCAAGCTCAGCTGTACTTTTTCGCGGTTCTCTTAACACTTCGCGCACAAGCACCTTTTTACTTCTTTCAGAAGGTCCGGCATGTCCTGGTCTCGGCTCCACTGTTGTTTTTTCCTTGTGTTTAAATTGTGTAATCACACGGTTAACTGTGGACAACGGAATATTTAAAAATTTACTTATTTCACGTTGCGAAGCGCTGGGTTCACTCTGGCCAACGATGTGACCCCGGGTGAAGTCGCTAATATCACTCGAACCTTGTAAGCGAGGCATAGTTGTAACGATACTAACCTATGACGAATTCCTTCCGATACATCTACCCCTACCCTAATGACAAGAACAAATTCTTAATTCGTTCTTAGAATTTAGCTGTTTACATATTTATACCGCTTTACCTGGTGTCTATTTAATTCTGTCACCCTAGTGTACTCATCCAATTACGGTTCTCAAGAGCTATGTGCTACTAGTAAAATAAGCATTGTAGGACACAAATCACTACTAAACCTGCTGATCAGTCTGCTACCAGTCTTTAATACTTCACTTAACGCACTATACACAACCGTGAAGTATTAATTTTAAAATTGAATAGCGGGAAAAATAACTTCGTTTGGTAAGATGCTAAAAGGGAAGTTCTGGAAATAAAACAATTAATATAGCTAT
This sequence comes from Trypoxylus dichotomus, assembly GCA_023509865.1. Lineage (NCBI taxonomy): Eukaryota > Metazoa > Arthropoda > Insecta > Coleoptera > Scarabaeidae > Trypoxylus > Trypoxylus dichotomus. Next base: position 30,467,501 of record CM042079.1, read on the forward strand.
CAGCAATATCCCCATACTAACGTACAGAGATATGCACAAAGTAAACAAATGTGGAGAAAGATCCTTGTAAACCCTAAAATTATAAATATTGGGATCCAGCAATTTTAGAACTGTTCTACTGAATCTGATCATAATATGATTTTGTCCGTATACAAGAAGAATTTCCCACTTACGTTATACATTAATATAAAATTATTTATTGAAAATCTCCTCAAAGTACAAAAAAAATCTAACAATACTTAATACACACAAATTTAAACCAAATAATTGCATTTGGATTATATCTAAAACTAGTACATAATTTACTAACATGTAATATAAAAACGATTTATGGTGTAAAGAAGTATCAATTTTTCTCTTTGAAGTAATTCTCGCTGAAATAAATAAAAGATGGTAAATAAGTAATGAAAAGATCTAAATTTTAAGTCTTACCATCCTGGAACGTTAGCAGGGTCATCACAAGTAAATATTTCTTCATTGTAAACTTTACCAGCGGAACACGACCCTTTCTGAGGCATTACACCATTTCTACAGATATAGAATTTTTGACAATCCTGCGGATGGGGATATGTTGGATGGGGTAGTTTTCTTCCATCTGGTCCCGCTACAGTTTCATCAGGACATATAAAACCGTCCTCTAATGCATCTAACGTGAAACAGACCTTGATTATGTACTTGCTACATGAGGTCCGTAAAGAATCAAGTAACCTTTTTTAGGCTTTTGACAATCCTTTCGATTGGTGTCTGTTACCCATGCACATGTACTAGCCACATCATCATAAATTAATCCTGGGGGGCAAGATAGTTCATGCGGAACACCGTCAACACAATTGAAAAACTTATCACAAGCCAAAGGATCTGTATGACGATAGTAGCCGTTGGCTCTCGGACATCCTGGACTAGGCTTAGGTTCTTCTAAACAACATAAAATATAATGACTTAGTGAGACGGTATTTATTATCAAAAGTAATTCAATTGTTTTCATTAGACAAAAGGAATGTATCTCATTTAAGGCAATTACGTAAAAAAGAATATCTAATTAATTAATTTCCACGATGTAAAGGTGTTATATATTCATATTACAGTAAATATAAATTACCCACAACAAAACTATTTTGTTTAACTAAAACACTCTCTATATGATATAAAGAAAATAAGAAAGAAAATTTCAAAATGTACACACATTTACATAGAAGTCGCAAAAACGGTGGGGTTTTATAACACAAATTATCGATACATTCCAGACCACACAATGACATTATGCGGGACACGTATTTTAGAATCTGATGGGTTATACGGTATTAGAGCTAATGGAAATCTATCAGTTTGGGAAACATGTTTTCTGAATAATTAATTGTGTGGCGTGAAGCGTACTCAATTATATACAATTTACTACCTATTTGAATTAGAGACAATAGAGCTAAAAACTTGTAGCAATACGTCCTGTGTCTATTACAGCCGATCACCTCTTCCAATCTCTGATGCTACAAGATTACCGCACAACTGGGTGCCCCTCAAACTTTCCCAAATTTGTATGACGCGCAACAACAATAACGGGCGACGATAGTAGGCATACGCGATGTGCCAGCCTTAGCAAAACAACTTCTCTGTTAGGTAAGACGTTTGTAAGCTAATCTTTTCTTTAATTTACTTTCGCGTTATTCATAGTTTTATACTACAATACAAAGAAGTCATATAAGTCAAATAAATGTCTAATAATATCCCGCATCGATTTCAATAATTTGAAAACGAGTGGATTTAGGTATAAGACGTGAAATATGCTTTACCCGCATTTCTTCGAATATAATATATAGACATTCTCAAAAATGGAGGTTCCTATTTACAATTAAACTCTTTTGTTGAATATCTTAGTGTTTCGACTAGGTATTTAGAACCGTGATATATAACAAGTTTGGTAAGTATGTATAACAACAAAAATGCATTTCATCCTCTGAGAGCTTTATTATCGAAGATAAAGCAAGAGTATAAGATAAATAGTTCAAGGTGTTATAATTGTTGTGAATATGAACACATGGTAAAACTTTGCAAGAAAGAAAAAAAGGATATCAGATCACAGACAAAGCAAGAAACCATATTTTACATTTCATTCAATATCAGAAATAGACAAAAGAATGTATAGCATAGTTTATATTGATATTAATTTCATCTCAAAGTAAGCGTAAAAGTTAACAATAAGTAATGTGTTATTAATAACAAGAAATTAGGTATTGCTATAATAGGACTAGCTCGTCATTGTACATTAGGTAAAAGAGAAGCAATTTTTACAATGAAAGAAATAGAAGTCTCCATTTCAGAAATTTCGCAAGTATTAAACTATTTCAGAAAATTAGTACAAATTGTATTAAGACATATTAGAAAATAAGAGACGAACAAGAAAACGTAAAACGACCGCACGGCAAGATAAACTTATTCGACGGTTAAGTCAAATGGATGCATTTTTTACACCTAGTCAGATAAAAGACGAATTTAACAAACAATTTCATGCTAACATATCTGCAAGAACGGTCCGTTATCGCCTCGATGAATTTGGCTTACGTGGGTGCATTAAGCAAAATAAGCATCGAATATCAGGAAAATATTTTATATATGCAAATAACGTAATTAAGCAAGACATAATAAATGCGAATACTAAACTAAAAATAAATGTGAAAGCTGTTTTGAAATACCTAGAATAAAGTCAATTGGGTCCACTTGTAAAACAAAATGAAGAGGTAAAATCGACGACAGACAAAATAATAAGAAAGAGCGAAAGAGCATAAGAACTGAGATAATATTACAATATGAAATAGGTGTACATAAAGCAAATATGATAGCCCGCGATAGAAAGTAGTAGAAGAATTGTACAAACTAAAAAAAAGAGCTAGTCTACCAATTCCATCCTTGGCACACTTATGTTTGAATCACCAGAATACATATTTTGAGACATCAATTTTTAATACTTCTGGAAATATACGTAAATATTATGGAACGATTTACTGCTAAAGTTATATCATTTTTTAGATTCCTTTTATACGATATAAAAGTTTGCCCGAATTACGTCGAAAAATATTAACCAAGCTTTCGAAAAATAAAAAAAAGGAGATATTGAAATCATCGCATGAACTCAATAAATTCACCACTCCTTAGGCATAACTTGCTTGGTAACTTGTAGGTGTGTCATTTATTTGTCATACACACGAAAGTAGTGAAGTCTCCCACTTCACTCTATTGAATAACTATGCGACTATATTACAATATTTGAGTAATACTTACGCAAAATGGTTCTATCACCGCAATCTATATTGGCGGGTATATCACACCGTTCCTTGTTAGGATCACTATCATCAAATACTAATCCATCTGGACATAATTTCTGTTCGTAGTTGCCTTTAGAACAAATGTAGTATAGATCACATTCTTCAAGATCTGGAAAGAATCCAGTTCGTTCCGGGCATGTAAACGTTTGCGCCTGACTATCTGAAATAATATTAAAGCTCCTATATATGTATACATACGCGTCATAAAAAGTTGCTTTCAAACAATCGTTTTTAATAATAATAATAGCTGGATCTAACGAAAATTTATTTTTTCCCGTATTGTACACGGGCTACATTTTTATTTTAAATAAATATTAGTACTATTGTTACGAACTCTAAATCATCGAGAATGTTTCGTTTGTTATATTCATATTTTTATATTTATGTATCTTGCAGTTCAATATTTTTTAATGTGTTATTTGTTATTTTTCTTATGTTCTTATGTTGTACATTTATGTATATATTGTCATGAATTTACTCCAATCTGTATATGTATATGCTAATAAAAATACTTTAGCGCAAAAGAAATCGCTTAAAATACATTTATAACATATATTATATTAGCGCGCTGTTGCTGCAGAATTTAGCTCAGCGTTTTACGGCAGCACGCCCGGTACGTATTCAGTTGTCATAGCAGCGTTCACGTCGCAAGAAGCACAATAATACGACTGCCGGTCTGTCGCGACTCATTAACTGGCTTGGGATACTTCGAACGTATTAGACGCCCAATATGTAATCATCCCTTTAGCACAATTGCCGATTTAAGGTTTTCTGCCTGACGGGGCTGTGACAAGGGCGCAAACAAAGTATCGTTTACTGACATACATATAAGCACACAGAAACAAAGCGAAGTCTACGGGCTCACACGCACATTAATGCGAAGCCTATTCTACGAAAACTTACGTATAGCAAATAAATATTATACGAAAGTTATAAGGACCGACTATTAATCACCACAGTCACCCTATTGGGTTTTCCAGCTCCTAAACAAAAGTATTAGTGGGTTTCTAATTCAAACAAACATATGTAAACCGTACCAAACAATAAATTAAATTTAGAGTATAAAATCTGTAACAAAAGCAAACACATTTAAGTATATACATATACATTTATACAGACTGGTGGTAACAACGAATTATTATTATATAAACACACAGAATTGTACTTCTTTTTTATGAGTTCTTTAATATATGTATTAAACAGACTCTGAGTTTAATTTACGAAACCTACCAAGCAGTTCACCGGCAATCGGTCCAATAAACCAATTGGACATGTAACGACTACTATAAAAACTTATTAATTGAAATTAAACAAAAGTGTTATATAACAAAGAAAACAGGACACTGTGCAGTAATACTAAGTAAATGCGATAGAATACAAATAATTATTTCGTTTTCTCTATTTTTAAATATTCCACAATCCAATATTTAAAAAGATGAAAATGTTACAATTGTGAAAATTGCACTTCACTTCCTTTTAATACAATCGATTCTGAGAGTTACGAATCACGGGTTACTTTTTGCTTTGCAAACTTTTCTTTTTTTAACTGGGGAAAGAAAAAAAGGAAACCCAAAAGTAAATTTCTGCAGTTAATTAAAATAAACAAGAATGAGTAAAAATAGTAAAATACAAAATGGCCACCGTACCTGTTTTCGTTTCGGGGAATCAATAGGATGTTAATATGCAATAAGGCTTTACCAATACTTAATAGATAGAATTGGCTAAACAACCACTACTTAATCCAAAACAGCCCTAATTCTCTGCAGTGGTTTATGGCCTAATACCTTAATTTGGATAGAATTGTTCTTCAATTCTCTGCCTCTAAACTTGTTTTAACCATATTGTAGCCAGCGTAAGAGCTATGCGTTGAGACATACACTCAACCCAAAAAAAGTTTTGCAAAGCAAAGTAGTACACGATTCGCAACGCTCAGAATCGAGTACACATCGTTGTCGAAAAGAATATGACAGAAACAGGTTCTCCACGTAACAGTAACTGTGTTTCTGTTATACACAACCTCCTCCTCTTTATTAATTCCCTGATATTCATAGCAATAAAAACATATTACCAATACTTTACAGCAAACCAGCTACAGGTAAATCAAGATATTTTTCTTCTCAATGCAGCAACAAAATTAACTCAACGGAATTAAATTACATAAAAATAAGCAATTTATATAACATTAATAACAGTTAAAGTCGCATTTACGAAACTGTTCTTTTTGGATGTTACTAAATGGAATGTTGCAATCATAAATATTAATACCGTTAGAAATTCGGCATTGGGTTTTTGATCGCGCTTTTTATCGGATTTTCATCAATACCATTTCCAAATCAGTAAATCTCTTTTGTACGTCAAACACCTTCCACGATATCTGATTGTTTTGATGTGAACTTTCGAACATAATCACAGGTTTTTCGCCCAGTCATATTTGCGCCTAGAAGACGGTAACGCCTAACAAACTAAATTGGTAACTGTAGACTGAGATTCTTTACGTGATTGTTAAGTTTTTCTTCGCGCGATACTTCGCGGAATATAACTTGCCTCTATTGTTGTTCACGGTTTGGCACTAGCTTTGCAAATCTTGCTCATAATAAGCGAAAACATCAATTTGGAAATGAAAGAAATACTTGGATTTAGATATACCTAAAATAAGCGACTGAAGGACAACAGGTTTGGTTAATCATTTCGTGTATGCATAAAGCAAAAACAGTAAAACTGGAATTTGTAAGTGCACAGAACAAATAATCTTTCCTCCTCTTTTAGAAGTGTCTCAAAGGTATATAAATAAAGATTAGACTGGATAAAAAATGTTAAGAATAAATATACAACCATATTGGTGAATCATATCAAATTAGGTTTTAAACAAAGAATGTTCTGTTTGGAAGCAACTTTATTAACAATTTTTGTTTGCATTGCACGTTTAAATCTAAATTGTAGAAAAATAACACAAGGAAGTAGGAAGTTCTTCTATTCATTAAGATAGTGTATAAATACTTGAACCAATTTCTGCTAATAATACTTGAAATCAGAAATTGTAAAGCATTAAGCATCCAAAACAAGTTTAAAAAATGACATTTTAATGTTCTATTTATATAGTAAATGTTCTTTCTACAGTTATATACATTTATATAATATTTTTCAAGGAGAAAATAACTATAAAATTTCACTATAGTATTGAATAAAATATTATATAATACAATAGTATAAGACTAACGAAATTTTTGTCGTTTATTACTGTTGCGATAACTGTCTACCGTGCAAAGGTATCACCTGTAAACATGATTCTATCGTACCTCAAAAATAGATCCCTTTTCATATTTCTTTTATATTACATACGAAAAACTAAACAAAATGGGGTAAGCATTTAAATACGAAGTGTGACACTTTGAAGTTTTTAAATATTCTAGTTAGTTTTAAGATGTTCATACCACATGTAAGTAATGTATATTCGGAACATTTAAAAACTATAATTACATAAATATAATAGATTTACTCTGTAACAGTTATAGAACTATAATATATTTGTTTGGTTGCAACTTACCTACAGTAAAAGCAATAGAAAATAGAAGAAAGACAAACCACAACATTTTTAATTCACCGTCTAACAAATACAAGCGAAGAAAAGAATATGTATACGCGACAAAACTTGAAAATATTTTCGCAAAGCCAGTGCGCCAGACGGGGAAACGTGAATTTAAAACCCGACTCGAGGAAAGTCACAGAAATACTTTTACCCTTGGGTCGAAAACACGTATTGCCGTAGAGCTGTGTCTTGAATGAATTCAGTCTGTTATGCTTCTTCGTTCATTAAACTAGTCGGTAGCAAATACCTATTCGTAAAATATTATCGTTCCTACTACAAGATCGTGTGTGATAAAATTTCTTTGCAAATAGCGTAAAAGTACGTTACATAGCATAGCGGTTCAAATAAATGACCCGTAACATTATATATAAAGTAACTGATGTAAAATTATATTTTGAAATATACAATTTTACTTTAGGTATATACAGTGAAATCTCCCTTGAACGGACACCAACGGGACCAACTGACGATGTCCGTTCAGGAGGGATGTCCGCATAAAAGAAATATGTAGTAGATACAACAAAAATCGTGTTTTAACGAAAAATGAATATATTAAAGAAACTGGGACATTTAAGTCGTATTTGTATATAAATGTTTTTAAAATAAATAAGAAACTTTAAACTTAAGAAAAAAAGTTTATTTCCTTTAGATATATACATACAAAGTATAATATATGTACATAGATACATAGATGTAGTATGTAATACAAAACAATGAAATGAATAGTCACTTTAACCACGCAAAAATTCATATATTGTTGTTTGTCTTCTCTTTTTCTTTAAAATGGCGTCTTGAAATCGTATTTCTAATTTAGAAAGAAGGTCCAAAGACTCTGTATCTCTATGATTTTCGACAAAACATTTGAGCTGCTTGGTTAGGGTAATAGCTTTACCGTAATTTGGGATAGCTTCTGTTGGCACTGGAACCTCATCATCAGAATCTTCCGAAAGTTCTTGTATTTCAACTGAATTTGTAATTTCTTGTTCTGAATCTGGATCTACAACATACAAAGCTTCATCTACGTTCAAAAAATCATTAAGGTTTTCATTATCCGTCAATTTCAATAAATTCTTATTTTTGAGGATATCTGAAAGTACACTAAGAGGCAAATCATCTTCTATGTCAGATGTATCAGCGTCAATTAACTGGTCTTCACTTTGCATATTTACATGATTAAATCCTACTTTGCGGAAGCAATTTTGAACTGTCTCTTTGGTTACTTGATCCCAAGCGGTTTTTGCCAAATAAACTGCATCCAGTGGTGTAATTTTTTTTATTAACTCAAAATCTGTACCAGCAGTTTCAATGTTTACTAGCAGATGTTTGAGTATTAGACTTCGGTAATAAGTTCGCAAATATTTATCCCCTATTTAAGTTTTTATTATTATAACTGAAATTCAGGGGACGAAGTCTGGAAAAAATATGGCGGGTAAGTTAGTTTCTCTTGTTCTTCTAGGTGCAATACATCTATACATCGGAAATTAAGCAAGGTAAACTAGCCTAATGAATTTTATCTAGTAAAACTCATTTTCTGTTTTGCTAGATAAAATTCATTAGGTCAAATATGACATCTTATAATATAGAACAAATGCTGAATATCAACTCAGTAAATGTTTAAAATAGGTTTGCAAAGAAAAATATTGTATATTCTCAAGTTTTTCACACATGTTGGGAAATATCACGATATACTTTGAGTAACTTTGACAAAGCTCCTCGATTGTCTCACGCTGTTAAAGTAAAACGAAGTGATAATTCGCGCTCTTAAATAACGATATTTATAACATATTATTAATAGAAGGCTACCAATTAATTTTGTTTGTTAAGGCGGTTGATGTTTTAGTGGATGAGAGTAGCAGATCACCATTTACATTATTAAAGATTTTTCTGGTGTCCTAGAAACGGTGTTAAACTAAAAGTAATATAGACTTTTAAATTGTTGCTTTGTAGGTAATTTCTTCACTAAGGTATTTACGAATATGGTTCAGCACTCTTAAGAAAGACGTATTTTTCATTGAACAACTCATGTTTACTATTTTATTTTTTGTTTACTTCATACTCAAAGACATACTTTTACTTTAATGCGTAATATTTAGACTATCACCGATTTTTTAAAAAATATGTGAAAGAAAACAAATGGATTAGTTATGATATAAACATCGAACACACACCTGATATGATAAAATGGAAGAAAAAAAAAGAATAAAAAGGAATGAATTTTAAACCTTATTCGCATTTTACAAAACATAATCTTTAGTATTAAGCTTCTTGCTCTTCCACCGCCTTTCAGAAGTCTGTATAAACTACCTAAAATTATAAACTCGCCTCCGCTAACTTCTACACACAATTCTATAAAACTATAGAAATAATTTAATTTCCTTTGCTTCTAGTCTATTTCTGTCATTGGTTTATACAGAAATAGATATGCTTCTGTTGGATCTACATTTATTAAAATATACACTGTTCCACTTAACAAAATAACAAACAATGCTTACATAACCAAATTTCTATCATAAATAACTTTTACTGCTACATTCACATTTAAAAAGACATCGTTAAATACTAAATTTTCATGCTACAAATAAACCAATTGATGATTTTATCTTCAATCGTAATATTCCCCTAACTGCCGTAATTATACGTTTACAACATTGCTACATTATGCTTTAATTAAAATCAATCAGGAAAGTGTAATATAAATTATTTATATAACTTCCTTTTACTGCAGTGCTAATGTTCGACGCCAATATTTATTAGTTACCTAATAACCTAACGATCTACAGGAAAAAAAAAGATAAAGGGTACTATACGCAGTAAAACTGAACTTTCACTTATATACAGATATATGTGATGTATGTTGCGTGGCTTTTTTAATAAAATACCTCGTTTTTTGTATAAAACGTACCTTTATTATTACATAACATAGATATTTAAATTTAGGATGTTGTTTAACAGACATGTTCTTAAAGTGTAAATAAATAATTTTCATTATACGTATTTACACGAATCACATATAATATTTAATAATATACACATATAAAAATAGGAAAGTATTTCTATAGAGTTAAAGAAAAACAAGTGAAAGTAAGACAGAATTCCAAAAAAATAAATTGCAGTCGATAACAATTGAAAACAAACAGATCTTACATAAGTATAACAAATTACATTAAGGGTATAACTGCGGAAAGAGTGACAGAATAATGAAACGCTAAACTACAGCATAAGTGAATTATGCTTTTTTGGTCGGGGGTTTGTTTGGTTCATCTTTATACCAATCCTCACTAAAAAATAATAAACATTTTAACCAAAAGCGGAAACAAAAGTTCGATAGCTCTTACCATCCAGGTACATTTTCCGGCGCATCACATCGTTGCGATTCCTCGTTATATACTTCTCCTACTTGACAGCCCAAATCTCTTGGTTCTTGACCATTCAGACAAACATAAAATCTTTGGCAGTCAGTTGGGTGTGCATACTTAGGATGTACCACAAGTTGACCATTGGCATCTGTTTGAGAATCTTTTGGACATTCAAACCCATCCTTTAATTTATCTATACAATACACAATGCTATTTCAGAAAACGATTTCTCATAGATATATTCAACAGATATGTTAGCTAACGCCTTCTGGCGCTACTAAAGAAACCAAAGAAATAATAGAAATTTTAAACAACGGTGATTAATAATAATAATAACTAATAATAACATCTTACTTTCTTTAGATTCACAACCTTCACGTCCTGCTGCATCAGGCCAAACACAGGTGCCACTATATTCATCGAAATGGAGTCCATTAGTACATTTAATTTCAATAGCCTCTCCTTCAATACAATTATAGAAAATATTACAAATACTTGGTTCTGGGTGGGCGAAGAAACCATTGCGACGAGGACAATTTTTAGATGGTTTTGGTGGTTCTAAAATTTTATAAATTAGTCACATTACATCACATTTAGTTTTACAGATATAGAATTCTCATAGACCTTGTAATCCAAAAGAAGATTTCTTTTAATTTAGTTAGAAAATATCACTTTAGGAAATAACGTAGAGATTTACAATTACTCAAAAAAAAAAAAGGTTAGATTATAGTCAAGAAGCATCTTGTAGGGCCAGTTAAAATTAGAAGTTCAAATAGCATTTAAATTCCTCCTTGTTAGTAAATGTATCGATGTAATAATTTAAGGAAAAAAATCGTACGTAATTGTGTACGATCCCCACACTCGGCGTTGAAAGGTTGGTCACACTTGTTTATTTTTCTAATTGTTGGATCAAATACCAAACCATCAGGGCAAAGTTTTTCTACTCCAACCCCGTCTTGGCAATCGTAAAATTTGTCACACTGGTTTGGATCTTCGTATTGCCCATCCTTGGGAGGACATTTGAATTGAGCATCTAAAATAAGAGAAAAACTTGAATATGAACTTTCATAATTATAACATTACTTATATATTTAGTACTCGAGTGCATTGTAAGCAATTAGCCTGTTAACTAATTATAAACACAAGACTATTATAAGTTATAGATAAAATATTCATATACATCAATGCAGCCATATTTGGTTCGCCCATGTTGCCGGTCACAAAAGTTGATCGCGTTTTAAAATTGTTTGTATGTGGATTTGACAGAGTACTCAAAATATCTCTCCGTGCAAAACTTTTCACATGTAAAAAATGCTTGATTAACACAAAAGAACACAGTGCTTCTACTAAAATGTCGTATGGTACGCAGTACAAGTAATTATTTCAAAGTTTATAGATAAAAATAAGCTAATGCCTATACTCGTACTAAAGCAAATACACAGTTGTAAAAGTTACTTCGTATTAAAAAGACAAAAACGGTTTTCCAAAATCAGTAATACAATCAAAAGCGTTGCTTAACTAAAAATAATATCTATTTTTCTAAGTATATTAAAAGTAACGGTAAGTTAACCATAACCCTTAACTAGTGTTTTTTTTTCTATTTATATAAAAGATTTACAACAAATTACAATAAATTTGCGAGGATGTTGGTGCTACTGAATATGGAAAACAATTAAGAAACAAAATAGTTACAGCGTTATTAGATAAGACGAAATAAAAAACACGTAAAATACATGTATCTGTACAGGCACATAATACTTCCTATATTTTGTAACTTGTAATTTTATACTGCTGCCAAAATTCCCTGTAAGCAGCAAGATTGCAAAACGCACTGTTTTCAATATCTCGTGTTTCCAGTAATAATTAGATTGTACTAGTCAAGCAATTATTTGAATTATTTACCCAACGAAATTACAACATTTTTCACAAAATTATTTCTTTCAAGATACCCAAAACTTTATCAAGTCAGTTGAAATTCCCTTATTATAATTAATCTGAGCATTTAAGTGCAATTGATATTGCTAGCAAGGAATTCAAAAGCATTGGCTGCGCCTTCTCTATGTAAAAAAATCGAACCTTGAAAAATACCGCACACTTGAAATCAATTTCCATGGTCGTAGCGGCAAGCAAAACTAAAATATTTCTATACACATACATTCTCAAATATTCTTAATTGTAAAGTAGGATCAAGAATTCAGGTGAAATAAACATATTTTATCTCACTGTGAAACAGAATGTTGTTTTGAAAATAAAGTTTCAGTACTTTATTAGTTTGAGGGCTTCATATAATATATATATAATTATTTAGTGAAACGTTTGACATTTAATTTAACACTGTACCTAAGATAAAAGGCAATACAGTCTATTGCCAAACCAAGTTACCGAATTGAAAAGTAAATTGTCCAAAAAAAAACCCTGTAATGCCCCAAAACAAAACTAAAAACTAGAACTTGCAAAGATATAATAATCTCACTGTTTTGACGAGCTAATGTGTGTTATGTATTTGGCCTGATGATATTGTTTGTTAAAACTTTCGACAATCACGGTGATTGTTTCATTTGTAAATTCCTGAATTACGTTTAAAAGAATGAAACGCAGGTGTCCATAAATAATCCCTAAATACTAATAGATGATTCCAATTTCACTCAAGTTATAACTGATACTGCAGTATCTGTCCGGGGAAATCTTATCTTTGTGTCCAAATGTTTTGTTGGGAAACCAGAAAGCAGACAATTGTAAAAAATTAATGAGAAGCATGATCATCAATTTTAAGAAATTGTATACTGCAGTCTGCTTAAAATTGCGTTTCCATCAAAGTCACTTGGATTGATTTTCGTAAAACTTGGTACTTTCCGGAAAAAAATACGAAAGAGATTCCACCAAGACTTAAAGGAAATGTGTAGGGCTTATACTGTATATACTTCTGTTGTGTAAGAAGTACACATCTGGAGTAAGTTATAAAAGCGAATCATACAAACAACCTGATTTGTTTTTTATTTAATATAGTTAATAAGAACTTGCTACTTACAAGTTATAATGCGTTCTTTTCTTGTTTAAAATACTGTGTTGCTAATTTATGAAGGAATATTTTCCATAGTTTTGCGTATTTTTATTTACTTACTTTTTTTTTATGAATGTATATAATAGATTAGAAGCCAGACTTAGTTTAGCCAAATTTAATAAAATATGAACAAATCAACGCAATAAAACATTCTTGACAGTAAAACTTTTGTTCGCCGGTGTAATTTATGATTTATTAGTGTAAAAAAATTGAAATATAAACAAAAATGGACACTTTTGGTGGACCAATATCTACTGTTCACTACTCCTTGGAAAAAATGTGGAATGGGGTTAGTACTATTTTAAAAATTTTGCAGGGGGACTCTTTGTGCTTAATATTTTCATTCGCTAATATTTCATTATCTACTAACTAATTGCACAAGTATAATTTAAAATACGTTGATATCCTTTACGAAATGGAATTTATGAATGACATTTACCGCGGATATAAATGCTGATTGAGCAAGCAATATTTAAAACTTTGGTTTGTATTATCAATGAATAACAAATTATAAATGCAAGTTCCATAACTACAGATATTTTACATTTCTATATCAAAGGAATATACACAAGTCAAGTTCGAATTCCGGCTTTAGTTTGCCAATAAACGCGTAGAGTACAATTATTTTGGAGTACACTTTCATGGCGAATTTTAGACCTTTTGAACTCTCATAATTTAAATAATATATACAATAAACTTGCTACAAAACTAACTTGGCGTTATAACAGTATCACAATTACGGTATTATCCTTACGTGCTTCCACGTAGCCAAGGTCGTATACTACTTATTAATAAGTAACAGGAAAATTAATTAAGCTTAAATAGAAACAGCCGTTGGATGCGTGAAAATATTTCCTAATAGCAGAGGATGATATAACATTCATGAATTAGTGATTAGGTACAACCACATATCTCTGAGCGTTTACTGTTTAACCTTTAACTTTAGCGAAAGTGATGGATACCATACAAAATTAGCAAGATTGGTATTTCTATGAGAATGTGTAGTGGTTACTCCTTAGTGCAGAACCTTCATAAATATCCATGCATACATGTCTAATTTTACTTTAAATGCACAACATCCTTAACTACCACGTGTATTATGTAATATATTAGGATAAACCACAAGTATAAAAAAATTAATAAATAGAAATATCTAAAAATACAACTTATTTCTGGGTATTATTTCTGTCAATTGCAAATATAATAAGTGAATAAACGTGTTTCAATTATACTTTGAGATGAATACAATTATATTATATCTTGACAATAGTAAAAGTATAAAAGCACGTACCAGTATCCTCTAAAAAACTTAATATTCCGATAATAATCTGTTGGAGCTTTTCCCGCTACCAGTACATAGCAAACACGTTTTGCATTTTTTGAAAACTGGTAGTTACATATATAAAATATTCAAACAAGTATGTATTCAGTAACAAATTAATCTAGAATTTCATTGATACTTGTTTGTAAAATTATTTTTTATGTTAACTTTATGATGAATATTTCGACTTGATCCTGATCTTAAATATCTAAAATATACGGAAAAGGTTACGTATTTAGATAAGATATGTAGACAAGTGTTCGTATATATTATGTATCGACAACTATACGCAAATTTTCATTGTTTTAAGGATCAATACAAAATGTCAGTATTCAGTTTAGATTAACTACACACAGTTGCTGTCTGTTTATTGTCAATATAAGTTAACTTAGGAAATTGGTAGCATTTTACATTAATTAAGGTGCAGTTGGCAAAAAAGAAAGCAACTTATTAAGAAATTCAAACTTTGGTATTTTTTATAAGAAACTACTATTTACTAATTAAAAAGTAATTTAATTGGTGATACAAAAGTGTTATTAGTATTTGTTCTTAAATGAAAAAATTGGCGCATTTTAGTTTATGTATAAAATATAATCATTGTTTAAAAATTATAAATACCCCTTATATGTTATATTCTGAACGACAACGTCATAATCTATGAAAATCTCTTGGACATATTTGGTAATGATTTCTGGCGCCTTTAGTCAAAAATGCGTTTTATGTACAAATGGTTGATTCCATATTTTTTTCAAAATAACTGGAAAGCAAGCAAATTTAGGAGAAAGAGGTAGAATATGTTTTGTTCACACTTTTTAGTATAGAATTTTCAAAAACAGGATTCACTATTTGAAGAATATCGATTTTTTTGTTGAATTTTTCTGTAAATCACAAATTAAGCTTTGTTCGAACATTTTTAAAAGTACTTAGGTGTTCCATTTAAAAATATATTGAAATTTGACTTTTCTCCGCAATGTACTCTGCAACTACTTCTTCTTGTTGCGTTTAATTACCATCATTGTTAATTTAACCTATGTTCTAGAATCAATAATAACGAAGATAAAAATGGTACGTACGCAATGAATGAGCCTGCACGGTACTGCAGAAACCAGTTACTTAGATTAGGCATATACATAAATATATATATATGAATTGAAATCAAATGGTAAATCGCATGGCGCAGTTTCATAGAATACATTTACACTAACAACCTAGACAGCATTCGTGCAACTAATAGATTGTAGTAAGGAACAATTTGGGTTATTCACAAGGAAATAAAAAAATACCTAAGTGTTAGAGATCTTGAGTAGTAAAGGGTATGTCACAAAATTAATACCTTACGTCTGCTACATATAATGTATATTGATAGTATTCTTCTTTCCATAAATTTTTGACTAAATATATGGTATATAAAATTTGGACGAAATAAATTGTGCTAATAAGTTGCGGCTTTAATAGAAATAGTAACAAAACATAGGCACATATATTTGTGTTGAGAAAAAAATGAGTGAGATGAAAATTAGTTTAAACGTATACTGATTGCAAATTAGCTCGTACTGCATATTTAATACCTTTGCAATATAATAACAAATTTATAAAAATAATTCTTCCATGAAAAAAAGTGTAATTGAAGCGAGATTTAGCTACTAACTAGCTTTTAACAAACTATTAACTTCCAACTGGATACTACTACAAATTAAATTAGTCGAACTAATGTTAAGTCGATTAAACGCTCGTTAAAACTATTGACATAAAAGTAAAAGGAAATGACTTTTTATAGTAGAAATTTTAAAGCTTTTAATTGGTTAGGTTCAGAGTAAAAAAGGGTAATTAATCAAAACCTTGGGTTTTCCACTTTATACGGATGAGTATTTATTACGTACATACCGTTAACCTTTGGTATTTCATGGAAATTTAAAATGAAAATGAAAGGAGAACAAGAGAAAGTGTGAATTATCATTTTGCCTTACTTAATAAGAAATCCTATGTATCGCTACAGTTTTGTTATTCTACGTACGAATAGCAAAACGCAATGCTAAGTATTATTCGAAAACTATTTCTTTACTAAATGAATTAAAAAAAAGCACTTACGTGTTAGTGTCGCTAAGCCGAATACCAATATTACCGTGGTAAATTTCATGATTTTTAATGTTGGTTACTTTGAATGCGGAACTAAAATGTGCAAAGTGTGTAGGTGAAACAGTGTTCACCTCTAGAAAAGAACTACAGAAGGTGCTGTGCCTCTGATATATAAAAGCTCTTGTGTGGTAACTCACGTAAATATTATATGTGTCGGTGTATTGCAATCAGCAGCTTATTTAGATTTGGTTGACTGGTTTCTGTATCCCTACCCTCGTCGGTACTTTATCGTGAAATGTTTTAACCTTTTATTCCCATTTTTAGTACACTGTATTTCTTTGTTTGTATGCAGCAGACTTAATGAAACAGACGTCATATACTATTAGCTATATCTACGATAAATCAGTTTCCACAAAAGTGAAGAAGTTGTATAAAACATTTATTGTTAGCAGAACAGATTTTAATCAGCATGCATACACACGTGTAGGTATAGCAAAACAGTCCGTAACCTAGCTTAACATATACCTAATAGACACTTTGCGATTAATATTAATTCTGCGAGATGGCGAATAATGTAGAAGCTTAAATCAGAATGGTTATGAACTTCTATATTTCCAGTGGAATATCCTCTAGAGTATAGATTCTTCGAGTATGTTTAAATGAGAATTTAAGTCGTGCATCTACCAAAATGAAGCAGGCAACTGTTTATGATCCTAAACTAAACACCAAATATAATATTGATTTTGTAAAGATATATTAAACGATCGACTCACAATATTTAAAATTGTCCGAAATTTGATCAAAAGCTTCGATTTTTCAAAATTTGATTGTGCTATTATTTTGTACCCGTTTTGTACTGATTTGTGGCGTAAAAAGTATTTGTACTCATTTCATTCTCGAGATATTCCAGCTTAACAAATGGGGGCCACTTTCAACCCCCCTCTGTACTTTCGACTTTTGAAAATTTAGCCATGTAAATATTTTGTATCCGCACTGGTTTGTGTCGTATACATTTTGTTTCGTATTCGCCTCACTCCCGAGATATTCTAGATGTAGAGGTGGTGGCAACGGTAAGTTCGAAACTACCGCATCAATTTCTCGACTTTCACAAATCTCAACGGCAGGGATTGTGCTTGTTTTGTGCCTATTTGTCTAACGAATATTTCATTTTGTGGTTTTTCTATTTCAGGGCTATTCAATATTCAGGAGTAATAAGAACTCCTATTTTGCAACCAAAACATTTCAGAATTTTCTATAATCTGATAATGGTAGCGTCTTCTACTCGTTTGTGCTGATTTGTATAGTAAAAATGTTTGTGCCCGTCCCTTTCTTGAGATATGTAGATTGAAGAATGGCGACGACAGACTTTTCGCAAATATTATTAGGTTGACCAAAACATGAAAAAAATACATAATAAAAAAATACGTCGTACATCCCGACTACTGGATTACGGATACTACTGAATACACATTTATATTATTATGAAAAAAATATTCAAAATGCCCTTACGTATTTTTTTTAAATGGTAAAATTACAGTGAAGGATCCTTTTATCTCACAAAATGATTTTTTACGGTGTAAATGATAACAAAACAAATTTTCACAGCATAAATCAATACAAAAAACTGCTGTTGTCAAATTTCGAAAACTTGTGATATTGGCGCGGTGACTGCGAAAATGGTCACCTCTTAATTTTGAATATCTCGAGTATGGAGTGAGCACAAAATGAAATTTGCTCGGCACAAATCATAGAATGGAATGGAATGAGCACAAAATAACATTTTTACAATACAAAACGACAACATAGTCAAATTTAAAAAAATCAAAACTGCATGCTCACCTAAACTTGGTTCCCATTTTCCACACTTGAACACCTCGAGAATGCAATGAGCATAAAATATTTTTTTTACAGCACAAAGTAATGTAAAGCGTCGATATTTTTAATTTTTTAAAAATCGAAAGTGGGAGGGCCCTAAGAAATTATCCCAAAAAATGTGATAATATACAAGATCATTAAGTCACTTTATCAATATAGTTCACGCATTATCTGATTGAAACTATGGTGATGTGATAAAGTATGTGATTTATCCGTTTGTGTTCTTAAACGCTAACGATGCGTAGTTGATCTTTGAGTATGTATGTTAATGCATCGTACTTATATCATTCTTACACAACAATGCGATTTATAAATTTCGAGGAATTCAATTATATATGTACATATAATTGAGTGAATGAAGCTGGTGCAGCTATAATATCCAAAGTACTTTAATGTTTAACTTGGGAGTTATAAAAGCGATGCAATTATATTATTATTATTATTATAGAAACAAGTATCTCGCCGCACTGCATACCACGCAGATTAATTATTTATTCGGAATAGTGTGTTTCAAGAGCACATTGTTAACAGAATTACTGAATGATCTGAACATGTTTCAAGAAGATATAAGCGAAAATCTTGAAATTGATGAAAATGCAGATACATTTGCTTACATATTATTGAAGAAATAAACGAATTAATTTTTAAATTATTTTAACCATTTGGCTCTTGGTACTGTACGATTTTCCATGATTCTTAAGAGTATTGAAGCACTAAATATAGATACCTAAACATCAAATTCAGTCAACCGGAGAAACTTATTGTATTGGGAAACAACGTTTGATAGTAGTTATAAATACTGCACCAGTAAGCATCATCGCTTATACAGAATATTTATTGCATGTCATTGAAGATTGTGATATATGTAGAAATTGTCAAGGTAAACATGTAAGGTGTGGACTGGTATAAAAGTGGCTGAAACATATGGAATTCAATGATTTAGTTAGTCTGAATTACTTTTTCCTAGACATTTAATCTGCTTTTAGCTCTTCACCAATTAAAATGTTTATTTCATGTTTGATATGGATTTTTGTTACGACTACGATGCTCTATTATAAGATAGTCTACTTGCTACAAGTAAACACTTATTACATTTGTTATTGGTGCCTCATTGTCTTCGGCAATAAGGCAACCAAATATGCACAATATATTTTTAAACAACCTAAGTATAGGGCAAATAAGTTCTTTTGTATAAATATGCAATATATAGATACATATTATTTCTATAATACGATAAAATAGCCTCTTCTCGATATTTATGATCATCTTAATAAGATTTTACTTAAAAACAAATACTAATATATATAAGATGGTACAGTGCTGGTATGCTTCTATACCTCATCACTGTGAATATATCATTTTCTTAAGAAATAGGTAGTTTGTTTAAGTAAGTTGTTTTCTAATTGCATCTCTTTAATTACCTAGGTAGATGAATTCACAATTCTTCTTCCCAAATCATTGTACATAAATGCATTGATGCTAAATCATTTTCAAAACATTTTGTCTAACTTAAAGTCCGCGTTAACTACATAACCAGGTAACGTATGCGAGAATGCTACTTAACGTTAATTTCACAAGGTGTGTAAAGAAAGGTCAATAACTTTCTGTCTGCATCAGGGATAAATGCTTTGTGACTAAGCTGTTACAAGCACACGTACGGTTTTGAATAATCATTACTTCTCAGTTGGCACGTTCCTTTGTATATATGTGTTGCAATTGATCTAAAATAGCTTCCTCGTGTTGCGCTAATAAAAGCAACACAATTCAAATATATAAACGCACAATAAAGCAGGGACATTCCACGCCATAGCTTACTCCAAAATCCTTTGTGTATATCCAAGAAAAGTACATATATTTATTATGTTAACTTACAATTTACATATAAGCGATTCAAGTGTATTATTACAGCTATCTAATACACTATAAAAGCATATATGCATGTTCAGTACTTAGATAATTATCTATTCTGTATTTCACAAAATATCTATTTAACTATGAAAAGCAATGATTATAAAAACTTGGAATTCCAGTCGATGTAAAATAAATACATAAAGAAGGTACCTTCATGAAAAGAAACTAGAATTAAAAGATAGAAAAAACTAGATATGCGATGAACTAGGAACCGAGCCCAATCTGTTAAAGAATTTAATTTTCCGGGTTCACAACGAGTCGTAATTGCATGAGTTTACCGGCGTTTCGCTCTCAGTTGCATGCAGCTTCTTCTGGGCTGCTGCATGTATCGCTGTTGTGAGAAGAATGACTATGTTTCATCGTAGTTTGACTGGACTCTCCTTCGGTCCAACTTGCTCCAGTGTCTTCCTTCCTGGAAACTTGCTGGAGGCTTCTTCCTGGACTTCCTGACCCGTTTGGGGTGCCTCCTAATTCTGAAACAAATGGAATTAGTTCAGGTAGTTTGAGATAATAAAATGTACCTCTGTCAGGTTACAGCTTTCTGGGATTCTCAGTAGCTGTCCTGTATTTGGTCGTTCCGGAGGTTTTCTGTGTGATTCTCGTTCGGCTAGGCTATCGTTGGAGGTGGGATTCTCAATAAATTTCCTGTTCGGTTTCTCTAGGAATTCTTTGAGATCTTCTTCGGTTGAGAGGGCTACAGCGAGCGTCGTAGGGCACGGGATGTGGAGTGCTAATCGGAGCTGCCATGAGACACATGGGTCTGGCGTAGGTTAGGATCGGACGAATAGATATCTTGTACAGGATCATACCCGATTTGGGTTGAGTTTGGGGTTGGATATTATGGAGTACAGTTGGTTTTTTTCTGGCGATCGGCCCATTCCTGGTTCTTCTGGAATTCTCGGAGTCTTCTGCCAAGGTATTCCATCTTGTCGTTCCAATCATTCTCCGTCCTGGCGAGTATGATCGCTTGCGCGAGTCCGAGCTCAGTCTTGGCATACCCGGATGTCGTCACTATCGTGGTGTCGACGGTATAGATGGCGTTAAACACCCAGTGGTCATTGGGCGTTGGAATGTCACTGATAAGGATGGTGAATGGCACTGGTCCTACAGCGGATCCCTGTGGAACTCCAGACGTCATGGTCCCCTCTAAAGATCTCTCATCGTTTACCATGGTGTGAAATATTGATCTTGAAATCTGTTCTCGGTGTAGGATCTGATCGTCTTTAGGATTCTGGCAGAAAAGCCGGCTTCCTTCACCTTAAACAACGAACTTTCGTGACAGATCTTGTCAAATGCCTATGACGTGGTGTAGTGGTCGAGTGGCCCGATCTCAAGTCGATCTGGTCGTCGTCCTGAAACCAATATTCGTTGAAATGATTGTTGAGCCTTGCCAGCAGCAAAATCTCAAGGATCTTGCTTATGGTACTGAACAAGGATATCGTGCGGTAGCCGTCGAGGAAAATATGCCAGACAGAGGACCGTTTTGAAGATTGTTGTCAGGGTGACTAGCAGTCTGGACGTCAGGTTTCTCAGCGTTTCCTTCGGTATTTCATCTTTCTGGCTGTCTTCTTCTCGGGATCCTGTCGATCACCTGTTGTACTTCGCTAGGCAAGATAATGATCGGGTAGCTAGCCTACATTTCGTCGACTTCGTCCAGGGTTCTCTTGAATACGCTCTCCTGTTCCGGAACATATCGGTAGCTTGGCGAGAAATGGGCCACAAAAGTCTCGGCTAATACTTCTACTTTCTCCTGGACCGTGGTGGTTCTCTGGAATGGGTTTCCTATATTTTTTTTTGATTCTGGATACCTTATGGCACCTTTCTACGAAGTCAACTCATCTCTTCCTTCGATGTGCCTCGATATCTCTTTGGATCTTCCTTCTGAGTCGGTTAAGCTTTCAGTGGTAGGTACCTGGTTCGCGGAAACTCTTTTTGGATTCGGGTACGCTTCTTCGTTCTGTCGACCATCTTCCTGGGCAGAATTTCTGTGTCAGGCAATCTTGACTTCAGTTTGTCAAGGCATCTTGAACCCGCAACGTGGCGTTATAGCCTACGCTCTCAAGGTCCGACTCGATCCCGATCCTGGAATTGGCTTCTACTGTTTCCGATAGCAACCGGTTGTACCGAAACTGCTGTGTCGTTTTTCAGATATCTTGCTTGCTAAAATTGTTTTCGACGAGTCGGTTACATATTTCAATTCTTGGACGAGTGCGTCGGGCTGCGAAAAGGCTGTGACACTTATGTGTTTATGACTGCTGGTTTTTTGCCATATGATGGTAAGGCGCGCTCAGGTACCGGTATGTATGTGCCGCCTTTCGATATACTGTGTGTCCTAGTTTTCCGCTGGGGTAGCGAAATGCGAGGACATCTAGAAATGGAAGTCGTCCATGTGGTTCAACCTTCATGGCAAAACATATGTCGGGATACTGAGAGTTTAGAAAGGTTGGTAATTCGAGTAGGCATTCCTAATCATGTGGCCAGATAACGAAGATATCATCCGCATATCTACACCAAGATTTCGGTTTCAAATGGATGGTGGATTTGTTGTTCAATCGCTTCCATGAAAATGTTAGCGAAGACGGGGGATAAAGGAGAACTCATGGCAGCTTCAGAAACTTCTTTATAAAACATCGCAGAAATGAAAATACGTGGAGGTTAAATATACGCTTACCAATTCGGCTATATCAGTAGGCTTGTCATGGGGTGATAAAATATCTATATATATATATATATATACACATATAGGTCTTGTATGCGTTCCATAAAATGGAATGAATTTAAAATAAAATAATTTGTGCGCTGGTATAAGGTTTTAAATATTTGGTGAAAAGTTTAACCAACTTGTAAGTCGGACTGTCGATAGCACTGACAATAGGGTAGAGGGGGACGTTCGGCTTGTGAATTTTAGGCAAACCATAGAGTTTGGGTTGTTTAAAGTCTCTCTTTTAGATATTTTCCGGGATAGAAGAGTGTTTTATGATGGCTGTTACTTCCCTTTGGATGCGTGAAAGCGGGCCACGAGATAAGGAGCGATAGGTACGTCCTACTCGTGTTGGAGGGGAGAGAATCTTACCGTCGTAATCTTTAATATTGAGAACTAGCATGGCATTACCTTTGTCGGCTTTTAATGTAACGAAATCCGAATTCGATTTAAGAGACTTTCAGGCAGAGAGTTCGGACTTGTGAATTTGGCTTAGGCGGTTTAGATTTCTGTAAGATGGAAGCGATGATGTACTTGATGGGATCAACTATGGTCGAAGGTTGTTTGACAGGCGCACTCCCTACTCCCGTGATAATCTCTTCTGTGGGGATATATTTAGGTGTTGAATCAAAATTAGAATCTTTTGATAGCACTGAAAGTTCGTCGGGAGAGAAGGAGTGATTAGATAGACTTGTTACGGTCCGTGCGATGAAATTAGGTTGGGGCTTGGAGGTCTGTTTGGCCTGAAGTTTGTTGAACTTTTTCATATAATTGGCCATGACAAATTCAAAAATACATTCTGCTTGAACAGCAGTAACTTGATCGTCTTACGTACGTACGCCGTGAGATAATCATTGATGTAAAAGATATAAGCTGTTTTGTGTATTTATCTAACATCTCTGCCAATTTCATATTTATACTCTTCCTTTTCAAATATGCAAAGTTAGTTAAAGTAAAAAACTACACCCAAGAATATCATACTTATGGTACACTACAGATGTAAAAATAGAACAAAGTACAATAGATCGTTATTAAAATGTAAATATACACCGTAAGGCGTACATTTCGGACATCACTTAAAGACGAAACTACATACACAATTGACACTGATATTGTCTATATTGCAGTTGCAAATCTTTAAAAATTTAATTAGTTAGTTTACTTAGAAACTCCGGTAAAACACAATTTTCCTACGCCATCTTAGTAAAGTGTAATTAGTAGTGTAGTCGTATTTCAAAAGTGAAACATAATAATTAATAATACTAATATATATCTACAATGATATCTAATATTTTACACTCAGCTATTATATATTTATTTAGTTAGTCACACCATCTTAATGTTAAAACCTTGCTTTATTAAAGTTAAAAATAATCAATACCTTAGAAACTTTAAAGATATTTTAATTAATTTTTGAACATTTTAAAAAGCAGCATCGAACTACAATAGACTACTGGCAAGCTTAATACAGTAGTATAATTATCTAGGGATTCCTAGGGTTCAACTCCATACCTGGAACCGCAGCAATTCTAGTTAAAATAATAATCGCAAATTTTAAATTCTCGTTTACTTTTCGTCCCCTTCTCTTTACATATAAACTTTCCTTGCGTTGTCATTTAGTATCGTACCTGAACAATGTGTAAATTCAATTATCGGAGAAAGTTTGAAAAAACACATTTCTAACAACTTTTTAATCAACTGTTTATAATCAGTAGTCAGGTTGGTATAAGAATTTGACTCCGTAGCCAACTAGAATTTTAAAGTAGTAAAAATTTGGGCACGGTGTGTAGACCTATTATAATCGCATATTCAGAATGCGAGTAGTCCTTGAAATATACGACAAACCTGAGTAGTATCAGAGTAAAAGTTCTTCCACCTTGTAATGTCCTTTAGCTTATTTAAAAAATATTTTTAGCTCGTAGTGAAATTTCACAAACAAGAGGTTCTTGGAATTTTTGCTTCTTTAGCAGCCTTAGTCCGAGGTTATTTATTCGTAGAATATATAAGAATGCATAAACTCAACCTTCTTGCCCATATAAAATATTTAAAATATAGGATAAAGGAAAGAAAACGGGACAAATCTCACAGTATAAATATAAAATATTTATTCTAGAAAAAAAAATACAAAACTACTGGCGCCATTACGACAAATGTGAAATCTTTTATATAATTCATTAGGTTCAGATTATTCATCAAATTGTTAACACCTTCATGTCTAACATTGAAGATGATAATTGAACTTCTATAGAAATTAGTAATCGTTTATCAAATCCTCGTATGTAATGAATAATGAGGCTAATAATTATAGCTTAAAGTTATTTTGCATTATAATAAATGCAATTGATAAATAAATAATTATTTATAATCTTTCGTCTAAGTTTGAAATCAAGATTAATTGAAGAGGAACACTATGAAAAGTATATTTTAGACAAAAAAAAACGCAAAGCAATACTTTTTGTGTTCAAGAAAATGCAGATTTCCAATGAAGAAGCTTCTTCTTTATGTATTTAGCTTAAAGAACGCTTGTTTTCGTTGAAATAATATTTTATGAAGTTAAAAATGGTCACATTGAAGCAATTAACTTTGAGATTAAAATTATACCCTTTCGTTTAAAGGTGCATTTACTCATATTAAAGAAGGTAAATCTTTGTATGGAGTTTTTGTTTGTATGATTTAATTTGCAAAAAATACATTTTCTCATTTAAAGCATGAATTTGGTTATTTCTATGCTTATATAGTGTGAGAGAGCTTATGAGTTTTTAGGATTAAAATTTGCAATTACAGAGATCTGTTCTATTAAGCAGATAAAAGCAAATAAAGACAGAAATTCACGTAATGTTAAATATTTATTCTGTTCTATTTTAAAAAACGGTAGACTAATAAGTATTATAGTAAAAATATTTTTAATTCATCTGGTTACCAGCTTAAGTAGTAAGTTATTCATAAATGAAATTAATATCAATTGTAAAGAGTTTACTAATATCGTTATGCGTACGTTATTTAAAATAAAACAAAGAAAAGCATCGACTGTTAGTAATTTAATTTAAAACGTGTTCTTATTACCTACATACATTATAATTTTTTAAATATCAATGAATATTCGTTATGTAATTATAAATTTACTTTCACTAGTTAAAGTGGTACCGTGAAAGTTCGTAAACATAGTGAAGTCGGCATTATAAAAGCAAGTCGTCAAAACTGCGTTTCTTTTTAAAGGTTGTGAAAATAATGTACCTACTTATTCAATGGAGATATAACTATTAATTCTGATGTATAATAAATACGATTTATACCTTTAGGTATCATTTAAGAATAACATGATGATTTTCGGATCAAGAAAATACTGCGGGGTATATACTCAATATGTTCAGTAGAAATCAGAATGTCTACATTTTGGATGGATACCTAAGAATCCTCCTATAAATAAATATAGCAGTGCATCAATCTTTAAAACGAAAAATAGAATGCCCTCGATAGAAAAATTACTCGATTTAAAGAGTTAAAATGTCATACCAAGAAGAAATTGAAAAACCCATCCGCGAAAAACAATATATGGAGTGATTTTAGTAGGTTAAGTTAGTATAACATCAACTAATAACTTACCATCTCTCAAATATGAACACTGATAAAAACTAACGAAATATTTTCAAAATATTTGCAAAATTAGAACAAGTAAAATTATATCTGGACCTGAGCTAAATCATATTATTAATGTGATTGAAACATTAACGACAGTTTGATATGTTTATTAATTTGTTGCGATATTTAAATATTTTAGATGTGAAAATATGTTTGTTATATATTTTGAATTATATGTATTTTAATTATGAATTTAACCGTCAGAGTATAGTACAGTAGAGTAACGACAGAAAGTGTGGCGTGACCTGAACGGTATTGACTGGCAACACTATAAATTTCTTTAACTCCATAGCAAAGCACAATGTTAACGACTTTGAAAATTTTCAACTATCATGCCAATAGCAATTACGAATTTATGGCTAAAGCAGTAAGTGAGAATCAAGCGAATTTGGGACAGCATGACATATGTGCATTAATTCAGCAGTCTATTAACAAGGATACCTAATTGAAAAAACTAGTTGACAAACTAATAAGTACGACTTAAATTTCACGAGTATCAAAGACTAGCTGTACTATAACCTTAATGTTATGTATGCCACAATTAAAATAGAGAGATAGAAAATAATTATTAACAAACACTACTTCATTATTATTTCTTATTAATAATAATGTAATAATGCAAAAAGTTGTTGGTTTTGACGAAAACTGAAGAAACACGATTAAAAGATTTGGATAGCACTGAAATACTATGCTCTTATTTGGTAAAAAACGCAGTATTTGAACGACTAAAATGTTGGTCTAGCTAAACTTTAATAAGAGCACAAAAGAAATAAAGTTAATAATTACGATAACTTTATGCAAAAGTTCACAGATACCTTTATATACAAATAAAGTACTACGAAAAAAATGTTAGAGAGAATGGAGAAAAGAAATAAAAGATTGAGTATCTATTTTCACAAAAAGGTAAGATTATGTTCGGATTTGAAGTTAGACGTCAAAAAAATTAGAGAACAAGCGCGTAAACAAACATGCGATATTATGTTTGCTTTATCAGTTACTGCATGATTTACTCGAATATGAACAAATAGACACACAGAGAACAGGAAGAACAGCATAAAAATATAACTAAGATGAAGAAAAATAATGCGGTTTCAGCTAACAGGTTCAAAACCATACTTACCTGCTAGGAATGAAGAAAATAAACTAATAAACCGCTGTGTTTCGCCTGTAAAAATTTTAGTAGTGATAGCGAAAAAGTATCCCTTGTTATTGGTCACCTTTTACTAATCAAAAACATGTAATAGTTTTAAAAGCTGGTGTATTGATGATATTTTAGAATGTGGAGCTCGATGATGACCAATTACAAAATGTTAAAACCCCAACGTTACCGAAAACAAGTAAATTTATGAGCCAAAGAGACTTGTATATACCACCAAACTGTATCGATTTTCTTACTCTGTGTTTCGACGCTAACTCACCTAAGAATATTTTAGAAAATCAGTTAACCGGTAAGAAATGTGTACTTAGGTATGTAATTAAACGAAAAGTATGAAATAAACATTCCTATACTTAATATAACTGGAAACGAAATTGAAGTAACAGAAAACCAAGTTGTTTAGAGATGATTACCAAGAAATTGTGGGAAAGGTGTGTGCATGGAGAGAGCAGAAGAAAGTGATGAGAGATATGAGAGCTCAGCAGCGAGAGACGAAGTAAATTTGAACGTAAATCTTGTAGTAAAAAACAAGACAAGAGACGAATAACTGCTTACCGTGGGTTGAATTCGATTGCTATATAAGTCAATTGTCCAGATATAAGACCGCCTTCACCACGCCGACCTATGAATTTATGAAGATGTCTTTTAGGTTTGTCAATGGTCCGACTGTATACCAACGACTTTTCATTGGTATTCTTCATCTATTGCGATTTACTACAGTTATAGCCTATATAAACGGTACATCGGTTGGCACCGTTAGTAAAGAACTTGCTTATCACAAAGCAGCAGAATTACAACCAAGGGAAAACAAGCTTGTTGGTGTTAGAAACTATTTAGCGCCTTCAATTCAAACTGCGTTGCGCCAATTCTTGGAACATTCCAGATATTTCAGATAATTTGTTAAGAAATACATAGTAAAGAATATTTTGGTAATTTTACAGAACGTAACTAAAAATGCCTCACAAGAACGGATATTAAAAATAATTAAAGCAAATACTTAACTAAACAATACCATCTGAGATGTGCGTTCATAACTATGGGTTTACAATTCATTATCTAGCCAATGTTGAATACATTTTTGTTAAAAATAATGTATAACTTTGTCTACTTCTTTTTAGCATTTTTATACGTATACTGTTAGTAACGTAATAAGTGTACTAAAAATGTCAAGTTAGTTTTAGAGTTACGTTTGGTTGGTGATGTAATATATACACACACAATTTTTATTTACATGTTTATTAAACACAAGTTGGAGTGCTAGATTATTTTTACAATCACATATAGAAAAACAATAGTTTTCGTTTCTTTTTTTATTTTCACAAAGATAAGACGGTAAATTTAAACATCCTGTCACTGTAGTTGCCACTGCAGCCTCAAAGTTTTGTACTTTTAATTTATAACGGATAAAAAATATGTATATATTGAAACTCAAAGTAGCATCGTAAATTATTTTTTTTATACTTAATAATAACAAGAATCATGTCAGTAAGGGATAACTATTATCCCAATTATTATTCACACAGCAAATTGTTATTCATACTTCTTACTCATTACAAACATTTTTTCATCCTTGAATATTATTTTGGAGCTCAGCATTTTTATTTCTGTTTTCAAGCCAAGATCCCCAATGATGTCCCATTTTTTAAAATGTTAGAAATATCATCGTCATCCATTTGTTTACAGTTTGAATTAACACCAACATTAGGTATACCACAAATAATAGCAATAAAGACTTAAGTTAAACAGTGGCTTTGTAAGAAGTCGTATGAATCACCTCAATAATCTTTAAATATTTAAAAATCTCCAAAGAAAACAGGAAGCCTTCATTAAGCGAAAACATTACCTTAACAAAAATATGTAAAAAGTTGGCGCTCTCCAATTAAAAGTTTGTCTTCATCCAAAATAATTGACTCACAAACAGCCCAATTATGGATCTTTCTTGTCAGAAATAACCTGCAATATAATACATTGCGTTTTCGTATAAAACTAAAACACTTCCAGGTAGATGTGGAACTTGACTGGAATTAACAGTAACCGAAGAAAGGAAAGACATAGTTGTTTCAACTTCTCTTTGAACAGTTGACATACTCTTAAGGTAGTGAACATTACATTGTTCATCATTTGTACAATTTGAACTAGAAGACAGCTTCACAATATTCGCAATGTAAGTATGCCTCAGTCCGTTTCCAAATTACTGAACATTTGAATTGACACAGCAACCATGTTCCTGTCTTATAACAGAGAAGAAGTTCTCGGGTGGATCTTGATTCAAATGTCGGGTCAATAAATTGAGAACGCCATAATTTTCCCTCGGTTCTCTTACCAATAATATTACATTCTTTATTGTCATTCAACCATTAGGATAAGATTAAGATAAGATCTGCTTCTACAAAGAAATTAAAATTTAACTTGGATCTATAAGATTGTATAAATATCTACTTACCGTATTATAGCTAAATAGGACATACTAATGCATTTGAAATGTTAAAAAGAAAGTTGATTGGTGACAGTGTTTTAAAACTGTATGATGTTGCGATCAAAGAACTATACTGTGGATTGCATCCAAAATTGAACTGGAAAGAGTCAAGGGAACTTATAAAACTCTGCTTTAAAGTGTTGTATCACCAAAGAGGAATATTCTTGAAAGTAAAAAAGCCGTCTCAATAAACCGCTACACATCATTGAAGAACTTTTTCCCTAACATTGACAAAAGAAGTACTGGCTAAGATTTAAAAACTATTAAGTTAGAATTTAAACAAGAACCTTAAAATGCAGACTTAAAATAAAATAATCGTAGAGAGCGAAGATAAATGTAAACATATACTTGCATGACCGCTATGCACGTGGCCTTCTTTGAAGAAGAATTAAAAATAAAATCGAAAGCTTAGAGAACTTTAAACAAGACTTTTACAAGCTCCTCCCAGTTTAATTTTAACTGCAATCCTACGTAATTGCAATGTAGTTATATACAACGCACATAATTCCATAGCACAATAGGCAACAAAACGGTACAAACGAGATACGCTACACACTATATTTATATATATATATATTCAACCTTGTTCGACATGTGCTCGCCACATGCCCAAGAATCGTCCAGTGCTTTTGCCATCTTTGACCAATTCAGGTATTGGCAGATGACCGATGTGGAGCAGAGGTTTCTTAAATGTGCGCTGACTGATAAAGTTTAAAAACTCCTGTAATAGATTTACCTGCATGGTAGACAATGCAAATTTTAGGTGTAGCAACTTTGGGTAATTTTTGGTTCCAATAGAAGATAAATATAATAGTGGGAATGAAGCAGAAAATGGAAAAGATATAAAGCGAAATAATAAAGAAGAGGAGAATGTAGAAAAGAATGGACCCCACTGTAAGCAGTTGGAGCTCGAAGATATGATTCATAATCACAAAAGAATGAGTAGAGGGACGGAGCCAAATTGTTTAATGGAGTGCGCCATGTTATTTTTGGGGTCGAATGTTATTGGTGGTGTGGTATTTTGAGTTGCATGCATTTTCACTGTATTTTTCATATAAATGAGGCAATCTCTTCAAAATGTATTTATTACAAGGAAATAGTATTTTTAAATAACACAGCAAAAGAATGAAATGATAAAATACATTTAGTGTAACAAGCACACATGATTAATCAACAAATTTGAGTACATTTCGTTACAAATTATATTCAAAATGGCGTCCGTTATTACTCAAGCACGTCCGAACTCTGTTATATTTTCACTTCCAAACACATTATGTGGCATTTCAATAAATAAAATCCTAACGCTGCTTATTATTCTTTCAGAAGAAAATGCGAGTGCAATATTTGCTCTATGTACACTGGCTCCGTATTGCTGTATATATATTCATGTAACATTTCCTTTTAAGTCACTTCAGACAAATATTCAAAATTATTTGCGTATAGAATGTACCAGCACTAATAGTTTCCTGACAGAACATGGATCCTACAATTTGTCTTCGAGACATAGCTATTCATGCAACAATTTTAATCGGATGTAACCTTATTTATTGAAACAAGCATATGTGATATATGATTTTCAGTTAACTTTATAATCTTGCGAGTTTAGTCAGTTAAGTGAAGTCATGGTTCATCAGCAAAGACTCTTTTGTCTAAAATGTCGTTACTAATGTTATTCACATCATTGCCGGTATTGCATTCGTTCTTTAAAATCTTGAAGGAAGCGATTGCTAAACCACAGTCACTTTATATGGATGAAAGTGTAATCGGATCCGAGCTGCTATATGACAGCTTTGAGTGATAAGCTTACAAGTTGTTTTGCGGCGAGAACAATAAGAAGACAGACCTGTTTGATAGGAAACCCTACGAAGAGACTTAGTGCATTCATTGATGTACATATATCTTCTTTAACATCAGGAGTTAAGACCTTGGGTCTACGAAGCGGTATTTAATGGCAAATCCTTCCAGAACCGAGAAAAGGATGAACGGTGAGCTCTTAATGTTGCGAAAAAATGTTAAATGGTACCCCATTGTCCGGATACATAACGGTACATTGTTTTTAACAAAATTAAATAAAAAATCTAAACTTAATAATGTAAAAATATGTGCTTCCGAATTGCCAATATTTTGTCCTTTATCACATTGTAATGTTATCAAAATAACAGGTGGAAAATGAAATAAAACTGAAAATACCAACTTGACATTTGAAGCAGTGACAACAAAAAAACTGTGAGGATGTGTAGAAAAAATGGACATGAAGGGGAATAATTCAAGCATGCTAATGGTTCCGAATTATGGCCTGAATCTAGGTGCAATAATAAGTAAAAACTTCACAGGCTGCCTAGTAAAAATTGGAAAGCTGCTGTTCGGATATAACAATGAAGCACCACTTGGTGGTTTATTAAGCGCGGATACACAGGGAATACGAAAGTATGTAGCAAAAAGCATTAGCAAGCAAGAGTCCTGAAAGGAGGCACTGTGAATTTGATAGTAGAAAAGGGAAACTTTGAGGGGAGTAGCCTATTATAAACAATTACACACGAGACTTTCATAAATGTGTGCAAAGAATGCATCTGTTAAATCGGAGAAATGACTGAAAAAGAGGAGTTAGTGCCGTGAGCAGTAATATCACTCTAGATATGATAAATGTACACCAATTGGTAAATAAAACTGATTCGCACAAACTACTATAATTACTGAAACAATACCATGACTGATTCATTATAACACATGGCCTGAAAAGTCCCGGTCCTAACACATAGATGACGCTAGTTTTATTGCAGTCACCTTTCTCTCAGTTAATACTAACCTTCAAAAGATCGCTGTTAAAATTTCATGATATTCTATCCATTAGTTTGTGAGGTATTGTGCTAAGAGTCACGCTACTTTTGTTATTTTCAAAACAATGGATCAAAAACAATTTCGTGTTTTAATTTTACACTGCTTCTTGATGGGAAAAAATACCGTTCAAGCGAAGCAATGGCTTGAAAAGTGTTATTGGGACTCCGCTCCATCAAAAACAACAATAAAACGTTGGTTTGCTGACTTCAAACGTGGTCATAGAGACACCGATGATGCAGAACGCAGTGGACGTCCAAATGAGGCGGTAACACCAGAAAACATCAAAAAAATCCACAAAATCGTTTTGTATGATCGACAAATGAAGTTGCGTGAGTTAGCTGACATCGTAAAGATATCAAAAGAACGTATTGGCTTTATATTGCATGAGCATTTGACTATAAGAAAGCTCTGTTCAAAGTGGGTGCCGCGTTTGCTCACTGTTGACCAAAAACAAGAACGTGTTGATGATTCTGGGCAGTGTTTGGCCATGTTTAAACGTTACAAACCGGAATTTTTGCGTCGATATGTGACAATGGATGAAACATGGATCCATTCACTGCGGAATCAAAACGATCGTCATCTGAGTGGACAACAACTAGTGAATCTCGTCCAAAGCGCCCGAAAGCACACCAATCGGCTGGAAAGGTTATGGCCTCGGTATTTTGGAATGTGCGTGGTGTAATATTCATCGACTATCTTGAGAAAGGAAATACCATCAACAGTGAATATTATATAGCGTTAATGGAGCGTTTGAAGGCCGAAATTGCAAAGAAACGGCCGCATATGGCAAAGAATAACATTTTGTTTTATCAAGACAACGCACCGTGTCACAAGTCAATCAAAACAATGGCAAAACTACATGAATTGAACTTCGAATTGCTCCCACATCCACCGTATTCGCCAGATTTGGCTCCCAGCGACTACTGGCTATTCGCAGACCTCAAAAAAAATGCTCGCCGCTAAGAAATTTCGCACGAATGAAGAGGTTATCACTGAAACTGAGGCCTATTTTGAGGCAAAAGATAAATCGTTCTATAAAAGTGGTATTGAAATGTTAGAGCGGCGCTGGAATGATTGCATTGCTCTTGATGGAGATTACGTTGATGAATAAAGCTAATTTTGAACCAAAAAAACGTGGTTTCTTTGTTAGGCCCGGGACTTTTCAGCCCATGTGTTAATTATCTATGGATTAGATTCTATACAATTAATTACTACAAGTGTCCTTGATAATGACCTCCCGTTGTCAGTAAACCATATAAAACAAGTGTAAGTGATAAGCTTATAGTAAATAAATGGAAGGATGCTGGAATTATGAGAGAAACCAAATCACCATACTGTTTGGCAGTATTATTCGTTCCTAAGAGAAGTGGAGAGAAAAGACTAGTGAAATTCTCAAACTGTAACCACGCATTCTTCCAACCCGGTAACAGATTCTTGCTTAGAGGGTTTGAGTAGTAGTAAGATTTTTCATTTTGATTGATTTATTAAATTGTTACGTCCAGATCGAACTAGATGAAAAGTCTAAGGCAAAAACAGCTTTTACTGTTTAAAATTTGCTCAGTGTCTCAATCTTCTTTTAAAATAAATGTTATTGTAAGAGAGGATATATTGTTGGACTCCCTCTGATTATCATTAGCATTTCATTACGAATTTCTAGTCAAAATGGGAAAATGCATTTGAAATTTTATAAAACTTATTGTGTCTGCTATTTATTTAACAAAATATCCTGGAACTGAGGAGGACACCCCTAATCGAACTATAACCTGATACCTACCATTGGCATCCATTTTTGAAATAGGAGAACTAATGGCAGCTGGTTTACAAATCTATAAAGAATGTGTGTATTAGTAACAAAATACTGTTAAGAAGGTTAAAGTTCACATTACAATGTCGATCGAGTGTGCGAAGTGCGAGAAAAGTATGATGAATATATAAACTGCCGTAATAAATGTGACAATAATTACCCCATAAAGAGTGTAAGATTAACCGAGACCAAAGTTGTGCAAATCAAAGAAGAAGGTTCGCTTCGAAAATGGTCTGGTCAACGTTGCAGAGCAGCCATAACCTCGACATACGAAGAAACAAATACAACAATGGGTACAAGTAACCAGGAAATACCTATTAACAAAAGAAATCATGAAATTGCTTACAAAAAATAAAACTCTGTCAAAAGCATTCGACAGCATAGATCATAAGATTTTACTTGAGAAACTACAAAAAATGGATTTCAGGGGGATGGTGTGTACTCTATTAGAATCTTATTTAACAAACAGAATGCAGTGTGTGCAAGTAAATTCTCACGGAGAAAGATACTAGTGATGTTGGTTACAAAATCAACAAGGAATCTTGCAAGGCTCGATACTAGGAGCATTCCTGTTTATATTATACATAAACGATCTTTATTTCTTTTTATACAGATAACCCGGCAACCATTGTTAAGGAAAAAAACAATGATACGTTGGAAAGTGAAATTGCTGATGTTGGTTCCGCGAAAATAAGCTAAAGCTTAACATATACAAAAGGAAGTTCTCATTGAAAAAGAGTACTAATATATTAGAAAGTTTTAAAGATCAACTAATAGCGTAAAGTTTTTGGGTTTATCCTAAAAACAGCATGAACATGTGCTTACTTACTAATTACTGAAGTTCACATTAAAACAGCGTTATCAGCTTACCATGCATATGTGGGATCCTGGCTATCATATGGTATAATCTTCCGGAGAAACACTGTGGATGCAGGATATTAATCCACCAGAAATCTTACCTTAGAAGCATTTTTAATCTGAAGAAAAGTAAGTCATGTGGGAGTATGTTTAGAGAGAACGGTATACTTACCTTACCTACGCTAAACATTATGAATGTGCGTGTTTCGCAAAAAACATTACAGTCAACTGCTTACCGTAATGAAACAAGTCACATACTCGAGAATATCAAAAAGCGACTTTTCGTCTACTGCAAACAACGCATACGTTATACACAAGAGTGCAGTGACACAACTATTAAAAATTTATAGCAACATAACCTTCCGATTGCAAACAATATAAACCAAAACGTTTTCAAAAAAAACACAGATTGATAAATATTTGTATAATAAATTTTTATTAAATTGTAGATATTTTCTTTCTTTTAATTGTTATTAATTAGTAGCATGGTATATTGTCCCCTTTATTTGCACCTAACCAGTACCTACTTCGACTGACGCATTTCATACCTTGGTCTTATGGAATAAAGCCATATTTATTATTATTGTTATTTACAAATTTCAAAATTAGGCTATGTTCCCATTGCAACCTGTATAGCGTTAGTATAATATTTTGACCTGAAATTAAATACATTCATCATATATGTATATTACCTCGGATTTTTGGTCGCGTGTGAGTTTTGTTCTGATAAGGACCGTTTTCTCGACGTTTCAACGAGATCGCACTTGTCATCTTCTCGAGCTGGTCTATCACTGTTTAAAGCTGGAGATCTCCAAAAGAACAATCCTCAGAATATTCAGTCAGGACAATACTCACAAGCAGCCAAAAACCCGAGAAACCATACTTTCATCATAGTAATTTACAAGGAAAAGTAAATTATCTAAGTCTTTCTGTTCACGTATTCAGTAGTCGCTGCATATCTTCAAATACTAATTCAGAAAAATATTAGACCTGTGTTTCTTTTTACTATTACAAAAGTAACATATTGCATGTAGATCGATGTTTGCTAATTCATGTTGCCGTTCTGCGACTATAACAATCTATGTAGAGAAATATTAACATTTATTCAATCTGAAAAATTCGAGGTAATCTATAAGACTTCTTCGCAGAGAATTAATAGCGAAACTTTAAGATAAATAGATTCGCTAATAACTAGGCAATATAAGAAACAAATATTTTATTTGAAATGAATAACTTATGCATACAATATTCACCATCTTCTTGCTTTGCTCACAAAAACACTACATATATTTTTAATCGATTTGGAATTAATATAGATACATAATATCAGAATAAATAATGCATATATTCTTACAGTACTAGTTAGTATCTATTCAATCTGATTGTTCTTGTCTTTGTAGTTTAGAACCCTTTCTGCGAATAGGTCTAGGCTTACGTGTTGGAGGATTTTCAAGAGCCGCTAATTCTTCATCAGTCAATTGACCTTTGTACCAATCGGCACTAGAACATAAAAATATGTTTCTAAAATTAAGTATCATTCACGTGGGTTAACTTTCAAATACAAATTTATTTAATACAGAGACGCACTTCATTTAAATTTTGTTAAATTTTTCAGAAAATATAATTTCAGTTGATTAACAAAAATGTATAATTAATAATTTAAAAACAGTGGTATGATTTGTTTACCATTCAGGTACGTGTCTAGCCCAATTACAGGTTTTTTGGACGTCATCGAAAACCTGTCCCAGTTTACAACCATTCCTACGCGGTGTATCACCATTAATGCAAACATAGAAATATTGACAATCTTCTGGATCGGCATACCTAGGATGAGTCACTGCAACACTTTCGTTAACCTTGGGACATTCAAATTGAAATACCTCTGAAAACAATATCCGAATGAATATCAAAATAGAAATAACTTAATGCTGGGTACATTGACATAACATTAATTCATATTTGTTTATTGGCACATGTTTACGGTTAGTCCATCTGGTTGTGTTTATTTGCTTGTAGATACCAAACTACCATACAAAATAAAATTGTTGTGATTATAACTAGCTTATATCTTTTACAGCTTTAGAACAACACATTCATTACTATTGCAACTGTGTGCAATACCGGATATGGATATATTATTTCTTATTCTATCGTTTCAAAAATGCCAACGCATTACTAACTTAATGTTTCGTTTTCCACTGGCATAACACTACAACCATATCTTAAAGACGTGGTTGAGGAGAAAATGCTTAGCAAGCTTAATACAATTACGAGAAGATTTTACAGAAATACTTTTCAGTACCAGATTCTAAGATAGTTCAGTTTATTTCAATCGAGCAGAGTGATCAGACATTATAAATTTAATAGCTTGCAATCTTCAGACCTTGCAATAATAGCGCTACAGACATTTTAAGAGAAGATGAAAAGATCACAAAATGTGAATGGAAACCTTAGACAACATTTATGCGGTTTGAAGGAAGTAGATGTATTGTCTCCAATGGCTATCGATCATTAAAAAGATATAAACTTGGGGCT
Source organism: Trypoxylus dichotomus (assembly GCA_023509865.1). NCBI lineage: Eukaryota > Metazoa > Arthropoda > Insecta > Coleoptera > Scarabaeidae > Trypoxylus > Trypoxylus dichotomus. Next base: position 30,506,011 of record CM042079.1, read on the forward strand.
TTCGAAAAAAAGAAGGGAACGTAATAGTGGACAGTTTAGAAATGTAACAAAACTGTAAAAATAACCAAACATATTTGAATTCCAAGAAAGTTTTCTTGAAAGTCCAACAGGGAAAAATTACCAAAAAGAAACGCAAAAAGAAATTCTTACGTTCGTATAAGACATATACATAGAGAACATAGAGGATGTTGGTAGGTTGTTATAATTAAATTATATAATACCAAAATAAAATTAAAATATTGAAAATAATCCTGAGAAGATTCTGGAAATTCCATCTACTTCCATTGGTATTAGTGAAAATATAATAATTTGCTTCAAATCCAACTTGAGAATAAAACTTTAAATGTAAAGGAATGGAATAAATGCAGAAGCATGTAGTAATTGCATTATTCCTCTCAATATTTACAATACCAATGAATTAATATGTAATGTTAAAGTATTTTGTTTGGTTTTTGTAACACAAAGCGTTATTAAAATTTATTTGAATTGTTAGAAAAATGAACATTAACTTGCTAGCGAGCGTAAAACAGTTCACGCGCATTGTCAAGTAAATAAATAAACCCAATATGACATTTCGCATATGGAAACTAGTTTTTTTGGAAATATTACAAAAATTGACTCAAAATCAAACAGTATTATAAAGGTGGCTCGTTTTAATTCGTACGTGCGGCATAAATCTTGTCCATACGTAACGCATTAACAAATTCTTTGCAATTGACAGTTAAATGTGCTATGTCTATTACCGATAAAGATAAAAATTAAAAAAACCATCATTTACAATATTTTTAAAAAATAATATTTTACTTTACTGTAAATATTATAGCCACAAACCAAATATGTAATAACTAACACAAACGCATTTTATTCGGCAGCATATTTAAATGTTCTAATCAAAGTAATCAAATCCAACTGGCTTTTAATGTTAAATATCATTTTTATCAAGACTATTTTCGCGTAATAAATTTTCACTTGCCGCTTATATATTATAATATTTATCAAAACAAATACATATTTAATGCTTCACACATAAAAGGATAAGTTATGCATATCAAGCAGAAAGCGAAAAGCTGTAGGAAATAAAAGTAAAGCATTACTACGTGGAAAAAAGTGTGAAGTATGAAGTGTGTTAGTATTTATTTTCAACATGCGCTACGTGAAAAGAAATAAGTTGATACGATTCTTACCAGTAGCTATGATTTCAAAAAAGATGATGCTCTAACAATCCTTTTACTATAATTTCAAATAATAATAAGGTATAAGTAAACTTTCGCTCCACTTTCAAGTGGGTATAAAAGGTTTTAGTAGTTTATCATACAAAGCTTTTCTTTGAATGGAACAGGTATTTAAACCTTGACAAGAAAGGAATTAGTTAAGTAGCAATTGTTAATTTCATAAATTACCTTCAGAAGTGCAACCTTCCCTTTTCGCTTCATCTGGCCATGAACATATACCAGCTCGTTCGTTATACACTAAACCATTAGGACATGTAATCATGTTAAATTTACCATCCACGCAGTAGTAGAACTTGTCGCAAATATTTTTTTGTTCATGTGAGAAATATCCATGTTTTCTAGGACAATGTTCACTCGGTTCCGGCGTTTCTATAAAATGAAACCGAAAATCAGGAAAATATCAAATATAAAATGCAAAAGACTTCTATTTTAAGGTCAAAGATGAAAGTCAAGATCAAGATTTAATCAATAACATTATATCTATATCATAGGTAGTATTATAGTGTTATGTCCAATACGTGTTGCACATAAACATAAGAATTGCGTGCGAATATATTTTTATTAATGCAGTAAATTTGACCGTTATAAAAGATAGTACATATTCTTCTGATGAACTCTTTCCAGTTTCAGAGATAAAATTAGCTTCGAAATTCATTTAAATGACCGAAAAGAATTTGTATAGCAGATTTTCAGAATCGCACTTGTAAAAATCCATATACAAAACCGCCTGCAGTAATATTATTACACTCTGGTTCGACCTTCAAGCAGCAAATGAAAGAAAATGTTGAACATTTATGAAAAATTTAGTTTAGTGACCTTAAGCGCTTAAGTTAACTAAAATGAGATTAACAAAAGTTCACGTCGCTTGTATATTTGTCAAATTTGGTCTTTAAGAGATGGCGAAAAAACTTTTTACTAAAAACACGAAAATTTTTACTAAACGAAAGTTTAAAATTTACGGTGCTACCTAGAAAACAGTATTAAAAAAAGTAAACATTAGAACACCTTCCTTGCAGTTGCATAACTTACCCGTCAATGTGACACTTTTTAAATTGCAACAATCGCACCGCTTGGAATAGAACATGTTTGTAAACATTGCGATTATTTAGTTTTATTTTTTGCGAATACTATTTTTACCGCATTATAGAAAAATCGCATGGGCATATCTATCTTAGATATCCAAATAGGACTGAAAACAACAACAAAAAAAAGAAGGAATAGCAACAATAACAATTTTGTTGAAATTTTAGTTCATAATGCATATTTTAATACATATTTTTGTTGAACTTTTGAAAAAAGCCGAACCATCCCATTTCAACATGAATTCCATCTTTCCTTTATTACTTAACTATCGGATTGAATTCCACCTGGTTTCAAGGTTTTGTTTCTTTGTAAAGGAAGATTCTACATATTTACCGATGACGTCATAGTTGAAGGACATGGCAATAATACCCTAAATATGAGTGAAGAAATAATTACTAGTAATTCTTAAGGCGTTAGTGAAGGAAGTAAGGAAAATTGCATTTTCTTTGGATCATTCTTGTCAAAAACAACCAAACCAAATCCTGCCGAAACTAATGAAAGTACACAGTAACCACACTTTCGTGTTTTAATGTGTATTTGAATTCAATGAAGACTAGAGAAACCAGTGTATCCAAAATTAGTATTAGCGAAATTTAAAAAAATTATAAATGGCATCCACATAAATTTCAGCCTAATAAACACTTAAAAGAAACCAGCTTTGACATAAAATTGCAAGACTGTGAATGATTTTTAACAAAACCGTAAGGAGACGAAGAATTTACTAAAAGAATATATGGACAGACGAGGCAAAGTTTTCCAAAAATGAATGGGATCAAGGTTTCCAACAGTTTTAGAGTGTATTCTGTGCAGTCAAAGAACACAAAATATGGTGAAACACGAAATAGTGAGCGGCGCATTTCGAATAAAAAAACTCGTAGTACGTGGTTCCAGATGAATGGAGTACCAGCACATACGAGGGGAGGTCCAGAAGTTCGTGGAATGAAAGGGTTTTCCTTTTCAATATAATCACCCTTAAGCACAATACATTTGTTAGATCTATGAATTAATTTTTCTAAACTATCATAATTTTTTTTTTTTTATTTTTCGCCTCAAAGTGGGGCAAAATTGCCTCCTTTACCTCATTGTCGTCAGAAAACTTTCTTCCAGGTAAGCCTTTTTTTAAATTGGGGAACAAATAAAAATCACTAGGTGCCAGGTCTAGACTGTAGGGTGGATGGACTATTGATTGAAAGCCTTGCTGCTTGTGCAGAGCAGCCATTGCAACTTTGCTATTGTGAACCAGCACATCGTCTTGCAAGAGCAAGGCCCTTGATGGCCTCCTTTAATTTTTCTAATATCGCTGCGTAACATTCTCCGGTTATGCTCCTACCTTTTTCTTTGTAATCAATCAATAATATCCCCTCACAATCCCAAAAAACAGTAGCCATCAACTTTCCAGACGACTTTGACACTTTGAATTTCTTTGGCGGTGGTGTCCTCTTTTTATGCCATTGCATGGAGTCCTGTTTGGACTCAGGCTCAAAGTGATGAACCCATGTTTCATCTCCGGTAACAATCCGCTCCAAAATCTGTACAGGTTTGTCTCCACACAGCTCCAAAAATTGTTTGGACGCACAGACGCGCTGCTGTTTCTGCAGCGACGTGAACATTCTCGGTATCCACTTTTGTCATACCCAGATGGTTATGTAGGATACGCAAGATGGTACTCCAACTAATGCAGATAATTGTTTTTTGTTCAAACGGGCACCTTGCAGTACAAATTTTTGCACATTTTCGACGATGTCTGATGTGGTGGCCTCAACTGGCCGTCCTGAGCGGGGATCGTCTTCAATCGACTTCCGACCATGTTTGACAAGATCATGCCACTTATAAATCATTGATTTACTAGGGCGCTGCTCCCCATAAACGGTTTCCATTTCATTCAATATGGTTCGAGCGTTCTTTCCTTGCTTTGTAAGGAACTTTATCACAACACGGTGTTCAATTTCCTCCATAGTTTCAGGTTTCTTCCAGATTGACTTTTTCAGCAGGCAATTATTCGTAAACGACTGGCGCTATAGGGCTGCAACTTAATGATGAGTCGGCAATCAGAATGACACCTAGCGAGCGCCCCTATCCCCACTCTATCCCCTCCATTCCACGAACTTCTTGACCTCCTCTCGTAATATGGTAACTATTACAGAGGTATTACAGGTAGTATTTGATAGTGGATCGCTAATAATGAACCATAAAATTTTCCAGACGTGTTCAATGAACTGGATACTAAAATGATTCTGTGTGTAATGTATATGAATATTCTAAAAAGAATAAAAAAGTGTTTGAATAGGGATGGCGATGTATTTAAACATTTATTTTAGGATGAAATCGTATACTTTTAACGTTTCACTATTTATTAATTTCCATTACGTATTAAATCATTATTAATCAATAAGTCCTTTTTTGTTTACCTAAGCCACTGCTCATAACTTAATCGAATGCAAAAAGTAAAATTTTAAGAGAATATCTACGTAATATAAACCAGTATTACATAATTTATAATTACAGCGACAAAAGTTTGATATTTATACACTTACGCAATTTGGGCCTTTGCGAACAATCAATATTAAAAGGTAAATCGCACTTTTCATAATCTATGCTGAAGTCATTAAATACTAAACCATCCGGACATAATTTCTCCGTCGCGGCACCATCTCTACATTCGTAATATTTATCGCATTGTTCAGCGTCGGCGAAGTATCCAGTTGGTTCTGGACATTCTTCTGAAATGGAAGTATCATCCGGTACTGGAGTAACCTTCCTTCCGGCAGCAGTCACGTACGCTATTGGAAAAAAGGAAAGTTATAAGATGTGGTCACACTACATACAATTCGAATTATATTGCAAACTACTGTGTAAATAAGTAGAACTAACACTTTTCACAAATCTATTTATAAAAAGTTTAAACAATGTAGATTTCACTAGTCTGGAATTTTCTGTATTAAAAACTGTATACGGTTATCTGGTGGTATCTGTACTACCATACACTGCACACTTTTGAGAAAATTCGTTTAAAAGTAATTATGTACCTATAAAAAATTATTTAAACTGTACTTTAAATGTTAAATGCAAATACAAAGTTAGCAATATTATATATATATTATATAAAATGATATATAGCACTTTCTAAATAAACTGACAAGAAATTAACAAAGAAAGATTCAAATCAACATTAAAATTCAAAAATCTAAAATTTATCTTGGTATTTTTCTAGAGAAAGTTCTATTAAGCTGCATAACATTGAAGAATATATGTCGATACACGCGTGTGATAGTTGTATGTTCAATGGTATATTTAAATATTTTGTTATAGAAAAGATCATACTGGATATTTCAGTAAATTTTTCAATTCTTTCCACACATATTGGAGGACTCTTTTACGATGAACACAATTTTTCGAGTGCATTATCTGGATTAACTTTTATTTCCACAACGTATAACACGTGAAGTTTCTAAAAATAATAAAACTCGTCATAGTTTTCACCTACAATAAGATATCCCTTTCACAGAAATCTGGACACAGAAATATGTATCTTAACAAAACTAAATACATATATATATATATATATATATATATATATATATGTATATATATATATTATGTGAACGGTATCAGTCTTGACTGTTCACACTACTGAAAGTTTACATAAGCGAGCCCTATTTTATTTCCAAGGAAATTGCATAAAAGAAAATATGTATGTTTATTAAAAAATAAATTATAAACAATGAATAACATAATACATATAATATTAAAAGATAAAAATAAATTTTACATTATTTTGAAAAATAATGTCCTATCTTTGTTTGCGTAAATTTACGTTTGGTATTTTCTTGCCCGTAGTTTACGGAGCACTAAAATGTCGGAATATAATATGTGTTTTTCTTCAGCCCAATTTAATGCTTGATTAAAAATATCTATAGCTTGCGCGTCACTCACTGCATTTTTTACTTCAATCGGAGGGTTGTCATCCTCACTCACCCCGTCTTCCTCTTCATGTGCATCATCCATCTCTTTATCGTCATTGCATAAACTAACCTCGGTAATTGTGCAAACAATATCGGATTTATTGCTTTTAATAATTTGAGAACGTCCGATGATACACTGTCAAAAACTTCAGCATCAGATAGTAACTGTTTTTTTGATGATGGTTAGCGGTACATTGTCATCGCCATGTGTGTTTGCTGGTTAAGGGCATTCCACGCCTTATCTAAATTTAAAATTCCTTCACGTAAAGTTACTTGCTTTAAGGATTCAGAAATGTTTTTAGGATTTTTTGATAACCCAGATAACAAACAAAAATTTAGCCACCGTTGCTTCTTAATTGTTCCTCTGGAGGATGGCTTTGTGCGCCATCCAAAATTAACACCGCCTTTATTACAAGATTTTGCTTTCTTAAGAAATCTTTCACTTACAAATTGAATATGTATCATTAAATTACATTACTTATTATTTCAGTTTTATTGCCATACCTAAGGGACAAAGTTCTTATGACCATTCCAGAAATATGTCTTTGATCATGCAAGCGGATTTTGAACAGTTATAATCAACGGGTCTCTTAAAATTTCTAAATGAACGTGGATTTTTTGCCTTTCCTAGTATTAGTGACCTTATTTTGTGTGTACCACTAGCATTGGTGCACATGTTGTCTCTCCGCCTTTCTACCCGGAGCAGATTTTTCATGTGATGCAACATAGATTTTCGTAGGTAATAATTTCCAATAAAGACTCGTTTCATCTTATATATTTGCTCCTCGTTTAAATGTAGTTCTTTAATTTTTTTAATTAACTTTTTCTTAAACGGTTGGACTAGTTGTGATGGTGCCAATAATTTTTCACCAGATATCGACAGCAGTCGAATTCCATACCTCCTTTTAAATCTTTTTAGCCAGACGTCACTGGCTACAAAATTTTCGGTGTCTTTTAGTTTTCATTCAATAATTTTGCTCTCTCCATAATTAATTCACCGCTAATTGGAACATGATTATCACTTTGTTTTAAAAACCATTTATACAAACGATTTTTGATTCTGGGTGGTTGGGCATTTTTTAAAGTTCCGCGATTTCCCGGGCCTCCGTATGTACCTGACACACGTTATAAAATTTGTGACTTGAATCGCTTAACTTTATAGATTGTGGCTTTAGATACTTCATATTTTTTTAATCTCGTCGATGATTTTCACTTTGTCACTTAATTTTAAAAATGTTCTTTTATTGGACGTGAATGCCATGCCTGTTCTGGCGTGATTTTAGTTGCATACTACTTTATTGCACGAGAGGCAAGAGATCCAACGCTTACAGGAATCCCATGCATAGATCGGGGAACAACCGGTGCCTGCGCTGAAACCATTTGATCCTATAGTAACAATTTTCTGTTTGACCGCGACGTTTCTACTACCGGATATTTACATGAGCAAGCATTTACTATATATATATGGGTGCCAAAGATACGTACACCGATGAATTGGAGAAACACATTAGATCGTTGAATACGTTAAATCAACATGTAAATAATTGGAATATGTTAGTGAATACAAGAATCGGATTCAGCATCAGAGAAAACATAGGAAGAGTTTACACAGGATTTAATATATAATAAATTAAGTTTTTAAATTCACAATATCAATTACTCGAGACTATTGAAGTAGAAAAAGAGACGAAATCAATAAATAAATCGCAAAATTTTCCTTAGAGCGTAACAAATACCAAAAAATTATTTTCCTATCTAGCAACACAGAAGTCAACACTCGTTTGTAAATAGTGTTCAGAAAATCTCAGAATATTTTATTATGATAAATTACAATTATTACCAGTGGCGTCTCGTTTAAACGAAATCAAGAAACTTATATATACATTGCTTAAAAGAAAATGATTACGTAGATCAATATCGCCCACCAGTTAATATATAAAAAACACGCTCCTGAATAATTTACAGAAGTTCTGGTGTTGAAACGAATCACAGTGCTAATATTAATCGGTCAACGCATCAGTATAAACAAGAATTACAGACGATACTATCTATCAACAGCGATATTTGTAATCAAAGAGTCACGCAATCAGTGGTATGCATCCAGACCTCTATTGGAAGATGGGATACAAACAACTTTTATGACAAAACGTATTGTTGAAAAATTAAAACTTCCTCAGGTAAATGTAAACGTACCGGTACTAGGTGTAGGAAAGCTTACCACAAGCGTTAGAAATAAAATCCATTGTTACATCAAATCATTCTACAATGTTTTTAATGCAGATCTATCTAACACTTCTAATTCTAGACAATATCACAGAAAATTTACCAATACCTATATTCAATCACAGCTTATTAAATATACATCCAATATTTCATTAGTTGATGCCAATTTTAATCGCGCAGATCGAGTTTATGTTTTGTTAGGGGCGTCAATCTTTTATGACTTAAAATGGAGTGGACAAGTTAAATTAGGTTTGGAATTACACCTGCTACAAGAAACATGTTTGGGATAGATGCTATTAGAAACATTACCCATCTATATTGGACAAGAGGATCATTTAAAATGTAATTTAGCAATTAAGTCTAAGCCCGAACGATAGTTGGAAAATTCTGGTCTATTGACAAAATTCCAACATCCAAAAACCATTTATTGGAAGAACAAGAATGCGAGAAAACGTTTGTTAAAACTATTGCAAGTGTTGAAATAGGTTATATCGTCGTAACATGATCAATTAACGGAAACTAAAAACTCTTAACAAAATGCAATCAAACAGCTGCAGTCAATCCAACAAAAACATTTATAAAACCCAAATGTTAAAGAAAAATATGTCGAATTTACTGTTTATGCCATATGACAAAAATTAATACAGGAAATTTAAATTCTGTACTTTTCCAAAATAGTATCTATTTACCTCATCATCGTGTCACAAACGAGTCAAGTACTACAACTAAAATACAATTAACTAAATGACGATTTGGGTGTATGCTTATGTATAATACTGCGCACGTTCAATGTTACGTTCGTTTGACGAAAAAGTGCTTCTATGCGCGGGCCGTATATGCATATATAGCAACCGGCAAATACGTTCTTGAATCTTCCAGCGCGTTTAAGGCATATTCTCGCGCTTTCCGTACTTTCGCTTCTGTTTCTAGCGCTCGTAACAATGTCACTATAATGGGAAACAAATAGCGCAAATTAATCCTAATATAATTGCATGGTGTGACGAAAAACTTAATCGATACGCGATGTCCGCGAAACCATCTTTGTAATAGAACTATCAGGATATGAAAGCATGGATCTACAAGTTATTAATATGGCAGTTGAAAGAACCTTTATCATTTACTTTGGAAAACGCTAATGTTACGCCTACTTCGAAATCGCACCGACGATCGTTAAGTTCTGTACAAAACAATTTCAAAGAAAATTTGATTCACCTATTATATAGATGAAAGAGTATGTAAAAAAGATGAATAATAATAATAATAATAATAATAATAATAATAATAATAAAAATAATAATAATAATAATAATCCTTTATTGCCCAACAGCCCAAGGGCCAATTACAGGACAAATTACAATACAATTCTTATTTAAAATAAAATAAAATAATTCAAATCGTGTTGCCTACAATAATAACATGCTGAAAATTTATTTAATAATGAAACAAAAAAAAAAAAAAGAAAGACACAAAAATGGCTCTAGATCCGTTTGTTTGCGTTCCTCACCATGTGACTGAGAGGTGCCTTAAGCAAAATGTTGGTATTAGCTCTAGGTACTTGAAATGTATGAAAGTAGCGAGTATGATGAGTAGGTACGGTAAAGTTTATTTGCGCTAGAAGGGCTGGCGAGTCGACAGTATTTTTCAGGATCCTGCAAAGAAACTCCACACTGTTACGCTCGCGGTGGTCAGCAGAGATGAAAACCATGCTCAACAAGTAAGCTATAATACTCGATACCTCTTGCAGGATACACGTTGTCCATTCGAAAGGAAAGATATTTTAGAAATTTCTTTTGAACGCGTTCGATCATAAGCTCTTGGTGTAAATAACGGGGATACCAAACAATGGAGGCGTATTCAAACTTAGAACGAACGTAGGCATAATATAAACGTTTCATTACACCTAAGTCTGAGAAATGCCTGCAAGAACGCATGACAAAACCGAGAGTTTTGGAAGCGGATGAACACATGGACGAAATATGTTCCGTAAATGACAGTCTATTATCAAACAAAACACCATGATTCAAAGTTTTGATATTGCGTGGTATGGCTGCATCATTAATTTGGTAGTTATAGTATAAAGTAGTGTGAGTGTTATTGTAGGAAACCACAGTACACTTGTTGATGTTCAGAGGGAGATAATTGACCTTGCTCCAAGTACTAATGCGAAGAAGATTGTCTTGTAAATGTTTACAATCGAAAATGCTACCAACAGTATTAAATATCTTTACGTCATCTGCGTATGCTAAGACGTGACACGTAAACAAAGATAGTAAATCATTTATATAAAAATTGAAGAGAAGTGGTCCAAGATTTGAACCTTGAGGAACACCTGATGTTGGAGAAAACGGCGTAGAGGAATAACCATTGTAGCAGACATAACACTTCCTTCCAGTAAGGTAAGACTCAATCAACGTCAGGAAACCCACACCAAAACCAAATTTGTCCATTTTTTGTAGTAGCATCTCGTGGTTAATGCAGTCGAAAGCTTTAGAAAAATCTACGTAAATAACATCCACCTGCTTTCGCTTATCAAGCGCTTCACCAAGATGAAATTAATAGTTGGAAATTACTGAATATGTATTGAGCAAATTTTCAGTAGCTATGGATGAAAACCGTTTAGTATATGATGCTGCCATAAAATGGTGGACGCTAGAAGCAAACGCAATAGTTAAGATAGAAAGTTTTAGAGCATCCAAACACTAGATAACGCAATTTAAAAGAATGTAATAGAATAACTTCTAGAAAGATAACAAAATTTGTTGACCTGACATTTGATGGACTATAGACAGCGGAAAGAGAATCTACAAATGGCGGCCACACAATTTTATCAATTCTATAAAATCGTAGATTGAAACTTATCGGGCAGAAAATCTCTATAATGTAGACGAAAGTCACTTTAATTTAATTTATAGAATTGCATTCTGGTCGCACCTTAAACTACAGAGCAAGCAAAACTATTGCATGTAATGTGCGGTTTGTATCATCTACTACCCATAGTTCCACGATATTGCCTATAGCATCGGTTGCAGGAATGCCGGTATCACCATTGCTGATAATAAGTGACAAATTTGGCTCCAAAATCTACGACTCTGACTTATTTCAAGTTAGCAAAATTATCATTATGATTAATACCTATAGTGCGTACTATACTTAGTTTCCAATAGGCACCAAATATTCGAGCTGAACCATCATCATGAAGAAAATTCGCCAGTAAATTACTTAAAGAAAGGTTTAGCGACTTTGCAAACTTCTGTACCTGCCAACAAACCGACATTTCTCCTTACAATTTCCAATAAAACGTCAACCATTCGAGGTGTACGACTTTCTTGTATGAAGAGGATTCCTCAAATGTTTTTCTGATCAAATTTTGCTTGCAATTATTGATATTAATTTGCATGGCTGAAATATGGTAATAAAATTACAAACTTTGATCTATAACCAACTATCCTCCGCAACATATTGAAAACTAATTTTTATATAGTGGACATAAAAAATGGTTATATAGAATTCAGACCAGGGATATTTGTTCATCTAGTAACATTTGAATTCCATGCTGAATATGTGGGAAATCCGCGTTCATAAGATGTGTCCATTATTTCCAGCATTTTTCTGAAGACTTTCATGATGAAAACTAATGAATGAAAAATGTATCTATATACTTCACATACTGTTTTTGCATTGAATAAAAAAAGCAAAAATTAAATATTCAATTTTATTATTTATATTGCTAACGATTGTAGGTATGTCTAGACTACTGCAAAATCATGTGAAATCAACCAATTATTACCATTTATTTGTATTATTTTCTTTTACTTGCAATACAACCACGCAACAATATATAGAATATCTGTTTCAAATAAGGAAGTATTTAAAAGATCATGTTTTGTGGACGTCCTGTACAATTATCAACATCACCCTTAGATGTACGATTTGATAGCAAATACATCAATTACAACCGTTTTCTAAAATTTGAAGTAATGTAAATTGTTCCTATATATATAATATATGGTGTATTTGGGGTATATATATCCGCACCAGCCGAAGGAGACCATTAAGTGGTAAGTCCGCCATTGACACTTTTTTCTATTTTTAACCGTTGAAAACTTATTTTGTAAATTTTGGGAGAATTTTAAGGCCAAATTTCATTCCTTAAATATGTAGTCTGCAGCAATGAGGTCTACAAATTGATCAAAATTTTATTAAAATCGATAATTAACATTTACTTGCTACTTCCCTTGCAAGTGAGCTGAGAAAAATATATGTGCAAAAAATCATCGTGTTTTCTATAGAATTACTAAACGATGAATGTAATACAACAAAGACTGTAACTTTCCTAAGTATTATGTAGCCCACATTTTGTTGCTTTAATTTTATCCAATACAATATTACCTATAATCCATGTAATGTGTTGTGAATTCACCGAAACGTTTTTATAGTATGTGCAGTAACATTTCTTACTATATTGCATTACCTGTTAATGCAAAATAAATATCCAATAGGAAAGTAGATATGGGGAAATCTTCGATACTAAAGTCTAGCATGATATAAAATGTTAACTCACACTCGTAAATAAAGAGATAAAAATTTAAAAATCAAGAAAAAGATTTCGATGCAATTCTTCTCAAATTATCATCGGCCAGCCAAATAATTGACATTATAGTAAATTGTGCAAAACAAATACTTGCACAAACACATGTACATCGTAAATGTCAAGTTCGTTCGCATTCTGATCGCTTCGCCACATTAGACTGCAAGTGAGCACATAACAATATTAATCCATTTTACACCAGCATACTTTCAGAAAAATTAATACTGGACCTAAGGCTATTTCAAGTTTATTTCCGCAGAAACATAAATTTAATGTTTTCTCCAATGCGCATTTATTAAAAAGAATATTTTCGTTTCTTAGTGTAATTTAGACGTAATCAGTATATTTTTCTATAATATGCGATATTAATTATCTTTCGTCAACTTTTGTTACCGTAATTCAATTTATTTTATATATTTCATGATGGTAAATGTCATTGTATCTGATTAAGTACACGCATTTGCTTCGCATGTTAATTTCAAACGGTACTAATACACGATTTCACTGCACAAGAGAGAGTTTCGCTATAACATCCTTTTACAGTTTTAAATTTGTTCAGTATTTGCGCAACTAAACAAAAATATCCCAAAAATCTCTTTAACCACTTTAAATTAATCATGTTTGTTATATACATATATATATATATATATATATATATATATATATATATATATATCTAATTAAAATATGCAGATAACAATGAAGTAATGACTTTAAGAATATAAACTGAACAAAAAACATGTGAGGTGTGGCAGGAAGCATTTACTTTAAACTTAAATAATTATATCATTAACAAACTTGCAATATGATATACTGAATACCGAAGCAAAAGAAGTAGATATTCTTTCATTCTTGTTTCACAAATATTAACATAGCTCTGGTTTTTATTTATTAAATAAAAAAAGCGATCACGATAATTTAAAGCACGTACTCACCGACGATACAGGTGAAAATCAAGAAGTTAAATTGACGCACCATGACTGCAGACAACTAATGGAGTTGCAGAGTTACTTTGGCTTATAATGCGAGACATTCTCCCTCGACCTTGTGGACTTACTACACAAAATTTCTTGGTATATTGTTGTTTTGTCTTAATACAATAATGACCGCATTAGAACTAGATTCAACTTTTAAGGAGGATACACCTACGATACATTATGAGATTTTACTCATTTTCTTGTTTATTACTTTGCTAGAATAAATTTAAACATTGTATATGAGCTCAAAAACTTGTGAAAATACCATATTCTGGTTGTAATTCTAATAAAAATATAGTTTATTACAAATTAGCATATATGCATACAATAATTAGAAAAATCTTACGATGAAACTAAAAACTCATCGTTCAGTTATCAAAATTGTTTTAAAGTTGGAGTCCTATTAAAGACATAAGTTTAAATATTAAACTTTGTTCCTCAATTATTAACGCCCTCTAATTACTAAAAGTGTAACAATTATCGATTCATCCTAGCGGTACAAAGTGGAAACTTCCTGGCAGGCAAAGGGAACCTTCCACCATTTTAGAGCATCATTTGTAGATTTTCGGTTAATAATTTCTGTGAAGTGTCTATCGAAAACGTATAACCTCAGATAATGGAAGAGCGCGCGAATACGTTGCGGGCAATGCAAATATGCAGATTTTGTTTGGATGACAAGGGTCCGTTATCAAATATATATGAAAAAGACAGCAAAGATGGAAAGCATACAGTACCCTTACCGCTTCAAATTATGGCATGCGTTGCAATTGAGGTTTGTAAATAAAGTAGTACTTTAAATAACCAAAAGCTAACGTTTATTTAACATTTTGTATTTATATTCTCCTGAAACTGATATATTATAGACGGTTTTAGCTATTTGTCTAGTTTTCTATTATTCCATATTGTTAAGTAGGATACTACTTTTCTTTATTTGAACTGGGTCTGTTTATACCATTTCTATAATTGGTTTGTTTCTCTTCAGGGGGCCTTGTTCTACAAGTTACATACTTACATATCAAATGCTGCAATAACCAAAATATTTTTAATTCATGTAAGAATGTTTCCTATTGTAAATTAATTTTTTTTTTGGTTTTAGGTATTCCAAAATGATGGAATGCCACAACTTATTTGTAATACTTGTCGATTAAGCACACTACAAGCATATACCTTTAAGGGCACTTGCAAGAAGTCCGATGATACCTTAAAGCAATATTTAAGTACAGGAAATACAGCATTCTTAAAGGCTAATCAAATACAGCAAAAAAATCAGGTAAACACTAAATCTTCCGGCAGTTATTCAGAAAAGTATATGTTTGGCGAGTTAAAGCCCATTTTTTATTTTTAACTTAAACAAAATTTTGCCTGGAGATTGATTTATTGCATATATACTTTATGCTCTTGCACTAGGTTACAGTTAATAAGGAATGATTACCAAAGTTACAAAGATGATTTGAAAAGTTAGTACATTAATGCAGATCTACTATTTAGGAATTACTGTATTACAACATATGATACAGATATATATCAATATACAATTGGTTTCTTTAAGAATGTCATTAAAATTTTAACTTTTCTAGCAAAAGTTTCAAGTAATAATTTTTATACTTATTCTGTATACAGTGAAATCTCCCTTGAACGGATACCAAGGGCGCCAACTGAAGATGTCCGTTCAGGAGGGGTGTCCGGATAAAAGAAATATGTAGCAGATACAACAAAAATCGTGTTTTAACGAAAAATTAATATATTAAAGAAACTGGGACATTTAAATCGTATATGTATGTAAATGTTTTTAAAATAAATAAGAAACTAAACTAGATGTAGTATGTAATACAAAACAATGAAATGAATAGTCACTTTAACCACGCAAAAATTCATATATTGTTGTTTGTCTTATCTTTTTCTTTAAAATGGCGTCTTGAAATCGTATTTCTAATTTAGAAAGAAGCTCCAAAGACTCTGTATCTCCGTGATTTTCGACAAAACTTTTGAGCTGCTTGGTCAGGGTAATAGCTTTACCATAATTTGGGATAGCTTCTGTTGGCACTGGAACCTCATCAACATCAGAATCTTCCGAAAGTTCTTGTATTTCAACTGGATTTGCAATTTCTTGTTCTGAATGTGGATCTTCAACATACAAATCTTCATCTACGTTCAAAAAATCATTAGGGTTTTCATTATCCGTCAATTTCAATAAATTCTTCTTTCTGAGGATATCTGAAAGTACACTAAGAGGCAAATCATCTTCTAGGTCAGATGTATCAGCCTCAGTTAACTGGTCTTCACTTTGCATATTTACATGATTAAATCCTGCATTGCAAAAGCAATTTTGAACTGTCTCTTTGGTTACTTGGTCCCAAGCGGTTTTTGCCAAATAAACTGCATCCAGTGGTGTAATTTTCTTTATTAATTGAAAATCTGTACCAACAGTTTCAATGTTTACTAGCAGATGTTTGAGTATTAGTCTTCGGTAATAAGTTTTAAAATTCTTTATAATCCCCTGGTCAAGTGGTTGACAAGCTGATGTACAATTAGAGGGTAAAAATAATATTTTTGTATTATTTAAGCGAACGTCTTTCTTTTTTCTTTAGGCATTTTCCAATCTAGGTCTTGCAACCACTCTGTCATAATTTGTCCTCTGTCATCCAAGCTTTCTTATTGTATTTCCAAGTTATAGGCAGGTTATTTATATTAATGTTTTTAAAAGCTCTGGGTTTAGCTGCCCTACCAATGACTAGGAGTTTTTCTTTTTCACCCGCCATATTTGCACAATGAAAACTTGTAACCTCTCTTTGGGATACTAACCCCCAACACATTTTTCCTTCTTTAATGCGACCGTTTTGTCGGGTAGAGCCCTAAAATACAGGCCTCATCTTCAGCATTAACCGAAGCTTCTCCGGAAATCGCCTTAAAACTTATATTGTGGCGGATTCCAAATTTATTGAGCTAACCAGAAGAAGCACTGAATGTAGAATGTCCCAAAGAAGCGGCTATTTTTCTTGCTTTACGTCGTATTAGCGGACCTAAAAAAAAAAAAAGTTGCGTTTTTGTCACGACAAACCTATTGGCAATCTCACTTTTTTATCTATTTTAGAATTTAATATGAAAAGAAAATCAACGCATTAATACAAGAAAACCTTATCTAAAAAAAATCATATGCATACCTGTTGAAGGAATCCCCTTATGCCGAGATGCTGTAAACCAGTCATAACACAATTTGTCAATTTTAGTACCATCACCCGTCAAAAAGCTTCTATTTTCATGCAAATTGCTGTTCGACATCCATTTGTTTAGAAGGACTTCTTTATCTTTAATTATATCTGCAGCTTGTGTTTTTCCAATATTAAAACGCTTGAATAAGTTCCTTACACTTAATTTCTCTTTATTGTAAACTTCAACAATCTCAATTTTTTGTTTAAGCGTGAAAATTTTTCTATTTCCTATTTCTACAATGAATGTGTCGCCCACTGTGTATTTTCCGCATAGACATCAGACTAATATTGAAAGCAGATTCAATCGACAGCGTACGCCGAAAGAATAAGAACGGTAAATCCCCAACCAACTTGGGGAAGTCCCTAATTCACGCCAGGCAGAAATGCACGACATAGGCTGCGTTTGTACCGAAAGATTAAAGTCGGTAAATCTCCGGTTTACTCGGGGAAGTCCCAACAAAATGGGCGCGCCGCGCGATTGAGTAATGCAATAGCAATACTCTCGATATAAAAATAAGATAAGGCGTTTCTTTTTATTTTATTTTTTGTCCGGTTAAGAGAACATTTTCTCGTGTCCGCGTCCGTTCAAGAGAATGTCCGTCCAAGAAAGAGTTAATACAATGGAAATTATATGAGAGCTGGTCGGGACCATGAGAAACTGTCCGTTTAAGGGAGGTGTCCGTATAAGAGGGGTGTCCGTGAAGGGGAATTTCACTGTACTACATATCATATATTGCCTGAAGTAAATTTCTGTTTAGGTTTTAAAAAGAAAAGAATCAGTAGAAAATGTTCCTGATCAGAACCCGACAGAAGCAAAAAGATTTAAGATTATACAATCATCTTATACTACAAATCAAGATGAGTCAGATTCAATTGATGATGACCATATTAAAAATGAATCACCCAATGATCAACCAATAATGGAATTGGAAATTGAACAAGATGAAGAAGAAATTGCAGAAATTCAATCTGATGATCAAATAGAGGAATGTGAAGAAGAAGAAGAAGAAGAAGAGGAAGTGGATGAGGACGCCAATGAACACATAAATCCTGTACTTAAAGTACCACAAGTTCGAACAGATGTATTTCCTTGTTTACACTGCGAAAGATCATTTCCACTAAAACAACTACTCGACCTTCATATGAAAAATCATAATCGCGAACGCAGCTATGAATGTGGTGTCTGCAGAAGAAAGTTCTTTACGAAGTATGATCTGAGCAAACACATTCAAACTCATTCAGATGAGAGGCCATTTCCTTGTGTTGTATGTAAGAAGAGTTTTGCACGGGAATCGCTGCTTCATAGGCATGAAAAGACTCATGTGGATGTACCAAAATACTTGTGCACTTATTGTGACAGAACCTTTTTATTGCTAGCTGATCTGGATGCCCATACTGAAAAACATAAGAAGAAACGGCCATTTCAGTGCAGGATATGTAAAAAGTGTTTTGTTTTCAAACAAGGTTTAGAACGACACGAAATTACTCACAGTGAAGAGAAGCCACACAAATGCAATTATTGCAAAGCGAGTTTTACATCACCTATCAAACTAATGCGACATGTAACATCACATGCCGGTTTGCGCCCTTACCCGTGCAAACTTTGCGGCAGAACATTTTTGTTAAGTCATCATTTAACCAGACATATGAGAAGTCATGCTACAAAAGAAATTGGCCAATATAAATGTGACATATGTAGTATGTCATTTAGAAGAAAAGATTCCTTAATTAATCACAGCACTATACATTCTATGGTAAATTTGAAATGTGTAATTTGTTATACATCTTTTGACAACGCGAAAGATGTTATGAATCATATTACCATACATCTATCTGGATTGCCCTATCCATGCGATAAATGCGATTACTCTTTTGATACTCAAGAACAACTGGAAGAACATGAGTTGAAGCATGCCGAAATGGAATATGAAGAACAAATAGAGCAAGAAGTTTCTGAAGAAGTTAATAAAGAGTCGCAAGATACTAATAATGAAGAGGAAGAGGAAAACGATAATGAAGAATCAGATGAAGATATCGCAGAATTTACAATAACTAATCCAGAAAATCCTGAAATTGTTAGAAGGTTGCGAAAACCAAGTAAAATTCAAAATTATGCACAATTTCTTAAGGAAGAATTGGGTTCAGATATTGAAGATGGATTAATACCTGAAGATGAGCCTCTTGAAATTACTCCAGATATTAAAGAAGGCCAAAGTTTTAAACCCATTGTTAGGATAGAGGGCACAAAAGTCTACACTAGAAAGAATCCGCCAGAAAAACCAAAAACTGGGGAATTAAAACTACCACAAGTACAAACGTCTAATTCAGAAGATATTAACCAAAGAATTACAACTTTAGAAAATCTAGGCTTAACGAAACAAGATGTGCAAGCTTTACCAAACAGGCAATTTGTTGACATGAAGATTGGTGATAAAACGGTAAGAGTCCAAAAATTGATGATGACAAAGGCAGAAATTGAACGAATGGCAAAGGAGGGTAAAATAGAAGTGAAGGGTGATACAATATTATTAAAGAAGACCACTACATCTTTTCCTATGGCTGCAATGCCCGAAAAACCTGCTCCGTTTAGACATACAATGGAGACCATAATAGAAGATAAACCTCCGCTGCCTCTAAAACCGCTTATTAAGAAAACCTACGTCAGAAAATCTTCAAATTCTTCTACTCCCACGAAAACAACGCAATCAAGTCAAGAAGGCGCCGAAAATAATGAAAATAATAATTCTGTTAATTAATAGCTTACTTTCTCTGGTTTATTTTTTGTATTTGTACTTTTCTTGTATAGCATATTGCTAATTAAGTGTTGAATTATAGTTCAACTTAAACAGTAAAAGCTGGCAACAACAATCTGTTTTATTGAAATTCAGTATTGAGCTGTAATTCAACAATCTTATTTGTTACGGTATGAACACTAAATTGTAAGTTTAGATTTAATTTTGTAAATATGAATATTGAATTATAGAGAATATATATATATTGCAAAATGCATCCAAGTTATTCTATAAACAAATTTTAATTCAGTGTTTTTATGCGCGAAATATATTCGATTCAATTTTTGTTTAAAAAATTACATGGAAAATGTACGTATATACAGGTGAACTTCTTAAAATAAACATGCAAACAGCAATCAAACTATCTAAAAAATTTAAATTCTGGCCAGATGTAGTGTTTCAAAAGGACTCCATTCTAATGTCAATGTAACACTTACATATACCATAACGCCGCACGGGCATTAATATGATTTACATTAGATGGAATATGTTTTCTTTAACTTTTCTTAAATAGCATATTTTTAGTGTATTAAAATATGAAGATAATTCTAAACAGAAAACCAAATCTTTAATTTTTCAAATTTGTCAACCTTTCAAATTTTCATACACGCAAGTGTTATTTACTGAATAAGTAATTATCCGAAACGCATTAACTAGAATTGGACTTTACAGGATCTTGAGGAGTTTATAAACTTTAAATTATATCAATATTAATACTAATGATAATAGAATTATATATTTTATATTGGTAATTATGAACTGCAAATCAAATTTGCTTGTAGAAAATAGCTTGAAAATTTATGATCTTGTGTTCTCTATAACGTTTGCGTATCCTATGTTCTTGTCAAATTAATATTTGTTTGCAAATATATTTTCAATTAACAAGTAAACTTATGTGAACATTGGCATTATAAGATAATTGTCAACTATGGTTGTATTCAGGTAGGCGCAACGTCTCACGTTAACTCATCGGTTACATTCAAATTTGAATTCGGTATTTGGTTGTTTTATGGTTTTCTCAGTTTACTTAGATGAAAATTAATGTATTTTATAATTTATATTTTAATAATTTACTTTATCCTTTTATCAATTTTTTTAAATTTATTACGATAGTAACAATTGAACAATTTACCTTTTTATAGTCGTAACAGTTGTCCGTTACGATTATAAATCGGTAAAACGTCGTGTCGCTAGGTTTTTTGTCCCCGACGTTTCGCGAACAACTGCGGTTCGCATTTTCAAAGGTACTGGCTTCGTGTACGTTGTTACTGCCGTATATATGCTCCTTCGCTCCGCTCTGCTGAACCATTGCGGTCAGCACCAATAGCGTGACCGGATGCACGTAGTGCCGTTGTCCATATTCGTCTAGCTCCATCGTGAATTGAATGTTAGAGTGTACTACGTTCAGGTCCAATTTATCTCTTCTGTGTGGCTAAACGACAATCGTGTTATCCACGTATCTCCACTATACCGTAGGTTTGTCCACCGCTGTTTCGATAGCTAGGCTCTTAAACTGCTCCACGAAGAGATTGGCTACCACGGGACTTAATGGGCTCTCCATAGCTACTCCGTCCGTTTGTTCGTAGAAGCTACGAAGTAACTGGTCCTGAGGCAGTGTTTAAAAAGCTGCATTATATCCGGTGAGAATAAATCGGCAATATACCGCAGTATGTCTATTAGCGGTACTTTTGTGAACAGCGATACTACATCACTAGGATATCACTTGAGTTGAATTGTATCTTCCGGAGTATTTTCCACGAAGTGCGCTGAATCGCGAATATAAGTAGGTTTTCCACCTATGTATGGATGGCAGTAGTGTAGTTATGTGTTTAGGTAATAGGTACGTCGGTGTGCCTATAGGGTTCATTATCGGTCTAAGTGGTACATCCCGCTTGTGGATTTTGGGTAAGCCATATAACTTCGGCGATAGCGCTTCTGTTACTGTAACTTGTTTCTTCACGTCATCCAGAAGTGATGATACTTTAACTAATCTGTTAGTTTCCCTTACTACTGTTGACGGTTCGAGTAACATCTTGATCTTCTGCTTGTACTCCTCAGTATTTATTATAACCATGGCGTTGCCCCTGTCCGCTTGTATGGTCATTAGTGATTCATCCTGCTTCAATTGTTTTAAGGCTTTCCATTCTGTAGGAGAGATACCGAAACACAAGTACCTCTTTTTTGAAGGATACTGATGGCCTCCGGGGTAGGGTTTTATCAATAGGATTCACTACCGTTCTAGCTGGATCCAATTTATGTTGTTTCGTGTTGTTGTCAATTCGCTGGAATTTTGCAGTTTGTTTCTCCATGAGGCTCTTCTTTAAGCTTTCTGCGGTATTTTCCGTTATGGATGGTGTCCACTTTTTGCCAATCATGATAGGTAAAAATAGCTGCTAGTCGTAAGTGCAGTCTGTATAAAGTACTAGAATTTTGATCGAGTCGCCGGTGGGTGGATTCAATTTGTTGTCTCAACAGCGCTTCCGCGTGCTTATATATTCTTGCGGCTCTTGCACCTCCTATGTTGCGTTTCAATCGGAGATATTTAAGTGTTACTTCCTTGTCCCGCCACCGAGATAGAAACGCTACATTTATTAAGAGCTGTACTTTCTTCTTCTGTAAATCACTGCAGCGACGTAAGAACGTTGAAACTTCCTCCCCGTAGAGGTTGGTTAAATAGTATCTTAATAAGTCTGAGATACTAATTTACCTTTTTACTATCGGAAGTAATTCCTTGATTAAAGTAGATGCGAGGATGAGTTCTATATCATAAACCGAATTCCTGTTGGAAAAGTAATTGCTATTAACTTAATTTTGTTTTCAATATGTTTCAGTTTCCTACGTGCATTTTTTGATAAATACGTTTGCATTCAGTGACATTTTCTTTTATTTTATTAATTGATTTGCTGCTTTAAATACCGTTTTGGTTTGTTTGAAATTGTTTTAAAACGGATGTAGTTTGAATGTTTAGGTCACTTTAGCACGGCCAAATACATTTTACTTTGCAGCGCTAGGCCTATCTGAATACAACCTTAAATAAATGATTGCAAAAACTGTGCGGTTGTGTAACGCACAGGCATCATAGTAAACTCCAGACCACACATAAATTAATTATCAATTCAAGACGTAGCGTTTCAAGAACATGTAGGCTCTCATTGTTAACCGAGTTATCGACTGAAATGTAAAAGGATATCGGATATCGACATGTAGTGTTTTCTACGCAGGCTTTAAAAATTCTTAATTACCAACTCTTCACACATTATTGGATGGTCCCAAACATATAGTATCTCTTCCAAAAGCAGAAACTCAGTGTAGAATCCCGACATGATACTAAATTAACAACTCTTAAGGTACTTAAATAATCCTTCTAAAGAATTAGTCGCGCATGAGACAGTATTCATGAAAAGGAACAAAAACTTACTTAACAGAGAACTATCCCCCATGGCATATTCGATATAATTATTCCCATAATACATATGCCATGTTACAAAATACTGATTCCTTCTCGTGTTCTCTGACACGTGTATTTTTTTCCTTTTTGAAGAAATACAATATATTTGGGACCACTCAATAGATCGTAAAAAAATAAAATTAAAGAACTAAGGGCCTACCGTAATGGATATCCACACACAGCACTATGGAAACATTAAAAAAATTTGGATGGGAGATTTTTATCCCCTTATAGTCCTGACCTGGCGCCCGATAACTGCTTTTTCCAACACCTCAAAAACCGGCTTACGTCAGAATGTTTTGAGGACAGTTAGGAGAATTAAGAAAATCTGTGCAAAATTTATGCAAAAGGTTTGGAGAAGCTTGTTTCACGAAATCAAAGTGCATGGAACAACGTTTGGTGATATGTATAAGTAAATATGTACATTTTTGAAATCAATAAGTTGTAATTTTTTTAGTTTTCTCCGAAATAATTGAAAAATGTGTAGATGTAGCGAGTCTAATAAACAAATATTTAATCCCAATATGACAAAACATAAAACTAATTCTTTTATCTATACTTCCTGAATATCCGTTTACTATAAGTCAAAGTAGGTGTACTTAAATTCAACTCAAAACCTAAGAATTACAAATAATTTATACAGCAGATTGAAGACGAGTATTATAGAGATACTAGTGTATATCCAGTAAAAGAATTTTTACAATCTGTAGTCTCCTCGTAGCTTGACAACATATTTTTGTTTATTAAAGCAGCTGTTTTCATAAAATAATTGCTTAAATTCATTTGGCAATACGTTCTCAGGAACTTACAAAGTAGGATATTATAAGCTGTGAGCAAATTTAATACAAGTTCGTCTTTAGATCTATGACCACATTTCTTACGTTTTTTTTTACATACCTTAATACAACCGTTGTTTTAGACCCTTACGTATTCCAACAGACTAAACAAAGTACTTTTATACCATTGTATTTTAGGTCAAAAAATTGTTCGATAGATTTATTTACACAGTTAACCAACAAAGAGGCTATTCAAGAATTTCTACTTGAAAATAACATTCAATACTACATACTAAAAAGCAAGTCGTTGAATGCATAAGATCATTTCATTTTTCAAAGAAAACCAGTGTGAAAATAGCAGTCTAAGAGAGCAACCAGTTCTTACGAAACTCGCAATATTCAGTCGAACGACAAATGGTAGTTACCATTATTCTAAGCAGGCGCGCATACTATGCACCTGACAATACATTAAATAACCCAGAAATACCACGGGATGAAATTTAATAAAACATTACAAAAAATATTTCTCCGTTCTTATTCATTCTTTAGAACTCGTTTTTGGTTATATATCTACGTCTATATGGAGTATCCGCTAATATATATGAACTCTTTATTTCTTTTTTATATTTAAATTTATTTTTATTATTTTATTATTAAATTTTTCTGTGCAAGTATAATAATTGTAAGGTAATGCTTTAAACGTAACTTTATCTCCACTATTTTTCTGAATTCGTTTACCCTTATTTTTTAATTCTTCGTCTAATAATCTTGATTTGACAAAATCTATTGTGATTGTTGTATTTAACGTTTCAATTGCTGTTATTACTTGTTCGTATTCTTCATTTAATGATAATAGTAAATGACAAACCTTGTCTGATTCATCTATTTTTGAATCTATACTTTCTAGTTCTCGAACAATGCTATCGAACTTTAAAAAATGATCTTCTAATTTCTGTTCCTTCTGTAGTTGTAAAGTAAGTAATCTTTTCTTTAGTGTAAGCTTTGTAAATACACTTTTCCTCTCGAACACGTCCTGTAATGCTTTTAACATTTGTTTTGCAGTCTTTGCATCTTTAATGATGTCCAAATGTTTATCTGTTACACACTGAATTATTATAGCTTTTGCTCTTGCATCTTTCATTTCAAACTCATTCTTCTCTTTATCTTCTGTGTAATCTGTTACTTCCTTTTCTAACGTTATACGTAATTGTTTTTCATCTAACAATGCCCCAACTCTAAATTTCCAATTGTTAAAATTTTCGGAGGTTAACTGTGGTAATTGAATCATATTTTGACTCATTATCTTTTTATTTTATGTTTCGCACTACTTTATTTCTAACGTTGAACTGGGTCCATAACCTGTTGAAATATATCAACTCTTTATTTCTTTTTTATATTTAAATGATATGATAAAATACATGTGAACATGACAACATAACGAACTACATACACCTACGTAAAAATGTTACTGCCTAAACTACTTCACTAAAACAATAGCAGATGGCTCCACTTCCTCAACAGTATCCTCCATTAACTGCCGTCTTGAGTAAATGCTCCCCGTCTTTACACTTTACATAACTATACTTTAGGTTAATGTTTGTTTACTTTAGGTTGTTTTTGTATTAGTTAAGTTTATATTTCCATTTACTTTTATACCAAATTACATTGTAATTGGGGTATTGAATCTGTTGAATTATTTTCATTATCTTTCCATAATGGTTGTTCATCCTCTTTCTCTATTTCTGACTCAACTATACGTTATTCATCAAAATATTTATAACCTATACATTGTTTAAAATTCAAAAGAAGTATGCGTTATACGCTAATCTGTTATATATTTTTAACCCATCGGGAAGTTCATACTCTTGCTTGCTTAGATAATATACGAAATAACTTAAACATATGACAGTAACCAATATCGATGTAGATCATTTTAACATTATACGTTTTTATTATTTTGATCATCACTGACGAGGACCAATCATCACTGCACAGTATGAAACATGCCACATGAGTACCCATGTAATGTAGATTATATGATTTAAAAACTGTAATTAATCAGCGGTAAATGAATGTCAAAAATATTCTTAGTAATTAGCTTATAGCATCCACGTGGAAGTAAACCACGTATTCAAATTTATTGCTGGCGACGACGACGCCATAGCAAAAATGCATAGATTTGTTTCGAATGGTATGCTCAAGCGAATATAATTACAAAAACAGATACACATTCCTTTGTAGTAGCCTACATAGTTGATCACGACCATTAAACGTTAATTGCATTATGTTTAACGTATTTCGGTATCCCTTTAAAGATGCTATATGTATTGATTTTTTTTATAAATACCTAGTAGAAAATTATAAAAAATTGAGAACACTCCAAACTAACCTCCAAAACCGTTTTTAACACAAACGGAAATCGGTATTTTATATAATCGTGTAAGGTTTACAAATCATCGAAGTTTCATTAAATTCTGAATTTTCGGTTTAGACAATTTTGCTTGTAACATAAGATACAAAAAAATATTTTATAACGATTTTCTTCACTCACTTATAAATATCCCCACAATAATGTGTCAGGAGTTTCAATTAAGGTAGGTAGGTTAAGAATATTAGTTTATTGTATGCATATAAAAACGGTGATCTAAAGTATATACATTAGTATTAACTTTTTCTGATATGCAAATTCTTGAAATTATGGGGCATTTCAGGAAAAATAAATTTCAGGTATAGTATACCAAATAAATGAACTATTTTTTTAAGAGATTCGATCCATTTATTGCGTATATATTAAATGCAAAAATTTATGGAACTATTACATAAGCAGTAAGGACGAACAAGAAAACAGCTCTTTTGTAAAATATATTCTATTCTATATTATAAAGTTATTACATAAATATGTATATACAGATGAAGACATTCTTACTTAACATTTAAAACTAATCGAAAAATGATAAAGATTGTATTATTTTAAAATAAACAATCACTAAATGCAATCATAATGAGATATTTTTAGTTCTATCAACCAATTAAAAAAACACTTTTATATTCAGATTAACTTTTGGAGGCGATACTTAAATAACTAGAAAATTTAGAAAACATTTACTTGAATTTTAATAAACGCTAACAAATGAGACTCCCAAGTTTAGAAAGACTACGGATTGAAAGCTAATTATTGTGAAAAAAGAACAATGTGACAATAAATTATATTAGATATCTTTTTGACAAATGCATGAATGTATGTATGCATATACTCGGAACATAGATTCTTGAAGGTGGCATCAAATGAATCTGTTGTATAAATGCGATGCACATACAGTTCTTATACTTCATTTTTTGTTCCACCTAGACGTTTCAACTGAAAATGAAAAATAGTAATTGAAAAAAATATTTAGACAATATGTAACTGTATATTAAGTTTTAAAGAAAAGCCAAGACAAGGAGAACAATTTCATATCACGTTTTTTATATAATATAATCTCTAAAAGCCTCAATTTTTCCATATTTCATTAATAGATTTCATAGAAAAGGTGAAGGACTATGGAGCTACTTGTATATCAAAGGGAGCATCAAGTCTAAAGCCAGTATTTCTATTAAATTCAGAATGTGTTAGCTCAACAAGCCATTAATATTACAGTTAAAGAAAATATTTATATATTTTTCTATAAACCTTTCAATGTTTCCAATTTGGAGCAATACATAAGTCATAATTCATTTGTAACATTATAACATAAGTACAAGAATACAAAGTTCCAATAGTACACCAAATTGCATTCATTGAGCCAACATATCATTGGGCAAGGTGAGTTTTTATTTATATTTATCGAATATAGCTGAGACGGTATATTCTGGACATAACACATTTCCTTATCTTATACGCAATATATACATATGTATATATAAACTTTTCAAACAGCCACAGCTTTCTATGCAAACTATTATTTAAAACAAAGCTCTACAAGAAACTTACGTTTTCTACATTCCAGATATTCGATCGTTTGTAATATAAAATCAACAGCTTTGTAACTAATAGAAATTAAAAATGGCATAAGTAAATCTATCAACAAATTTCAGTGTGTATATACCTCTTTTTCATCAGCAGACACAGTAGTATACCGTTCGATAATTTTAACTGGACCGAGGGATGGAGCAGAAAATGCATGCTTATAGAGGAGAGCTGCAGACATTCCTCCGGCTATAGGGCCTACCCAGTAAACCTATAAAATATGGGAAACATAAATTGGGTACATTTCCCTTAATTTCAATTTTACTTACCCACTGGTTAGTCCAGTCGCCATTGATCAATGCAGCTCCGAAACTTCGAGCTGGATTCATGCTCGAGCCAGTTAAGCCTATGGTAGCTAAATGACCCAACGCAACAGCTACACCAATTGCCAAAGCGGCTGCAGGTTTTGCTTCTGGCTTATTAACATCACATACGCCAAACACTGTAAGAACCAACACGAAACCTAAGAAAAATTCGATTCCAAATCCTTGTGCTTCATTCAGCTTTCCATTTACCAATGTAACACCGGCACTCTCCTTAATTTCTTGAGTTAATGCCTAAAATCAATATAAAATACTTTTTAGACACTGGGCAAATTATATTAAATCATTGTCTACTACTAACCCTAACTGCAGCAGAACCAGCAATAGCTCCAATACATTGCACTATTATATATAAAATGCCCTTAATTATAGTAGTATTGCCTGTAATCAGCATTCCTGCTGTTACTGCGGGATTAATATGTGCTCCACTAACATGTCCTAAAGACTGTAAACACACAAATAATTGTTTATTTATAAGTTAATTTTTATATTAATTATCGGGGAAATTGAACACTTACTTGAACTGCTATAAAAATAACAAAACCAAATGTTAGCGCAATCATGACGTCTGAGGAAACTACACATGATATACATCCGAAGAAGTTTAACAGAAGGGTCCCAATGAATTCGGCTAACAAAGCTTTCCACAGATTATTCTTAGCTTTGAGATCATTTATACCCAATGTTTCGTTGAAGTTGCCCATTTCCTTCTCTCTAAAAAGAAGTAATTACAATTATCACAACAATTTTTCTTTTGGTAGTACTAACAATAACGAATTTTTCTATTAAAAAACATATTTATTGCTCCCTCAAGATTTTGCAAAATTAGTTTGTAAAATACACACTGGTCTAGCAAACAAGAGCCGTAGGTTCAAATCCTACCGGATACCTTGAATATTTTAAGTTCACAAACTAATTAAATTATACATTTAACATTGACAATATCAAAGAAGCTAAATTATCATATCGGTATAGCGGTCTTCAGCATTTAAAACGTTAAAGATGCCCTTCAGAGATCTGTAGTAATGTTTATTAGTACTAAAAAAATAGACGTTCTTTGTCTTTTGCTCACTGACAATAGAAAAGAGATATCTGTAATATTTGAGGGGTATTAAACCAACAAAAGTGGCTCAGATACGCAACAAATTTATTAAAACATATCCAGATATGTGCACAAAAATATTTTATATTTTGCTGAACAAAATCTGGAAAGAAAGAATTAACAAGGACCTAGATACGTAATGATAAAACTGCCAAATAAAAGAAAGACAACAAAATGTCAAATCATCACATTTTCTACTCTGACAAGTTAAATTATGACTGGAATGCTATATAAAATAGAAATCTAACAGACACAACACACTCCTGCACCGACCATATATGAGAATATACTGAGAAATTGATAGAAATATATATATATATATAACTTTTATAAACTTCGAAAAAGCGATCGAGAGAAAAAATGCTCTAGAACTGTATGGACTAGCAGAAAAGTGTTGAAAGATTACGAAGACTTTACATGAAAGTACACTGACAAGGTTAACCACAACAGAAAACTTTTATAACATATTGCAATAGAAGCTGGAATAAAACGAAAAGGCATTCTACTCTCCTTATTACTCTCAATAGTCAATTAGTGAGTAATATAAAACACAAAAGTTTGGCATCTTTATAATTGGGAAATTTCGAATTTGTGAATGACATTGGTTTAATCACTTACCAATGAAACGTAAATGCAAGCAAGAAGAGAAAGACTAAGTCGCAATTGCAGTGGTTAAGAAAGTAGGAGTATAAGTTGATGCAAACAGAATTAACGATATAATAACTAGTGAAGTAGAAAATAGGGAAAATGGGAAATGTTTGCTAGCTTGGAAGTATGGTAAGGCTAAAGAAAATTTTGTTACCTAAAACATGAATAGACATACCAAAGTAAAAATATTAGATTAAATACAAAGACGTTTTCCTTTATCATACCGAGACAATAAAACTCAACCTGATACAAATAAAGAAAGGCACTAGGATCAAAAATTACAAAGGTACAACTTTGACAAATAGTCAGAGAAAGCAATATTGATTAAATAAAGCAGAATTTCCTTAAAGAATACACGTAGGTACTATTTGTATAGCAGACCATGAAATTTAAAAAAAAATAGTAATGGAGAGCAAGTAAGCTGTAAATAATAATTATATTTTTTAAGCTAATAAATTAATGGTCAGTGCGAAGCTGTCCTCAAAGTATAAAATAGAAAACACTTAGTCGATAGGACAAGTTTACTATTTGCTAATTACGTACGTGCAAAGCGTATCCTACTAACAGTGTTGGCTAACGTTCTTATCATACAAATTAAAAAAATGTAAATGAATGGATGTACGTACAGTAGAGGATGCGTATTTAGATTTTTAATTTGTATAATATTCATTGCATGTATCAAATACCTACGTAGTACTAGAAGTATGGCTTCGGTTACTTACTGAAAATTTTCAATCTTGTAACGAGTTAAGAATGATTGAAAACAAAATTAGGTTATTATCAGGATATCATTAACGAACTTAACATAACACGTTTAAAATATAAATAATGTTTCAGAATAATGTTGTAAAACCTATTTAATTATAAATGTCCCACTAGTCTTTCTACCAATGAAAACTTTTCAAAAGATTTCTTGCAACTTTATAGATTATCTCTCAGTGGAAACATCTGATTAGTAAACAGCAATAGTAAATTTGTATTTTAACAGATCTCATATTGTCTATCTAAAATTGTGTCATTAATAATTTGGGCCGACGTAGTAGTACGTCTCCCGTCGAGGGTGTGAAACCAATAATTGTAAGGAATTGTGATGAGATACGATTATAAAATATCACGCAATTTTTGCCATTAGACTAGATTTGTATTTATCCTCCTTTTTGTGTAGTGGATGTGGTATTTATACAGATACTAGTCACTCGATTAAAGGTATGCATATTATACATATGTTCTCAAATTATAAATTATTTTTAATTAAATGTTGAAACAGATTTCTCAAAGTGGTCTTAAACTTATGCGCATATATTTAATTACTAATATAATACTAAACGTTGATATATTAAATCGTGATTTTTTCGCTTAGTACATTTTAATGTATTTAGCATTTAAATGGGATATTGTCATATATTTGGCGGTATCAAAAATTTTATATTCAAACATTTTACTGTATAAAGATATAAAAGACTTCAAAAATTTCAATTTATATATTTTTTTTCCATAAAGATCCATCGGTCAATATCCCATTTAATGATTAGGTATATTTACGTTATGTCATTTCCTAAAATGTAATATTAAATGACAACTAATGTGTCCCATAAAAATTGTAATTATTACAATTCAAAGTCGTTGCACTTCTCGTTTCGTTTTGATTATTTACTGTTACAGATTATTACCTTTAAGGCGAATTAAACGAAAGGAAAATTAATTACGCTATTGGACAAAACTAAAAGAGATTGTTACATTTTTCTTCAACATCGTCACACTAATAGCGAAAACCTTGACGTTCGGATCAGTTCCAAAGTGTAGAAACCTTGAAATATTATGTTTCAAATAGTGGAAACGAAACCGCAAGTTATGCAAACAATAATAACTATAAAAAGGTACCGACATAAAACGGAAAATAATTATTGATCATTTGTAATTATTGTATTTCCTTAATTAAATATGCTGTCTTACATTTATTAAACTGCAATAAATACGAAAAATGCTACTTTAAAATATTCATCTTAACGTAATTTTCATGGATATGTGCGGATATATGGCATTTATGAAGTTATGCAATATAGTTAGCCACAGGATAAAAGAAAATATAAATTCCCTTCCATAGAACTGATACAATTTAGTACCTCTAACAAAATTAACATTAAGATTAAAAAATTATTTACTTTTTATATAGAGAATATTTACAATAATAGTAACTCGAAACAGCGAAATTTCTGTCGGTCCATTAACACAGAATTAACAAATAAAATAAATACATAAGAAACTTATAATTTTTTCCAAACTTAGTAGAGAGTGTTAGATCTCTTATTCAAAATATCTTCAAACATCGGGCTTTTCGTACTGTCTATCAATTTGGTCAATGTTGAAATAAAAATATTTTAGTTATTTGGTCTCTTTCTCTTTTTCTAAGATTTTAGTTCTTTGACCGTATCGTTTACTATTATCATGCATCTTCCTTGCCCATATTCCTTAAAGAATTGTGGATAGCTGTATTGTCTTGCTAAACTACCCAATTTGGCGTCGGCAATTGTTCACCAAAACCTATCAGAACCATTTCCAGAAGTTGTATGTAAGAATTGGAATTCATTCGTGTAGAAATGAAACATATAGGGATTTTAGTGTTATCTGTTGCATTACTAGAAGACGCTAACTGAAATATCGATGAGCACTGCCTTCGAGTTAGCTTCTGACTACTCCCCTTTGCGCGATATTTGCCTTAGGAATTTCCTAACTTTAGAGAATTGTTGATGAAATGATGGAATCATTCTGTTTTCTTAGGTAGACCTCAATTTGAAAACCCTACCCCTTTATAACAATTTATTTAATGTATATATATACTCAAAACGAAATTTCTATAGGCCCAAAGAGTTAGACAGACATCCTTTCAGTGTAAAAAAGACCTCTAAAGATTATTGTAAATATTCTCTGTATAAAATGTAATAAATTTTCTCAATGTTATTTAATCATACATTTGTGTCCTTTTGTAGTTCAGCATTAGCTTCGATGCATAATTTGCTGAAGAAATTAAACAACTAAATATTCTGTTCAAAAGTTCATATGGAACAACAGAAATTTCTCTGAGTGTGTTGTGTTTGTTGCTTATTGGACAAAATCCTTTTACTAGTTTATTTTTCATTTTCATTCCCACTTTTTTGCAATTCAACAGAATGTGGCAATACTTATGGATTAATTGTAAAAGTACATAGTTTTAATGACATACATTTAAACGCGACCATACGTACGTATTTCTAAAGATACTGTGTCATATCACGTGATTATTTGAAGTTTTTAAATATTTATTTTTCTGAATGTTGGAGCGCAGTATAAATTGTGCGTATGAAATATTTACCTTCATATTTTTAAACATAGCATCATTTATTACACATTAAATACAAAAACTAAGTAAGGTTAGAAAAGCAAAATAACAAATGTGGATTCCAATTATATAATTTCTTATTTTTCGAAAAATGTTAAATTTAACTGGAAACAGCAGGTGTCCCAATTAAAACCGGCAAGCCTCTCCAATATGTTCAAAAATCTTGAAACACGTCAATGTTTGCTTCTAAAGTTATATATTTTAATGTGAAACTTGTCACCGTCTTCATTTTTTGCAACCCCTATGTACCATGCCTTTTTACGAGGAAATTAATTTTTGTTTGCGTGGGAGCAAGTGCCCTGGTA
Source organism: Trypoxylus dichotomus (assembly GCA_023509865.1). Classification (NCBI taxonomy): domain Eukaryota; kingdom Metazoa; phylum Arthropoda; class Insecta; order Coleoptera; family Scarabaeidae; genus Trypoxylus; species Trypoxylus dichotomus. Next base: position 30,540,061 of record CM042079.1, read on the forward strand.
TTTATTACCACAAAAGTATGTAAAATTTGTTGCTACAATTACACCAAATATTGCTATCGCATTCTGGAGTATTTTTACATTTTATTGTGCGTTAATGTTTATATTCAAATGTATCATCTTTTAGTATAATAAAAAATGTATATAAAGTTATGTGGATTAAGGTATAGCATAATATGAACGAAGACTATTTGACGCTATTTCTAGCAGATATTACTATTTAAATAGTAACAAGAATACATGTTATTTAAAAACAAATACTACTGCATTGAAATATTTTAAGAAAATAATCTTGGGGTATTGACTTGGTAAGAATTACTCTAAATTTTGTGTGTTATTTTTATAAAGAAACAACTACAAACTATGTCTAGAGTCTATAAATTATACCATAGGCTATTATAATTGTGTCAAAGGGTTTTAATTCAAATGCATACAATGCAATTTAGGAAATTCATTGCTCGAACACTTGAGTTTTTTAAATCCAGTGCTACGCGCTGTTCTATATACATACATATATAGTAAAAAGCGACAACTTACTATATTTGTTGTGGAATTCATTCGTGTTTATTTATGGATAACCTCGTTTGCTATAAAAGCAAATTAGAAACGCACAAATACGTAGATTGTAGAAATAGTATGATATTCTTTCAATATTTCTGTGTATTACTGATAAAGTATATATAAAAATATTAACATTATAGCAAGGCACTTAAACCCAAGAAAGCATTTGAAAAAATGCTCTCTTGCTTTCGAAGAAATCCAGAAAATGTGATTAAATCGATATTCAAATGTATATCAGTGAACATATTTTTAGCTATTTAAACATCAAAATAGCACTTTATATGACTAAAACAATGAATGAAATGAAGTGATCGAATTACAGCGAGTCACGAAATGACCAAATATATAAGCACGCGTTCAATGAAATTGATTCAATCTAAGACTGCTTAAACATGTCTAACACTTTTTGGTTAAACCTTTGAGGTACAATGTTTTTTTATTTAAATTTGTTATATCTGACATATTTGAAAACTATATAATGAATTTATTTAAATACAGTCTTAAGTTAGCCAGTTCATTTGTAAAACGGTCATTTTAATATCCGGTATACTTGGCTAGCTAAAACGAATTGAAACGAAAATATATCTAACGACCATATTTTACAATTACACTATCTGTTTTTTACTTTTGCGTAAATAAAATTGTTATTATAACGTCTGTTTTATAAATAGCCAAGAGTTTTGTGGCACACATTTTCTGCATTATATGATTTCAGTGAGTTGTAACTGAATTCTGAAAATATATAAAACGGCTATACAAAAATTGTCGAGAAGGTTATTAGGTTTGCTGCTACTGTAAAGACAAAGCGTTTTTCTGTATGGGGATCGATTTATAATACACAAATAATTTTAAAATTTACGTAGCATGGAAAATTTAAAAATAGTTGAAATATTTATGATTTAGTATGTACAAATAACTACTAAACATTCTGATAGAAGAGTTGAAACATACCCTCTAGATAATTTCAACAAAACTGCACTGTTAAACGCATTTTGCGTGTTTCTATACAAGGCATTGCTATAGTACTGTTTCTAATTGATAAGAATCTAGCACTACCAATTGATTGCTTCATGGGTTGTTAGAAATACAGGGGAAATCATTTCTTCTCAATTCTTTTTCATGAAAAAGTATACGTTTCAAAATCAAAAAAAAAAACTATATCATAAAATGGTTTTCTTATTAGAAATCGCCGCGGGCGTGTGTAAATTGAAAACATATTAAACTTTTGCTGCGATGTAATGCCTTTTTGGTCCCATTATAAATTTCAGTTAAATCTTGTTTGTATTTATTCTATTTATTTTTAGTATTTGTGGATTCTTCTACTTTTAAATAACACAAACAGAAAATCTATCTATTTTATCTGCTCATACTCAGTTTTTCTATGTAGTTTTTTTTTACAAAATGGCTGTTTTAAAGTGGCTTGCTCGTTTTAGAAACGTAAAATATGATGATAAATTACGAAAATGCATCGATAGAATTATTTGAGGGCATTGATGGTGAGGGTAAAATAAAGCGTTGCACAGTGTCGGAATCAAAGTAAAAGATATATAAATCATATGATTGGTTATATTTCATGTTTGTAATAAATTATAGTCCAAACTTGTACCTTAATTAATTTATTACTAAAGCCTACTTTGATTTATATCAAATCGTACTGATTACTATCTATTAACTATAATGGAAAGTCGTATCATTCATATACAGCGATAATAGAAAGAGTAGCTTATTTCTGTAGTAGGTTATCTATCTGCATAGATGCCTCACTTTTATTTACGAGGCAAGCCACAGCGGACTGAAAAAAATACTTTTAACCTAAAGTAAAAGCTTAGATAAATTTGCCTAATATACTGCTCAACATAATTAATGGATTTCATAAAAATGACAATAGATTTAAAAAAAGATTTTATATGTCTTTTCGTTTCAGGATTATACTCTCAATATCAGCAAGCAAGTATTTGAGTAGAGTTGTTTAGGCAATTTTTAATGTGATCTTATTGGGAGACTAGATTTTTAACGTAGGAGAAATACAGACACATTAATCTCCATAAAAATGGATATTAATTAATAGATATCAGGCGGTCCCCACCAATAGTTGAAAATGTTTGGCATCTTGATGACATGGACTGAGTTACAATGTTGAACATTTTTTGGAGAATCATACCTCATCTTTCCCTGACAGCAACTTTTAGTTATCAATGTGTACTGAATGACATATATTTCGAACAGCAATACGTCTTCCCAAAGCATCGCAATCGTGTTACATTAGATTACCATCTGGAAAATTGACTAGCCTTTTGCATCCTATCTATATCAACTTCATGAATTCAGTTATTCACATTGTTTGCTCAATGACGACATAAAAATGCATTGTTCTTCCATTGCTGCTGCATACAGAACAACAAAGAATCCTAGAACCTCATCCAAATACTTCTAAGCAGTGAAAGCTTATTTTTTTACGGAATAAATGTCGGTGTTTATTTCGGCCCATACTATCACACCACCATTCTACTGAGGTTAATTATCTGGGAATAATACTCGCCCCCATTCATTATGACTCGATTCAACAACACTTTGTGTTTTCTCCATTTTACAACTGACTTATGGCTGCCTCCGTGTCATTATTTCTGAGAAGTCGTGGTGTGACTCAGAATTCTAAATCTCCATTATTAATCGAAACAGTAATGTTTTAGATATTGATTGAGGCATGCGTTGAAGCATGTATTTATATCTTCCAGTGACGATCCTTTGAATATTTATCATGTTAAAACACGTTTATGTATTCGGTTACTTGTTTGAAAAAGTTCACACTAGTTTATGGAAATGTTTGTAGATGTTTAATTGACACTACTTTTACTACTGTATTTTTGGGGTAATACGTACGTACCTTAAAATACAAGAAGTACTATGAATTTTTAACTATGTGATTTTGCTCTAAAATTTTGCTGAAAGATTTTTTCCATAAGTAATTACGAAAAGTACTAAACACAGTTCCACAGTAAGTATTACTGTCGGTATTTATATGAAGGAAAGAATTACCTAGAAAAACTACAGAAATTAACAGAAGCGCAGCACATGCTTTGTTATATATGCTAACAAATTAGTATGTCTATACACTTTCAATTTGCATAATTTATTGTGATATATCCGACTGACATATTCACGTTGCGCTTGTTTGCTTTTTATTTAATCCTTTAAATAACGAATAAACTAATGCAGTGATGTATATACTGGTCACATCCTAAAAATGTTTAGAATACAAATAACTGAAGTAAAGAATTGAAAGTATTTGTTAAAAATGATAAAGAAACATGCACGCACTGCTGAATTACAGGGTGGTTGTCTATTCATTAAGCACTCAATATTTTCGTCGAGAGTAACATATTTTAAAAAATCCAAAATATATCATACAATTTTTTAATCTTTTTCTAATCCTGTGACTTGAAAAACAAAACAGGATCTAACGAAATTGTTTGTTTTTTTTTATTTGAATAACCTGTATTATATATTTATTTAAACCTGAATACAGTACCTCTTACTTCTGACTACCGTCAAGCTGCAAATGTGTATGCCAATCAATACCCTGATCGAAGACAACCGCACCATAACACATTTCTAAATTTACACACTTCATTAGGAATGTACGGAAGATTCGAAAGAATAAACAATGTAAGAAATATAGATATAAACCTGGACGATGCCAAAGAAATATATGAAATAAATATTTTAGCGTATTTTACGTAGAACACTTCAGTCCTTCTACTCGAATTGCTATACAAGATTTTGGCATCACAAGGTTGTACTAAACGTATTTACGTACAAAATTTACAACCGCCTGATCTACAGAAACGTATGCATTTTTTCTATTAAATACTGGAAAACAATATTTGTCATACATTGTATCGACAGATGAAGCAAATTTTCATAGGAATGGTGTGTTTCGCAAACACAATAATCATTTTCGGGACGACGTGAATCCTCGTGGGATACGTTTTTCTACAAATAACTGAATAGGTGTGATAGGGGACCAGTTGCCAAGACCCTACTTTTATAACGCTACCCTTACACAAAGCCGATATTTAAAACTGAAAAACTGAATTTCAAGAATATTTAGATGATCTGCCTTTAGCTATTCGGAGACAAATGTATTTCCAACATTACGGCGCACTTCCGCGTAACGCACAATTAGTAACAAATTTTCTGCAATTTGGATTGGAATTATGTGGATTAGAAATAAAGGTCCACATTTATGGCCTCCGAGATCACCTGACCTCTCAATGTTAGATTTTTTTATCTAGGGATTTATAAAAAATATTGCAATTTATTGAATACCCTACAAGGGCTAAAAAACACATACAATTAGCAACACAGGAAATTATACCGAATATGTTAAGAAGATCCCGGCATAATTTATTACGCCGAGCTCAGACGTGTATGAACAAAAATGGTTGCGATTTTGAACAATTTCTTCAATAGGATTTTTTCTTGTTCGTGTTATTTGTTGTTTTTGTTTTTTATTCTCTTACCTATGCATATGGTCTCCTATCTATATATTTTTTATTTATGGCGTTATTCAATATGTAACGGAAAGGATAGAAGAGATAGGGTATTTAGAATTGAATAAGCTAGCTAAATATGCCATAAAATTCTATTTAACAGGATTAGAAATAGAGCAAAAAACTATATCATATACTTTTTGCATTTTTTAAATTATGTTACTCTCAACGAAAACATTGAGTGTACAATGAAAAGCCAACCATTCTGTATAACTATATTTTCAAAGGATCTGTATAATTATGAAAAGACAATACACCGCAGATAAAGACCAATACTATCTGAACAGTGGTGCAAGTCATGGGTTCAAATCCCAATTTAATTAGATCAATTGAATATTGAAATGTCTTAGTCGTAACGATTGTCGGGTTCTGCCATGTCACTAGGCAAAAAATCTAGTGACACGGCGGAACCCGACAACCATTAGAACTATAACAAACGGCCGTGAAAGTCTGAGATACTATTCAAATGTCTGAAACATGTATTTGCGAGTTTAATTCAGTGTCTTCGTAAGTATATAATCGTTCCTCACAGGAAAGGTATTTTAATTTTCTCCCAGCGTGAAATCAAGTGTATTATTAAAAATATAAATACAGATAATAAATGTTCTACTCATAGTTCTAGCAATCGTAGATATGAAGAAAAGGTAAAAGCGGAAGTTTATATTTAGACCGTATATTCGCATATACAGTATATTAATTATTTCAGAAACAAGAAAAACTCCTTAATGGAAATTAGTTATTAACTATGATTGTCGTAAATTGCAAACCAAAAATTAAATAAAAGGAGAAAATAAAAAATGTGAAGACACAAATTAAATTCATTGTATGTTGGCGTTTTAAAAATAATTAATTTACAAATTTTCTATCTTTGATTTTGTTTTCACTTAACTTTTTATGTTTCAAAATTCATTATTATCTTGCAACATGTAACAATAAAATTTAATAATTATTTAATTTCTTGTTTCTGAAGATAACACAGATATATTAGTGAAACGTAAAATGTTTGTTCTTTTCTTCATTTTTCCGGAACCAGAATTAACGAGTAGTGACTTCAATATAGTGTTAAAAGTTAATATGTTCTAACGTTTAGCAATGTCAAATAATGTTTTGAATCATTCTAATGCACATTTTCGGAATCTTTATTATTAACATCTACATCATTGCAAAATATTAGAATTAAAAAAGAAACAAAGAGTAGAACAGAAGCTCCAAGTATTTATTTTTAAATATACCCATATATGTATGTATACGTAACATTTTGTGTTATAAATTGTACATTGTTTGCCGGCGATGTGCACATTTATCAGTGTTTGAACAATGATTATTTGAAACCGTTTAATAGCGACAGCAATGTTTGCACATATAGTTAGGATTACGTCGATTATTGCTACTTTGTAAACTAATTAAAACACCAACTAAATTGTTTTATTGAATATCACCAACCTGATTTGTTTTTAAATATACCGCTTACACTTACGTGCAGATAATTATAAAAACAAATTTTAAAATTATTTACGACAATGATCATCGCAATTAATTTTTATTATTATATTAAAACTCAGCAGATGAAAAAGAATAAAATTCTGTCTTCTTCTTGACCATTTAACTTTTAAAAATAGGCGAAAGGTAGATTATTGTGCCGATACAATATGTTTTCAATACATTAGCAGACAGCTGCAAAAATATTTATTCAAATGAAAAATACATATTTGCAGGTAGTTAGCGCATGATTCAATTTTGACTTCTGCCTTATGGATGTATACATATACAATAAAAAATGAAACGTTCTTGTTATGATTCACTTCATTAACAACTTGTGTTCAATTAAATTGTTAGCGCTTTTATAATGTTTAAAAAGGATTCCAAAACACCTAAAATTTTATGTCGATAGAGGTGTACATGATCCACTTTGTATTTTTATAAATCGATGTCCGCAAATAGCTGTTTATACGTATACATGTATGTATGAGGAAATTATATTTGAAATTAATCGCATTTGCAGATAATCCGTAGTAAGACAGCTTAATCTACTTAACACACTTATGATCGCATGAAATAGAAGCTATAAATCAGTAATGTGAAGTATAATGATAATACAATCATGTATCATTTCAGCCTATTAACATATTAATAACAGTATTTATATTTTAAGAAATCTAAGGTACGCATCTCTTACCCATGGACAATTTTTAGATTATCTACCGCAATTAGACTTTTTTGTATATGATAAGGGTAGTGAAATATGTAAGGTGCCAAGAGTATACACTTCCCATCTTTCGCCGCGTTTAATAAGTTTTAAAATTGAACTCTTTTTAATTTCCTTTTTCATTTAACGGGATTGAATTTACATTTCAGTCAATACAGCAAAAGTGAAAAAAAAGTTATAGGGGCGGGATATTACAGAGTTTAAAGTAGCAATGATTTTTAGTAACTGTTATTGACTAAAAACTAAATATTCTCGATATTCGGCCAAACAACAGTAAGTTCATCTTCTTAGCAGTTGTGAAGCAGTAATTAAATTGTTAACTGCGATTAAGTGGTAGCAAGTTACTGCTGTACAAATGTATAATAGCAAAAACAACTACTTTACTCTTAAATGTACATGTTTCAATTTAATTGCAATAATTACTTTTATTAATTTCAAATATCTAGAGTGACACTTAATGCAAACTACCGTCGCTTTTAAGCCTTAGTCAAAACTGATAACTACAATTATTTGTTTTCTACATTGACTTTATGCATATTTGATTCAAAATAATTAAGTCTATACTATTTTACCGAAAAGATATTGCTACTCAAAATATCTTTGATGTCATTTAGAAATTATTTTTCTGTTTCCAAATAAGACAATCCAATAATTTTTATAATTACGATTTCGACTAGTGGCAAAACCAGTTTGAAGACTTCATTCTATGCTCTATTGGCAGTGTACTATTATGGTGTATTAAATTTGAAGGACGAGCGTGTTAAAAAGAAGTGGCACACTATACAAAACAGATTTAGAACACTTAAAGGTGAACCGTATTGTGAAGATTAAGCAAATACATTCTATTATTTCATACTTGAACACAGATTGCATATCTTTTCATAAATATCCTTATTATATTTGTATACATGCGTACGCTTTCGCGGATATGTGGATTAGCATGCAAATTAGCAACGGTACGTGCAAATGGGAGTTTTAAATTAGACCCTCACACACGCTTATTAAAGTACTTATGTTTTTATCCAATTCTATGCTGTAAATGCTAATTCACTATTTATTGAAGCAAAATATAATAAAGTATATTAAGAAGAATATTTATTGTTTGTAGGTAAAGTGCAATAAATCTTATAAAATACAGAATTCACTTACATTGAAAAGTTGTGATGATTATATTTGAATTTCGAATTCACTAAATGCTCTGAGCTTTCCGCACTTACTAACCAATAACTAACTAACCGAACGAGCTTTGGTAGAATAATCAACTTCGGGATCGTATAACACAACTAAAACAAAACAGGAGGGGATCAGCTATCGTGAATTGTGTTGTATCAACAAACAGGCAACAAAAGGAGATAGAACAAATATGAAGTCATTTATATAATAAATATGTTATGTCACGTTATGTACGTATAGTTCTTCTGGATCACTTCTCCGGTGTGCTTATTTATCCGCACAAACTGGCGTTTTCGGCCCATGAATAAAGTAATCTGCATTAAGTATAACTATATATTTGCATTTAAATATATTGTATTACATTAAGATATTTTTACCAAAGAATTTAATAATTAGAATTATTTTTAATATATTAAATATTCGATGAAATCCAATAATAACATTGATCCAGTGTAAACCATATATAAGCTTCCTTACTATTATCGATAGTTCTATTAATTGAAATAATTTATTAGTTATAAAGAAAGCTGAACAAGTTGCTATTATAGATAAACCATTAGATAAGTGTGTTCTATTTTATTATATTTTGGGATACTTCCACTGTTAATATAGTTTAAAATTTGCAGGATGCGCATTATTGAATCATGTTTTAGGAAGAGAAAGCTGTAGAAACATAGCGCGTGTACCTTTTTTGGTTTCTATGTTACAAAATAAAATAAATAAAAATGCGATCGATTTCGTACTGCTTACTTTAAATTTAAAATGATTCTTTTAGTGTATTTTTCATAGACTTTACTTGTACCGTTATAATTTTTCTAGAAAGATTAATTTTTAAGATATTGAATAGAAGCTATTTGAAGTTGTTTAAAATTCTGGCACAAATAATACTTTCTTTCTACTTGAAATCTTGGACTACGTCTTTCCAGATCCACTCGATGTTCTCTTAATATATATTAAAATAAAATTAATAAAATCTTTAAAATATGTTTCACTTAGATGTTTAAATAAAACATATTTTCACGAAGATGGTGTAATAGTTCACAGTTGTTACGATGTAACATTGCAGAGTATTCAAAAAAAAAAAATTCTACGGCCCCAGTTTAGCCCCCAGACTTTAGTAGCATTAAGTTTTTCTAGGACTACTCAAAAACCAAATTATAATAACATAGCCAACATGGTAATCAGAGACAGCTAATTACAGAATGCGACAAACATCCAACAACGGTTGTTGGCATAAAATTATAGTTTTTTATATGGATACCTTTACTAAGAAACGAATAAATACACCCTATCGTGTCAATATTTATCAATATACTTGATTTTTAATTAGTTTTTTATAAAATAAACATACATTTCTTCGTAAGCGAAAAACGAATTTTTCACTTACAAATCGTTTATTTCACAAAGATCCTACATATTTAAATTGCTAGGTTATAATTGAAAGAAATGTCAACTGTGTTTTTGGAAAATGTAAGTATATCTGAATGAAAATCACTTTTTGCCTTCTCTATAACCTTCCTTATCTCTATGTCTTTATATTTTTATATAATATAATTCAATAAAAAAAAGTAATAACTTTTATATCCAAAGCACCTCCAAAATTAAACCACCTCTAATCGTAAACTTGATCAAAATACTGTTGCAAGAAATCTACATCAACAATATTTCTGTCTATAAAATGCAAAATCAAGCGCCAAATATGTACAAGATTTGATATTTTTCTGTCATAGTTATAATTGAGCTTAGTTTCATACTTCCAAAAATGTTAAATATAACTGTAGTTTTACTTACTTTTCGCAGGAACACAATACTTACTTCTGTAAGTTAACCTGTAACGACTAAACAACTAACTAGTTATCTATATGATTTAGGAAATAAATACTATTTAATTTCCATCTCAATTATGATGTCATCACAGAATGTGCTACCGCGCACATACTTTTCTGAATATTCGAGGAACAAATAAATCACCATGATTTCATTTCATTCATTCAAGGAAATAGTTCAATAGAAACATAATTTCGTAATTTATAATTTGCATTATTTTGACGTAAACTGTACTTCAGCGATTAGTGGAATATATTCGTATATTTCAGGCGTGATTTCATTGCAGTTATTATCTACTAAAAGTTATAGGTGATTGTACTAATCATATCCTCTTCATTTGTTTTGACAGTTTATGTTCGTGTAGAAAGTCTATAGAGCAATTTTTAAATGTTACCTATTCAAACGAAACAGTTACGTGCAAATAAAAAATCGAATAGAACATATTTTATATACTTTTGTGTATTGAGTTTCTCTACAAATACTTTTCATAGTGATACAGGAAGTTTAAGAAAATAGAAATCATTATATGCAAGCAACTTGAAACATATAATCTGGAAGTTTAAGAATATATGAATAATAATTTGTAATTTTACATAACTCGCTTGTACAAATGTTGATAAAACACGAATTAACATGGGTTTTATAGTATGAATAATAATTTTGAATAGTTTTTATTGCAAAGTAAAAAATGTCCAAGTAGCCATAATATAATAAAATAACTCATGCTCACTTAATTTTCTAATAACTTAAAAGGAATGTGAAACAAAGACACTTTCAAAGTTAAATGCGCTTAATCTACCCAATATTAAAAAGCAAAAGATTAACAACAAAAAGTTCGTTAAATGCATTCTGATAAGTAAATTTTCATTTCACATTTAATACATTCATAACTTTTGTAGAATTTGGCAGTGTTGGTAATCAAATCGAAAAAATTTTGAAAATTTTATCAAAAATGCAATTGCGACAACTTTTCATGTTTAAAAAATGGTTGTACGTGGATGCAATAAACAACATTTTTTATTTGTTCAATTTAACCTTTCTTTTTAAGAAAATACGAGCTCTAGTTAATATGAGAAGAAATCTTATTTAAAAATAAACGTTCAACAAATCAGAAGATTTGAAATTGTGAAAAAACCCTAGATTAGTTGCTCTAAGGATTCCGAATTGTATAGAAAAAGTAACAAACCTTGATTAAACGTTGTACAGCTACATACAACAATAATAATTTATTTCGCCAGTACTATCTACGCACGTTTACAAAATAAATACTCTTATTTGAATATTAATAATAAATTTATTAAGTGTCAACGTGGTTTCCGTTTCTAAATAAACATAACATGGTGGCACACAATCCTTTTACACATATTTCGAATATAATACGCTCCACTTAAGCAACACGATCTTTATTATACTTCCTAAGTACTTAGGAAGCAAAATATAATGTAAAACACATATCCGTTTATAAATATGATTCTTTGAGAGGAGAGCTATCCAGCAGCAAGGAAACTAATAGTTAACAAATATTAGTAGAAATGGTTAAGAAGAGCACCGTACTCTAGAACATAATTTTATTGAAAAATACATTTCTTCTACAGATATTTAACGAGAAGAAAATTTCAATGCTTCTCAGTATGAAGCTTGTTCTACAAAGAAACATCGTTTAATGAAACTCATGATTAGTCGGAAAAACATGTTTTACAAACGATCAGCCTTCCTTTTAGTTGTTTTTGAATCCAAAGTTGATTATTTAATGTGTAAACGAAGTTGCACCTGTATGTAAGCTTTAAATGTACATGCTCCTGGATTTGTACTATTAACTGCATTAATTTGCGCTACTTCCTACATTGTTATGGGTTATTTAAACTCTGTAATATTTAAATTAGCATTTTTTAAGCGTTAACACCAAGATAAAAAAAACGCTGTAAAATACAGCTTTCTCATGGTGGTGTATTAATGAAATTAATTCACGAGAAAGACATGTGAAGGGAGATATAAAACGCTAACACACGGACATATTTCTGCCTTCTCGGCGTCGTCAGCGTGGTTTCGAGCGGTTTTATGCTCAACCCATGTAATTCCCTCGCTGTTTCTATCGCCATATCTAACCCTACGATACAAGTGAATATTCCTGGCGCTAACTAGTGCCAAAAGAAAGAAACACTTGTCTGCAAAGTTAGACACAGCGAAAAGAAGCAGGTACATGGACATCTTTTTAATAACCAAAGTGTATTTTTGGCTGTTTTATTGTCTGTGAAATAAAATAGTGCCTTTACGGAAATTAAATAGGAATATGCTGATTTATATTAATAGCACCCAGATAGTTTCTTATAGGTATAGTATAATCAAGCTAGAAATATAGTTCAAAAATATAGTATGCTGACTTATTTGACCTTGTACACAGACATTATCATATCTGAAATAAATTTGATTTTTTTTATATGTATGAACAGTAAAATAAGAATATTATTTTTTTTTAAATAGTTGGCACCACCAACAAATCAGTAAAAATTATTAACTCATTTATTTTTCCGGTATTACGAGACATTAAACGAAATTAGACAAAACGATAAAAATGTATAAGAAACATTAAAATTTGACGAAAACATTATTTACTCACGGACTAAATGAGCATGTGGTTAACTTTAGCGGTATTAAAAACTATTTAAACTCAGGCGTATTGTCCGACAGAATGCTGGAATGCCATTCTGGCATGAGTCAAATACCGTCCTACGCATAGTGTGGATCGTCATGTGACGATTTCTTTACATTCTCTTATATACACAATATTGAGGCAAATTTTGTCAATGACTTATCACTAGAGACCGTATTATATGCAAAGTGGAAAAATTTAATTTAATTTATTTATTATATTTTAGGTCTATATGTAGATGTATTACACTGATTAAAGTTAATTAGCGTTAATGAACTTTAATCAGTGTAAGACATCTACAAATAGACGTAAAATATAATAAATAAATTAAATTAAATTTTTCCACTTTGCATATAATACGGTCTCTACTTATCACAAATACAAACAGTTAATCAATCCCAAATACTGATGATTAAGTTAGTTTCAATCACACCTTTATGATTAATATTTACCCTTATTATGAAAAATGTTGATTGACATTACATTACTCTTATAGTAGAGTAGTGTTATAAGAAATGATCAAGAACAAGCTTTCTCGGCCGTAGTCAAATGCAGTGCAATCCGTTTTCTGTAATTCCATTCGGATTTCTTCGGTCTCGTTCGATATCATTGGATTCTATTCGCCGTGTTTGATTGAATTCTTATTCAAATCCTAAACCTACAATTCCTTTATGAAATTTGCGATTAAAAGATAATGATTAATTAAGTTAGTTTAGATTATTTTTTTGAATCATGATTATTTTAATAATGCTTGAACTTTTTAGCTATCAGGATCAATCAATTGAAGAAATTAAGTGTTACAAAAAATGTATAAGTAAAACAAACAACATAAACAAGAAAATAAATGTAGATTTCACGGTTAATATATGCAAGTCTCATATTATTCACTTAAGATAACCCCGACCAGTAAAATGCATTCATCTACGATTGTTAATATAAATATTGTGTTAAGAGTTAACATAATATTTATACATCAAAAATAGTATATCTAAATTGTACAGAATTAATACAAAGTCATGGAATTGTCGAATAATCTTGTTATTTGAGTATTTTTTAATTTAACATAAATGGTTAAAAACAGTCACTTCATTTATAATATCTTCACTTATATTTTCGCATTTGGTTTAACAAGCAATCTTTCCTACTTATTGTTTAGTTGGTGCACCCAGTATGTTACATACAAACTGATGATGCATGGATATAATACCGTCAATGTTCTTTTCAAGAAATTGGTCCTTTGTTTGATACTGCCTGCCTGGATCGCCATATCGATAAAAGTACGGTGTATCGAATTTGTGTCCAAGAACAGCAACCGGTGAAGACACCAGTGTTCATATTTCTCTAATAATTCAAGTAAATAATTGTGTCTTCAACGAAATTGGGACAAATTCATGATATCCACTAAAAATATATTCATAAAACTCTAAAATCTGTAAAACTGAAACTTTTCAAATCCAGATCGCAGACTACACTTTTTGTGAATTGATGACAATTTATCAGAGAACAGTTAGTTTAATTTGGTGAATCAAAGAGTCTTTTCTGATAAAGTAATAATTTTTTCTGACTGGTGCTGTTAATATGCACAATTGTCGTTATTGGTCAATGAAAGCTCTACATAGCATCTTATATATTGGCTAGTATCGTTGGAAACCACGAAACGGTAACCGTTTATAACATTTATTAACATTTAAATGGTGAAAGATATTTAAATTTGTTGAGCGAGATTGTGCCAACAATATCAGCTCTTCTTCCAACGACAAACAGATCCAATCATTCAAACGAAAATATTTGATAGCAATGGAGTTCCGCCACATTTTGCATATAATGTTTAATGTGATTATTTGAACGAAATTTGTATTTCCTGGATGGTCAACTCGTTCACCAAATTTGTAGCTGCTAGATTTTTCCTTATGGGGTTACTTGAAACGACAAATGTATCGACTAAATAATCTTGAAGAACCAGAGGGACGAATAACTGAAGAAATCAATTGGAATATTATCCCACAACTGATAGGAAATTGAATGTAATATTTTGTTGATCAATTAGGTCACTGCCAAGTTTTAAACGAAGCGCAATTTAAACAACAAATTTGTACGTTAATTTTATGTTATTGGAGAGTTTCTTTATTTTTTGTATTGCGTTTTCCTTTCAAAAAAAAAAGTACGTTGATGTTCCGAAAAATATTTTCTAGTCTGCGTCTACAAATGTAACAATATGTGTACTAAGTATCCGATGTGGATATGCTACAATAAATTCGCTTTTTTTCTAATAGTATACCCATACAAAAAAAAATATATTTCTCAAACATCAAAGTTGTTCGCACCTTCCGGAACTTTTTACTAATCTTGTATTATCTTTTACCACGTCTATATAAATAACAACTACTAATTTTTATGTTCAATCTATCAAAATAAAACACTTCAACGAAAAATATTTATCATTTAATAGAATTATTTTAGGACATGAAGTATTCGTTATGTTCTAAACTACTACTTCCAACCTCCCATTTGCAGTGTTTGCGTCACATTGCCATTATTGAAATAGATGTGATGTAAAAATTTTATGGCACTATATTTTATATTAGAGTAAGAAACTTCTTTGTAGTTTATAGTCATACAAGCATAGTTTAAATGCTGTAAGCATGCCAGGCAATAAGTTTGTTTCGTCGAAATTTCTACTAAATTAAAAAATACGTAAGGCACTGATAATCAAAGGACTCTGTCCGGGACTTGAGTCAAAATCGAACTGGAAGAAGCTAATAGAAGCAGAACTCCGAATTTAATTTGAATTCATCTTCAGAGAGAGACATTCATGAGAATAAATAATTCCGTGTCAAATTTAAAATGTTGCTTTGTTTTAATTTATGTACGAAGTGCATTTTAATGTCTTTTTAAATGATAATCATGTAGTTTTTAACAACATAAATATTACGTAAAGTTTTCAAGAAATAATAAATACATATACTGGTAATAGAGAGAACGTTTGTGCATTTATGAGCAAACGTGTCAAGAATCAAAATAAGAGAAAGGAAAGGTAAATAATTGTTGTTCAGTAATTGTCGAATGATATAGATGTAGAATTGCCTCTAGAATCGAAGTATTAAATTATTTTAACTACAAAACGGCTGCAATTGGACGTTATACTTTTTGAACTTATTTATCATAACGTATCTTCAATACCAAAATACACAAGATGTTTCTCTTAAATGAGGAAATGGGCATGAACTTCCGATTTAACCGCAAGGAGCAGGCCCATCAAAATATTCTGACTGCATTAGATGTAGTAGTTTTAGTAAGTCATCGGCATTTTAAGCTTATTTGATACATACCTTTTCAGTAGGACGGGACGTATTATGTGCTTAGGAGCACTACATGAATTCATAATTTTTTGATGTTGCATCGACTGCGCGACTCACAATCAGTAAAACTTGTAATAATAATAATAACCGACATAATTCCACATGCCAGGTGTATTTTTTCGTAATTGTCATATAGATAAAGTCCTAACATGTGTAATCATGTTTATATATACCAATAGCCATGACTTGAGCCGGTTGTTTTCTTTTTGAATGTGTTGCATCTACTTTTTTCTTAATTAAACTTCTAAATTCCATTTTATGAAATTATAAAAAAATATTTTCTTTACTTTTTTATATTATTAGAGTTATTAAAAAAAAATACAAAAGAAGAACTAAATCTTAATCTAAACCAATATCTAACTAATCGCTTTTGTTCCATTCTTGTAATATATTTTTAACAAATTTATATACATATTGTCGGCGGCCCTTTTGTTAAATATCTCTAAAAGTGAAACATCGTATTCCTATAACTTATCAATGTTCATATTTACATTGTTTTACCAATTTCTTCAACAGCCATTTCGGTGTGCTTATTCGACTAGACCCTTTTGAAACTTAAAATATTTTAGAAATGTTGGGTGTTGTTCTCCAAATGTGAAGCATTCAGAGGAAAACTATTGATGAAATCATTCAATGTTCTTCAAATGGATAAGATATTAGAATTTTTTGCTATATATATGTCTTGTAACTTTATAACTATTACTGCAAAAAGCGAGAAAAAGTGCCATGTTGCTTTAAAATAATCGCTATTGTTCTTGAACTAAAACTGCATGTGTACAAGTTCCGTTAAATCTGAATTCCCAGTTAAGTGTTCTCAGTTAAACCTCTGACTTGTGGGCATGTAATACATATTACTGCATAAGACGCTAAAACCTTTAGGTATTTACTTACCTAAACATAATAGCGATCCAATATGTTAAAAGTGCTTATCTTAACTTTCGTGCACATACCTATTGACCAAAATAATTCCTGAAAAATTATAACAATGAGAGTGACAGGATTTCTTTAACGAAATTATAATATAAGTACAATGTTCATTTCAGAAATTAATTATCTAAATGCAAATGATGTAATTTTCAATGGCTATATTATTAGACTTTGAAATAATTTGTATGCGTCGGATGGATAATAAATATCATTAATTCATCGTTAGAATAGTAATTATCATCAATATTACTTCCATTAAATAACTGTTAGGTCTACAGCTTTATGAATTTAAATGACTACCAATTGTGTGGAATATTAAGGACACATTTTGGGCACGAGTCACTAACAGACTTGGTTTTACAAGAAAAGCTTTCTTCTCATATTTGGCCTAATAAAAGTAATTATTTTTATTCTTTTGTTGTTAAGAAAGGATTTAAATATTTCCTGAAGATTATTAAATGCAAGTACGCATGTCGGTGCGTATAAGTACAAGTAACAAAAGGAATATTTCAACAAAAGCATAAGTAATACATTTATTCGATAGAGGAAGCCACATACCATTATATCTACAAGATGGTTTCATTACAATACTAATAGTATAATAAAAATAAGTATTTTCATTTTGAGTATAAAAGGATGGTACATAAAATGTTTTGGTTTTGTTTAATTAAAAACGTTATGGAAAAAATAATTTAATTAATGTCACTCCTTTCAAAGAGGTCTTTGCGATTGTAAAATTTATATTATTCTCTTAAGGTTTTGATCGCTGATACAGTCGAAATTTCTGATTCTTTCGCTAACAATGTGTTGCGAATTAAATTTTCCTCTTCGTAAACTAAAATATTTAATTTCATCTCATTAGTTAGAATTTGCTGTTCATTTACAACAAAGTTTACTAAATGGAATTTAGTAAACTAATCCACACACATTTTAAAATTTACTTTAAAGATAAAAATCTTAAATAGATTCCTTGTTCAAATATTAAGGTAATTAATGTACACTAATACAGTTGATACCAAAATGTTTAAACTGAATTCTCTAATCTCGTTTAAATTCTTTGAATTACGTAAATAATCCTTACATGAACTAACACGGCCGGACTCAAACAGTAGCATAATACCTAATTAATCTAAAGTAAATTGCGCGCATACTATTTAAAAAAGAAAACGCAATCATTAATCTTTTGAGCTTAATAATAACACAGAAGTAACTCATTCAGAGCAGAGCTTCCCAACCTCTGCTCCGCGAAGCCCTAAGGCTACAGTGACCCACAGTGAAGATGATGCGGTGGTATATAATTTCGTAAAAAGCTGAAAATTTTAGGAAAAGTAATTATTTGGAAGAAATAAATTAAATATATTATATCTACTATTCTTCAAATATATTACAAAAATAAAACAAAACTAATTCGAAACGGTATTACGAATTCTAACCTGATAACATAATAGCGGTTACATATTCAATATCACAGTGAAAATGATGCAGCCGAGTACATAATTTTTATACAAATAGGAGAAGCCCCTAGGTACACGTCTACTTCACCTCTCTATCTGGTACAACTGTGATGTGCGATTTTATCACAAGCAGCTTATAATTTACAGTAATTCAATATGGATCGACAGACAACGTTGGAAGAGCGAGAATTGATAATTTTTCACCTTATCAAAAATAGAAGTCAACGGAAAGTCAATCCACGATACAGCATACATATTAGTGAACGATATAATCGCGAATACAAAATGAAGAACAAATATAAAGTAGTCCAAAAAAAATTAGAACATGATGAGCAGTGGATTGTTAGACAATCTGGAAATAATCCACTGTTAAGTGCTCCTAAGTTAACGCTGGAGGTGAAAGGTGTTTTGGAAAATATCGTAAATGCAGCAACTGTTCGAAGAACTCTGAGGCGTGTGAATTTGGACAGACGAATAGTCAGGAGAAAACCGTTTAAAAATCAGAAGAATACAAAAAGTCGCATATAGTTCGCACCAAAATAAAGACTTCGACTTTTGGAAAACTGTTTTATTCTCCGATGAGAGTAAATTTAATCTTTTTTAACATTTAAAATCAACTGTTAAACATGGAGGTGGGACTGCGTTTCTGCTGCTATTGTCGGAAACCTTCATTTTATTGACGGTACTATGAATAGATACACATCTTTAAACAGAATTTAGTATCTAGTTCCAGAAAACTTGGCATAGAAGATGATTTTCGATTTTATCAGGACAACAATCCGAAACATTCTTCGCGTGTGGTCCAAGAATGGTTGTTATATAACTGCCGCAGTACAGTGAAAACCCCACCTCAATCACCTGACATAAATATTATCGAAAATTTATGGCGTATCCTTGAAACAAAAGTGCATAGTCATCCAAAGGGTGCGTAATATCCAAAAGAAATGACCTAAAAATGCTTCGTTACAAGAATGGAACAGTATTTCGTCAGATTATATATGTAAGTTAGTAATATCTGTTCCAAATAGATTACAATTAATTGCAAAATCTAAAGGAAACCCGACTAAATATTAATTGCTCTTTTTTAACGTACAAAACTAATTAATTCATTATTATTGCAAATGGATCATTTTCACTGCGATGTTGAATATGTAAGCGCTGTAATGCTATTTAGTTAGAATTTGTAATACCTGTTCGAATTAGTTTTGTTTTATCTTTGTAATATATTTGAAGAATAGTAGGTATAACATATTTAACTTACTTTTACAGAATAATTACTTGTGCTAACATTCTCAGCTTCTTACTAAATTATATACCAGTGCATCATTTTCACTCTGAGTCATTGCACATGTATACTTCACAGGGACTCTACAATCATAACATTATTCGTAAACACTATTAACTTACGAGACATAGGATATGCCTAATGGGCTCCGCCGTAGAAATGGATTCTAACAAGCACTTCGACAGTCAAAAAGGTTGAAAATCGCTAATTTAGTGTACTCCAATTATGACATTTGAATTAGCTCTAGAAAAAGTTATTCTTTATAAATTTATTTTCAAATATAAACTTTTCATGATAAACTTTGTCACCTTCGAATGCCGATAATTTACAAAAATAACATATTATTTAGAACAGTCTATTATTATAATTTATATTTTTAAATCTTATGAAATACATATAAATATTTATTAACAATTTAGAAATACTGTTCAAAACATTATTCTTTAACAATTTGTTAGTTAGAAAAAATTATCCTTATTTTCATGCACTCTGCACTAATTAAAGATCTAAAGCAATGATTATCGTTTGTTGAATACAAACTAAAATGATATGATGCAGATATTTACGCTTCTATAAGCAATCTGGGTCGATTGAGAAAAATGTAAAGTTGGTCGATAAAACAACGCACATTTCGCTGACATGCTATGTTCTTTTCCTGATTTTCTCTAACAGGGTGGTTAATTATCTCCAACTACTACTTAACGTTCTTTTTGTTAATTGATCATAATTAGTACATGAATATTCCAAGAATCTGAAGCTAGAACTTCTCCAGCGGATGTTTCGACTCCTTGACCCCAAGATGCACCTACGTAACACACATATTACAAAATGTGGATCTTGTAAGCACGGTTAATAAAATATATGTCACATAAAATGCGTCGTTTTGTATAAAAAATAAACTTGGATTATGGATAATTTCGTATCACAGCGCTCTCAGCAGCTGCTATTCTATATCGTGGATGATTCAATTTTTGTGTTATAGCATATCTAGGGCGGCACTAGATTTGCCGAATCTTCTGAATTTAAGATGAGCCAAATGCTCTTTGTATCTAATTTTAATAGATCTTTTTGTCTGCCTAATGTATACTTGATCACAATCTTTACATGATATTTTGTAAATTCCTAATTTTTCCATGTGTTCTATTTGGTCCTTAGATTTGGTCTTTCAAAAATGAATAATTTTGCGATCAACTTAGAAAAGATTCTTTGAAGACTTTTCGTATAACAAGGATAAAATGATAATGTTACATGCTTTTTATGACTACTGCCAGCACTTTCTAATGTGTTTATATTTCTGATTCTTATTGTATTCTTATGCATCCAAATAGTATTATAGACTACATCTTCGGAGAATCCGTTAAAATTTGCAATTTTGATGATTTCATTGAGTTCATTTAAATACCTGTATTTAGTTAAAGAGAAATTAAACAAACGCCGAACCAAAAAGTTATTTGGCGAAAGTTTATGTTCCCATGAGTAATTAGAATATCCCAAGATTAATCTACGGTTATTAGTAGGTTTTCTATATATGTCTATTTCTTGCTTATTTCTTAGTAACATATCTAGGAAGGGAATCCTGTTATGGGTTTCTGTCCTTAAATTTAATAAATGGAAATTTTGAATTTAACTGTTCTAAAAATCTAGCTATTGTCAAAGATGCAAAAGATGCCGTGAACGTATCTAATCCAAAGCCGTGGAAAATAAGCCAAAGTATTCTTAAGGTCAGTTTCAAATTTACCTATAGAAAGGTTAGCCATGAAAGGTTTCACATTGCGATTCCTTCAGTTTGTTGGTAAAAAGTTTTATTACTTTGGAAAAAGTTTTGTTACATGCAAAGTCTAGCCAAACAAATTAAACACAGAATGATTGATATCTATTTAGTTATTCAGCAAAATGAGGAATTTTCGCCTTATATATGATAGAAAGAAATCGTAATGTTAATAATATAAAGCTAATTCGAAGGCACGGCAATTTACAAAAACAACCATATTTTCATGAATACAGATTTAGGCCCTATATTAAATCATACATCACCATAGTCAGTCGACTGTAATTTCAATAGGGTATAAATAGTGTAGTTTGGTTTGTAGTTTTGATTCGGTTTTTTAGTTCAGTATTACTGCTGAAGGTGATAGCTTAACTGTCGAAATGTGCGTCCAGTGTATAGTGAAGTGTTGTGGTTGTGGAAATATTGAAGTATTTCAATAATGTTGTTCCTGACGAAATTGCATGTTGTTTTATAAAGTCTCAATACCACTCGTTTGTTAAACTACCCTTACTTTTTACCAAATCTCCCGTACTCTTTGCGGAAAACAACTCCAAATCTGAATATAACCACCTTTATGTTTAACTGTTGGTGCAACACAGGTCCCGCACCACTTCTTCGTGTTTAGAACTCACAAACACTCTTTTTTGTTCGAGCACATAGAACGTCAATCCAACTTTGTAATTCTGCTCCCCGCAGCCAGTATTTTATTTTCTACAACTATTTTTGGTGGCTTAATTTTTGACTTCGGTTGCTAAGTTTAAATCTTAAATCGGCAGTGTGTCTCCAATACGACCACTTTGGAATATTCAAACTTCAACTAGTGCAAAATCTTGTATTCATTTCGTGCCGTTTTGAGCCACAAATAAAAAAATGTGCCGGTGTCTATAATGGGTAATTAGCGTAAATACCGGGAGACACGGCAGCACGCACGTATCAGAGTTTTCAAATTTTGGTTACGCTACAGTTTTATGCCCCACATAAAAACTTGTGCGGCACATAAAAAAGTCTCACTTTTTAAACGGGTTTTAAAGAATTGTATGTGATCGTGCTGGGCACATGATTATAGGAAATCGCTGTTATGTGTATGTTCAGAATATTTCAAATACGTACTTTAACACATTTCGTGCTGTTTTGCAATGTAAAAATATTTTAAGTGATTGTGGTGTTTTAAATTTGCTCTTTAATGAAATTCGAATGTGGGAGTATTATTGATAGTGAATTTAGTAATTTCAGCTTTTAAACTACTTTGCCGAATAGAATAAACTTTTTAATGTAAATATTCAGGATCGTTTATGAACACTTATTGACTTCCTGCGCGCCATTTTTTCATTGTGCGTTAAATTAGTATACTTACCCACGCACTAACACTTCATAAGCAGATGGTTTAGGTTGCAGTATTTAAATTTGTACTACTAAGGCGTAATTTAAACGAAAAGTTGTAAAGAAATGTAGAAATACGTATTTCATTTCATCAATAGCCCTGTCTAGCAATTAGGATGCCGCAATGAATCCTAATTATCAAAGAAAATGTATATATTTTATAATATCATGCTAAGTGGGCAATAATAAAAACGAATTCGGTTTTTTTAAGCCATAAATAACTTCTTCTATATTATGGAGTAATACAATTCTTAGTTTATTTGCATAATACTGTTATAAATAAATGTTTTACAAAATTTGATCGTATTTGATCTTCCATTAGCAGAAGTCAGTAATTACACTTGGAAAAATTTGTAGTTAGCAATTAACATGGATTTGTTGCTATTCCAGAGTTTATCAAGGTTCACTATAGCAAATGACTGTATTACATAAATTGAGTGCTTAATAATCATACTAATGCTAATAAGCTTTGCTATTTAAAATGTTAGCACTTATGTATAAAACAATAAGTTTTACTGTAACTATATCATCGGTAATCAATAATATACGACAATGCTTTCTTGCTAGCTATAGAAGCAGGTGAAGCATAACCATTAATGTCGATAAAAAAACGGCTGTCTATCCAAAAAGTGTGTACAATGAGAACACATAGCTATCAACTGCATATATTTATATACAGTGAGCGTAAAATGTGTGGAATAAAATTAATAATCTCTTTATAACGCTGATTTGAGAAAAATGCTCGGACAGGTTCATGTTGATTTAAAACATATGTGGGCAACAACCGGCCCGCTGTAAGATTTGATCTGGCCCGCGAGACATTTTGAAAAACCCAATTTAAAAAAAAATCACGATTTAATTATAATGTTGTACTTATTCTTTTTCATTACATTTTCTTATTTTAATAAATTGTATTATAATTACATTGTCGTATTATTTCATGTCTGATATCTATCGCTAATAATTATGAACGCTACTTTAAAATGCACTACTTTTAAAGGCGACCCGTGAACGTATTTGCACATTAAAGTTTGGTCCAAAACATGTCAAAGGTTGCCCATACTTGATTTAAAACATCAATATTAATTCGATAGTAAGTTTTTGCTTGCATCCAAAACCTATAGAAAAATATCAAAATGCTGTTTTACTCAAAATGGGATTTATCAGGAAGATAACGACCCCTAACACACCGCACGATTGGTTGAAGCGGATGCCGCATATCTGTCAGGCAATTATTAAAGCACAGCAAATGCTGCCAATACAACATTTTAAGTTAATGAGAACAGCTTGTTCCTTTAATAAATTTCTCGTAAACATTATCTGTCTAGTTTATTTTGTTATTTTATATAGTGCGATCAAACTTATGAACGGTAATGTATGCAAGTACGTATATGATGTAGAATTTAAGTATAACTCAAATACTGGATGACCGTAATAAATATTCCGTAGGTATGTGAGAAGTACCTAGATCGCTCATTTATTTACGCTAATATAAGTTTCTCCGTATACATTTGAGAATCCTAGAAAACGATGCATGTGAATTAATTAGCGTGGTGAGAAGCTCATTTATCGGGAAGATAACGTCTCCAAACATACGTCGAAGGTAGTAAGCTTATTTTTGAGACAAATCTTCGGAAGGACTCCCACCCTTAAGGGATCTGCCATCACACTGATTGCAACCCCATTGAGTTCTTGTGAGACCACTTGGATTGGAAAAATCCCCGACTGGCAAAGCAATTGGAATGCTCTGTAGGAAGTGTAGAATGCTGCAGACGATTCGTATGTGGAGCGATTGGTCCTACGAATGTCACGTATTAGGCAATTATTAAAGCAAAAGGCGTTACTTTAAGAAAACGTTATAACAGTATATATTTTATTAGTATGTACTATTTTATCAATAGTACATTTTAAGTTAGTGAGTAAAGTTTTTTCGTTTAATAAACTTCTTACAAACATTATCTGTCTAGTTTGCTTCTTATTTTATATAGTGCGATCAAACTTATGAATGGCGGTGTATGTGCAGTGGTGGTCTTAATTAATGTGTCCCCCCTCCTATGACGGAAAGAATATCAAAACTACTTTCCCTGTGATGCCGCAGACAGTTCGGCTTCTATCGGTTATTCCAGGTATAAATCTTATTTAGAAATCATATCTAAGGGCTATATATCGTTTAGGTAACTACCGATCAAAATTATTTACCCACTCCTAAGAACTAATCCATAAATAAAGCAAGTACTATCTGAAAAAGAAACTGTTGTATTTAATAAAAAACTCCTAAAACAAAGATAAATAAATAAACATTATCAACATTTATTCAATAATATAATTTATTTGACACAAAACATTAAATAATTGTTTCGTTGAAATGCTCTCCTCGATCCTTCAATCAATTTCAGGTCCAGTTTCTCGTCTATTCCGATACTCGCCCTCATCGTAATTTTTCGACGTTTTTCTGTTGATGTCGTTGCCTTTCGTCATCTTGTTCGTTTGCTATTCAATAATGAGTCAGCATCTTGACATTTTTTACGTTATAGTCGACAGTTCGGCGACTTAATTTCAATTGTCCTGCAATATCTGTCCTACTTCGGCCAAGATTACGTAAAGCAACAATTATTCTGCGGATATCAAATTTTAAATAATTCTATTAACGATATTAATTGTTTACAAGAATAGCAACTACTAAATCTAAATTCTATAACCTTTACTTGCACTCATTTATTATGGTAGGATAATTATTATTACAGTATTACACTTATGATCTTTTAATGACACAACCAGAACCCCCAATCATCGAATGAAGGAAATTCAATTGATAACTACGTATGAGAAGCCAGAAGTAAGGCTGCGAAAACGAATGATGTTAGAGATACGTGCGGCTCAGTTCCTACCAATACTAAAAGTAATTGTCATTACTTACTATTTTAGTTTGATTGTATTGTTGATGTTGCCTGCACCAATACAACCAAACTAAAATAGTAAGTAATTACATTCATTATTTTTAATATTGGTAGTAACCGAGCCTCACGCATCTCTAAGAGCACTCGCTTCTGCAGCCTTAGTAAGAAGAGAAGAAAAAACTGACACCATTTATAAGTACAAATGAATAGTTGTTCCTAATTAATGAAAGAACTATAAATAAATATACTACATATTTCTTTAGAATTTTTATTTGTTCATTTAATAAAATCATCACATTCACATTTACAAATGCTTGGGCAATTATATTGGTAAACGGTTTAAAGAAGAAATAGTGTGCTTTTGCACAATATAAATACTTATAGCAATCCCCTGATCGACCATAAAGCCTTTGATGTTGAATTGATATATTGGTTTCGAAAGTTACAATAGAAAGAAGTAAATAAGATTTATGCTTACAATAACCGATAGAAGCCGAACTGTTTACGACATCATAGGGAAAGCAGTTTTGATATTCTCTCTATCTTAGGATTAGACATTAATTACTGCCAGCACTGTTCATTGCCGTTCAAATATGAAATACAAAGCCAATCAAAAGTTCTCCGACAAGAAAAGGTTAAATTTTCAAAAACAGTTCAATAAATTATTATACTTTGAATAATTTGTCCATTTTACAGATGAAAAGGTCTTGGAATTGGTACGTGCAAATGGCCACAGTACGTTAGAGGACACACTACTATAGGTACGAAATAATCAAATCGTCAAATTCCAGAAAATTCTAGTATTTGTCAGTGAACGAATACTTAGAAACGATAACAGGTTTATCCCTACAAAATTATCCGTGCATAGGAACTCAATGGGACTTCACTTTTGCAAAATTATGCTTGACGCATCAATAAAACCAACCCGATTTATTAAACAGCATTCACTTCAGCGACGATTTTTTCATTATATGGGGAAGTACATCGCTACAATTGTAGATAATAAATTGAAAGAAATTCTCATAGAATGCAAGAGTGGCACATACACGTTCATAAACATTGAATATACGGGTGGGTTTTATTTATTGAACGGTGAGATGTACCCACACTTTTTTCGTGTTCTAATCGCTGGATAAGTGGACGTGTAACTGTCGAATAACCGCTGTGAGAGCTTGACCTTTTCTTAAATAGTATCTCAGACTTTCACGGCCGTTTGACATAGTTGTAACGGTTGTCGGGTTCCATCGTGTCACTAGGTTTTTGTCCCTGACCTTTTCTTTGTCGTGTCTAAAGTCGCGAGTATGCATAGGACTTAGGATTCTTGAAGAATTACAAGACCACATAACTTTGAAATGTTGACAATTGCCTATTCTTGGCAATTCAAACATCTACTTTGATGAATAGTGTGTGAATTGATTGTGGGGCATAGCTGAATTTAGAAAACAACGGACCTTTTATACTTGATGCTAAAGTATTTTCTTCTACATTGTCATTTTGGAACTTAAGCGTCCCATGCTATACAAACACCTTGCCCTACATCCCTATTGTTGGGGTATATCTGAATTCAGAAGGAAATGAACATTTTATCTTTGGTGCTAAAATATCTTTTTTTACATTGTCATTTTAGAACTCTAGGGCATAGCTGAATTCATTAGCCGATTGATTACGTTGGCAGCGGTGAGGAAAGGAACTCATTTTTTGTGTAAAATTGTACCAAGTAATATATAAAAAGTTATCTGTCCGATAGTTTTTAATTAACAATATAAATTGTTAAGACAGAATGAATTCCATAAATTTTACGCTCACGGCGTATAAATATTGTATTGTTCGTAAAAACGCAGCTCAGTTTAATTTGTGCAACAAGTGCTTGCAAGATGACCTTATCTTGGATTTAGTTTAATGGGAACATTAATTTAACTTGAAATGTATCTGCTTTAGAAACACGAAAAAGTGATCAAAAAACTTTTTACTCTACAATGACAAAGAGCATAAAAAAGGAATTTTAAATAATGAGAAACGTTTTGAAAATTTTAACAAACAAGAAAATGTAGTATATGTTTAAAGTATTGCACGCTCACATTCTGGCGGAAGTAAAGTCCTATGAAAGCTTGTATAGTAAATACTGGAGCTTTTCTATAAGGATACCTGTTACCGCATTTTTACCGATGGGACAACTCAATCTGTCCCCTTCATCCAATGAATTGCTGCCGGCATCTAACTGCTATTTAAATATATATGAAAATCTGAAACCTTATATTTAGATTTAGTTGTGAGTTCACTAAATTACATAAGTTTACTTATTCTTTTTTTAGTAGATTCTTTTACATAATTCCAAATAGATAGCCGATGTTAATGTTTCACATTTAAGAAAATAGCCTATTATATATAATATATAGTAATATTTCTCCAATACTCCACGTTAAATGTTCATTCTTTCTAAATATTCTGTATGTTGAACTTTACACATGGCTTGTTTGCATATTAATATATGTAATATACATATGTGTGGTGGAAAATCTATATATATATATATATATTGCTTTTTACAAAAATAAAAATTAATTTC
This sequence comes from Trypoxylus dichotomus, assembly GCA_023509865.1. Taxonomy (NCBI): domain Eukaryota; kingdom Metazoa; phylum Arthropoda; class Insecta; order Coleoptera; family Scarabaeidae; genus Trypoxylus; species Trypoxylus dichotomus. The sequence goes on from CM042079.1 coordinate 30,568,664, forward strand.
AAAACAAGTTCCAAAGGCAATCTCCTTAGCTAGCTAAATGTTTTTAATTAGATATAAATAACATTCATAATTTATATGATTTAAAATAACGTAAATAAAGCTGTCAGTTCATGTTTACGAGAATTTAGAATATTGCACATATTCCAGGTAAATAATATTTTTCGAATAATAAATACTTCCATAACGCATATGTGATATAATATATTTGAAATAATTTTAAATCTTTTTACCATAAAACGATAGCAATACGATAGAGGAGTTTATGTATCGAAGAAATCTACAAAAATCGTAGAAATAACCATTTTAAATAAAATTAGAGAGAGAAATTTCTTTGAAATGAAAAGACAAGCTATTATTTTAATTTTTTTAGTAAATTGAGTATATCCTGTTAAAAACAATTGTACAAATCACACGGATTCATGTCAGAAGCTATGTATTTATGAATCGGAAGAAATAGTTTTCAAATTTGTTAAAACTTAGTATTTCAATAGGATTTAGAACCATTGTGCAACTGTGTGCCTTTCAATTAACATTAGATTCACACTTTTATTATGGTATAAATACTGCTTATGTAACTATTTAAATTAAACTTTGTCGAAATTATGCTGCCTACAGTTAAGTTAGATCGCCCACTAAAATGACGTAACAATCACTACACGTACAAAATCCATATCGTTAATGTACATTTGTTTCTTAAAAACGAAATACATTGTATTTGCTACTCTCTTAGATCGATACCCTTCATTAAATTTCCTAATAATGAACTGCGCGTACATATACGTTGAATTAAAGAAACAATTTTGACTACGTTAACGTAACTACAATAAATGTAAGAACATTACGTTTATATACAAGAATGTATATTAGAGTGGCGTTTGATAGCAACGCATATGTACATGTATGTGTGTATATATTGACTACTTTAAGATAGTACTTAAATTGCTACAAAGATATTTAACAACGTTATTATGACACACAAAATTAAAGTGAGCCTTGAGGAGATAAGCTAGTGGCCGTAGTTTGAATAGTTTCTATTTTTATCTTATTACCCCTATTCAAACAGCAATCTTGGTGTAGATTACAAACAAGGATACCACTGGTAGATAAAATATAATAGCCACATCTTCGCAAAATTTACCATCCTTTTGTAGAAGGGACTTACCTACGTAAACATGCAGGTAATTGTATTATCAACAAAGTTTTGAGTGCATACTTATATTCTAATAGTATACGAAAAAAGATTAAATCTTACAACAGACAATTCCTTATAATAAATGCTTTATCGTTCTTTTAAGTCTACTTTAATGTTTTTTTCCGTGCACTTTAATCTTAAGTAATAATTCAGGAAGGTATTTCTCAAAAGTAATGAATTAAGGTCAGTTTTCGTACCTACTGGAATATTTCCTGTAATACATCAAAGCTGCTGTCATTAAATGTAAAAATTTCTAGAAACTGAAATAAAAGTAAAAATTTGTTCTTGTATATCTAGGAAGTGTGTTTTAAAAACCACATTTGGTAATATATACATATCATAGAATTTACCAAAGGTATTGGTACACTTTTTAATATCTTAGTCATATGTTGAAATGAAAATGTTGATAAGAGTGCAAGGTATTTCAGAAGGAATCGTGCATGATTATATATAACCCTGCCTTTTTAATGATAGAATGGCTTTAATATGAAACGTTTACTTAAAATATTTAAGAGATTGGGATACATTTACAATAATACTCGTTATTTGCGTTTTCTACTTTTGATAAATACGAGAGCTGCTGAAAATATTTTTAGAAACCATGTAAAAACACATAATTTAGTAAACAGCGTGCACTTTTACATAGGTTCCAATCAATTTGGGAAGCATTTTTTATTACTCTGTGTCTGATACTTCAGAAAGCTGTGTTTGATATTTCTAACAATTGATGGAAATTACACACCGCGTATTTTATGTTTGATATTTGTAAATAAAAATAAATCACAAAGTGATAAATTAGATGAAAACGGAGAATTTAACATTGTTGTTGACTAAGAAAGTGATTTGAGAAACTGCGATCGCTTTCAGTAAATGAGTTCTGGTAGACCAAATAATGCTCACAGTTCGTCGATTCTCTAAAGTTACCATAGTCGTACGTCAGGTACAAGCAGTAAAAGTGAACCTTCACTTCGCAGCAATGTGTGAGCAAACAACTTTTGTTGGTTTTGGTTCATTTTTCACAGAAACAGTGAGTTGTTGTTTATTTTCAGGCTCTTACAAATAAATCCATATTTCCACGCATTTTTCCACTTGACGCACTCTTGTTTTTCAGTTTCCGTCAAACCATGTCCCATCCAACAATTGCAAATCTTGCGTATAGTCAAATGTTCATTTGTATGTCTTGCTTTCATATCAATGGCCATGGATGCTTCATTCCAAAATATGTAGCATGCCGATTTTGGTCTATTGTCAAAGACATAGCATCAAGATTAGTGGTGATGGGATGTCAAACTTTAACAAAATTCGTTAATTAATGCTATTTTGTTTTAGTTATAATTATATTCATTTATTATTTTACATAAAAATACATACTGTTAATTTCATACATCGTGCTGTCTACGGTCACATGCCCACAACTGACGCTGCCCTATATCGTCTAATACCTACAAAGGTGGTGTGTTCACGTAGGACTTCTAATAATCAACTGTAAATACTGCCCTTAGATGCTGCTAAAATCCAAATAATTGATGGAATGTTCTAGCGTTAAACCATATTTCAAATCTTAAAAAGTTATAGCTCATAATAAATAGCAAACATTTATCAACATTTTTCAGCAGAAATTGCATCTTTTCCGAATTGAATAACCAAACGTAATATTTGAAAAATAACATTTTTTGAAGCTAAAATGTTTATTATAATGAGCGAAATTATTTCCGCTAATTTGTACAGTTGAATTTTTAGAGTTTCGATATGAAGGAAAGTCTAATATAATTATTATTGATTTTAAATAAAAATAATTTTGATGGATAAGCATTATATAGCGTTACATTTTAAAACTTCTGTATATTGCACTTTTAAAATCTCATTCCGCAACAAGCGGAAAGTTATTTTATTACAGCAATATTGAGGAAGTGAATGTTGATCAAAACTGAAGTATCCTTTTTATTAAATATATTTAAAAATGTTATTTGAAAAATGAATTTATTTTTTCTTTTAAATGTCTATTGATTAAAAGGCAACGCACGTATTGATAATTGGAGCCTAAGCTGGTACACTTACGTAGAATCATCCCAGCTATCCGGTACAATACTAAAATACCTTTCATTAACAATAGCAGCCGATGTTCTGTGTGTATAATTTTAACATTAATTAATTCTTTATTCTTTTGTTATCTTTATCAGTGTTTCAGATAATGAATATATCTAAACATAAAAAATAGCAACAGCCTAAGTGTTGCAAACTCTTTAACAAATTAAGCAACAATCTATGGCTTCATCGTTCTACATCATGGCAATATTTGGCGATTTAAAAATTTTAAATGCAAAATAGGACGAAAAGAGCTGAGAAGTAATGAAAGCAAAATACAAAAATGTCTGAGGCTTCTTTATATGTGATTAAATGTGTATGTTATGTTAATTTAAAGAGAAATTAAGGCTGAGAACTGCAATATATAGAAAGTTTAGAGTGACATTCACCAAAGCCACTTTGTACCACTAACAAAAAAGAAACTGAAGAAATTATTCTATATGGAAATTTAATTACTTTTGAAAAAGAAAACAGGAAAAAAGGCAAACCTAGTTTATGAACATTTTGGAAAATCAGTTTTACTTTGATACGACAATCTAGACTTAGACTAGAAAGTTTAATACGTGAATAACTTAACTAAAATCCTTTCTCCAAAAATTTAAGAAAAACCGCAAATACAAAATTTTCCTATTTGGTAAAATTTGCAATCATTATGTAATACATGATATGATAACACCAAAATTTAAATGACTGCTCTAAATATTATTAACTATGATTTCCATGTATCTTTTGCGTCATAAACGAATTTTAAAGAACTATCCGTAGTTCGCTTCTAAAACCGCGCTCATGTAACTCCCACATTCTTTTGCTGATTCTATTTCCTCTAAGTCATACGCGTTTATTTCTTAGAATCTATTTAGAAAACAGAGACATAACTTGGTATGCTTCCGTGTAAAATTATCGGAAAAAAGGAAATCTTATATCAGGTTATCTTTTTATTATTATTTATCAAATTTTATTATTATTATTTATCAAAGAATTCTAAACAGAATATTTAAAAATGTGTTCGATTTTTAAATAAGTAATCGATTACTACAATAAATGGAGAGGTAAATACGTATAAATCTAGCTACATATGTTTTCAAAACTTCTTTTAAACATATTATAAATATGTGTGCATTTCGTCTTACAATTAGTGGATAATATAGCTCGTAAAATCAAGAAAAAATATGAATCAGTATTTCATGCTACAGTAATGATTTTTCAAAATATTTAATTATAAAATTAACTACCCAATGGAGTTCATCAAGGTCCTATACTTAAACACGTAAAACTTATGGAAAGTACATAGTATATGAAAACTACACTAATTCCAAGTAATCGCTGTTTGAATCACAAGAAAATCTACCGTATACACGTGCGTTATAAATAATACATTTGAAACGGAAACCGCAATTTCTCCGGAAAATAGTTCTTTTTCAAATCAGTATAACATTGACCTTGTAACGACAAAATATATATAAAGTATTTATATGTATATACACGTATTTATTCATGAAGTAAGGTTTAACAACTGCAAATTGTTCAGTTAAGATAATAATCAAAATACGCATAACGTTATTTTTGATACAAAGTTGTATTTGTGTATTTGTTTTTCTAAACATAGACACTACACATTTGGGGATGAAAACAAAACCCTTTTAATCGTAAAGCTGAAAATTCAAACTAGTTATTTTTCTTGTCCCCAACAATTTTGACGCGGTATTTTATAGTTGTCACTTTTTCTTGATACGACAATCTGCATATCTGCGAACCTGGACTGAATTTTTTACTTTTACTTTTCATAAATTGTTTATTGTGTTACCTCAATTTTGCTTGCTACATTCATCCTACGTGATATCAAAATGTTATTTCGAAAATATTACTACGTTGTAATTATTATTTACAACACATTAGAAAATAATACATGAAGATTAAACAAGCGACTTCTAGTAAATAATGTGTTGATCCTTCCGGTTATTCATATATTTACCGATGCGTCGTAGTATTGAAAGTGTTGTGATACTGTATCTCAATTTCCTTTTTCCATATTAATGTCAGAGAGTCTGTAGTATGTAGTGAAAAACTTAAACTTATTGTTACTAAATATTAATAGAAAAATCGGGTGCATTTTAAGTTTTCACTACAAACAACAATTATATTCTGAACGAACTTTATGCTTAATCTATACCTAATTAGTTATAATCACACTCCATCAATTATAATTTTATAGCCTTTATTATACTTCTGATTAATAAAAACAAAGTAAGCAAACGTGTATATGGAAATCTTATTTATTCTTCGTCACTAAACCTGCCGGACCTCTTGCATGGCCTGCTTGGCCTTCAGGCAATACTCTCATTGGAATGAAGCCAAGTTCATTCTTGGGAATTCCATACTGTACCAATTTTTCCTCGTAAGTATCAACGAGATCATCGTGAGCTTTACAAACTCTAGCCAATTCGTATTGTAGATCTTTAATGGTCTGGTTCTTCTTGGTAAGTATTTTCTGTAAGTCAGAAGTGTATATATCAAATATCTGTATCACCCAGGCTTTAAAATATTGTTTTTATGGACATATAACTAAACGTTGACAGATTTCTAATACAAGGGTTGTTCTAAATAATATGTTGGTACTTCATTCGATTATTATGTCATTTTGACAAACTTTATTAAGTATAGTATATAAAGATATTAAGTATCGAACAATCGTGAAATCGGTGCAGTGACTGCGGAATAAGGACCTTCTCCAGCCCTTAATCTTGATCTTATGGTATAAATCAGCACAAAATACTAGTGCAATGAAATACCGAAAAATCGTAAAATTGGCGCAATGGTTGCGAAATAAGGGCCTTTAACAACTCTTAAGCACCCCATACACTTTCTGTTTTAACACCAGTTTTACCCGTACACGGCAGACTTGTACGGTTAAAAACGGGGAAAAAACCTTATCGGTTTTAATCCCTCTGTTTAAACGAAGCAGGTGTCTAACGGAGAATGTATGGGTGTCCCGTATTCGATTCGGTCTCAGCTCGTGATTCACATGTTTCCCAATGTATATTATGTTATGTGTGTATACCAAATAGAACGAAAGTGTGTGTACAATTAAACGGTTCGGCTAAATAGTTGTGGATACTCCCAGAGGAAGAAATTGATGTGTTCATTCAAAAAGACACTATTAATACGATACTAGTGAAACTGATGTTAAAACCGAAAGAGTATGGGAGGCTTTAACTTTGAACAACTCGGGAGTGAGATGATCACAATATGGTTTTTGACGCCATAAAACGGGAACAAAATACTGTCGTTGTCACATTAACTCAAATCGTAAGATTGGTGCGGTGGCTGCGAAATAGGGGTCCCCGTTACCATTTAATCTTAAATGTGGTATAAGACGAACACAAAATAAAATTTCTAGAGAAAGAACTGAAAATCTGGTTGAATTGAGAGCTTGCAGCAATGCATCCATTAGATTATCAAAGTCGTGAAGTAAGAGATTTAAACACCAATTGATAAGATCGGTGATTTTTTGTAGTAAGAAGAATAAGTGACATAATACTATACACAAGTTATTGGTAGACGAAAGTATATACCTTTCTGTTACAGTACTATAGTTAGGAGTGCACATGACATCACACTTTCTTGACATAGTTTCAACTGTTTTTAATTTGTACTGAGTATTTTACCAGAGGATACAACCACCTATAATGTGAAGAGCATCAAATTATAAAATATGTATATATATATGTATATATGTGTATAGGGATCTTCCATGTAAAATATCTTCTGTACTTTTTTAAAACGAATTTACATATTAAAAGGTGCATTTAAAACTTAAGGGCATTTATGAGAGTTGACGTCTTCGCTGGGTTGCACCTGTTAATTTCTTTTCGAAACATTTAATAGCTTTAACATGTAAGTATAGGAAATGTTACATAATGTTAACACAAAAATCTTATACAAAATTGAAAATTTGGCTATAGCTTGAAGCAACATTGCCGAAACATTTTAGCTAAATAAGTCCCCAACCCGATGCTTTATAATTCGGTTAAAAGAAAGGCATAAAATTACTACAAATGCAATGTCACGATCAAAATTAGAAAATTTCGATAGGGTCACGGTAATAGACCTCCATCCCGACAACAAAGAATCACTAGTTACGCAAAACGACACAAAATGCGTGGTCGTGCCTTTTTCTTCATTTCCAAATAAAGGTGAAAATAGCGGCAGTTATACCGTATACTTTCTTTTCTATATGCTTGTTTTACACCGTCTCCAATTTGTAAGGTGGGAAGTAGTCAATACAATTTGTTAGTATTGGCTACATCCAAGGAGCAATGCATTTCGTGTCAGTATTACTGCAGAATTATTAGCTGGGTAGTAAGAAATGAGCGTTCCAACAAGCTCAGCTTAAAAACTCATACATTCCATCAAAGCAGCTATGGTTTGCGAATGATTTGTTTGAAGATTCTAATTAAAATTGTATTTTGTTTTTCATTTCATTTTCAATTATGTATATCAATACGAGTCCCTGGTTAATACGTATTCATAGAAAGTCCGTAAATAAATCTCTATGACAAATTACATAAGTTAATATAGGTATAGATTATGATAGTATGTAAAGTAATATTGAAACGCCTTTTCCATTATTACATTATATTTTAAATAACTTATCTTCGATTTTTTTCCATCAAAACGTAAAATTTCATGATTTTGATTTAGTTATAGATTAAGCATTCACAATACATGTATTGTCGGTGAACACCATCTATTTCTATTTTTTATTTATCTATTTTGTGTTCGAACAAACCTAGTGTCAATTGTCTGTAGTATTCTGGATATTGCTGTCATAACCATAAACATGCATGTCTCTATTCCCCTTTCCGTCTGACCTACATGTATATATATAAATTTCTATGGTTCCTGGAATGGATCCCACATACCGAGAGTGCACAGATCTACGATTCGATATAAAATCTCAAATCCGCGCTATGATTGTCCAGCGGCAAACTTAAATGGCAATAAGTATTTAGAATTATTGCAAACTAATACTATTCCTTCTCTACGGAAGCGACATGCTATTAATAAATTAATTTCTTAAATGCTTTTTGTGAAGATAGATGGATCGGTCATTCGTGTCCTATTAAATAGCCACCACGCTCGCCAACCGACTTCTTTTTATGGCCATCTTTAAATAATTCAATATACGCGTACGGTGAACAACTTCCTTCGAATCGTGAATAATTTCGCGCGAAGAACACTGAAGTTAGCAACGACGTCATTCCGGATTCTTTAAGAAATGTTCGTCGCAATTTTTATGACAGGTTGGGTTACTGCTCATCCCAACGTGGACAGTTATTCGAACATTTAATAAATGGTTAATTATTTGTTGTTTTATTTACAGTTTTACATTTGTTTGCATTTATTACTTTTAGGTTTCAGTTGTTATATCTAGTAATTCTTTATTTATTCTAATAAACAATAGTTACGTTTCAGAATTTTACATATGTTTGTCGCTTTTATCTGATAAGAATTTTTATTCAATTTAATGTTTAATATTATTTTATTTTTCATGAAGCTGTGATGAATTCTGTCACTGAAATCCGTTATCAGTTACATCATATGATGCTTCGATATACATACCTAGATATAAGTATAAATAAAAACAAATCAATACCACACATCACAGTTTATTGTGTTTTTAGTTATCAAATGAGTATTGTATTATTATTTTCCTTTTTACTAATACAAATGTAACGTTGGATTTAATATTAGTCTTACATACTTCGTAAATAGAGTATACAATAGCTCGCTTAGACAATTGGTTATTAATCTGTTATTCACATCATCAATAGCGATATGAGTGAGCTTTAGCGAGAAAACATATATCACACTCATTTTATTTTGGCTGAGCTATGTCGGCAAATGTAAACAAATTTGTGCCGCGGACTTGTGCTGTTGGCTTACATCAACAGCTGGAGTCCTTCCCATTTTCAGCCACCCATAATACAATCCACAGTTGGTACCTTTTCATCCGGTATATCAGTCAGTATTTTTTCTTACGATTTCGTTTGATTAGCGATTATGTTATACGTAAGACTGTCTATTTTGGAAGCAGTGCTTCTACAAATTAATTTCCCTGATATCTTAATTCTCAATTTGGCACTCTAGAATGATATCCATTGTTTATTAATATTTTGGATACGGTGTCTCCGAATTTAATTAATCTTAACATTGACGATAATTTTGATCTCTCTCGCTTGTATGAACAACAAATGTATTATCCATAAAAACTAATTTCAGCTCATGAATAGCCTTTATGCAGAACAGAACTCTACTGTGTGTATTAAATGTAAATGCATATGTGAATGAGTGTGTAAATTCGAATATGAAAAACAGCAGTTAAAGATAGATAGTGTTCTTGTTTAGGTGGAAAATAAGTGTTGTGATTAGGGAGATAGTAAAGTGTTTCAAAAGAAGCGAGTTAACAAAACTAAATAAATAAGAAAGAAACATAAGTTTATAGAAGTAAAATAGTGCTTGATATAAAAGGTAACGATTTTATTATATTTATCTATCAAGTAGGGAAAGCAACAGATGTGATCACGTTAATGCTCCTACTAAAACTGTTCGCTGCCGATAAAATATTTGAATTCATTCTGTAAACAGAAGATACACTCCAGCGCTTTTTCTATGTTTTTGATTTTTGTTACCAATTAAGCTCTTAGAGTAACATTTGAAGCGACGGTAGTGTTTGAAATGAGAATTTATATGGATGAATGATTTGCTCTATCAGGAGTTGAAGACAACTATGAAAATGTAAAGGGGAACTTTATAACTAGAAAATACTTTTACAAATGCACATGTAATATGTATCTACAAATAAGGTAATGTAATACATCAGAGCGAATACTTGCTCTGATATCAATATTTCGTGCGGTTCCACTGCATTGACAACAGAATTTCGTACAGATCACTTAAATCATTTGCACGTATAAGAAAATGATGTGAAATATAAGATTCGGTACTTTGCTATGATGGAAGTACCTGATATTATTTTTCAAAGATACTCGATACTATCTTTTCTATTCTCAGCTCATTTTTTGTTTTAATTTCGAAAAAAGATCTTTCCCCACTTCCTATTGCGACTGGGTATGTCAATAAAATTCTTAATGCTGCGCATAGATATACATGTGTATACTATTTCATATTATTTTACTAAATATTTTAATCAGCTAAAAGCTAAAATATGTAATCATTAGGATTAATTTGTTAAATAATTCTTTTGTATCTTCTGAATACAAATTAATACTAATTATGCAATGTTTCTACGTTAATGAAAGAATCAAAACTTACATCGAACTTCTCGTTTAAGCCAGGAGGAACTTTTTTGCCGGCTGTTAATTCACCAATTACTGCTTCTCTATTTTCAGCTACATTACTGAGTGTATTTATTCTTCTTTGTAACAAAGCATTCTTTAGACCAGTTTTCTGTTGCACCTCTAATACCGCTCTAACAAATCGATTTTGAAGTTCGTCTTTCTCACCTTTCAACTAAACGATATTTAAAAATTGTCATATTTGACTAGACAGGTTAATTGTCTTACCTTTTCAAATCTTAACTCTAACGCTTCATTTGACCATCTAAGGTCATCAAACTCTTTTTTTGTTGCAATAAGCTTCGCTTTTGTATTCTAATAGAATAGTATGTGGAATAAAAACCAGAAAATATTTATAAATACTTACAGCTAAAGAAATTTTATCCTTTTCATAATTTTGTAATTGTCTTTTGTATTCTGTCACATCTGCTTGAGCCTGTTTTAAGGGCTCTCCCAATCTTTTGTTTTCTAATGTCAAGTCGGCGACTTGCTTTGACATACGTTCATTTTGCTTTCTTAGAATTTCCATCTGATCCTGAAAACAAGTGTATTAGGATATTTTCCTATATTATTCTAACCAATAGCTTAACAATTGAATCAGTATCGGATTTTCGAATAATCTATTTAAGTATTATCACATATATGGAATAATATTCCCGGGTTTCCGGCCGCGACTGCTGTTGGTACCGAAAGGGACCGTTTCAACGAGATCTCACTCATCTTCTTCTGGATGCTAGCTGAATGAGAGCGTCTAGAAGATGACTGAGACCTCGTCGAAACGTCGATCTAGTCGAAACGATCTTTTTCGGGAACAACAGCACACACGGCCAGAAACCCGGGAATATTCCCACACACGGTGACCGCGAAAACATCCATCACAACATATACATATACAGTGAATATATAAACTGTTGCAAAAGTTATATGTAATGACGTTCTACGTTCGGTTTTGAACTGAACGTCAAAATATTGTACCATACATCTCCGATCGCTAGCCGAACGAGAGCATCCAGGAGAAGATGAGTGATCTCAACGAATCGTCGACCTAGTTGAAACAGTCCTTTTCAGGACCAGCAACATACGTAGTCACGATACAAAGAACATTATTTGGTAGAATATATACATACGTGTATATGCGGATATGTACATATATATATATAATGCAGCTGAAAATAGATTTATAGTAACGGCTTGGAAATGAAATCGACGTCTAATGCCACCGGATGTCGCAAAGCGCGTTAATATATAACTACGAATAAATGTTTCTCTTACCACCGGCAAAGGACGATTATTGCCAGTAGGCTTAAGCCATCCGCCGCAAAAAATACGGTTTTGAAGACCTATGCATAAAGAGAAACGATTAACGTTGGCAAGAGAGCATGCAAACTAGTAACTGGATGATTGGAGCGCAGTCTTATGAACCAATGAGTCCAAATTTCAGTTATTTGGTACGCAACGGAGTTTTTGTTCGTCGATGGCCAGAGGAAAGAGGTAGTGAGGCCTGTTTAGTGGCGTCCGTCAAACACGTTATAGTTTTGGGTTGTTTCGCCGTAACAACTAGCGGTGATTTAGTGAAAATTTGTGATACAATGTGAAGAGTATTTTTATATTTTGCAAAAACGTGCTATCTCGTGTGCCCTTTTGTTGGTTAGCGATTTGAGTTCCAGCAAGACAGTGGTCCCAAACATACAGTTCGAATCTGTAGAAACTGTTTAGAGGATAAAGCAGCAGCAAATGAACTACAATTGATAGTTTGGCCTCCTCAACGTCTGGATTTATCCCCCATAGAGCTCTTAGCGGCAACCTTAGAGCACGCAAAAGCTATGGGAATATTTACAAAACCCATGCAACAAATTGCGCAGCGTTTATTAAAGCCAAAGGAGGTCATATCGACGAAGATAAACTTAAGAGCTAAACAATTCATAAATATTATTACGTTTGAATTAGTTTGATTTTATTTGAAGACAGTCACTTATGTTGCGTAAATTCATTAATAATCACAATAAGATGTTACTGTATCTGTGACTTTTTGTAAAATTTGTTGCTGCTTCAAAACTTTTGGTCGGTAGTATCCATGTATACAGGGATAGCGAAGTATTCAAACATTTATGCTATGACGGAATCACCATTTCTTGTTTATTTTTTAACATCTCACTGTTTGCTTTACGTGTTAAATCATTGTTATGCAACTATTTCTTTAAAATAGTATCTCAGGCTTCCACGGCCGTTACGACGATTTATTTTGTTTTTGTTTACAAACTAGCTTTAACGTCGTCCCAGAAAATCATCTCGGTTATAAAAATTAAAGGGTCCATTTGAAATAAAAAAAGTTGATATCTACTTCCGATATACTTAGAAGTAAAAGAATTCTGAAAATATTTGAAATCGAAAGAACTTAAGCCATAATTACTATCCGCCGAATTTTAAAACGCAACTCGTATGTTTCTGTATTCTTGTAACTGGCCGCAATACATCCTATATAGTTGCAATGGGAACGTGATTATATGGAAAATCCAAAATCAAGTACAAGACGTTTTCTTGGAATCAAACATGTTTTTCTATAAATTTTAATGTGCTTGCAATTGTATCACACTCATACTTGAGAGGTTCAGAAAATATTCAAAATTTGGTTAGCTATTGGTTAAAATATAAAGCAACACTCTGTACGTAAAGGAGAAGTATTTTGAAGTACTTTTAAACTGCTGATTAGTGCTAAATTATTCAATGTAATATCATTATAATAGTTTTTCATTTCATTGAAAGCCATTTCATGACTTTTAGTAAGTTCACTGATTTGGGAGTTTTTTCTTTCTTCTACTTCAGACATTTCCATTCTACAACACGAAAAAGAAGATTTAAATCATCTTCATCATACGCAAGACTGACTTGTGTTTAATTCCGAGTTCTTGTTTTAGATTATTAAATCTCTTTTCATATTTATTTTCTAATTCTTTTGCTTCTTTAACAAATTCTTCTCTTGCTTTGTGAATTTCTTCGCTAAATTGCTAAAATATGATTATTATTATTTATATTTTTCAAATGACGTTAGAATTACTACCAATTTTAAAGCTTTTATTTGGTCTTGATTCGATACTTCATCTTCTCTGATCTTCGCTTTTAATTCTCGTTTATCTCTTAACAATTCCCTTTGTTGCTCAGTGTGATCATCCTCAGCCAATTTAAGAGACACCATAGCCTCGGCTTTACATTCCGTCAAGTTATTTTGATGTTCATACTGAAGATGTTTAACTTTTTGCTTGAAGAATTTTAATTCTTCCTCATTAGCTTCTGTCGCTTCTTCGATTTGCCTATCTTTGTTCCTTTAAATTTTAGTCTCATATATATTGCTACGGACTAGTGAGTAATATTTAATATTTACCTTAATTTAGCCTTGGTTTCCTCTAATTCGCAACGAGTGATTTCCCAAAAAGTTCTAATTTTATCTCTTTCCAATTGAAAAAAGTTACGTTCTTCTCTTTCGCGTTCATTCTCTTCCTTTATTCTTAACGCAAATATTTCTAATTGCTCTCTTGTCATTTGAGATGTATCAACTCCATCAATGATGCCTTACGAAAGAAAATATTCATTCAATACATTATAATGCAAATAGTATTATACATTCAGTTGCTCTTTACGGCCTTCACTGGAATTATAAGTATGAAAAACGTTTATATAATTTAACATGCATTTAGAGCCAGAATTTGCTCGTTTTATAGCAAAAATTAAGCAATACATATATACACTAGGGTGACAGAATAAAATAGACACCAGGTAAAGCGGTATAAATATGTAAACAGCTAAATTCTAAGAACGAATTAAGAACTTTCTCTTGTCATTAGGGTAGAGGTAGATGTATCGGAAGGAATTCGTCATAGTTTAGTATCGTTACAACTATGCCTCGCTTATAAGGTTCGAGTGATATTAGCGACTTCACCCGGGGTCACATTGTTGGCCAGAGTGAACGCAGCGCTTCGCAACGTGAAATAAGTAATTCTTTAAATATTCCGTTGTCCACAGTTAACCGTGTGATTACACAATTTAAACGCAAGGAAAAAACAACAGTGGAGCCGAGACCAGGTCGTGCCGGACCTTCTGAAAGAAGTAAAAGGGTGCTTGTGCGCGAAGTGTTAAGAGAACCGCGAAAAAGTACAGCTGAGCTTGCGGCAACTTCACAGAAAGGTCAGCGCACCGTTCTGCAATACCTCCACAGTGTGAGGATGTATAAAAGGGCGGCAAAGAAAAAACCTCTCCTTACGGCGTTTCAAAAACGGCGCCGAATGGCTCGGGCAATCGAAATGCGAACGAAGCCCGAAGAGTTTTGGCGGTCTGTCATATTTTCAGACGACGAAAGCAGATATGGCCAATTCAGTGATAGTGGTCGTACGTGGGTATGGAGACGTTCGTCACGCCAACTGGATGACAAATTTTTGCATCAGACGGTGACATACGGCGGTGTGAACATCTTGGTGTGGAGCGCGATATGGTATGGTGGAAGATCGCAATTAGTAATCGGCGACGAAAATATAAATGCGTCAAAATATATCAAAATATTAAGAGAAGGACTACTACCGATATTCGACAACGCCATTTTATCTAAAGAAAACGCCACTTTTATAGAGGATGGAGCACCCTGCCACAAAGCAAGAACAATAACCACATGGAAAGAGGAACAGGGGATTCGGATTTTACCATGACTAGGCCTATCACCAGCTGTGAATCCGATAGAGAATGTTTGGCACATAATCCGGACAAATATGGCGAAACGACCCCGAAAACCCAGCAATAAGGAAGAACTCGTGGCAGTTGTTACAGAAGAGTGGTTAAATATTCCAGAAGACACCATTAATCATTTAATAGATTCTATGCCACGAC
This sequence comes from Trypoxylus dichotomus, assembly GCA_023509865.1. NCBI lineage: Eukaryota > Metazoa > Arthropoda > Insecta > Coleoptera > Scarabaeidae > Trypoxylus > Trypoxylus dichotomus. Next base: position 30,584,171 of record CM042079.1, read on the forward strand.
GACTCGCAGCACTTCACGCAAGTAAAGGTGGATCGACAAAATATTAGTCTAATTTAAAAATTTTAAAATATTTTGTATATATAATGAGAATAGTATCTTTTTTTAATTAGTAGGTGTGTATTTTATTCTGTCACCCTAGTGTAGAGCAAGTAGGCTTATAATTTGCACATTTATAATTGATCAATTGCTACACGACGAAAACGTTGCGTCTTTGGATGTAAAATTTAAGTTGAATGAAATGAAATGTCACTGACTGGTATGATTGTATAGTTTCCTTTGTCATTGCGATAGACTTTGTTATTTGGTATTTTCCTGCGTTATTAGTAATATTATTAGTACTTACTTAACACAATATTCAAGAAGAGCAAGTGTTTTAAATATAAAACAGTTGTAAAGTTTGTTTTTCAGAAACGTCTGTTACTTTTACTTGTTTAATATGATTATTTTGGTTTATTTCAGTATTCTTTTATTTTAATTATCCTGTTATAGAATTTGTAATAAAATATTCAGAATATTTCAAATAAAATCGTTTTTATTTCATTTGATTGGATTAAAGAAACTACTTAAGATAAACGTAAATCTATATTTCTTTACCAATATTAATTTTAAAGCACGCGACAGTTATAATTTGTACCTAATTATACATATTTATGCATATCGCTTTTTTAACGTATGACTTAATTTTCATTATGGTTTAGTTTACTAAAAAGATTTTGACAAACGTTATCGAATCATAACCTTTGTCTTAACTGACGTTTTACGTTTAGAGTTACCCGCTATTATTTAACAAAGTTAAATGTTGGTAAGGTGCGACGGCCGCTGACTGCTCCAAATAGCCATCAAATTATACGGTTTCATTTGAAGTTTCTTTATAATAATAACTCTTTGTAATATTATCAATATTCTCAACAATCATTCAGGAATATCTATTTTTAATAAATAATCGTTTTATAATTGTGCGTGTAAGTATATAACCACGCCATTATTTTGAATCACAGGAATATTACATTCATTCAAATAAATTTTAAAGTAGACTTTCAAATTATAATTATATCTTAGTTAGTTACTGAAACAATTTCAACAAGTCTCTGTCAGCAATACACCTGAACGAATACTCTGCCAAACTGAAAATTAATGCAACTGAAAATGGTACAAGTTACGACAAAAGTTTTTATTGAAAAGACTACTAAAGGTAAAATTTATTAGAACGTGGGAATATAAAAATGTTAAGCTAGTGACATCACTTATTAAACAAGATCTGCTACTAATATATACGATCGCAAAAGGAAAAAGTTTAGATCATGAATCTATATTTAAAGAAGAAACATCAAAAAATTTAGAATGATACTGAATTTGTTTTTTCTTATTCTTTTTGCAATACAAATTTTTTCATAATGATGTAACCAGGTCAACCAGAATACAAGTTATAATGCAATTGATTCATTAGTAGTCCCATTCAGTATTCTTGGAAATGACTACACACTTATTAAATTAATACGCGCGCTTGTGACAGTATCTAACGGTTTTACTCAAATCATTTTGCACACCCAACGTTGATTGTCAAGGTATATTCATTCTTTAATAGCGCAACTTATATAAATTACTATTACGTAGACACTACAGTTGCCTACAAATTGTCACAATTTTATACCAATACATCATTCATTTCGTAAGAAGAAGAAATTAAAATAATTAAATTAAACAAATGTTTACAATTTTTATCGATTTATTGAGAGAATTGTGTAAATAGTACTAGATATGAAAATGTATTCAAAATGCCTAATGAACATAAAAATAAGAAAAGTACTACTAAAAAGGTTTCTTTAATTCTAAATTATAAGTTACAACGTGGTGACAAGGTGACGGGTGTGAAATGGTATTGGTTTTCCAGTAACGACTTTGTGATGTAGCAACCTTGTATAAGTTGTATACCACTAGTACAGAAATGTTTATGAAATTTTGAAATGTCTAAGGTTGTAGTACTTTGAACGCTTTACATGAAGCAATTGACAGAAGTTCACTGTCGGACCATCAAGGGGGTACAAAAAAATAAAATAAATACAAAATATTTTTCCCGATCTTATAAAATGATGTCCTATTTCGAAATCATCGATAGGCTATGTCATGCACAGTTGGTAACTTTCCTAAGTTGGTTTCACTATATTTTTACAATTCAGTCAGTAATTCGGTTGACACTGACAGCCCACGTGACTTTGAAACGCTGTTAGAAAATTGTATTTTTTTAAGAGAATAATTTACTTCTATATGTGCTTTTAATGACATTTTAAAATGACAATAATGGAAATATTAAGCATTATTTTACATACCTCCTGGTATCCCTTTTCCCTTTCCACCCTTTTTTTTAGGAGGCTAAAATCATTACTAAATTAGTATAATTAAATAAACTTCCCATATACACTTTACCATCTTGTATGTAGAGTTCAAGCTTTACTAAATTTATTACAATTCGAATAACTGAAGCGTCAAAGTCATATTGATCAAATAATTTACTGCTAAGAAGCATAGGCAACTGTTTTACTATAGTGTATGTTGGGTTCGTATACCGGGAATTTCACATAACTCGCGATATATGGACTTGCACTATTCCATGTAAAATGTTACGATCGCTATGATATAGTTCATGGTTGTGTTGTCAAATTATTGACAATTTCATTTAATTTATGTAATATTTTATGATTAAAAATATTAAATTTCTGATAAATATCCTTTATTAAATTATTTTACAAAAAAATTTCAAATGTTCCTCCATTGACGTCCAACCAGTAGTTAGAACGACCGCGGAGGCCAAGCTATTTCTCGATTACGTACTTACTATCCAACGTTGAGGAAACCTTCCATTGAAAAATTGACGTACATCTGCAAAATAATGAGCAGGGGCGCCATCATGTTGATGCCATATTTGGTGAGGAAAGTTTTAAGGATTTAAAGTTTTCTATTTCTCATAACTATAAATACTTTTCACTGTTTAAATATCCACCAATAGAAATGGTCCTATAATTTGTCCAGACATTTACTTTTTGGGGGTATTGTGCTCTAGTTTCTTAAAAAAAAATGCTGCTCTAATATCAAGTGTTTTGTCGATTTACTTCACCTATAAGGGAAAACTATTGATAATTTCAAATAGACGCTCGCAGAAACGATTTTTTTTTCTCGTTGTCATCTTATCTAAGTTCTTGGTGATTTTCACATCTGAATCAGTGATATCTTTCACTTTTCAAAAGTCCAAATACACCAAATCTACTTATTCCTAGTTGTCTTGCCAATTGCCTGGTAGAAAATCGATTGTTAATTTCGATGTTTTCGAATAATTTATGTGTACGTGCTCCAGTACGTGAGCTGTTGTTTGCAAAATTAATGCTGAAAGGTACCAAATTACTAGCTCATTTTTCTTTACCTTTCAGCACATGCTTTAAGATTAATATTAAACTAACGTATGATATTCAAAATACTGTTACTGTCAAATTATATTGACATGTTGCATTTTATGTGGGACAAAGTAAACATGTACACCCTGGTTTCTCGTTATTCTTTCATCAAATTTCAAATACATCAACCTTTCTATTTATAATTTGGAACCACTTTTTAAGCACCTTCTATTATAAGCAATTTAAAGTGTTGACATAATAATTCCTAATAGTATGTATTCTCTCTTCTGCCTGCATGTGCCCACACACACACAGACGCATACACGCGCACACACACGCATACACACGCACGCACGCACACACACACATTTATTTTTATTTGTTTATTCTGTACTTTCGCTTCATATATTAATTTTACTGGTCTAGTGTTCTCCATTTATTGTAAATGTCCCCACCAATTTAGTTGTCGCTGTTCAACAAAGTCAACAAATAGATGGTATCTTTAGTTCCTTTCGTATTTGTGAGTATCTCATTCTATTGACACCAAGATAAGAAAACGCTGTAAATATAGCTTAACTCATGCTATTAGTGAAATCAATTCACGAGAGGGTGGAAATCTGTACCCGCTTCTTTTCGCTGTGTCTGACTTTGCAGAGAAGTGTTTCTTTCTTTTGGCACTAGTTAGCGCCAGAAATATTCACTTGTATCGTAGGGTTAGATATGGCGATAGAAACAGCGAGGGAATTACATGGGTTGAGCACAAAACCGCTCGAAACCACGCCGGGTAGGTAGAAACATGTCCGTTTGTTAGCGTTTTATGTCTCTTCACGTCTTTCTTCTCCGTGAATTGATTTCACTAATATATGAGAAAACTGAATGTTTTTACAGCGCTTTCTTATCTTGGTGTTATTTTCTAGGCATTCTTTTAGATGTGAATCTCATTCTACTCTTTCTTATTACGCCCATCATTCTCCTGCGATATCTTATTTCTGCAGTTCGAATTTTGCTTTTTTGCCTATTATTAAGTAGCTATGATTCGCATCCGTGTGTCAGAACAGATCTGTAGACAGCTTTGTCTTGGTGCTTCGTGATATTTCTTTTTTCGTAATAAAGTTCTTATCGCGTAGTATAAGTTTGGTTACTTTTTCAATTCTTTCATTAATTTTCTGACTTATTTTTATTAGTGTTTTCTATCGGTACGCCTGATTGAATGATTACTTGTTGTTCCCTTCAATCTGTATATTTAGTCGTTTTTCACTTTTGTTTTATTTTTATTTATGTTCATACCTTTTTTCTTAGTGTGCCATTCCATATATCTATACTATCTTGTAGGTTCTTTTCGTCGTTCCAGGTCACTAATGCGAAATATGCGTTTTTCCTTTGTTATAAATCTTTTGTCAGCTATTTGTTTAACGTAGAAATAACGTTATACCTCTGTAGTTATTACAGTCTTTATATCCTTTTTTGTGTAGATTGGTGTTATTAGTGCAACTTCCCAATCTCTTGTACGTTCTCGTATTTCCATGCCATGTTGAGGATATTCTAGTGCATATGTGAGCAACCACCGGTCCGCATTAACCTTTAACATATACAATTTTAAAGCTTCTGTAACGGATCAACATTTAGAACATATGTGGGCAACCACCGGCCCGCGAGGCATTTTGAAAAAGCCAATTAAAAAGAAATTATTACACTATTTACTCATACTCACTCCAAATGAGGAAGATCGAGTGATATGGGGTTTGTCGCGGCCCGCGAACGTATTTGCACACTAAAGTTTGGCCCACAACATGTCAAAGGTTGCCCATACTTGTTCTAGTGTATTCTTCTAGTGTAATTTCTGTATCGTCTTCTGCTATATTTTCGCCTTTTGTAACAGTCTCATTCCGTATATTTCTTTTGCTGCAGAATACTTCGTCGAAATATTTTATCCATTTGTTCACAACTTACTTTTTCATTAGTGAGTATTTCTTGCTGTGTATTGTATATGCTTACACAATCTATTGTTTTTTCCTTTCTACACGATTTCAAAACTTTATAGAATAATTTTTAATTGTCTGTGATATCTCTTACCATTCTGCCACCAAATTCTTTCCATTTATTTACTTTTACTTTTAACACTAATTCTTTTACTCGTTTTCGTTGTCTTTGATACATTACGTACTGTCCTTCTTTCTTATTTGCTAGATATTTTTTCGACAATTTCTTTTTATGTTTAATTACTTCTTTTATTTCGATAGTCTGTTTCCTTGTGTTTTACACATGTTTTATATATTCCACATATTTCACGGGCAGCTTCTATATTTATGTATTTGAACTTATTCAATTTTTTTTTAAATCGGCAGCATTTATTCTCTCTGTATTCACTTGAATATTTCTTTGTACTAATTGTTCATATTTTCTGGCTGTTTTTTCTTCTTTTAGTTTATATGTCTTTATTGACGTGAATTCTATTTTCTTTACTCAAGTTGCATTCTTATGTTTATCATCTAGTTCTTCCTTGATTCTAGTTACAACCAAATAGCAGTCGCTATATATCTCTGCTCCTCTCCTGACTTTAACATCTAAAACACTACTTCAGTTTTTCTTTTCTACCAGCACATAGTCAATTATCGATTTTTCTCCTTTACTGTATTGTACACGCGTGTATTTGTGGATATCCTCGTGTTTATAGAATGTATTGGCTATTACAAGATTATGGTTTAAACAAAAGTCCAGCATTTTTCTCCCGCTATCATTTAGAGTTTCCTCCCCATATTTTTCTGCCTTGCCTATTCTGCCCTTAAACTCCTCAGCGATAAATAATATTCCTTCGGCATCATCCGTTGTTAATGTTAGTTCCTCTCAAAATTTGTCTTTTTCATCTACTTTATCATTGTCGTTAGGTCCATACACTGCTATTATTGGCATTACCTTTTTTTGTTGTATACAAGTTTCACTGCTAGAATAGGTTCCGATCAAGCGTCCCATTTACTTATGTTACTTCCCAAACTTCTATACCTAGCTCCTGCTGCTCTATTGCTCGAATTTACTCCACTATGCAGTAAAATGTGATCATTGTCTAGTACTTGTTCCCATTGACCTTTCTTTTTTGTTTAACCTATACATAGTACTATTAAACTTGTTTCCTTAAATTCATTTATCAGTTTACTTTTCTTTCCACGTAAGCTTCCTATTTTCCATTCCTTCGTTTTGTTCGACGTATCGGTTTCGTATGTTATCGTGTACTTAATTCCGTCCAAATATTTAATTTTGCGAACGTCCGTTATCATTGCCACTCGTCGTTTTCGTCTATGCATTAGTTTCTATTTCTTTTGATCTGTATTATCTTTCTTATGTAGCAGCTTTTATATGTGCATATGAATGTATTAAATTCATTTTCTTTATATATAATCATATTACATTCTTAGCTATTTGACTTCCCCCTCAATTTGATTCATTGAAAAATATTACCAAAACGCCTGTTTCAGTATTTTGATAAAAAAAAATCACCATTAATATTCTCAGTTGATAGTTCAAAACATGCTACAGAAGCACCTATTTTGTAACAAAATAAACCGATTGCCTATCGAATCCAACCCACCCACAGAATTTGCACAGATGGAAAAAGAACTATATTAGATACATTTTGGTTGCACTCGTTTTCGTCAGTATATTATTGGTCGTCAAACCGTTGGTTGCATTATTCAATAAACCATTGTCCGAAATACTCTTTGGATTGCAGCGAATGATGCGGAATTTGCAACAGTATGACAGAAGTCTAATACAACAGAAATTTCTTTACATAACAGGTACTTTAAGCATATCAGAATATCAGTGGAAACGTTATACCTAGATGATGACCGAAGAAGAATTGCATATCTAAATGAATCTATACTTCATTCACCTTAAGAATGCAGTAGGTAGCGCTACGATCGGCGGCTGAATTATACTGGTGAAATTTAACCGATGGAACTGTTCAAACGACAGCATCGTAAACATCAAAGTTTGGTTATTGAAATCTTGTATAATAAATAGTAAAATTTTTCATATTTTATGTGCAATACATTGTGGTTATATGACCTGGTAAAATAATACCGCAACAATAAAGTAAAAGTAACATCAATTGCAATATAAATGTATCCTGCGATTGTTTCATTTACCGAAATAGTTGGAGCTTATTTAATTATGTTAAAAAAGATTGCATTTGGGGTTAATCGTAGAGAACATAAATGTCATATGACTAGCTTTAAAATAACAATATTGCCATAGATAAACTTGAATCGAAAATATAACTTCGAAATGAATGGTTATATACATAGTGTTATACCAAGTTATTTGTCATGAAGTAAATCTCTCAGTTGGTAATCTCCATCAATTTTAAAAGAGAAAGTTTCAATTGTATGATTGAAACTAAGCAATTCAGTATATACAAGATAAAGCCAAACAAGGAAGAATCTTGTTGATTATAAACAATACATAATTGGTTCAAGGGGACTGTATCCAAGTCCATTGAAGGGCTTCAAAGTATATGCCAACACACAAGATCCTTAAATCTTGCATAGAATTTGGTTATTGTCAATTGCGAAGTTAGATCAGCTGTTCGGTGAAAAAGAAAACAGCAATGCATATTTGTCTACTGTACCCCGACTGCAGCAAAACCAATGTACGTTTTCTACAACAGTACAGTCAATAAATAATTGCATGCATATTAATGACTACAATAAAATATCAAATATATTAGTTACTTATAAAAATCTCTTAACTGCACATATTACAAATTTATATAGTTCTCTTCTCTTCATATCTGCAACAAATTTAATAAAAAAGATTTCTTTACTGTTAGCATTTTGTTTATAAAATAACAAATGAAATAAACATATGAATCTGATTTATAAATCAAAGGGTAAAGTGAAAAAGGTGAACAATTAATTTCAATTTTTTAATTTTCTAATGCTAGTTAAATATCGACGTCCCCATAGCACAATGTCTTGTTCTATTAGCACACTGTTAACCACTTAAATCCTAACTTTTTTAAAATTGTCCATAATATTGTACGTTTCAACTAGGGCAAATTGTCATCTGCAGTAATAACCTGCAAAGGATTAATAAGTTGCTTTAAATCGAAGGTCAAAATGTATTATATTTACATTTAATAATTTTGTACATGTATTCATTCTTAAAAAGAATGAATGGACATGTCCTCTAATTATAGATTTTTGAGCTTCGGCTAAGTGATCGTATATTGTTTCACGAAGACATTTCTTAGGGGGCAAGCTGAGAATTCCTCTTGTATTAATCTCGTTGGCATTGTTGTCGTACTATTCTTTCACTTAAACCAAATCGTGTTGCAGTCAACTTAACAAACGTTGACTTGCAATGTTCTTGCTTCAGTTTGCAGATATAAATCGTTGCCTCTACCTACTGCCAATATGCTTCTCTTGGGGGTTTTTCGATGGTCCTGCAACTGGATGTACTACTTCTTCCTCAGGCATACCAAATCAAAGCTGTAATTTTGTAATAGTAAAGTAAAAATTATTTTATTTGTATAATTAATTGTGTAGTACGTTGAATTATTAAATGATGAGATAAAAGAGCTCTGAAAAGAATTGTTTTTGCCGCAACTTGTTTATAAAGATAAAATACCATTAAAAACTACAGGGAACAAGGGCAACAAAATCGTATGTAAATTTGACAACTGTCAGAAATTTCATATAAAGAAATTGCATGAATTTCTCCAGTGTGAACATACCTCGCCCATTAGCCAATGGCAAGCCCGTATTTTAAGGCCTATATATTCCAAGTCTGCAATCTTAACGTGAATGAAGTATACACATTACTAATTTGACAGTTTCACCTGGAAAGCTGTTAGGGATATTAACTTTGTAATGTTTACCATATTCATGTAATATATTTTTATTTTGTAAATATGTAATAGTTATAAAAGTAAAGTACATCTCCATTAAACATGTGTATCATCTGTTCTATTTTTATTTACCAAGTTAACATAAAATCTAAATAAGTATTGATAATTATTACTTATTCCGCAACAAAAGTTAGAAGAAATTAAAAAAGCTACGTTACTACATTTGGATCTACAAATTGTTATAAATTATTGTAAAAGGGAGTGGCTCATACAGATTCAAGTTAGTCCTAAATAATCGAATTGATCCATAGTTCACATGTTTGAGTAGCTCTGACATTTTAAAAAAAACTTTTGCTCTGGTTTGGTGCCGCTGTGCGCCTGCGTTGGTTGAGAAATTTTTGTTGTTGCAGCACGCGTAGCAAGCCGTTTCCTTGTAAAACATGGAAGTTTTGAAAAATAAGCATGGATGAATTACAGAAGTTAGTATCAACTATTGCGCACAGAATAGCTTTTCGTGAGATAAAAATAAACGGGTTTTTGCGCATATCTTTCTAATTTATCGCCAAAATCTTACAATGTTTTGGGCAAGGTGGTTCTAGGAATGACATTTTCCCGCATTGACGATTTAATAATTCTTTTCATTTGGTCCACGTGTCTCTTCCAAGGTGTATTTTCGTCTCTTAACTTACTGAAATACGTCCTGTTACTGGATTTCTCTGCGATTACTTTTATTTATGCCCCTATAATCTCTGAGTAGTGAGGTACTAATCAGACAGATAGGACAGATATTAAAAGCTTCATATCATTTCAAGATGACGTGATCTCTTCTTTAAATGGTTCGCATATTTTTCATTTGAATTTTTCTATTTGATATTCTTGCGCAGTGTCTACTTTATTTAAATCGAATATTGTTTTATTTTCAGAAATACTCGATTCATTTGTGATACAGCGTTCCAATACTGGTCGTTTAATACGAATCTGTTTACAAAAGTAGACTTATTATGTTTACTCGTCAGTGTGGCATGCAAACTCTTCTTGGAACTTTTAATAGTATTTGCAACTTGTTGGACAATACGTGCTGTTAATACCGTTTCCTTTTAAAAATTCTTTAAATTCTTTCGATCATAGTTTTTTGGTAATGATTTCATTTGAAATAGGTAATTATAAAGCTTACTTAATATTGGATTTAGCCTTATTTCAATATTAATTTTTATGATATTTATTGGTAACCCTTGCAGAATGATTACATTTAACATTTTCTGCTCCTTTATTTTTCATCTCTCCTTGCAATAGGCATCAGCTTAGCATATTTGCCACGCTGCTTTCTGAATCCTCACATTTAGTTTTATATGAAAATCCATGTAAGTCTTAGGTAACCGTTTTCTATTCTTTGTGATAATACTCGTAGCATGCCATCGTGTGATGCATACATTCGTTGAATAAACTATGGATAATCTTGAGTTTAAATGAATTTGGCAGTTCATGTATGGGTTTCGTTAAATTGACATTTTGGGTTGTACAATAGTATATAGTAGTTCGCTAACTCTGCGAAAGTTTACTTGTGGAGCACTTGTTCAAGCTTTCAATATTGCCTGCTTTACCTCGATTCTTACTTAAAGCTTATTTTGTTTTCGTCTTAAAAAGTGTAGAGATTTCCGATTATATTGTAAATCCCCCTCTCCCAGTTGTCAAATTTTCTTCATGTTCCTTTCTATCTTTTCCAGTTATAATGATATCACCGATAAAATATGCAACTCATTTTAATGCTTTAAAAACCGATGTCTTTTGAAAAATGGCACGTGCTGCTGTGATTTCATAAAAACAGCTTTATTTTTATCTTTTACACAGGAACGTACCTGAATACCTTTCTTTTAGTCAATTCTCCATTCACCTTAACCGCCAGTAGAATATACTACAATTGCAACCGATTAATTGGTGTAGTAAAATATACTACATAAATGTCATCGGCATATAGTATTATGTACGTTTGATAATAATTGAACAATGACAGTGGTAAGGTTTAAGTTGAAAACTTTGACCTTGTCGCAAGGATTAGTATACTTAATCTGCATGAACCTTGTAAGTAGTCTCAGCAAAGTGTGTGTGACTTCTCGAGCTGTGTCCCGAAGTGCCTGAGCCACGCCAGCTAATTACTACGCATTGGGGACAATGGTTAAAGGCTGTGTTTTACTACTTAAGAAGGTAGTTTTACAATTCGATCCGAGACACGCCAAAGCTATCAAGGGAAGCCAGAAAATAGAGAGACTATCAAGATAGTCAGGTAAAATGTGATTTAGAAAGTATTCGCAAGAACTGCTATGGACTAGTGGAGGGAATTGAAAAGTTACAAAATGATTCGATGTCGTTTGTGGATAATGCTCACTCACATCTATATACCGCGGAAGACAAAAAAAATGAAAGTGGAATAGGAAAATTTCAATGTGTTATTGACAAAGATTCAGATTTTCTCATACTAAGACAAATTTGTGAAGGTACGTCGAAAAATCCATTAAATTGTCACAAGGATTACTTCAAATTTACAAATATAACATTCGAAGTGGAACAGTCGTTTTCATCATTAGAAAATATTTATTCTGCACGCCGTACTCATTTGACTGAAACCAGTGTGGAAACATGATGTGAGCACGTAAACGTTGCTGAACACTCGCCTTGATACAGCCGTTCGGCCCCTCCACGTTGTTCTCCGCACTACACTGTAACTTAAGTGCGTATGTATTAACCTCAACGGGATTACAGATTTTAGTGATGCTGACCCATTTATATCTGACGTCAATGCTACCTCGTTTCGTTGGTATTTTTTTCCTAGCGTCCGTTTGTTTTACTCTGCCAATTCTTGCATCATGTGTGCATAATTACCTTGTATTTTGCTTATTTTTTTCATCCATTTCGTTGTCATACTATGTATTTTGGTAATATTTCCTCCTTTATAAATATTAATTTGAGAATATGCAAATGCTAAAATCACCTGAACATATCCTTTTTAGCATTTCGCCTAAAACTAAAACTATCTTATATTTCAAATTATCTGCCATTAATTAGTCGATTTAAATGTTGGCAATGCCGATTACATCACTACCCACTTCGTTCTTCTCGTGAATGGAGTATGGTTAGCTTATTAGCATCTCTAACCTTAAGGTAAAGAAACAATTGAAAATTTAAAATATTTTATTTAAGAACACGTAAACGAAATTAATCTACGGTACAAATCCGAATTGTTCGAAAATTGCTGAATATCTTAGGCACTTCAATATTAAGTACACATATTAAGTAATACGTAAACCACTTTAGTCTATTAATATCAATTAATAAAAGATTACAACGCGTTAACATTAACTAATGATAATTACTACATAAAGGTATATACATAGCTTTGGTTTTTAAAAACAAAAGGATATCTACAACGATACAGCAACACGAGTGTAGTAGTCCTAATTACAATCCTAAAATATTAATTAGTTCAGTAATAAGATCGTTATATCACATGCAGTGGACGGTATTATTTGTTTTAAACAGTACAATTAGCGTTTTTAATTTATTTTTAAAACTACCTTTTCGTTCAAATTACCGTCAATACTGGTACTATCGGATAAAAATGCAAATAAATTAAAACATAATCATATAAGTCTTTCCTCTGGCGGCGGTTTAAGAACGTGATCCAATTCTACTCGTGGATTACAAAACTCCTGGGCACTTGGACTGTAAGTACCTCTCGTTGCCCTTTTACTTCTTGCAATATTGACCAAAACAGCTAAGGCGATCGCAAGTCCAGATACAATAATTATAACGACAGGTATGACGATGTATAGAATATTGAATCCAGGTTCTTCAATCCCTGATAACATCTGTAAAAAAAAGCTTATATAGATAAAGCAGTAAATATATGATCTAGTGAATTGAGAATTTTTACGAGATGATAGTGAAAAAAGTATACGATATCCTTGGTTTTGAAAGTACATACGATCAGTATACGGTTGCATTATACTATATAGTTTAACCATTCTGATACAATAGACAAATTATGTAAGATGGATGCAACACTGTGTTTTTTTAGTAGTATATGAAGTGACATTTGGGAACTTGATCAGTTAACTAGCACAGCGATGTTTTTTTTTCATTTCTTACAGACATAAGTAAAATATACAATTTCATTTATGTAGAGAAAGTCAAATTGTAATAATACAGCTCTTAATTTACCTACATTTTCGAACATTATTGTTCATTGAGGTCCAGACAGGTTCTTTTCCTGCCTCTTACTGGTCATAGCTGCCTAGAAGCAATTGATTTCACGATACTTGAAATACTGGCTTTTTTAATATGCCATTGTTCCTATAAGTAATGTTGCTATTACACAACATGAGATGTATAATCCTGTAGGAACAACTTTAAGTCAATCGCTTTCTCAAGATATATGGAGAAATTATAATTAAAAGGAGCCGCAGTGGAATGACGATAGAATAGAACTTCACTAAACTGAATGAAGAAAATGCGAAATAACGTATTAATACATAGGGAAAAATGAATCAAAGTTTGCTTTCAAAACATCTATAAAACTTTGTATAGAACGAAGATGCACACTGCAATTGCAACAAAGAAATCGGGATTATTAATGTTTTGATTAATAATTGAAATTGTTGTAAACTAATTGAAACTATCTATAGTATTTGCTGTATATTTGTTAATACCACGAGGCATTCATTTATATTGAAAATATCTAGAAGAATTGCAACCGACCGCAATGAATGTCTTTGGTTTGCAACGCTCCTAGCACTTCGATCTCTGTAAGACAAAGGCTATAAAACTTTCTACAATCTTGACAAATAGTATTTTTATAGGTAATGAAATTATTTAATCACTGCACGCATTGTAAATTGAAAATCTATCTAATGCTGTTTTATACAATCCGTAAGCATTCTTATGCAGATTAATTTTACCTGAGCCTCAGTACAATTTTGTCCTGTCCATCCATGAGGACATAGACACGAATAATCGGGAAGATTATCTATACAATTGGAGATACACTCGCCGCCCTGTGCACAGGGTTCCATCACACAGGGATCGTCTAAATTACAATAGGGGCCGCATTTCTTATTTTCACAAACACACTTGTAACTTCCAGGTATATTTTCGCATTTTCCTTTACCACACCTGTCCGGCTGAGCCTCGCATTCATCGATGTCAATTTCGCAATTTCGCCCACCAAAGCCTACAATCAACGAATAACTTATTATAAAAGGCAAGAATTTGAAGCGTTACATTTTTTGATATAAATAGCATGACTGACTCGTTAATTAATAGAACATAATTTAAATTCTTATAGCATTTGAATAGTGATATTATCTTTATCTTATCTATTTGTTGACATAAGTGCTTAAGCAAGTAATGTATAGGTAAAAACAATACGTAAAATGTATATATCTTCTGTAAATAAATACGTTTTTTATAAACATCTTTTAAGATGAATTTATCACTTGCTCTAGTAACAAGTAAAATAAAAATAAAAGATTTAACTTATTTACAACTTTTCACGAAAAGTAGGGGCGATGTAAGTTAGCAATAGATTTTGCAATAGAAAATCATTCTACGTTCGCTATCCGTGGTTTTTTTATTACTGGATTATTGCTGATATCAGACGGAACCCGTTGGGAAAGTTTTAAAGAAAATATATTTGCAACAATTTTTATAAATAATTAAATTCGCCGTCACAATAACAAAATCACTCATTTCTGCAATGTTTGCCACAATTTATCCGCGATTTTTGCACACTGACCAAACGTCGGAAGAAACCTACCAAAAGTTTTAAAATGTAAATATTTTTATATCAATTTCTATAAACAATTAACGTTAGGTATCCAATAGAGAAAGAAACATTTATTTCTGTAATGTTCATCACATTTTATTCGCGATTTTTGCGCATTGGACTATTAACAAAGGTAGAAGAGAACTTTGCAAAGATGTTCTTTATATCCTATTCGCTAATTCAAAGGAATCATATATTTCCGTAATGTTCGCCACATTTCATTTCTTATTTTTAATGTAAATTATGATTTACACGTTCGTTAGATCTTGCTTGGTTTGGTATTTATTTGATCAAAATAAATAAATATACAGAAATAGGCTTAAGAATTTAGAAGAGCTCCAAGCAGCGATTTCAAATGATATAAATATCATTTGTATGCGTTCATGTATGTGAATAATATGTAATTTCTCTGTTGCTAATCTGTTTACTTGTGTAAAAGAGTTAGCACGTGTTTTTGATAACTTGAAGCGACGAATAAAGTATGCTTAGAAAATAATATATATATATTTTATTATTATTATTATTATTTAATTATTAATATTTAATAATCGAATAAAGTTTCAGAAAGTGAAAAATATATTTGTAATACTTATTGGAGATGTTAAAGGTACTACGTTTTTCATACACTATAACTACCTGTCAAGGATAGCAATTTTTATGTTGTGTAATGCAAATTTGTAATATTGATTGCATATGTAAAAGGATTTGATTGAAGACATGGTGTAGAAGATACATAGTCAAATTGAAGGCGTACAGAACTACAAAAACGCATAATCTAAAAAAAGAAGGAGGAGCGCAATTATTCTTATTGCGGTGAACTTTTCCTTACCTTTACACTTTTGTGATGTTGGTTGCAATGTTACGTATAAGTAAAAATTAATATCATTTCTCTAATACACAACAATAATTCTATGACAAGCAGCAATGTTTAAAAGAATAAATAACCATAAAAGACTTTTAAGAGAAGTGATAGATACTTTGTGTTATAGAAAGAATAAGATAGATGATCTTATAGTAAACATATATACTCTACCTCATTTTTGCTATTGTGGATATTAAGCATCCGCCAAAATATAAACGAATACTGAATGAATTTTCGTAGGCACTTATCAAATAAGTACGTACAAGAAAACAGAATTTTTTATTCATAAAGTTGCATAAATCTATTACTGTTACTTTCGATAATGTGAAGACTGCATAGAATATACCTATAAGTGGTGTTCTATCTTTTTTTCCTCAAACAGCTTTAATGACAGTAAACTATAACAACAAAATGATAATAATTCTATTCAGGTTAGGTGGCTTTAGAGTACGAAAGTAAGTATATTTTTGAGATGAGCGAAATTGTAGTCGTCATTCTGTTGATTTTCTTAGGGAACTATGATACTACTATACTTCACTTGAAATAGATCATCTACAAAGATTTCAACAGGTATAGTGGAGCTCAATGTCAGACTTCAAAAAAGTCTATCACGGGCTTTGCAAGCCCTAATTATTACATATAAGTATTAAATAATTAAATGTTAGAAATATACATTTTCTGTCGTGAATCTACGGCTTAAGTAATAGTTTAAAATCCTGGAAAAAAATTACCAGCTTTCATGGCGTGTAAAAGGTTTGAAACAAATGTAAAAATCCTAAATAAATTAACTACAATCATAAAAACAACCAAAAGATAAGAAAGACTAAGATATAATTTGCAGTCTATATCTTACGTATTTGTTAAAAATAATAAAAGAATAATGTACTCGTTTGAAATTTGTTCGGTTTGATGAAAAAATACCGATTGATAAATTGCAATTTACTATTTCTTAACTGTATTACAAAAAAAAGGAAACGAAAAGAGTTCAATAAAGACTTCTAAGTAAGCACAATTACTCTAACTACACTAGGGTGACAGAATAAAATAGACACAAGGTAAAGCGGTATAAATACGTAAACAGCTAAATTCTAAGAACGAATTAAGAACTTTCTCTTGTCATTAGGGTAGGGGTAGATGTATCGGAAGGAATTCGTCATAGTTTAGTATCGTTACAACTATGCCTCGCTTACAAGGTTCGAGTGATATGAGCGACTTCACCCAGGGTGTCGCATCGTTGGCCAGAGTGAATGCGGCGTTTCGCAACGTGAAATAAGTAAATTTTTAAATATTCCGTTGTCCCCACAGTTAACCGTGTGATTACACAATTTAAACGCAAGGAAAAAACAATAGTGGAGCCGAGACCAGGTCGTGCCGGACCTTCTGAAAGAAGTAAAAGGGTGCTTGTGCGCGAAGTGTTAAGAAAACCGCGAAAAAGTACAGCTGAGCTTGCGGCAACTTCACAAAAAAGTCAGCGCACCGTTCCGCGATACCTCCACAGTGTGGGGATGTATAAAAGGGTGGCAAAGAAAAAAATCTCTCCTTACGGCGTTTCAAAAACGGCGTCCAATGACTTGGGCAATCGAAATGCGAACGAAGCCCGAAGAGATTTGGCGGTCTGTCATTTTTCCAGACGAAAGCAGATACTGCCAGTTCAGTGATAGTGGTCGTACGTGGGTATGGAGACGTTCGTCACAGCAACTGGACGACAAATTTTTGCATCAGACGGTGAAATACGTCGGTGTGAACATCATGGTGTGGGGCGCGATATGGTATGTTGGAAGATCACAATTAGTAATCTGCGACGGAAATATAAATGCGGCAAAATATATCCAAATATTAACAGAAGGACTATTACCGATATTCGACAAAGCCGTTTTATCTAAAGAAGACGCCACTTTTATGGAGGATGGAGCACCCTGCCACAAAGCAAGAACAACAACCACATGGAAAGAGGAACAGGGGATCCGGATTTTACCATGGCCAGGCCAATCACCAGACATGAATCCGATAGAGAATGTTTGGCACATAATCCAGACAATTATGGCGAAACGACCCCGAAAACCCAGCAATAAGGAAGAACTCGTGGCAGCTGTTACAGAAGAGTGGTTAAATATTCCAGAAGATATCATTAATCATTTAATAGATTCTATGCCACGACGACTCGCAGCACTTCACGGAAGTAAAGGTGGATCGACAAAATATTAGTCTAATTTAAAAATTTTAAAATATTGTGTATATATAACGAGAATAGAATCTTTTTTTAATTAGTAGGTGTGTATTTTATTCTGTCACCCTAGTGTATATAAAGGAAAACATCAAGTTTCCTTCCAGCCACAAGAGTATTAAATTTTTAAAGTTGCTATTAAATTTTGCGAACATGCCTTTAATGCAAAAGAGTATGGTGCAATATGTGTCAGCTATCTACGAAATTTAATATCAATCGTATAAACTACTACAGCTTCAGGCTTACCTGTTCCCTCACAATGGCAAGAGTAATCATTTGTACGGTCTTCACATCTGCCTCTGTTTTTACAAGGTTTCCAGATATCGCATTCGTTAATATCAATGCTGCATAAGTTTCCTTCAAAACCAGCTGCACATATGCACTTTGGAGGACGAATATTTTCAGTACAAGTTCCACCATTTTTACAAGGTACTTCTCTACAATATGGAATGTTACAAAATACTCCAACCATACCCTCTCGACAGTCGCAGGTGAAATTGTTGCCAGTTGTTGCATTGTCTAAAAAATAAAGTGGCAAAGGATTGAAAACAATAACAAATTAACAAGCGTTTGTATTAGTTGTTAGTTATAAAAAATTATACTATGGAAATTTATCAGTAATTATTTTTGTATTCCATTTCCTTCCACCTTTCACACAAAGAAAGAAAAAAAATGTGTATATAATTAGTAATTCCGCACAAAGACTTAATACAATATCGCTAAATAAAAATATTTTGCTTGATTTGTTATTATAACAAGTCCTACGGTTAGCCTTGCGTTTTGTAGATACATAGTGCAGAGATTTTATTATTAAAGTGGGTTCACTTAATTATTATTATAAATAAATATAAAAACATTAAAGCATACTACGTAGCGTTTTCACTACATTATTATTTTGTTTTGTGCGCAAATAAAAGTACAACTGTGAAGGCTGCAGTTTGATCAAACGTAGTCGGAATTGAAATTTCATGATTACTACTTTGGTTTTTTTACATTATTTATTTTGATTTTAATAGTCTCTTAAAGTATGCGCCAAGTTGAATTTACTTTCTCTCTTGGTTTTATGCTTTCTATCTACATTAGTTTTTGGCCATTAACTATTCAATAAAGCAGACTATTCAAACAACTAGATCGTAAAAGTCGATCAATTTCACAATGAAAGACAATTATTACGATTATGCAGGCTCTGTAACGATATTACCCGTAATGTATATAACTATTTTATGTTACTTAAAAATTACTAGCTTATTACTCTTGTTAAACGGAAGAACAAATAACTGGCGTTATTTCTGCAACAAATACGAATATTGAAATTTTTAGTCTTACACTGAAGTCGTTGAATAACTAAAATTGTTTTAATAACACAGTAATGGTGTTCTTTCGCGCGTTTAGGAATATTTTGTACGGTCTCTTGTATTGAGTTTGGACATATAATACAAGGTATCTTTATTTTATGTGGTTTGCTTATCTAGAAAAAATAATTCCAATCATATTATTTATGTCCATTATTATACGATTACGTTGAAAAACAACGTTTTCAACACCTTTGTGACCAGTCCAACAAACATAGTACGTGTTTAAGCAAATTTCAAACATATGAAAGTACTAAAAATGTAAAGAGCTAAGCCGAGTGCACTATGTGTTGGAATCTGACATCTTTAAAAACAATCCACTCGCTCAACAGGCTTAACCGCTTAAAGTGATAAACACAAATAACAAAGAAAGGAAGCAAATGTTGCAAGTTCGGAACAGGCAACGCTATTGTCCCCGAAGGGGATCAAATTTCTACTATACTCTAATTCTTAATTCAGAGAAATAAAATCAAAAGAGGCGTTTACACAATGGAATTTTTCAAAGCCACTTTTTGGCGGCAGTTTTAAAACTAACTAGGATTTTATAGAAGTTGTAGTTACCTAATTATTATTACAATCATTATACTAAAAATCCCCCTCACAATCTTTCTTCCAAAGAAACCTAAACATTTATAGTATTAGGTAACAAATATGATGGAGTGTATGGTTGTTTGCTGCTCAGGTGCTGTATTTGACTGTATTATTATGGGGGTTTCGTTTATCTAAGGTTAGTGGTATAAGGCAATGTTCTGCGTAAAAATTGTGTGAAACAAGAAGCATGCTTTGCCGAAATAAAAATATTCAAATTTTAAGCGAGTTTAAGGAAAAAATTAATATAAAATGTACAATACATTTCAAATGGCAGCCTCTTTTAATAAAGGCATAAAACATGTACATTTCATTAAAAAAAATGTATGTTGTGTTTCATATGACGTAATGCTAATTACAAATGTGACTCCCACCGTGCATAATAATTCTACCTGCTTCGAATTTGCAATGTTTGCTTTCTTTGTTATTTGCGTTTATCACATAAAGTAGTGGTTCCAAGGATTAACAAGAATTTGTTGAAAACCAGTAAGTTTACCGCGTGCAAAATAGAGTATTGGTAAGCCTCCGAATGGTATCTACTTATTGCGATTATCGATTAAGTTCTTAGAGTAACAACACAAGGTAAACTGCAAAATTCTTGTAATGCCTCATATTTGTGAATAGAAGTAAAAATGAATAATGTGTACCAATATTTTCGAAAAATATAAGACAACACTAATTTGTAATGCAATATATCTTTCGTTTTTATACTAAGATTTGGTTTAATCGCTATTAATTTAAAAATTTTTCATATTTTGTACTCTATTTACTAATAGTAAAATAATATTAATTATACTTACAGTCATCTCGACAGGTTGAATTATCTTGACATGGAAAGTCTAAACATGTTATAACTCTAGCGTTCTCACAATTAAAGCCCGTAAAACTTTCATTACAAATACATCTATACGTTCCGGTCAGATCCTGACAAGTTCCACCATTTTGGCAAGGCGTACTTTCGCATTCATTAATATCCGTTTCACAACTAAAAAATACTTGTATATTATCACCCTGCACAATGTAGAAAGCAATATCTCACAATTCTCCAGTATAGCCTACACTACAATTACAAGAATATTTTGCAACTTCGTCGATACATGTTGCGTTATTTCTGCATTGATTATCAACGCATTCATCAATGTTAATCGAACAATCATCTGCAGTATAACCCGGGGGACACTGACATTTGTAACTATTTTCAGGATCTGCGCATGTACCTTGGTTACAATCAATATCAAAACATAATTTACATCCAGTATTGTTAAAATCTTGCGACAGTTCATACGTTTGTTGGACTATACCTTTTGGTAGAATTTTATTGGAAAAGTATGGCAGTAAAAATCCATTTATTCGAATTTCGCCCAAACAACCCTAAAATGTATAATTAACAAATAGACAATCATCAACGACATCTGTGATATACCTTATATTTATCTGTGGGACGTATTTCCCGAATATTTCCAATTGAATTACTCATTATATCATTAAAGCTATTATTCTTATAAGCAGGATGATGCAGAATATGATGGAAATGTGTTTCGTTACTTCCGCCAACATAGACCGACCCCATTTCAAACATTTCTGTGAACCGTTTAAGATTAAAATCTTCGGAAGTAAAGTTAGGATTTTCTTCAAGCTCCAGATCTTTAAATCCTCCTCTAACGATACCTTCTTCAAAAAGTAAAAGTAAGGTAATCCATTGTCCTTCGAAATTCTCTTTTTTAAACTGGTAGAGGTGACTTGTTTTATGAATGTTCCATTTTATTACTACTTCATCGTAATGCACAAATATCAAAAAATGATTTTCTACATGTTGAACATACAGTATTGAACCCTGAGACCTTGTACGATACGTAATTTCTATTCTATTAATTAATTCTGAATTTTGAGATGAATATTTATACAGCATCGCAGGACCAGTTCCGTCAAATGTAGCATTAGCTACACATTCTAATCCATTGTCTAAATTTATGCATTCTGAACTATTGGGACATTGCTCTATTTTACAGAATTCTCTCTCCTTACAATCTTTGCCTTTAAAGCCTCGTGGACATATACATCTAAAAAGGAATATTGTTAATGACTGTGTCACCCAGGCTTCCAAATATTGTTCTTATGGAGATACCACTAAATATTTATATATATATATCACAACTTTTCAAATATTAAATTACAGTTTCCTTGCAGTTACCCAACGTAATTAAATTACTGAAAAAATTTCAGACTCGGAGGGGACTCGAATCCGATGTCTTTACGTCTCCGGCGTAACGTGCTAACCGCTGCACCACAAGAACATTCAGTTCAAGTCGCTTTAAATCCCCCTAGATGTCATGATGCCAGTAGATATATCGTAATATCTCACGGACACATATTAATACTAAACCACAATTTTTTCAGTAATTTAATTACGTTGGATAATTGCAAGAAAATTGTAATTTTATCATTACTAATGCCAACGGTGGTTTAGTATATATATATATATATATATATATATATATATATATATATATATATATATATATCTACTATATATATCTACTATATATATCTACTATATATATATATCTACTGGCATACTGACATCTAAGGGGATTTAAAGCGACTTGAACTTCAATGGTCTTGCGGTGCAGTGGTTAGCACGTTACGTCGGAGACGTAAGGACGTCGGATTCGACACCCCTCCGAGACTGATATTTTTTCAGTAATTTAATTACGTTGGGTAACTGCAAGGAAACTGTAATTATCGTTGAAAAGTTGTAATATTACACTCGTCCGTTTTGATTACTTTTAAATTAAAATTTGAAATACACTGGATGCTATAATTGCAACCAGCTACCTCAAAGCTCTGTAAATAGATATCTTTAACAAAGCATCCGATTATAAACTTTGTTTAGTATCTAGGTATGTTAATAAGTGTGCCACTACCGTATTAATTACATCGACTTCATAACAAAGCTTCAATATTTTACTATTAATTTTAAAAATATTGACAAGTATTGCAAATATATTATTTTATTCTTATTTTGTTGATTAAGTACATTATCAGCAAAAGAAATTTAAAATTACATACGCAACCTAATCTTATGTAATTCTAAAACATGATGGTCGTACAAAAACTTTAAACAAAATTCATAATTATACGGGTTGTAATCATTCCGACACAAACAACTAGGAAGTACGCCTAATATTGCATTAACTATAGATTTTGTGCCGCAACATCTAACTCGTAATAAATCCCTATTAATGATTGCAAGGAAATTGTAATTTTATCATTACTAATGCCAACAGTGGTTTAGTATTAATATTCATATTAATATTAGTATTAACATGGATATTAGTTTAACTTTTCAAAGACATTAACCACCTGGAGTAGGGCTACGACCTATATCATTTGAGCCGAAGAATCAATATCCTAACCATTCGCGCGCATATTTAATAAACAAATGAGTAACATATATCTACCGGTAATCATTCCATGTATTCACGCAGGTACCATTTCCACAAGGGTTAGATATGCACATATCATCAGATAAAACTCCTGGTAATACAGTTGTATTATCAAATGTTACATTTCCAAAGGATTTCGGAATATTTAAATCGTTCACATTCAATGGAAAAAATTCTACTACCATTATTTCATTATCTCCGCTAATCTGGAAGGATATTGAAGAAACCTTATAAGCATATGAGAAACAAATAGATTAGCTCAACATAACAAACAAACTCGTAATAAGAGCAGATAGATATGAGATAAAGAGTTATTAAAATACAATGACTGCCATAAAGTCTTCAACCTAAAAATTTGTATTTCCGCTTGTTTAATATAATTGCACTTTGTGATTATGTACAGAACTAAATATGGTCAAATGAGACATAACGGGCTATTATTATTAACAATAATTTATTCGATTCAATTTTTAGAATGTTAATGAATAATTTGACGGCGTTTGACATTTTTAAAAGTATGATTAGTAAATAATGGGTTACAGTTGTACATTGCAATTCTCAAAGTCCTTTCCTTACCTTAAGAGAAAGCTTATTTAAGATCGAGAAATTATTTCTTATCTTTTTATTTGTTATTTTTGGTATCATGGTAGATTATCGATTATTCAACTTGTACGTAACTAGTTATTAAATATTGCTTTCTTTATGTTTCATCTGAAACTGATGAAATTAAAAAAGAAAGAAACATGTAAACGGGTTGTAAACGGGTCTATGAAAAAATTCAAGGTTTTGCATTTCTTGTTGTGTATACTCTTAGATAAATTGTCTGTTTACTACAGATTGAGATCTTAAGAAGTGAAATCAAACAAAATTTGTTTATGATGCTATATCGCTTATTAAAACTATTCTACACCAAAAACGTACTAAAAACTGTTTCAGACCTTTAATCGAAATTCCAAAAACTTAATCGTACAAATTTACTTACTCTATTTTGAAAAATTGCAATTATTGAGAAACATGGTTGCTTTTGAAAGACTTTCATATGCAAGGGAGGGGCTGGGAACAGTTTAATAAAAATTCAACTTCAATCCGTTTTAATTATTCCCCCCATTTTCCTAAAGTTGCTTCTTTTTCTTTATATAACTCTCAGGACTGTAAGCTTAACCTAGTGCACGTAATGTATATTATGTATTATACCTACATATATTATAATCGACGAGAAATACTATTTGCATAAAAATGGAGATCAAAGGAACACATTGAATGCATGTGTAAATTGAAAAGTGAAGAATTTTAGACGTGTAATCAAGTCATTAATTCTAAACAAGGAAAATGTGAATACATTTTTAATACTATACCTGAACATCTTGTATAATTCCTTTGAAATGTATTATTTCTCTATTTGGAGAAGCCGTTATCGCTGCAGGCCCAGTTACGACAGAAGTATCTTGTTTAGGTAAGTCAAATGCTTGCCTTACTGCTCTAAATGTTGATGGTTTTCCACCTAAATATAAGATATCTGCGTCCAAATAGCCTGTCGAAGAAATTGTTTTACGGAAATATTCTGTTCCATTGATTTTTACTTGAACTAAGGAAACATTTCTTACAACCTGAAAAAGAGAATTTTTCAGTATAATGGTTATATATTGTTATTTATCGAATAATGAAAATTGGAAGAAAGGATTTGAAAATATGTAATTATATGTTAAATTAATGTACGAATTAATTAAAACATGTGTCGAAATTACAACCAAAAAATATTTTCGGACAAAAGTCTAAAAATAGAGTATCTTGAATCTAACGGAAACTACACTGCATAGAACAGCAACAACCATTATTCGGTAACATCGTACCGTAAAGCACATTTCGAATGTATATTTGTAATACTGAATAAGGTAAAAAGCTTGTTAAACATTTCCATGATAAAATATCTTGAACAAAGTTGATGGTAATTTCAATTTTTAAGTTACACTTTGAAACATAGTTGTTCTCTGCAATTCATTTTTATAAAAGATCTATTTTAAGAAAGAGATATATGAAAGCATAACATTAATTAAGCTATAATAAACTATCAGAGAAAGGAGAGGAGAATTTAGTGAAATTTGGCTGTATTTAACCTTAAAAATCAAGGAATAATGAGATCGACCGTTATTATTTCAATTATATTATTGAAATACATTTATGAACAAATAACGATTATCTAATTAGTAAATGGATATAATATTAATAAAGTATTCAGTTCTGTATTTGTAACGCATATATTACAATATTTCATTTTCCTATACGAAGTGGTAAAAAAAGTAGTGCGCCGTGTTTATATAATAATAATTATTACTATTTGTTTCTTTTCTCTAGTTTACACAAATAGTTACGTTTTCCGCAACTATTTAGTTGCTACGACAAGCAAGTTGATTCTCGTAAAGGTTTAAGTATCTCACTTACGTTTCAAAAAATAGCCCGTCAATTATTGTTGCCAATCGTGCGTGTATATAAATTCGCAATTAGATAAAAAATAATAAAACCTATGATAAGAACGCTGTAAATACAGGTTTTCTGATAGTATTGGTGAAATCATTCACGAGAAAGACAATGTGAAGAGACAAAATACGCTAACACACGGAC
Source organism: Trypoxylus dichotomus (assembly GCA_023509865.1). Taxonomy (NCBI): domain Eukaryota; kingdom Metazoa; phylum Arthropoda; class Insecta; order Coleoptera; family Scarabaeidae; genus Trypoxylus; species Trypoxylus dichotomus. The sequence continues at coordinate 30,610,311 of CM042079.1, forward strand.
ATGTTTCAGCCTACCTGGCGTCATCAGCGTGGTTTCGAGCAATTTTTTGCTCGACACATTGCAATTGCCCCTCTGCTACTATCACCATATCTAACCCTACAATTCAAGTGATTATTCTTGGCGCTAACTAGTGCCAAAAGAATGAACCACTTGTTTGCAAGTCAGATACAGCGAAAAGAAGCGGGTCCAACTTCATACATGGATTTGTAAATACAGAAGCAGAGAGGGAATTGCGTGTTGAGCATAAAACCGCTCGAAATCACGCTGATGACGCAGGGCAGGCAGAAACATGTCCGTGTGTTAGCGTTTTATGTTTCTTCACATTGTCTTTCTCGTGAATGATTTCACCAATACCATGAGAAAGGCTTGTTGGTGTTATTTTCTAGGCATTGTTTTAGATGTGTTAATAAAACCTCTTATTAGGCAACGTTCCGCTTTCGTCTAAAGAAGGTTTTACTGTATTTGGAAATATTTAAGCAGTCAATTTACTCAAATATACAATAACAACGTGCGAAACTATTTTATAATATAATCTATGTTTGTTATCAATTCCACATACCTCAATTAAATGATTGAAACCATTATCTAACTTTATCCCACCAACAAAATACGCTTCAAAGTTTCCGTGTATTTCCATTTTAACATATAATTCACCGTTATCCAGCTGTGCAGAAATGTATGTTTCTTCTTGTTCTTTCCCGGTTTCATTCAGCGACCCTAGATAAAATACTTGTCCAGTTCTTTCTCTAGTTCTTATGAACATACTAATTCCAACATATGATCTGACAGCCCGCTTTGCATCTTTATCAACGTGTACTGTTACCAACGAATTTGTTATATTTTCATGGCAAAAAGTTGCAGCAGTATAATCTAGAAGAAAAGTACTTATTCAGATTGTTTTATTGTGTGATATTGATAGTTGTGGTCATATAATTGAAGACAATAATACAACTTAATATAAATCATTTTTTAATAAATGCAAATGTTTATTTGTGTCAGTAGTTCATATGTGGAGAAAGTCTTATTTTAAAATTATGAAATTCTGACTTTTATAAGCATTTTCTAAATATTTATTTTTATTTCCTTTACTAAAATGGTTTGTATGTGTAATTCCTGTTTTTAAAACCAGTTGAATAAACAGTTGAAAGATACCCACAATTTTTCAGGTATTACATAGACCAGAGTGCAGTTCTGCTTCACTTACCATTTTATTAATGAATACAAGACATTTAAGTGCAAATAATTTTGAGCATTGATAACCATCTAACATTAATAATAAGTAATAACTAAGAAAGTAATGCTAAATATCAAACAGAAAATGCTGCAACTTTTAAGATAACCAATACTTTTACCTTTATATATTACATACTTACTGTATTGGCATGTATGACCCAAATAAGGCCTTTCACATGTACAGCTAAAATTTCTCCATTTATCAGTGCAGTGTCCACCAGATTCACATGGATTTGGATCACACAATGGTTTTCGATGACAACCAACTTCTGCATTGTGAATCGATACTGTTGGATTTGGTAGAGTAGGTAATACCCACGCTGAATTAATAATAAGATCCTCAATGCAGCCCACTAAAGGCGGTTCTTTAGCTAACGTACGATATTCTTTTGGGTCTCCAATATATGTTACTGGAAAACTCGGTGCCAATGTTGTATTAGCCGATTCAGTGTTACTAATTGGATAAATTGTTTGTTCGTCATTGGCCGATAAAACAATGTGAGATGTATTAATGGCTACAAATACCCTTTGCCATTCACTATTGTTCAAACTAGATCCAATAAAGACTCCTGCCCACTTATTTAAAAGACTAGACCGCAGATTTAATCGTCCTTTTGATAATTCTAATACGTAGTAAGTTTGACCTGTGCCCACAGCTAACACACCATCCGATAGAGTAGTTTTAAATCGTAGTTGTATATCATAGCCTTCATCTCTAGTAGTATTCACTGTTATTAAGGTGTTACCAGATAAGGATATCGTAGTTATCAATTCACATGTAGGTCCGTAAAATCCATGCTGACAACTACAATTAAACTGGTGGTGGGTTTCGTTTATTATGTAAGGTATACAACTTCCATTATTCTTGCAAGGATTATCCATACATCCGGTTAATGTAACAGAGCAATTTTTTCCTCCAAATCCTGCATTACAATCGCAGAAGTAGTCATTTCGAAGGTCTCTACAAGAACCGTGGATGCAAGGCTGTTTCCTTTCACATTCGTCGATATCTAATTCACAGAGTTCACCTTCAAATCCTTCGTCGCACTGACAAATGTAAGAACCTATTTTATCAATACAGTTTCCTGACCTACACGGGTTGCTTTCACATTCATTGATATTTTCCTCACATTCTCTTCCTCTTATACCAGCGATGCATAAACAGTCAAATCTGTAATATGTGAACGTTAAATGAGTATTTATTACAGAGCATGTGTTATAAACCTATATAAACAGTATTAAGAGTGATAAATTAGCTAAAGGTACCATCTATAAAACGGCAAAAAAATGAACGAATTCGAAGAGCTGCGAAGGCATAAAATATATCTATATACGTTTACTGCTTTATAAATTAGAGAACTTGCTAAGACAATTTTCTTATAATTATTTTTAAGAATTCGGAAAATGAGCTTCATGCTAATTTAGTTTCCTCGGTACTATCGTCGTTAAAATGTAATTTAATTAGTTTGTGTTAGTTAAAAATGTCATGCTTCCTGTAGGATTTGAACCTACAGCTCCTGTTCGCTAGACAAGCGCTTTTTCTCTTTACGCCGCAGGGACCGTATAAACGAATCGCTATTTAAATACCTTGATGTATTAAAGGCTGCAAGTATATCATATATATTATGAATGCCAAGTGTATAATCTATAGATCAAATTATTTAAATAGAGATTTGTTCATACAGTTTCCATGACCTAAATGGAAAAAGCTGTAGGTTCAAGTCCTACCGGAACAGTGACATTTTTAGTTTCACAAACTAGTTAAATTAAATTTTAAGGTTAGTAGTACTGAGAAAATTAAATTATCGTTTAAAAATCAACAGAAGTTGCACTAAATAATTCAAAGGGCTTCATCTTATTTTTTTTATATTCACTGTGAAATAGGCATAAGAGAAAGTATTTATATATTAATATTCAGCTTCCGTATATTGTAACTAAAATTACAAACTATTTACCCAGCTGCTGTAGAATAATTAAATTCATCGTAGTAGATTTCAGGTAATTCTATATTCAACTGTGCCCGAAAAGATGGATCGTATAGAGTTCTGTTAGATCTTTCCAAGCAAGTACCCCCATTAAGACATGGTTGCTTTTCGCACTCATTAATATCGTTTTGACAAGCTTTGCCATTATATCCAACAGGGCAGACACAAGTATAATCTTTTATGGCATCTTTGCAAGTGCCACCATTAATGCATGGACTGCTTTGACAATCATCGATATTTATTTGACATTTTTCACCTTCATATCCTGTGCCTGCGCAATCACATTGGTAGCCATTTAGTTTATCATTACATATGCCTCCATTTAGACACGGAGGCGGCTAAAATTTAACAGGAATTAGATAAAAGTCAAATATTAGTATATTTTTTTACAATGCAGTCGTTAATATTTGTTTCGCATGTTTTACCGGTCCTTCCCTCTTCGCAGATGCACTGGAAGTCATTTTTTCCGTCAATACAAGTAGAATTAAACTTGCAGGGATGAGAATCACACTCATTGATGTCAATGTGACAATTTTTACCTAAAAATTGAATTTTTACTTTGAAATTAGAGTTAATTGAAGTTAGCAAAAAATGGAGTTAACATTATATCCATTACAAATTCTCTTTTCTATCAAAACAAATTCATTTAATCTTCTAGTACAACAAAAACATACATTTATTGTTCCATACTGTTTGTATTTCAATTCTGTGTTTTTTATAAAATTATGTTGAAATACTGAAAATATAATATGTTAGTGAAATAGGTAAAGGACTGTATGTCATAATATCCGAATTTATTTTAAAAATTACAGCGACCTGTTTCGTACAGCTACTGTGCTCATCTTCAGGCCCAGATATTTCACAAAAGGAAGCAGATGTTCATAGTACTTATAAAGAGCACCATGGCAGTAAAATTAAAGACAATGCGTTAAAATAATTGCAGAAGTGGATAAAACAAAACAATGAGCAGGTAAAATTGTCAGATCGATAAGTCAGTAGGAACTTGTTTAACTTATTATGTTAAATGATTGAAATGTTAGAAATTGGCAATTAGTTCTTAACACGAGCGGTCTCATTAAGAAGCTCAAGCGCTGGTGCCAACGCGTTTGTTACTAACTTGTCTAGAGTTATCTGAATTAAATTATTTATTTATAGTCCCCCTTTTTAATAAAGTTAGTTTTTACATTTCATGATACTAATAAGGCATTGTCGCTATATATACATAATAAGCGCTGATAACGTTTGTAATAACGTTAAAATTTCTTTTGTATTGGTGCTTACAAACTTCTAACCGGATATAATGCAATGGAGATGTAGTAAAATTACTAAAGCTAGTAAAAATGAAATTCCTAAATGGACTATTTTTAAAATTATAATGTATATGTATTATTTTAGGAGTAGTTTCACAATTTTGAACAGATGATTAATTACAATGTCACTTACTGGAAATCTTGGTTATAACACTTAAAAAATTAAAATTAAAATTTAACATTATGCATATGTCCTAATGCAATATATAAACTGTTTCTACCTTTATTTTATCTATTGTCTGGTGTATGGACAGTCGAATTTACAAACAGTTCTAAAGAGGTCTCGCTTATTATACGTATAAATTCAAGCCTGGTAAAGTTGCTAAATTTAGTTTAATAATCTACCACAAGATTTCAGTTATTTTCAAAATCTTCCGAGTTATCTATATAGGAAAACCAAAAAATTCGTTATTATAATTTTAACTTATATCTTCAGTAACTTGAAGAATTTGAAACAAATTGTACATTATTAAAGGCAACTTTTCAAGCGCAATGAGCAAATTTTAAAGAAAATGTGCTTTGGAATCTCATTGCTCTTACAATTCTTATTACATTATACGAGGCTTGTCCGGAAACCGTTTCGTTCTACCGCTACCGCACCGGTATTGTACTTACGTACGCACCTCTTTGATTCACAGTCTTTCCGCTGACGCTATTACGGCCGAATTATGTACTGTTTACATTTACCAGTGATCGTTCAACATGTGTTAGACAATTTGTGAGACCGCCGACTGTGAAGTGCGTTCTGTAGTACGGTTTTTCAACGCAAAAAATATTAAGCCGGTCGAAATTCATCGTCGATTTGTAGAGATTTATGGTAAAAATATAATGACAGATGGAATGGTGAGAAAGTGGATTAGACAATTCAATGATGAACGAATAAATGTAGTCATCAACATTGGTTCGTTCATCACTGGACGGCATTTTATTGTCGAGGATGGTTTGCTTGAAAAAGTTTATCAAAAAAATTCGTAAAAACAGACGGTTCACGGTAAGAATGCATAGTGATAAGTTTCCAAGACAACAACTTAAAAAACAGTGTTTTGTAGTGATTGTTTTCACTGGCGGCATCTTCCTATGAAATGGGTATAGAAAAACTGATTTTCCGCTATGACAAACGTTAACAATGGTGACAATTATATAGAAAAATAATTTAAGAAATGCTCTTTCATGTAGAAATAAATTTTGTTTTGAATAACATGTTTTTGAGTTTTTTTATTTTCTAAAACGGTACTTACTTTCCGGACAAGCTTTGTATGTAACTTTCGACACATAATACACTTACATTAGCTTTTTTGTAACATAAAATAACTTCCGCTTGGTTAAATCGTTTCGAGAAACTTTCTATCTCTCTGACAAGTAAATTTTGAATTGTCATTTATTTATAACAAATTTGAAGCATATTGTACTTTTCAATTGTCTGTAAATATTTTTGTAATAAAAGCAAGGTATGAACAATTGCTCAATGTTGTAATTACACTAATGATGCTAATAAAAAAATCTATTACCTGTGTATCCAGCAGGACATTGGCACTCGTAGTTATTAATTTTGTTGATACATTTCCCAGAATTCTTGCATGGTAGTGAAAGACATTCATCTATGTCTAAATCACAGTATTCACCGGTAAAACCAGGTTTACAATAGCACTGGAAGCTCCCGATTGTATTTTTACAAATTCCATCATTACAAGGATGCTGGTTTGGTATTTCGCATTCATCTACATCTGTACAGTCCGGTTCTACAATACAAACAATGCATGACTAAGTACATTGTAATAATGACGTAAAAAATGCAGAAAATAACATTTTTTGTATGATTTTATTTAAATACAATCTACGCAGACATGACTGTATGTTATATATATATATGTTTTCAAGCTCACCGTACACGATGCTGCGTTCCCGGGTTCGCGAGCGCGTGTGTTGTTGGGAAGGAAGCATTTCGACGAGATCTTACTGGATGCTTTTGGCAGGCTAGTTCATCTCCGATCGCTAGCTGACTAAGAACGTCCAGCAGAAGACGAGTGAGATCTCGTCGAAACAGACCCTTTCGTGACACACATGGACACATGCCAGGAAACGCAGTATCACATATATAAGGAAGTGAGAGAATATATATATATATATATATATATATATATATTTATAGATATACCAAGAAAGCAAAAATTATATTAATAAAAGTATACCGTGGAATTTGAAAATGTATGTCATAGCTTATTTTATTTTCTTTTATATAATTTTGATAGATTAAGTGGCACACTGACATTAACATTTATACATAACTGTGAAAAGTGTATTTTAAGCAGTGATGTAATAAAAATGATTTACATGTTTGAATAACATTTTAATTAAAAAAAAAAATGTTACACCAACTGCTGAAAAGGACCACCGCCTTGTTCAATGCACAAGTTTACGCGCCTTATCATGCTATCAAAAGCATTCACTCATATATTTTAAGAATTGACATATCCCGAAGGATGAAACCATGCCTCATCAAAAAAAAAAAAAAAAAAACGTTAAGTCTAGCGGGCCATTATTCAATAAATTATTGAGAAACCATTGGCAGTACGCAAAACGTCAAGGGTGGTCTGTTGAAGAATCTTAATGCAGAAATTTAAGCACGTATAAAAGTCGACTATATTCTTAAAGCGTCGGGGAAACCCTGCATTCAATCCCTACAATAGATTTTGTACGTAGTCAATACAATAGCAGTATTCATTGAAACACCATTGTTCGAGCAAAAAGTGCTGTAAATGTTCAGCTTGTATAAAGTATTGTCGTTTGGATAAATTTCTTGATTTGTAATAAATATAATGTGAGGAAACAAGCATTGTAATGGAGACACACGCGACTTAATCATAAAATTAAGAAATGAAGGTAAAAGTTATAAATTCATCTAATGCATGCTAAACTGTTTAGCGGAAATGATAATAAATACAGTCCGATGGCAAGAAAAAAAAGAAATTCGCGGTCGAAAAGAAACGACCATTCACTAAGACAATTTTGAGTTTGGGCCTTATGAAGGTAAAACCATTTATTTCCTTTATTTAATTCAAACAAGATTTAACATTAAACATTATTCACAGGTATCGCTATGAACTCCACTCCACACAAATTAATGATTATTCGGAAAGCAGCGCTTCCTAAAGTATGATGTGATAATGAAAACTTTGTGATTTATTGTAAATATTTTTGTGCCAATACACCAATACAGTACACATGACAAATGTATTTTATTTGTCACTGCCAATTCACTACTGACTATCAACAAGAGATTTGAAAAAATAACTTCATGGGTTGCTAGTGGCGCTTATGATATATATAGTATACATATGCGTAATTGGCTTCTCGGGTTGGTAGTTCATTCTTAGCAGGACGTTGCTTTCACCGACATTTCGATGAAATCTAATTAATCTTCTCGAGCTTCTTCGCATTGTGTTTGGTACGTCATTATTAGTGATTGGCATTCAGGTATACATTCTAGGACCGGACTAACATATAATAAGCTATTACACACAAATATAAAAATAATGAACAATTATTATCATTATAAACTGTTCAAGCGTAAAATTAATTCAAAAAATTGAAGGAAATAATTGATTCAAATCTACGGCAATCGATTCTACAGATCGTTTGTACCAAGAAAAATGCAACGAACGCTTATATACGCCATAAAGAAACTATCAAATGATATGATTTTGTGCAAAGTTTGTAAGTTCCTCGATCTATAATTTCAGAAGGAAAACTGTCCGAGAGTGTCCCAGGAAATCTGAAATACAGTAGAACCCGGTTATAACGACAGTCACAGGACTGCGAATTTTTTGACGCTATAACAAGGTGACGCTTAGGCGGAGTTTTTACAAGTTCCATGTTTACATACAATTGGTGGGAAACAATATTACGGGTGGTAAACAGATACATATGTGAATTTAATTAATTTAATGTACTTAACCATATAACCTTACACATGTAGGTACATACTAACTTGTTTGTCTAATGAAAGAAATCTGTAATTTTCCGTTGCACAGTTTTCGCACGCCAAAACTGTTTTTCTATATCCATTTCTAATTCTCTCACTTTATCAATAATTTGAGGTGACGTTTCTCGCTGTCTATAATAAGTTTTTAAAAGTGTTATGGCACTTAGGGCTTCTTCGTTTGTCGGTACGTGTTCTGCTTCGTCGCATGAATCTTCTTCCTCTTCGATTTCATTATCGTTTTCGTTATCCCGCTGTTTTATGTCCTCCACGATATTAGAATCTGAATGCATTCCCGGCGTAATAAGGCAACTGTCCACGGATGCAAAGTTGTCGAAACAAAACTGGTTTTCGTCACTTTGATTTTGCTGCCACTTTTTAATAAGTTCACATAACGGAACGTCATCTTCATTTAAGTTGTCACAAACTGGATTATTCCTTTATCTTGGATGACTAAAGCAGTTTGCTATAGTCTCAGAGGCTATACCACGCCAAGCCTTCTCTAAAAAGCCCAACGCGTCGAGAAGTGAAACTGCACATGGTGCATTCTTGTCCATACCCGTAATAATTTTCTGCAGAAGAAATTTTCTTAAGCTTCTTATTACGCCTTGGCCCATTGGTTGAAGGATGCTAGTGCAATTTGGGGGCAGAAACACTAAATTAATATTTTTTAAGCGGGTAATGATGGATGTGCTGGGCAGTTATCGACTAAAAGCAAGATTTTTTTACCTTTAACCGCAAGTTCTTTTTCCCATTCTCGAATTTCATTTTCAGATTTCTGAAGTCATCCATACTCTTTTGTTTGCGCATTAATTTGTTGGGAGTGTTTTTATGTTTTTGAAGCAGCGTGGCTTTTTTGACTTTCCTATGATAAGAATTTTACGTTTCTGCGTACCGGTCATATTAGCATACACAAATGCAGTTAACCGTTCTTTGGCTAGTTTACCGCCTACACATTTTTCGCCTTTAAACCTCAGTCTTATCTGGAAGAAGTTTATAAAAAATTCCCGTTTCGTCGCCATTGTAAATTTCATTGTCTTCATAATCTTGTCTTAATTTAGGCCACACTTCATTTAGCCACGTCTCTGTTTCTGTCATATTAACACTTTTCGCTTCACCGCTTACTTTTCCGAACGTTATTAAATGTTTCCGTTTGAAACGCTCCAGCCACCCATTGCTGCACTTAAAGTTTGTGTCTCCAAATAAACTTTCAAATTCTTCGGCTTTTTGCATAAGCAGTGGTCCATTAACGGGTAAATTTGCACTTCTACATTGCTTAAACTACGTAATAAGCGCTTCGTCGATTTCAACGTTTTTTTTTTGACTTTTTTTTCCCTTTCACAAAGGAATTCATGATTTTATTCTTATTTTTCACAATTGTACAAATTGTAGAATTAACTAATCCAAATTCGCGACACACGTCCGCTTAGTTAAATATTTATTTCTAACGAAATTCTTGGTCTTATAATGCTTCTAAACTCAACGGATTAAATATCAAGTATGGATGCTGCCTTACTTTTTATATCAAAATTAAAATTTTTCAAAACGTATTTTATACATTACCTTGAAATCCATTTTTGCATTCACACGTGTAATTAGCTTCTCCTGGTAGTGGAATACAATTCGCATTTGTCGGACATGGATTACTCATGCAAACATCGTTTAGGGTAGACAAGCAGTCAGGTTTCAAACATGTTTTACACGAAGGGCCCTCATAACCTGCCAGAAAAATAGCAAAGTTATAAAGTCTATCTAATAGTAAGATATGTTCTAAAAAATTAGACATAAGAACGTAAACGTAAAAAATGATCACAACAAATGAATTAGCTAATGAGTTTAGGCAAAGAATTATAAAAACTTAGTTTTACTGTAAAAAGAAATAAGGAATAATAACATTAATGAATTTCGTACATTTCCAATTTAGTTGTGTAGAAGCATGAAACATCAGGAAAAGTTCTAATGCATCAATAAAATTCAGAGGATCTTTTTGCTTTATTTAGTTTGAATTTCAAACAGAACGGGCACTAATCGGTTACGATCTATTTAGTTATCATTGAATATATATGAAAATATTATTATTTTGAAAACTAATTTCTTAATCTAGTCGCTTTTTAAAAGGAAGAACAGGATTTTATAGTGTTTTCCACTTGTATTCATGGCATGTTTTACTGAATTTCTCTTTATCATGTATAGATATACAAGATCTCCACAATGAATTGTAATTTATTATTAATAACACATTCCCTTTGCATGTCAGTGAACTTGACAGTTGATGATACATTGCAATCAACCAAGCACAAAATTAAATATTAACTGCAAAGATATGGTTAACATATGGCAACAATGCAAGAAATCTTCATGAGAGCTGCACTTTTTCCTAAGGTATGAATGCCTTATTTTACGTACTTGTATTTGTTTACAATTGCCGGGATAATAAATAAAGACGGTATTATTTCCTGTTTTATATCTTTATTATTGGATGTTAATCAACTTTCACAACATTATGTTTAAGATTTTATCATAAATCTCGTTTGCAATTTAGTCTGTGTTAAGTACGCACTTTTAAAGGTCCTGCAGCTCTTATGGAACCGTGCCCATATTACATTAAACACTGAACGTAACAGTAAATTTAACTTGTGTGTGTCACTATTTGGCATTGACACATACTTATTGACAAGCCAATATGAAAATAGGAGATTGGAAATTAGATATCTCACTTGCTTTTAAAAATCACATTTTGCTTAAACAGTTTTCCTTAGTACCTAGTACCTTAGACCCCATTGTTGTCTATGGTGTAGGTTCTTGTGTGTCTAATCTAAATACAAGTCATAACTGTTCAATATACATTTCTTGAGAAACAACAGTTTCTGTAAATATCAACATTTTCAAAGGAACGGTAACTTTGAAATCCTTAATTTTAAGAGATTAGCACCTCAGAATGTATTAAGAATTCCAAAAAAATGCAACAATATATAACATGTTCAATTAAAAAAAAAACACTAGCTTTGGTAGTCAGGAACTAAGACATGAATATTATTCAATAATTTTGTAACGTGCTCACCACTAGACTTCAGAACAAGACAAAAACCGTATTGAAAAATCACTAAAGTATATGCAGAGATGACCTATCTTATAGGTATAAATTGATACACTGCACTGCCTACAAAAGGATCTTATCAAATGCGACGCTAAGCTTTAGCTGGAGCTTTGACAGTTTAGGGTTTTTTTTTGAGTAATTTTGCAAAATTTCGCATTAGCTACACTTTCAACATTCAATAAAGGTTTCTGAATCGCAATTACATTTTTCATTTTTGAAAACATTAAACCGGAAACATATTCATCTTTGTTAAAGCATTACGTTCATTTATCAAATTATGCAAGCTACACATATTACACTTTAAAAAAGTAAGAGCAGATGGTGCAACGGTGAATGAGTTTTAATCCGATTTTATTAAGAAATTTGTCAATAGTTCTAGTCGTGTTTTTAATGATTCTACAAAATATATTTAATATTACTGTTGACTTTGCAATAGAAAAATACATTACCGGTTGAACCAACAGAATACATACCGAAGGAATAATCCTTCAATACTTACTACCTACACTATTAAGAGATATTAAAAAAAAGTGCTATAGATGCATGCCTCACCTTTTAAATATATTTTCAAGTATTCTACATTTTGATAAATTAAACACTCAACATATTTTGGCATATTTATACTCTGGAATATAAAGCTTTAATGATCATATTTACATATTTTTATATATTTCTTATTTTCATGGGAAGTAATATAATAACTCGCTCATAGCAATATGATTGTGTTTAAACATCACCAACTTTTAATTCCAACTTTTTTTTTCAAATAAAACATTCTACATATTGCTGTTGCTATGTTGTTATGTGCTTGTAGATACAAGAAAAAAGCAGGCATACCAGGGAATAGTTTTTTCAAAGATAAATCTACAAGAAATCAAATTTTAACTGACTATAGGATAACTTGATAATACTGATGAAAAAATATAAATATGGCTTTATTTCTCATAATCTAAAATAAAAATAAACAGTGTTCAATTCAAAAAAAAAGTACATTTAGTGCGCTATTTACTTTCGAAACAAAGATTTTTTAAATATTCACAGGAAAAATTAATTTTTTTAATTAATTAAATTTTAATTATTACCAAAAATTATTTATTTTTATTATTAAAGTAACTAATAAATCATTTTATTCGAAATTAAATACCTGCAATATTGATACTACAGATAATATGCAAGTTTAATTTCCGCAAAGATGTTTTCCCCGAAGTTTTTTATATTCAAACTTCATCTTCATATAAACTATCTCTTATAAAGTAGATTTCCATTACAAGTCAAAAAAAAATGACAATTTCTAGATAACCTTATCCTCTCATGGATGTGGTATAAGAAACACAGACAATGATATGTGATGGAAAATACATTCTTTTACTAGTATGAGATCCAGCTAAAGTGCATGTACCACAGACAATTTGTGAAACAATGCCTAGATTAATGCAAAAAATTGATCAAATTATAGTAAGATAAAATAGAATCACAAAATGGGTAAAAAATGATTCTTCTATTTCACAACCTATGTAATGGCTAAAATCCGACAGCAATTTAAATTAATCACATCTGGTTATGAACATAGTGATAGCATATGGAAAGAAGGATAGATCAGTAGTTTCAGTTGAACAGTTAATTTACTGCTAAATGAAGTAATTTGGCGCGCTAAAAATACGCCATCAACTTTATGAATAATTAAGAAGGTATAGGTGATTAATGCCTAATGAATGTACCACGTAAAAAATGAATGATAAAAATATTGATGAGAATACCTGGTAAACATTCGCAGATACGTTTTCTAGTAATTAGATCCATCTTGCAAATTCCATTATTTAAACAGGGGTTCGTATCGCACTGTGTATATTGTGTTTCGCATCTGTCTCCCATCCAATACGTTGGACATTCACAAACGTAACCGTTTTGACTAAGCGTGCATGTACCACCATTTATACAAGGTAAAATAAAACAGTCACCTATTTTTTCTTCGCAATGCTCACCTGGATATGTTATATATGTATTTGATAATTTGCAGAAATTTATTATAAAATTATTGTAACGTACATACATATTTCAATTATATACTTCACATGGGTTTAAACACGTTAAATAATAAATGGTAAAGCAATTCAGAAAATCAGTCAGAAACTGTACAAAATAAAATCGCCTTTAGTACTCGAAGGGAGAAGGAGGAGCTCAATTGAATATAAATTGTTATTTATAATAATCACATTAATAGTACCATTGTTTAAAACTAGAAAATGTAGTCATTTCATAAAAGAGTAGATATCTAAAGTACCTTTACATCAAAAATATGTTGTAAAACTCCAAGAATTAAGTAAAGAGGATGAAGGCAGATCCTGAAAATTATGCTGTTTACGTAGAAGTACAATTTAACATAAGAAAATAAAAATAAGGAATGAACCAATATGTTTATACAGTCCATTCAATGCATTTTGTTAACTTGTACATATTACGGGGTACAAGTTAACAAAGTACTAATGATTAGTGAAATCTGGAATAAAGGGCATCAAATATAAAAAAGCTTAGCGCTACATATTTGTTATGAGGGCAATATAGAAATAAATAACGGAAGCAGTTGTAATGAATACTAACAGGACAAATGAATAGTACAGAATGACGAAATTGGAAACTCCTACTAGTTAACTATATTTAATTTAATTTCACAAACATTCCCAGTATTTTTTCGCTTTCATAAAATTTTCCTCGCACATGATCATAAAAAAAACGTAATCGAGAAGGTGATGCTTTTTTATTGGCTTTTTATATTAGTTGCAATTACATCTCACATTTAAATCTTAAATCATATCAAAATTCAAGCTACAAATTAAGTTTGACACATAATATTTCACAGTAATGATGCAAATAACTTTCTGTGAAAACACGTAAGTAAATGGTTAAAGGCGGCTTTACGACAAATATATAAAATCAGTGTGTGATAAAATTGAAAACAGAATTAAGTAATAAAAAATCTGGTTGTGTGTAGACAACTCGACTAAAAATTCTGTTCCTAATGTCATAGTATAGTATGATCAAAGAGTCTTTGGATCTCGATACCCATACAATATAAAACCATCTATAAAATTATTTACTTCTATGGTTCCTAACCACTAATATCTCTTATCTCTGCTCCTAACTAATAATGCCATAGATAGCTTATTAATTCCATGGCTCTCGAAATCCAAAGCCTTTTTGATTATAGGTGTAAGGAAAAAATGGAACTGTTACTTCAAATTTTACTATGAAAAATATAGTGCTAAAGTAATTGCAAATGAGGTGCTATACAAATTAAAAAACTCCCAAACAGGCTTTTCGAAGGCCGGTTTCTTAAACAACATTGTGGTAACTTGTTATATGTTACGTGTAAAATCTATGTATTACATATAATGCGATTCAAAGGTGTTTGCACGTTTTCTAAACACGCGTTACTGACTGAATCTTCACAAAGACTGTACTTTTAATATATCATCAACTGTTAACCACATTATCTGTGTGTTCATCTATTTAGGTATTGCTATAAAGCAGTGTTGTAGTAAAGAAGTTTCATGAACTATATGTATGACAAGATGGAGCAGAACAGGGTATCAGGTCAGAAGTGTAGTAGAGGTTCGACGAAGTAATCAAATAAATCGTATTTCAACGTTACACCACTAATGCAAGACGAGTTCGGGTTCATTGCAACAAATCATACAGGCAATAAAATTATGCCGATACATACCTCCTTTTATATTTGTTATACGGTATCTTCAGCTAAAATGGTTTAAATCGGAATAATTGTTATACATTATTTGCAGTACAAAATTAATGTTTTAGATAAGAGTACAAAGAACTAAAATTTAATAGAAACCAAAAATGTGGTAAAACAAGACGTTAAAATTGGAACTTGGAAGATAATATAAAAGGATGTTGGTGAAGATAGAAAATAGAGAAACAGTTCCGCCTGAGCTCTTAACAAGTAGATATGTTCTTATCAGTATCTTCAAATATTTTTACCCTTCCACCAGTTTCATCTTGCATTTTTTTAATAATAATTTTAAATTATACTTTTAATATCCTCTTCCCCTCCCCCCTGTCTCCTTAGTTTTTATTAATTTTTAGTTATCTTACCTAAATATATAATTGTAAATAATTTTTTAATGTATAACAATTCATTTTATTAATTTGCCTATTCCAGCTGAAGATGGCATAGAGCCGAAACTGGTCCTAGAGTACAGAAGTTTATAGCAAGGAATATTTTTCAACTTTTATTACGTTTTGCCTCGTGTACTGGACAATATGGGATAAACATACGGTTTTCCAATAATTTATTTTGTATATATCAATTTGTTACAACTTGTAATTATAATGTTTCAGAATGTTTAAAAAAACAATAATTTAAACGTGTTTGAATGTTTTTCCTTAATTCTTTTGTTTATCTCAGTAGTATTGCATACGGTAGCTATAAGTTTGTCACGTTTTCATAAATACCAAATACGTCGAATTTTCATATACTATCGGATTCTGCGTTATTAACGAAAACAAGTACTGTTCAATATGTTTTGTAATCTTACGAAATCATTTCTTTCGAGTGAGCAGTATTCTCGTTAACAATAGTTGAACACGAATTGGTTCCAAGGGACGTGCCGTCTCATAAAAACTTTGACTCTTTTGCACTTAAAGAATACGCAATTTTAATATTATATCATTTTATCATAACGAAGCAAAACGTGTATATATACCAGCTTTTACTATAAAATTGACGATACTAATATTAATTTTCTAATTTGATTAGTTCTTTATATAGTTGCAGTAAGATCTCATCATGCCATAGGCTGCATATTAATGAAACGTCACTAACTTTTTATGATCCAATACAATACCAAAGATTGTTTACACATTTTGAATTAAATAACTCGCAATAGTAGAGCAATATAGAAGAGAAATAAAAAATGGTCAAGTTTTCTTGATTATTCTATTCTGTAAACGTTATTCCGAGTGCTATATTTCGCCCTGCATGCTATTTACTCCTATTTAAAACTAGAACTTGAACTTTTACAACACTTATAGGATTAATAAAAGGAACAGTGTTAGGAGAAAACCGATACCATACAGAAAATAAGTGGTTTCTTTAACGTAGACTTTATCTCCTGTATTGCTTTACCATCGCAATTTCATCATCCTTATAATATTTTCTAATAACTTTAATTCAATGAATTGCATATCGTAAAAAGCATATGAATGTGGAATTACTAGGGTGTACAACTAACAGTGTTATAAAGGCAATACACATATGTGTAGGTGTTGTGAATTATGTTAGTAATGAAAATAAAAAGTAAGTCTACAGAAGCCCAGTGTTTACCTGTAAATCCAGGTAAGCAGTGGCATTTAAAGAACGGCACCTTATCGAAACAGATGCCCCCATTAAAACAAGGATTGCTAAGACATTCATCAATATTAGTGTCGCAATTCACTCCAGTCCAACCTGATTCGCATGTGCAGAAGTAACCCTCAAGCTGTGAATTAATTTCTTATTATAATAATAATCACTTGTGAAGTAGTCCAAGCAGTCATGCGTTATTTTTTAGTTAAACATTAGAAAGAAGTACGATGAAACCTAAATTCGACTTTTCCATGCTATTTTTATTTTTCCCTTATTTTATACATTTGTAAATTGAAATTGCTATTGCGTAGAATACAACGTCCCACAAAATCTCAACATTTTGTTTGAATGTTCATGTGGAGATGCTCTCTAGCGAACAGTGAATAGCATATCTGCTTCAAAAACATTTGCGGGTCATTCTCTGACGATACAACCAAATGAGTAGGTTTTTAGTATTCAAATTGTTTGAATTTCTTTAAAGAGAAAGATAATTAAAGAGCTTACTATGTATATTGCAGAAATATAATAATAATAATCTAAGCTAAGTTACGTGAAACCAAAAAAAGTCTGCAGTCGTACCTGCCTATGGGTTGACTCAACGAAAGGGTTGCAGTTGTGAAAGGTTGGGGTAAGATAACACAAAAGAAGGAAACATCCATAGTTGCTAAGTTAGAGACGGTCGATCACGTCCATTACGAGTAATAGAGCAGTACACATGGTAAAAACTACATTGAAACACTGGAGTGCGCCATCTTCTCTTTGTACGGATGTCTTTATAGATTATCTTGGTCGTGCGACGCAAAGTCGATTCCGAAGGTAGAGATGGAAAAAAGTTCAATTCGTTTAAACAATCAGTACTTCGCGGGCCACCAAAAGTGGAATGACATATGTACATAAACGGAAAGTTTAATTTATTAAATGAAAATAATAAAAGAAGGGTAACAGGCTTATTCTGTAGTAAAGTATAATAAGAAGACAATCGTCGGCAAGGCAAACGGGACTGTAAGTATAAATAAATTAAAAAAAATTGCATATATATAATATATAACACGTGGGCCGAAAAGTCCCGGGCCTAACACATAGATGACGCTAGTTTTATTGCAGTCACCTTTCTCTTAGTTAGTACTAACCTTCAAAAGACAGCTGTTAAAATTTCATGATATTCTATTCATTAGTTTGTGAGTTATTGTGCTAAGAGTCACGCTGCTTTTGTTATTTTCAAAACAATGGATCAAAAACAATTTCGTGTTTTAATTTTACACTGCTTCTTGATGGGAAAAAATACCGTTCAAGCGAAGCAATGGCTTGAAAAGTGTTATGGGGACTCCGCTCCATCAGAAACAATAATAAAACGTTTGTTTGCTGACTTCAAACGTGGT
Source organism: Trypoxylus dichotomus (assembly GCA_023509865.1). Classification (NCBI taxonomy): domain Eukaryota; kingdom Metazoa; phylum Arthropoda; class Insecta; order Coleoptera; family Scarabaeidae; genus Trypoxylus; species Trypoxylus dichotomus. The sequence goes on from CM042079.1 coordinate 30,628,656, forward strand.
CGTAGAGACACCGATGATGCAGAACGCAGTGGACGTCCAAATGAGGCAGAAAACATAAAAAAAATCCACAAAATCGTTTTGAATGATCGAAAAGTGAAGTTGCGTGAGTTAGCTGACATCGTAAAGATAACAAGAGAACGTATTGGCTTTATATTGCATGAGCATTTGACTATGAGAAAGCTCTGTTCAAAGTGGGTGCCGCGTTTGCTCACTGTTGACCAAAAACAAGAACGTGTTGATGATTCTGAGCAGTGTTTGGCCATGTTTAAACGTAACAAACCGGAATTTTTGCGTCGTTATGTGACAATGGATAAAACATGGATCCATCACTTCACTCCGGAATCAAAACGATCGTCATCTGAGTGGATAGCAACTGGTGAACCTCGTCCAAAGCGCCCGAAAGCACAACAATCGGCTGGAAAGGTTATGGCCTCGGTATTTTGGGATGTGCGTGCTGTAATATTCATCGACTATCTTGAGAAGGAAATACCATCAACAGTGAATATTATATAGCGTTATTGGAGCGTTTGAAGGCCGAAATTGCAAAGAAACGACCGCATATAGCAAAGAAAAAAATTTTGTTTCATCAAGACAACGCACCGTGTCACAAGTCAATCAAAACAATGGCAAAACTACATGAATTGAACTTCGAATTGCTCCCACATCCACCGTATTCGTCATACTTGGCTCCCAGCGACTACTGGCTGTTCGCAAACCTCAAAAAAATGCTCGCCGGTAAGAAATTTCGCACGAATGAAGAGGTTATCGCTGAAACTGAGGCCTATTTTGAGGCAAAAGATAAATCGTTCTACAAAAGTGGTATTGAAATTTTAGAGCGGCGCTGGAATGATTGCGTTGCTCTTGATGGAAATTACGTTGATGAATAAAGCTAATCTTGAACCAAAAAAACCGTGCTTTCTTTGTTAGGCCCGGGACTTTTCAGCCCATGTGTTACACTTCGTCTATTTTCAGTTTTTACATGCGTCATTGTTTTGTCGTATAAATTAAGACAATCTATTCATTTAACGATCTTTCTCAAGTACTGTTGCTGAAAAAGGAAGCAAGATTTGCGCTTGTCTCACAGACAAAGATCTACTTGGTTTTGTTTTATTAGAGTGAGACAAGGGTACTGGTATATACTACCGCATTATTCAAGTTACGTGAACTGTTTATTTTCCAGCGTTTGTTGGCGGTTGTCAAATGCAGGTTACCATCGTTTTTGTAAGTAGTTGCTGTAAATTATTAATAAATCAAAAGATAATTAATTTTGTTAAAATAAAATAATTTGCGCTACAATACATTAAATTTATTTTTCAAATTAACTTTATACGGATTTAATTTGACCCAGATGTATCGATTTGTTTTACACGGATAAAAATAAATGATAGACGAAGATAAAAAGTGTAAATAGACGAACTGTATATGCGCACGGGATTTCGAATACTGTCTGGTCTTTTAGCAGGAGCTTATCTTTGTAATTATGAAAAGTATCGCCAAGTTTTTGTTCTCCATTATTTCCCACGCTACCCTTCTGCCAACTCGTCCCAGAAGCAGATGAAACAGACTTATCTGAATTCATCGCAAACGTCGAGCTACTGAAGGTTCTTCCGAGGATCAGCCATCTGCGCGGATAACACGGATAATATTAAACTGCTGTTTAATAAAAAAAAATAAATGTACAACTTTTGAACGACTGACTCTTTGTTCAGTGAGTGGAGTTCTATCCGCCCTTTTACAACTTCCTCTGTACTTTATTTTTACCAATATATATATATAAACCGTTTATATCTAAATGCAAGTTAATGCAATTTTGACTATACTTCATTTTATTTTAATGGCAGATTGTTCTTAATTTGCGTTGCTTTAATCAATTTCTGAATATAAAAATGTCAGTTTTAGTCCATAAATTATAATTGCATTAATGTACTCTTAACATTGCAATTTCAATTTACATGTCTTGAGAAACTAAAACTTCACTGATTTAAATTATATTACAACATACAATGTTGTACAAAAATAGTGTATAGTTGCGTCAGATCAAAATGTGGTATGATATATTCCGAAATGTATACCTAAATTAATCCCAAACATACAAGTAATTTTCATAAACCAACAAAATGAAAATAAAATGCAAACTGTTCTGTACTTACAAAATCTATACATTCACCAGCATGAACACATGGCATATCAACACATTTTAAACGTTGTTCACAGTACAAACCATCAAAGCCAATTGGACAGGTGCATTGAAACGGATTTGATAAATTGCTACGGCATGCGCCGGTTTTGTAAACAAATTGTTGGCATGCAGATCCTTATATGATGCAGAAAGTAAGCATGAAGCAGAAGAAGAAATAAAGCTATAAACATATAAATTCCTACAAACTGCAAAGATTCAGATTAGAAGAAACATTCATTACGCATTACATATAAATTAAAGCAAACAGCTACCATCGCATTAGATTGAAACAAACAAGTTTAAACTAACAATTCTATTAGTTGGATTACGGAAAAATGTTTATTATCAATGAAAAAGTACCTGAAAATCCAGAAGGGCAACTACAGTTGTATGAATCTATACAAATGCCACCATTTTTACATGGATTTTTAATACAATCAAATTTACAATTTGGATATACACCTAGAACATACATGCAAACCTTGAAATAGAGATTACTCTAAAAATCCAGTTTTAAACTAAGGGAAGGAACAAGAGTGAAGAACAATAATATTCAGAACTTACCAGAGTAATCAGAATTGCAGATACACTTGTTGCTAATACAGCTACCATATGGTTCACACTGAGCATTTGAATCGCAAGGAACTTGACGGTGTTGTAAGGCTAGTTCACAATGCATTCCAGAAAATCCGGGAGGACATCGACATTGATATCCATCGGGTATATTCTCGCATATGCCATTATTTAAGCAAGGTTGTGACTCACACTCACGAATTTCCTATGCAAAATTTTAAATAAAATCGAGCTTAAAATTTGCTACACTTACTTGCAAAGTTTATAAACATTTTATTTTGTTAGTATACCCATTTCTTAAATTTCAGTTCCTTTAAACAAATTAATGCCACTCCTGTTACAGATACAACATATTTAAAAATTTATACCTCAACTTTTAGTAGTAATAAAATTATAGCAATTTTCAGATAAAACACTAATAAAACACCTGCAAAAATTGCATCCATTCAACTATTCATTTAGGAGATTGGAATACAACTTTGGAGAACTTCCCACTGAATTAATAAATGGATTATAGGTAAAATGGATTTATATCACATATTTGATTAGTTTTCACATTATAAATGATACATCTAAGAAATATACTTACATGATCACAATTTGGTCCATCAAATCCATGCATACATTGACACCAATAGCTTCCATAATTATCGAAACATAATCCACCGTTTAAACAGGGACTGTTAGCACATTCATTGATATTCTCTGTACAAAATAGTCCTCCATATCCAGTGTGGGTACAATCACAAGTATAGTTATATTTTCCATCTCTGCAATTACCATTATTTTGACACTGATGATGTCTACAGTAATCAATGTCCGTTTCACAGCGTTCTCCAGAAAAACCATCTGCACAAATACATATTATCATATTAGTACCATTGACAACTTTAACTTGACATGTTCCGCCATTTGTACAAGGATTTGATGGGCACTGAATTTCCGTGGTTATTTCAACTTCGCATCGTGCACCTACGATATTTGGTACATTATTAGAAATTTTAAGAAAGACAGATGCATGATTTATGAATATTTAGATCTGTCATTAAACTATAAACGTAACATAACTAAATTTATCATAATGATTAACGTACCTGTGTACTCTGATGGACAACTACATGTGTAACCATCTCGCACATCCATACAAATACCATTATTTAAACATGGTGGAATTTCACTTTTACAATAATTCGGAGATACTTCCATTTCACAATTTTTTCCCGTATATCTGGGAGGACATATGCATTGATAAGTTGTTTCCTTGTCAATGCAAGTTCCATGTCGCATGCATGGTTCGTTTCTGCATTGTTTTGTCGTCTCTCGTACAGTACCTACGATTAAGAAAACTGTTTTTTTGGTGTGATGAGCAGCCGAACGGGATTATATTAATTCTCTCCTCAGGAGGCTTTAGATGTTGGAACAATATGTTCCATTGCCTTGTAATGTCACCCCCAGCCCAAAAATCAGACTAAAGAGCAAAATCAAGATTTTATATTCTCTAAAAAAGCTTGTGCAGTTGTGGCGAATAGACAGACATGCGATAATGTGCACAATTGTCTTCTGCATTACGAATATGTTATTATAAAGTGCCTCCTGCACAAGTTTTCTTAGGTTCCTGAACATATGCCACAGAGAAATCAATTTAGAAATAAAGTATTCAAAATCTGGTTAGCAATTTAAGAGCTTATCGATAAAAAAACATTCAAATAGTATCATATAAACAAGGATTTCCACTTAAATACTCGGATACAGAATTTCCCTCGATACAAGGATTCAGCGTGTCACAATCACGCCGCTAACTATTAAACTTGGTACCTAACCTGTTTTTGTTCAATTTAATAATGAGGAATTATTTTGTTACCAAGATGAAAGAATCGTGAGTTAATTACATTTAATTTATACAGCGGAGTCACTACTATCAGATATATCAATAGAGTTTTCGCTATTACACGCCAGGAACATAATTAATTATCTTTATATAAAAAATTACCGGTAGTTACATAATGGCGGCGTTCCAGTATGTTTGGGTAGTATATATTTATACGATGGCGAGACCCAAAGTTACTACTCTTATTTTTGACTTACTATTATTATGGTTTCTATATGATTAGTTATGCAGTAAGGCTGGCGGGAATCGGACGGTTGTCAAAACATTGCTTTATACATTTTCGACATGAAATAGATTTATTTTACAAAATTAAGATGCAGGCACGAAAAATAACATTTATATATTGATCGTCGGCTTAAATACCACGCTTCGTGTAGTTCATGTTCAGTAACTCTGAAGCCTAAGATTGAAAACTGAATTCAAGGAAATAGTCTATACATAAATGGCGTTATTGGGGTTAAATGGGGTTACGTTGGACATATTTAATGCTGTAATCCCCTATATCACACAGATCAGATGGTAGTCGTTGATAGAACTACTTTATGTAATCACCAGAAAATTCGATCCTTTTTTGTAAGAATTATTGCCACCTTACACGCTGTTTCCTTTTCCAGATCATACGCAATTGTGGTTTTGACTCTCCATCTACTCTCTTACTTTAGCCACACATCTCTACTGTAATGTATCTTCCATATGCGTTAAGTATAGATATCATCTTTGGGGGTACATATACAAATATGCATATCAGTTATGATTACAGTTGGGATGTTTATCCGCGGGCCAGATTCGCATTGAATACGTAACCATAAGTACCAGTGTATTGTAATAAAACGCATGAATTATGTAAGTACCGAGCGGATTTTTATATAAGGCCAGCTTATAGTTATTAAGTATTGCGGCCATGCGGAGGGGAGAAACGAGACGCAGTACAAAATTTTATTGATAAATTTCCCGATTTATATTATAGTGGTAGTAAGATATACTGTGAAGTTTATAATAAACCGTTGATGTGCTAGGACAAACGTGACTGTAAAAATCATATAAAGAGTGTACAACACTAAAATAAGACCAATAACGTGTCACCTAAAACGTAATTTATGTTTGATTTAGTATTCATGACAATCGCATGTGATTTGAGATTTCATTCACATAATAAGCAAACGCTTGACGACTTTCGGAATAAACACAATGCCAACTGGAAACTACTATCCTGGAGAGCGTAACAGAATCACATGCGAATTGTGCGCAAAGATATCGAAAACATGATTAAAGCTGTAATAAAAGATAAACAGCTGTGGCTATGTATCAACGAAACGACAGATCGAAAGAACATTCTACTTTGAATATTATAATATATTATAATTTGAATATTCTAGATACTGCTAAAGCAACATGTATTAGCTAGCAAAGCATTAGAAAACTACGTTGGCGAAGTAATTATGTTACCAACGTGAAAGTTCTTATGCTTAAAACTGTTCATCCAATCTTATAAGTAGAGAGCGGATTATATGCAAAGTACATATATTTTATTTTATTTATTGATTATATTTTACGTCTATTTGTCGATATCTTACACGGATTAAAGTTAGTTAACGCTAATTAACTTTAATCAGTGTAATACATCTACATATGGACATAAAATATAATAAATAAATAAAATAAAATATATGCACTTTGTATATAATCCGGTCTCTACTTATAAGCATTTACAGCAAAAAGATTTGCTTTTACTTTCGAATACTTCGCGTTAAAAATAATCGAGAATGCAGTACCAGATGCTTTTCATTAAAGTTTTACCTGTTCGTAGATTTGCAACTTGTAATCTTTTTAAGTCTATCTGTAAATTTTCAATTGATTGAGATCGGATAATCTGTAATTCCTTAAACATGTTGTGCAATAAGCATTGCTGTAGAGCATGTGCACAAAAAACCAAATAACAAAAGTTAAAATCAGAACATGTCTTAGATACAGTCAAACACAGGGAAGAAGAATCCCCCAGTTGTTTAGCAGTTAGTGGTACCGGTAATCTGAGATTTAATGATTACGTTATAATAGATAAAAGAAAGTATATAAGTGTTATACAAAATCTAAATGATTCTGCTACAAAACTGGATAGGCCTCAGGTCTACTATTTCCAACAGGAAAATGAGCCACAACATTAGTACACCAATGCAATATAGTCATTACTCAAACGAAATCTGTGAAAAATTATGGGCAGAGATAATAATGAACCTACAAAAGGTAGAAAACAAACAAGTAAACTTGTTAGGAAGTATTATGGCAATATGATGAAATATACCAGAAAACGTGGCGTGAAAACTGTGATGTTTTATACTATGAAGGTTACCAGTACAATAGTTAGTACATTGTCGGTTATATTTAATGCTAAACAAGGAAGAAAGTAAGGCAGATATAGAGGAAGCGATTGATAATTTAAATGTGTGCGCTCAATTTTGTAAGCAATTGTTTTTAACAGCTAGTCAAAAGTGAATGACTCAAATTTTAAACAATTTTTGCTGCTTCCACAATAGAAATTATTAGCAACATAGTCTAGTGGAATATGTTCATTTAACAAACGCTTTTCGATACTACTATTACATTAATACAAATACTCACAGTCATCTCCCAATGGACAAAGTCCAAATTTTGTGTCATGCGCTTGAATCACAGTTTCATTAAAAACTATTGAGGGACCCTCCTTTATACATCCATTGTAGTGCTTTCCCACAATTAACACAGCTCCTTCGTTGTATAGTCCTGGACTTGTAAGTACCTCCGACCTATATGTACTATTTGCTAATAATTTAATTTGTCCATCTACATTTAAAGTAAGATTTCCTAGCATATACTGTAAATCCACATTATGCCACCTATTATCCGTAAAATTGCCCAATATCCTTTCTTCGTACTGCTTACCAAGAGTTTTTACTGTAAATCGAATACCATCTTCCTCTACTTTTAATTCTATAATATTTTCTTTGTGTGTTTGAGAAAATAATTCTCCGCCTACAAAATAGAAATAAAAAGGTAAACTAAAAGCTTTATCAAACTGCATAGGGAAGTTACGAAGATAAACAACAAAGATCTTATAATTTAAATGTATGTTGTTGTTAATCAAGGCGAATTATGCTATGCCACATCTATTCATTATAACAGAAGTTTAATGTTCGTATTATGTGATACATTTGTGATCATGTGACCATTTGCGACTTATTACGGTTTAGAAACCGCTATTCTAGGCGATTTCATTACTGCTAGAGGAATCCGAAATTTATTTAATTGTAAATTGACACATGCTTATGTTGACAGCAAAGGTTTTTATATACACAAATGTAGTTTTAAGTATATTTCTTTAACTCAAAGAAATATTTTTACGCTTAAGAAAATATAGACTTCTAATGAAAGAACTTATTCTTTTCGATTATTAGTTTAGTTTAGGGAACGTTTGTTTCCGTGAAAGAATAAACGAATTCGATTGAAAAAATAGAGACGTTAGAAGCAAACACAATTTCTTTGAAATTAAAGATTTTTCTCAGGTGCATTTTTATGCTTGACCTTGATTTTTATATAGTGAAGTTAACTTTGTGCAAATTAGAAACAAAATTTACTTCACTTTTAAAGATTTTCAATTTATATCCTCCAATATTTTAAGTTTCCGATAACTTATTAAATATTTTTAATAATAATAAATTGTATAAACATTAACACATATAGACATACACATATATGTACTCATGCAATATATTCTTTAAACTGGTGTTGATTTAGCCATGCAAACGAAATCACATTATTAAGTACATTACTGTATAATTTTAACTGTTTCCGGATTATTAAAAATAATCAAATTTGTTTAAAAACATTTATATTTACAAGTTGTCTTTTATAATAATTTGCGTGAATACCTTATCATTATTCGTCACTATCTGCCAGTTTGATTCACACAATTCGGAAAATAATAACATTGAGAAAGGCATGAAGCGTCCGAACATAATAGAAATATAATAAACAAAAAAATCATGCATAGGGGCTGCACACAATCTTTTCATGCGAGTTTCAGCATATATGGATATCTTGTGCAGCGATTGTTAAGTAATATTAAAATATAACACATGATTAAAGATGTGCCGATTTCAAGTGTGACAGACGCTGCATCACTGATATGTCGATTGTTCTATATACATGTATATGGAGAAACTTTATGTACGTTAATAAGTAAGCGATCTATACTCCATTCACGTTAAGAATGCAGACTTGGAATAGATAGGCCTTAAAATACGGGTTTGCCATTGGCTAATGGGCGAGGCATATTTACACAGGAAACATTGATGTAATTTCTTCATATGAAATTTCTGTCAGTTGTTTCTTGCAGTTTTTCATTGTCATTTTTATCTATGAACAAGTTGTGGCAAAAATAATTCTTTTCGGAGTTCTCTTATCTCATCATTTCATAATTCAAGGTGCTATACAATCGATTATATAAACAAAATAATTTCTACTTTACTATTACGATTACAGCTTCGGTTTGGTATGGCTGAAGAAGCAGTAGTAGATGCAGTTGCAGGACCATCGAAGAACCCTCAAGAAAAGCATATTGGCAGTAGGTAGAGGCTAAATTGAAGATATGGTTGAAGAGTTTATTATAACTACAGATGCAGATTCATCGACGGATACATCAGATTCTCATTTTGCCTAATAATTAATAAAATGTATATACACTTAGAATACTCTGATTGCTCATTTATATCTTCATGCATTCCATACATTTAGTTAAGGTCTTTTATACAATGTAGTAATTTTAAAAGAACATGAGTACAAATTTATTGTATCAAACATGTTATTGAAGAAGAGAGTATGATGTATTAACTGGATAATATTGTTGAAAATATATTTGAAGAATTTATCATAACAGCAAATACATGATCTTTGTTAGACCACCATCATCAGAATCTGATTCAAATATCTGTTAATATCATTTGCATAATAAATTGAAATTATTTATTCGCATTTTTCACTCTACCCTTCCATTTATAAATCAAATTCATATGTTTATTTCATTTGTTATTGTATAAATAAAATGCTAGCAGTAAAGAAATCTTTTTTATTAAATTTATTCCAGATATGAAGAGAAGAAACTATATAAATTTGTAATATGCAGTTAAGAGATTGTTATAATTCATTAGTATATTTGCTTTTTATTGCACTCATCGATATGCATCCAATTATTTATTGACTACTATCACTGAAAGTGCGCGTTGGTTTTACTGCAGCCGGGGTACAGTAGATAAGTATACTTGGAGTGCTGTTTTCTTTCTCACCGTGCAACTGATCTAATTTCATCATTGACAATAACCAAATTCTAAGCAAGATTTAAGGATATTGTGTCTTGCCATGTACTCTGAAGCCACTTGATGGACATATATAGTCCCGTTGAGCCCATTATGTATTGTTCATAATCAGCAACATTCTTCCTTGTTTGGCCTTTTCTTGTATGTATTGAATTGTTTACTGTCAACCATACCGTTGAAACTAATGGAGATGACCAACGGACAGATTTACTTCATGACAAATGACTTGGTATAACACTGTGTATATAACCACTCATGTCGAAGTTATATTTTCGATTCAAGTTTATCCATGGGAATATTGTTATTTTAAAACTTGTCATATGGCATTTATGTTCTCTTCAATTAACCCCAAATGAAATCACATTTACTTTCTAACATAATTAAATAAGCTGCAACTATTTCGGTAAATCAAACAACGAAAGGATACATTTACATTGCAATTGATGTTACCTTTACTTCATTATTGCAGTATTATTGTACCAGGTCATTTAACCATAATGTATTACACATAAAATATGAAAAACTTTGCTCTTTATAATACAAGATTTTGATAACCAAACTTGTTTACGATTTTGTCATTTGACATTTTCATCGGTTTAATTTCACCAGTGTAATACAGCCGCCGATCGTAGCGCTACCTACTGCATTCTTAACGTGAATGAAGTATAGGTACTTTTGGCATACCTAAGGAATATATATTACGGTGATACAGCATCTGAGTTGTACTTAAATTCGACAGCATATATATACTTACATACACTATCGTTCATAAGTTTGATCGCATTACATAAAATAACAGAATAAAGTAGACAGATAGTGTTTGCGAGAAATTTATTAAAGCAACAAGTTACATAGCCGGTAGTGGGATAAAGTTATTTGACCGTATGGAGACTTTTACTAATCCTGTATAGCATTGTGAAAACTAAGAGACAACTCTGTACTTTGTATAAACTTTTTTGATATTTAATAAACATAAGAAAAGTTAGTACTTAATATTCCAAAGCTTATTGCGGTGTTTCGGGTGGCGGTTGGGTAATAAAAATACACGCACGTAATGGAATTACTTATTAACTGTAAAGAATAGAGGTTACATTTCAACTATAGGCAGTATAATGCAGGCACGCAACAACATATATAAATAATTTTCTGTATATTCTCTTTATATCAATCGATAAGTAAAAACGCTGTATATCCAGTTCTATTGATAAGATACACCACTGCATATAGAGTTCTATTGATCAGTTACAACACATTGCCTACCAATCATTTTAACATACAAAATATTCTCCAACTAAACAACTAAGCTCCAATGCGCATTCTATACCAATGTAATCAGCAAAAATAAACTATTCAACTAGAAAATAAAAGAAATACATATCTACGTAAAAAAATAAACCCAATGATGCTTTGGCATTACTGATACGTTAGACTAAAACATATATATCCATATTGAAGAATTTTAAAATTAAAGGGCACAATATTATGGAACAATGTTTATTGGAATCTAAAATAAAAAGTAGATCATAGCGATCTTTTGCTTTTCAGTACGGCAAACATTAAAAATATGGCAAAAATTACTAATATTATAATTAATAATTACTTATAAGAATGCTTTTCAAGAAAACAACATTACCATATTGGTCTTCTTAAACTCATATAAATCCAATAGAACACTTTTGAGATGGATTAAATCAAAGAATTGTGGAAGGTGACAGAAAAAGAACAATAGTACTTAGGGTATGTATATACACTCTGCTAATCGTTGGAGGTAGGCAGTTAATCACTCAGTCATACGTAGTGATGCGTAATCTTGAATTTTTTTCACTGTGTTTCAATTTTTATTTCATGATGCAGTATTATTTGTTGTTCTTTTCTACTTACAATAAAATATAGGTAATTAATATTATTAATATTTTATATTTATTTCAAGGAATTTATTACTTACCTAAAATTCTTTTAAAATGTCGAAAGATTAGTTAATTAATATTGTATATATTAGTGCATTGCTGTTGTATATATATATATATATATATATATATATATATATATATATATATATAAAAAATATGCAAATAATGAGAAAAATGTATAAGAAATAATTATTAATGGATAAATAAATACGGAAATAAGATACTATAAGTAAATAATACATTCGTCTATTTTTAATAAATAAACACAGGTTCCCCTTCATTCCACAAAAGCTAATTTAATTGTGTTTTAATGGAATATGATGGCTTTTTTAACAAATATGGGATTCCGGACAAAAAATACAATATCTCCCATATGGCTTAAGTTAACATAAAAAACGTTCCCGTTTGGAAAAACCTGAACGTAAACATCTAAAAAAATAGTAAATATTAAAAAACAACAGTGAAAAGAAATTCAAGATTATGCATCACTACGTATGACTGTTTGTTAAATTGACTGCCTAGCTCCAATGTCGCTTCGATTCGCAGTTAAAAATGAACAGAGCATGCTACCCATGTATTTAAATAAGCAATACAAAATACAAATTATTCGGAGTTTTTATTATTTATTGAAATATTTTTTCCGCAGCGCAAATATATACATTATGTCGCTTACCTCTTGTCTCGCCGCTTTACTAAATTACTGTTTATACGCCTCTAATTTAACAGTTTATATTTTTTTCTAAAACTGCACCTATTAATACTCACCAACACATGTTCTAAAACTGAGCCCTGTATGCTTTTTAAGAGATATGGTTGTCTGTAATCTGATATACGTGCTAATATTCAAGTAAGCCTCAGGTTGGTTAGATGGTCCTAGAATTTGCCCCGAAATATAAGACGTTGCGAATAAGACGTAGAAAACTGCAACAAAAAGGTATATACATATTTTAGACACTTCATTAGAAGAAAAATGAGTTATTCAGAATAGGAATCTTATTCCTTTTTAAACATTTTTATTACTGAAATTATACTTTTCCCGAATTTTATTGTATTGTTATAAATAAAAAACCGCAAAATGCTTAGTAGTTAATTATAACAAATAAACATCATATTACTGATATTACCACGATATTATTGTTTAATTTGTAAATAAAAATCTAAAATACACCTGGTAAAAACTCATTTACCACTTTTTCGTATAATTATTTTAATTTTTTTTTATAATTAAGTTCGTTAATACATTCAGGAAGGTTATTATATAACGGTAGTTTATTATATAACATATATGTATTAGATGAAGATGGAGTTTTAGTAAGGCGATTGTATCTGCCACAAAGGTCATTATTTTTTCTTATGTACGAAAAGTAATAATTGTATTACTGGATGGTATACCCAAATTTAATTGTTTATAGAAATTGCTACAAAAATATTTACATTCTAATACTTTTCTGACGGGTTGCGTTCTACCTTCGCAATAGCTCAGCGCGCAAATGTCGGAAATAAAATGTGGCGAACAATAATATACATTTTAAAACTTTTCTGACGGGTTTCTTTCTCTCTTTGTAATAGCTCAGTGTGCAAAATTCGTGAATAAACTGTGGCGAACACTACGGAAATAGATGATTCTTAACCTCTTGTATTAGTAAATGGGATACCCAACTTTAATTGTTTATTAAAATTGTTACCAAGATATTTACATTTTAAAACTTTTCTGGTGTGTTCCTTTCTCCCTTTGTAATGACTTAATGTGTGACGGAAATACATGATTCTTTACCTACCTTGTATTTGAGAATGGGATACTTAACTTTATTTTTTCATAAAAATTGTTAGAAACACATTTACATCTTAAAACTTTCACGACGAGTTGTCTCCGTCATTGGCAATAACCAAGTATTTAAAAATCACGAGTTGAATGTAGCGAAAGGAGATGGATTTTCTATTGCTAACTTCTTACCGATTGGTAATTTACATTTTACCGAGCATAAAATAAACAATGAGATACATAGAAACAAGGTAGTGTTAATTAATATATTCAAAGTCAAAAATGATTGTCTACAGTCATTCTTGTGATTATGAGCCTTACTTCTTTGTAAGATAAATAATCCGCCAGCCGCCGATGAATGATTCTACGGGATAATTCTAATATATTCTTAACATAAGGTAATGAATACATTTCTCGACACTAAGTTATAAAGACTGCACAATATAAAGATTGATGAATATATAGGTCCAGCGATACTGTCGGATATGAGGCCACCACAGTGATCTAGAATCCAAAGTGATACCCAAAACACGATATCTGCCTTGCCGTCTTCGTAGAGGAAAATATTGTATAGTAGTTTTCTGTTTATTCAACACAAGGTTACTTATAATACACCCAACCGCGCCTTCTTCTATGCTATCCCCAAGCAGTCCAAGCCAGAATCTGTAGCGTCGATGGTAGTGTCGTACGCATATAAAATTAAGTCTGCTTGAGAAAAAGAGACAATATAAGAAAAATAGTGGCTCCGAACCTTGAGGCATATTTCAACTGATCTTTTTAGATTGACATGATACGTCATTCACTATCGTGCTACCGATCGTTAAGGTAAGATTTCATTAATCTCATATTATTGTCTAATAATTCATAAAATGACAGCGACGGAACACAGTCAAATCCCTTCGACAGGGCACAATAAGTGGCAGTCACATGTTTTCTATAGCTTAAACCTTCCTCTATTGACCAGATCATATAATTAATTGCATTGAAAGTCGACATAGATCGTCTAAATCCATATTAAATTGTTCGTAAATTATTCTCTTTTCAAGAGCTTTTTGAAAAATTTTATCCATAGGTACAATTGCAATTGGTATAAGCGGCGTGTCCACATTAGATAAACTTTTCCTATGCAAAGGAAGAATTATCGATTTCTTCCATATACCAAGAAATGTGGAATACTTCAAACATATATTAAACAGTTTTGGTAGGGGAGCAAATACCTGACTACCGATAGATTCCAACAATTGTGTACTCGTAACATAAACATCCCTAACATGAGAGTTCTTCAAACTAGAAAATTATATCTTTAACTTCTATAAATGAAACTTTCTCAAACACGAAAAAGAGTGTTAGTAGTTATTGTGTTCTAATTTATTTAAATAATCATGATAACCTGTACTAGATTGAAGTAGATTAGATATATTCTCTGCTACGCTATAAAAAAATCATTAAAATTATTTGTAGTTATAGCGGTAAATGCTGAAACAAATAAAGATAAAGGTGTATAAAAGAGTGGTCAGACCAACATTAACATATGGTAGTGAGTCATGGATAACCACGAATAGAATCAAAAACAGAGTTACCGCCATGGAAATGAGATTCCTAAGAAGAATAGAAGTACTAACAAGAAGAGACAAAATCAGAAACATGACAATCACTAATAATCTAAATATTGGACCAGTAGAAATAATCATAGAAGAGAAACAACTGGGATGGCTTGGACATATACATAGAATGAAAGAAGATCGAATAACAAAGAGGATATTTGGAACCACAATAGAGGTTAAAAACAGAATGGGTAGACCCCGAAACACCTGGAAAGAACAAATGTATAGAACATTAGAAAAAGAAGTATGGGATGGATTCAAGCCAAACAACTGGCTCAGAACAGAAAACTGTCGAAGCTAAAAATAAGGGAATGATTGTCCGATACCGCAAGGTACAAAGGACGTAGGATTAAAGAGTACTGCATAAAATAAAGATAAAATGAGAGCATGGGAGCGCGTTTGTAAAAGAATGTCTAATATGACTATTCTTCAGGACACTTATTGAAAAACAGAGGCACGAGATAAAGCTTTCGTCAAAGACCCTGAAATGCATAAAAAATGGTGGTTGCAGTTTTTAAAGTTAGCTTAAATAAAATATACATGTGGTGGTTTTTTCTTGAAGAAATGACAAATAAACGCACACTTTAATTTTATAGTGAAGTTAGGCTTCACTAGAGACGTCAAACGGGCAAGGGAACAATGGCAGCAAATGAATGTGCAGGTTAAGCGTAATGTTAGCTAACCGAAGACATTTCAATGAAATCAATGGAGACAGAAGTATCCGAAATTTCAGATATTGATTGGTTAATAAGAGATTTGATACCAGATACTTCTAGCTTTGATAGCAATGCAGCGCGTAATAATAAAACAATTACCTTTAGTTTTATATTCATAGTCCAAATCACAATTAGATATAATACGGCCCGCACTAAAAACTACAAAAAAACATGAACCTGAAGATGTAAATCAAGTGTAAATATTAAATGATACATGTACATATAGCAACTGTTGTTCCCTATGGAATGACCAAGTTGCATT
Organism: Trypoxylus dichotomus; assembly: GCA_023509865.1. NCBI lineage: Eukaryota > Metazoa > Arthropoda > Insecta > Coleoptera > Scarabaeidae > Trypoxylus > Trypoxylus dichotomus. Next base: position 30,644,895 of record CM042079.1, read on the forward strand.
GAATCTTATGTCGTAAGTTTTCTTTATGAGTCCCCGTGGTCATGTAACCTATCTTCGTTGGAAGCTACTCGAGGATACAGAGGCACAGAATTCTGTGTTATATTATCACATGATAACATCACAAACTTATTGCATTAAGTTTATTTCAAGTAAAATAATAATAAAATAAATAGTATAAATTACTGTTGTCAACTATAACATGTTCCTTCATATAAGCTGTCGTTTTTTTATTGGAATGTTTATACAAACAATAAAATATCTACGGTAAGCCTACTAGTTTCATGTTTCATTTACTAGATACTTTAAGATATTTTTTTCTCCTGTCGGGCAGCCAACGGCGTATTTCAGTATTTTGAGTTGTGACATCGCATAAATCCTTAATGGTAATTGCTTTTCTAATAGGAATTCCTACAACCTTACTATTTTTTAGACTTTTTGTTAATTTACATGATTTATTACTAAGGCTGCAGAAACGAGTGCTTTCCGAGATGTGTAAGGCACGGTTACTATCGATATTACAAATAATGAATGTAATTACTTACTATTTTAGTTTGATTGTGTTGTTGATCTAGACCCTATATCAATATAGCCTAAATCAACAACACAATCAAACTAAAACGGTAAGTAATTACTTTTTCATTATTTTTAATATTGGTAGTAACCCACCCGCACGCATCTCCGAAACCAACCGTTTCTGCAGCTTATTTAATACTCTCTCATTTACATTTACCAACTGACTTCCAATAGTCAAAAGGTAAAGTACCCAAACTGTTACTGTCGCAATAAGTTTAAAAAATAAAAGATAAACTAAATTCTTATTAAAACTGTAAATTATAAAATAAAACAACTTAGCGAATTCAAATTTAAATCCAATCGATGACCGTCTATATGGCTATTGCGTGGCGCTTTTTGTAGCGCTGTAATGTAGTACTGTTTTGTAGCTCTGCTGCGCGGCACAACCATAGTTTGGGCAACAACTTTAAAGGCCCCATACATACCAATGGTTGCATTCAGATAAGCGCCGCGGGGCAGCGTTGCAAAACAACACTGCATTGCAGCCACACAAAAAAGCGCCGCATACTTGCTGGACAGTTATTAACTAACACGAACCACGGTTAGATTCAAATTTCTAGTTTTCTTAGATTAAAATTAGCTGTTTTACAATGTACGTTTTTATGGGAATGTGTTGCGATACTTTGCCTTTTGAGTGTCGGGAGTCTAGTTGATTAAAATTGATGTGAGAGTGATAAACTTAAATAAGTTAATTAAAAATCTGAAATATACTAAAGTCTTATTCATCAATAACACCTCTATGTGTTAAACCAAGTTCCCATCAGACGCCTTCTTGGTATGTTGTTAAGCAGCGAGTTCTCACAGAGATAGAGGATGCAGAGTAAACAAATACAACATAACATTGCATTAATATAATTCATTATTTACCAAAGCAATCTACACCTCCCGACATATCTTGTGTTCTCTGCCTTCACCTCTATCGCATACACCGCCAGAACTGCTTTGCAAACCAGAGCAGAAAGCATTACTGAACCAATATCTCCTTTATGTAGTGTTAGAGAATTTTCAACGTGAAGAGTAGCTATTAAGGATTTACGTAATGTAATAACCGACAATAACGAAATAATGACCCGGATGTTAGCTGTCCAGCAGGAGAGAAGCAACATTTCAAGCAATAGCCAATAGCCTTACCACGGATATTTTGTTGTTTTTGGAGTTTGTTGTATTTACAGTATTTATATATCGTTCAACCGCATTACTTAATTTTTAGTTTCTTTAGTTGTAAACCTTTATTTTATATGTACAGTGGTGATCTTAATTAACGAATTGATACATACAAGATTTATACCTGCAATAACCGATAGAAGCCGAACTGTCTGCGGCATCACAGGAAAAGTAGTTTTGATATTCTTTCCGGAAAGACATTAATTATGTACATACCTTACTACCTTGTGCGCTGTACCTACCTATGTAATGTTGGATAACCAGATGTTATGACTTATATGACGTTCGGGGCAACTTTAAGTGTTAGGTTATTATAATTTTTGTATATTTTAAGAAAAAAAGTGCATGTTTTATGATTTAGAAACATTAATCTTCAGGTTTCACATGTATTCTATGATGTATCTCCTTTATAGATGACGTTTCTTGAGGTGAATACTCTCACTATATCTTAATTTAGTATTTTCTTTTTAAACCTTTTTGTGTTTTATTATTCAGCGCATATTTCATTTGTATCATCTAATTTAGTATTTTGTCATTATATATATATAGTGAAATTCCCCTTCGCAGACACCCCTCTTACACGGACACCTCCCTTAAACGGACAGTTTCTCATGGTCCCGACCGGCTCTCATATAATTTCCATTGTATTAACTCTTTCTTGGACGGACATTCTCTTGAACGGACGCGGACACGAGAAAATGTTCTCTTAACCGGACAAAAAATAAAATAAAAAGAAACGCCTTATCTTATTTTTATATCGAGAGTATTGCTATTGCATTTCTCAATCGCGCCGCGCGCCAATTTCGCTGGGACTTCCCGAGTAAACCGGAGATTTACCGACTTTAATCTTTCGGTACAAACGCAGCCTATGTCGTGCATTTCTGCCTGGCGTGAATTAGGGACTTCCCCAAGCTGGTCGGGGTTTTACCGATCTTATGCTTTGGGTGTACGCTTTCGATTGAATCTGCTTTCAATATTAGTCTGATGCCTATGCGGCTGTAGAAATGGCTTCAAATAGAAAAATTCTCACGCTTAAACAAAAAATTGAGATTGTTGAAGTTTACAATAAAGAGAAATTAAGTGTAAGGAACTTATCCAAGCGTTTTAATATTGAAAAACACAAGCTGCAGATATAATTAAACATAAAAAAATAATTCTAAACAAATGGATGTCGAACAGCAATTTGAATGAAAAAAGAAGCTCTTTGACGGGTGATGGTACTAAAATTGTCAAATTGGTTTACAGCAGCTCGGCATAAGGGGATTCCTTTAACAGGTATGCATATGATTTTTTTAGATAAGGTTTTCTTATACTAATGCGTTGATTTTCTCTTCATATTAAATTCTAAAATAGAGAAAAAAAGTGAGATTACCAATAGGTTTGTCGTGACAAAAACGCAAAAACTTATTTTCCTTTAGGTCCGCTAATACGATGTAAAGCAAGAGAAATAGCCGCTTCTTTGGGACATTCTACATTCAGTGCTTCTTCTGGTTGGCTCAATAAATTTAGAATCCGCCACAATATAAGTTTTAAGACGATTTCGGGAGTAGGAGCTTCGGTTAACGCTGAAGATGTTTCATCGTTTTTAAAAAAATGTACTTTGATTAAGGGATATTCACCGAGAGACATCTATAATGCCAATGAGACACGCCTGTATATTAGCGCTCTACCCGACAAAACGCTCACATTAAAGAAGGAAAAATGTGTTGGGGTAAGTATCCCAAAGAAAGGTTTCCAATTTTGCATTGTGCAAATATGGCGAGTGAAAAAGAAAAACTCCTAGTCATAGGTGGAGCAGCTAAACCCAGGACTTTTAAAAACATTAATAGAAATAACCTGCCTGTAACTTGGAAATACAATAAGAAAGCTTGGATGACAGGACAAATTATGACAGAGTGGTTGCAAGACCTAGATTGGAAAATGGCTAAAGAAAAAAGAAACATTTTGTTATTTTTAGACAATGCGGGATCTCATCCGAAAGACGTTCGCTTAAATAATATAAAAATATTATTTTTACCTCCTAATTGTACATCAGCTTGTCAACCACTTGACCAGGGGATTATAAGGAATTTTAAAACTTATTACCGAAGTCTATTACTCAAACATCTGCTAGTAAACATTGAAACTGCTGGTACAGCTTTTGGATTAATAAAGAAAATACACCACTGGATGCAGTTTATTTGGCAAAAACCGCTTGGGACCAAGTAACCAAAGAGACAGTTCAAAATTGCTTCCGCAAAGCAGGATTTAATCATGTAAATATGCAAAGTGAAGACCAGTTAACTGAGGATGATACATCTGACCTAGACGATGATTTGCCTCTTAGTGTACTTTCAGATATCCTCAAAAATAACAATTTATTGAAATTGACGGATAATGAAAACATTAATGATTTTTTGAACGTAGATGAAGATTTGTATGTTGAAGATCCAGATTCAGAACAAGAAATTGCAAATCCAGTTGAAATACAAGAACTTTCGGAAGATTCTGATGTCGATGAGGTTCCAGTGCCAACAGAAGCTATCCCAAATTATGGTAAAGCTATTACCCTGACCAAGCAGTTCAAAAGTTTTGTCGAAAATCACGGAGATACACAGTCTTTGGAGCTTCTTTCTAAATTAGAAATACGATTTCAAGATGCCATTTTAAAGAAAAAGAGAAGAAAAACAGCAATATATGAATTTTTGCGTCCTTAAGGTGACTATTCATTTCATTGTTTTGTATTACATACTACATCTATGTATCTATGTACATATATTATACTTTGTATGTATATATCTAAAGGAAATAAACTTTTTTTTCTTAAGTTTAAAGCTTCTTATTTATTTTAAAAACATTTATATACATATACGATTTAAATGTCCCAGTTTCTTTAATATATTCATTTTTCGTTAAAACACGATTTTTGTTGTATCTACTACATATTTCTTTTATGCGGACACCCTTCCTGAACGGACATCTTCAGGTGGTCACGTTGGTGCCCGTTCAAGGGAGATTTCACTGTGTATATATATGTGTGTATATTCAAGTGGTATCCAATAGCTCTTGGTGGGCATAAACCTGAGCTTGTACGATAACGAACTCTTAGTCACACAGTGGTAAATAGTCAAAGTACACTAATTCCGACAGCAAGATGCCCAGAAAGTTTAAAATTGGTTAGTAAGACACAAGTGATTATATTATCTTCAAATGATTATATTATCTAAACAAGAATTACTGCGTGTGGTTCAGTAATAATAACACAAAAAATGTACGACTACCTTATTTTTACTTCCTATCCTAAAACACAAAATACCAGCACATAAATTAACCCGTGGCGCAAAACATAAGCCACACATATGTATTATGTATGGTTTATCTTTTGTGCCAATAATTCTGTCAATATAGAGTATTTAAGGTCTCCTTTCCCATTGGTTAAATAGTTTCGTACTCCTCCACGCATTCTCGTAGACTCTTCATTAATTCAATGTTTTCCGATTTAACAGTGTTTGGTTCTGTATATGCGTACGTCACACTTAATGATACAAGTCTCTTGTATTCACAGGTATGTCATTTGAAGTCTCTTGTAGTAGTAGCGTATAGTGTTTCCAAAATTTTGTTCCAATTGCTTAACTCGTTTGTTTAATATACTTCATCACAATCTCTGTGTGCAATTTTGTAAATACCGATCTTTCTTTTGTCTGATTTCTTTCGAATTACCTAACGCGTTTCGTGAGGTTTACTTCATATATACCTACTTCGGTATATACTACATATTCATATTTTCTTTCGTAAAAAAATTTTTGATACTCTGAAAAAAAAAAAACTCTAAACTTTTGTGCATATACCAGAATTTTGAACAATGTATTGACTGTAGCGGTAACTTTTAATGTAAACCATTCATAGAAAGTTCGTGCAATAGAATATTGTGAGAGATATTTTGGCTCCATGAAGTATAATTTACATACAGTAGCAGTATTGTGCAATATTTTTGTGAATGACCGGGTTGTTACGTAAATAAATTTCTGTAAAATGGGTTTTTTTAAGATATAGATCGTTTAGTATTATAATTTAACTGGCGATTATTGGATTTGAAATGGTAATTGTTTTAGATAATATGCTTCATCAAACGCGGTGTTATAAATTTCACAGATTTCAGAATAATATAGTGTTCAGAAAAAAACGCCATCTTTTATCAGAAACACGTCAGCATCTCGATATATTAAAATAACCTAGACTTATTTTTGTTACATATATTTATTGAACTAACTGGTAACTTGACAAAATGGATATATTACATATGACATAAACATACCTAAAAGTAAAACTAAAGACTAGTGATGGACGATATTTCACTGTCCGTGAATTTTTCACCGTGGTTTGAAAATCATCGATCACGCCTGAGAAGATAAATATTAGAAAGCAGTGAGCGGTGATTTGGCAGCGAATACGTGAAATATCTTTCAGTAGATATTCAAGTGGTAACGATACGATGAAACGGTGATCACGGATTGGAGTCTCATACGCGAATAACTAAATACGTTATTAAGTAAACAATCACATGGGTTATAATATTTTTCTTTACACCTATGTCGTATTTGCAATTATATATTTTTTGTTACTGTTATCGTTTGTAAATTCTTGAGTATTCAAATTTGAAAGATTATTGTGAATGTAGAAAAGATATATCTGGCATAACGATAATTAAAATGTATGTTGTAGCCTGAACACTCCGCAAAATAAACATGCCCTCTTGACAGGTAACATACGAAATACTCGGCCTGCGAATGCAAAAATAGTAGACAAAAATTGTAATTATTTTTTCTCAAAAATATTCGTGTAAATGCTTTCATTAGAATTAATGACTGACGCTTACGCGACATTCGAATATCAAAGCTTATTCAAACAACCGAAAATATCTTAGCATTCGACTGTATCTCCTTACGATACGATATACTGGATATACATCTATGAGTCATAAACGTGATCACGTTCACCGTTTAAAATCGCGGTTATTTATAAATCACGATCACCATTCACGACGTGATTTAAAAATCACGGTATCGCTCAATACTACCAAGAACTGCACGTGTTTAATTTCGCTTAGCAGAAGGGATGTGGTAAATATGTTTTATTATTATTAATTCCCAAATAAACTATTCATTCATTGAATATCTTTGAGCCAAACAGCATGTAATTGTATTACGTTTTTAAATACTGAGCGTACATACAATGAGTATAGCGAACAAAATTTCTTTAGGATTAAGCCGTATCCTGAACTGGTAAAGATGGCGACAAAATATTTTGTCGAGCCTGCAGTAAACTGGTAAGTTTAATTTTACTAAAAGCTTTACAATTGTTTTTAAATTCTTTAACTTTTGATATAAAATGACAATTGTTGTTGTAGGTCCCTTGTCAGACAAAATACCTGATATATGATAAATATGAAAAACTAAAGCGATCCGCATGTGTGCAGCAATCTATATAGGAATATGTAGCATGTAGCATGAATTTCACGAAACTCAGAACAAGAATATAATACGGATCTGTGTAACGTATTAATTTCGTCTAACATACTATTAGCAAGATTAAACAATGTTAATTTGAAATGATTTGTTAAGGACTTAACATTGTTTTTGTGTTTTTGTAACTGAATTAGTAATAAAGGCAAATTTAAAACAAGGAAAATGTATTAGTCTCCCGAGGTGCGCTTATAAATTTAAGAAATAAATAGGGTTGGCTCCCTTATAAAAAGGTAGTGGTGCATGGATACATATAGAGGCATTAGTGCAGGCCTTTAACAAAGCTTCTGCGGAAGCATATAAGAATTTAACATTTTAAACGTAATTAAACATAGCTTTGCAACGTACATGCTGAGACGGTACCTTATATTGCTACTAAAGGAAAACATACATATAACATACACATGCTAATGTACATTACATGTATAAGAGAGCTCGAATAACTGCAATTATTGCAAATATATAGACTACTGCTCAAAAGTGTTTAGGCAAAAATGTTAATAATATTTATTTTTTATGTACAGATACACGTACATGAATAAAAATATATTAAATAAATGTGAAAATTAAAACGTTTAATTTAAATTTTGCTTTCATCTATATGACCTTCTCTTGATTTAATAATTGCAGCACACAATCGGGGCATTCTCGCAATAAGTTTTGCCAGAGTTTCTTGTGTTATTGAAGTCCACCTCGATTGCAATTTGTTCTACACGTCAGTAGCTGATGTCGGAGCCGATTTCCGTACGTCCCGATCTAGTTCTTCCCATAGTAACTCGATTGGATTCAAGTCTGGGCTCTGGGGAGGCCATTCCATAATTTTGAGTGTTCCTTCCTCTTCTAAATGGCCTAAATAGTCTTTACATAATTTAGAGGAATGTTTTGGGTCATTATCTTGCTGGAAGATAAGATTTTGACCCAAAAGTCGAATTCCGGAAGGTATTGCGTGGTTCTCCAAAATTTCGCGATAGCCTTCTTTTTTTAATATACCGTCAATTTTCACAATGTCCCCTACACTAGTGCCAGCAAAACAGCCCCAAATGATGATAGAACCTCCACCATGCTTCACGGTAGCAGCAATACACTCTTCTGGCACGTTCACCCACAGATCTTCTTACGAACATGCGTCTTCGGGTTCCGAACAGCTCAAATTTGGACTCATCCGTCCATAGGACGTTGTTCCACTCTTCTATGGTCCGGTGTTGGTGTTCACGAGCCCATTTAAGTCGCTTTTGCTTGTTTTGTTTGCGTAGTAATGGCATTTTTCATCGCAATACGTCCATGGAGCCCGACTTTCTGTAGGCGACGTTTGACTGTAGAAACACTGACTAGTTTCTGACGACCAACATTTAATTCTGCGGTGATTTCCGGGGCTGTTTTGCGTCTATTTAACTTGCTGTTAACCATTATTCTGCGATCATCTGCAGATGTTGTCGCTTTTGGCCTTCCACTCGGTCTTTTATTAAGAAAACTGCCAGTTTCCCGATATTTTTTTACGTTATAGTCAACCGTAGCGTGGTGTATTTTCATTTTTTTTTGGCAATTTGTCGATTACTTATGCCACTTTTATGGTAAGCTATTATAAGCGCACGTGTTTCCGTACTAATTTCTCTTCGCGGAGACATTTTAAAAAATTTTCACACGATATTTCGCTCACGACGTGAATAGAGTAAATACCACACTGCAACTGACCATAAGTTACAGATTTCACTATAATCTTCTAGGAAGGTAATTTAATAAACATTATTACCTACAATCTAATAGATGACTAAATTTACCCAGTAAATTTAGAGGCATTGTTATTGTAATTGCACCGCAATAAACAGTTTATGGTAATCCGACCAAGTGCAGGTAAATGATAGTAAACCTTATGCGATATAATGGGTGTTTATCTTACTGAACTACATTTTAAATACGTATTTCATTTTATTATAATGTTTTTTTTTTGTAAACATAATACTATATGAATAATCCATGAAAACAGGGGTGCCTAAACACTTTTGAGCGGTAGCGTATCTTACGTACATCGTAACTGTACATAGGCTAAAGTGGAAACCGTGTACACATTTTATTTTTTAAATATATTTTTTGCGCATGCGCATTGAGTTTTACTGTACAACCTTCCATCTAGTAAATAAGCGAACATACTCTACAAGTATTGTTGGTGAAGTAATTCAGGAATTTACGAGCAGACTACAGCGGCGCTGTTCTTCAAACCAGGAGAACGTAACATCATTTCTGCAAAAATATTGCAAATATAATATACCTAACGAAAGTACCTTACGAAAAAAAACCTGTGTGAAGTTAGCAATAGATTTCAGCAATAAAAAATCAATCTCAGTTCGCTACATTTACCTCGTGATTTTTAAACACTGGGTTATTGCCGATGTCGGAGACAACTCGTCGGGAGAGTTTTAAGATGCAAACATGTTCATAACAAATTTTATAAACAATTAAAGTTAGCCAAAACATCTAGGTAAAGAATCATCTATTTCCGTAGTTATCGCCACATTTAATTCACGATCTCTGCACACTGAGGCATGGCAAGGATAGAAACCAACCCCTCACAAGTTTTAAAATGTAAATATTTTTGTAACAAATTTTATAAATTATTATTTTTTCGTAGTGTTCGCCACCTTTTATCTGAGATTCTTGTTCACGAAGCTATAGCCAAGGGAAGTGAGAGTCCGCTAGAAAAGTTTAAAAATGTTAACATTTTTGTAACAATTTTTATAAACAAGTGAAGTCGGATATCGTTTATGGAATAGGTAAAGAATTATTCTTTTTCGTAGTGTTCGCCATCTTCTATTTGAGATTTTTGCTCACGAGGCTATTGCCAAGGGAAAGGGGAATCTGCCAGAAAAGTTTAAAAATGTAAACATTTTTGTAACAATTTTTGTAATGCGTCCACACATATAAATTAAAAGTATTTTATACTAGTACATAATTATAACACAATACTTAATAATTATTGATTTGCATATCCAAAAGTGCTTTTTAGAACTAGTCGACGTATATTTACGAAAATGCCACGTGCATTGTGTCAACAGGCGAAAGAAATAATCAGTTCGCTGATTATATATTTTGAGCAAGAACGCAGCAACAAGTGTCCCTTGTTATCGTTGACTGCTGTCACAGAGGTAGATTATATTCTATTTCTACATACACGATAATAACCACGCGGGATCCCCTCTTAATAGGGCAAGGTCAAACTCTGTTTTAGTACGAGCGCCACTTACTCGGAGCAGCAGTATCGTTTATCATTAGTTTACACTGCAATTCTGTAGTTGTTCCAATGTGAATTATAAAATCTTTGAATTACACTAAACCATATATCCAGTTGTAGTTAATAAGAAAGAAATTAAAAGGGCTTGGTACTACACAAAATATAATATGTTGTAGGTATACAACATATGAATAACTCGAATTAGGAAAACCGAATTACATAGTGTGGATCCAGTAGGTTTATAATAAGTATCCGCTGTGTCACAACCATCCCATATAACTAGTAATCAAAATATTTGTAATCAAAAAACACATTGAGAAATTACTATGTACCCAATAAATATCTTAACCATAAGCAAAAGAAATATTACTATTTTTTATAATAACCTTTATTGTTAAAATTTTTTGAAGGAATCATTTTTATTGATCATTATCTCTAATATAATTCCAAACAATTGAATTGCCTTCCTAGTTGAAGTAAATGCTATCTGCAAGTTTTAAGAACACATTGTACTATTGTACTTGCAGCTTTTAATGAAGATCCAACTTTGAACTTTGAAAAATTCAATTGAGCACTCCTGCAATTGAAGAACCAATCGAAATATTTTACTTGTTAGAAGTACAATCTATGGGATTTATCTATACAAATGAAAATTGAAAAGAGATCAATTGTATCATCATCATCGATCATCTGCGATTATTTCAGGTGAATTGAAGCAGCGCGACACTATTGTCGATCCTTTCTCCTCAGATATGAATATAAATTTAACATATTTTAAGAAAACTAATTCTTGTAATTAATAACAGAAGAACGGCAGGTACTTCAGGAATTCTAAATCCGCAGTCCCTTGTAGAATTATGTCAGCCAGGCAATAACTCTAATTACATTTAGTCTAGAGAATACACATAATTGTATACTTTATTTACTCACAACACCCTCATTTACGTGAAATAGAAGAATTATCACGGAACATGATCTACTGGAAATTATTGGATATTTTTGTTATTAGCTTTGATTTTTATTAGTAATGTACATACTTTTTAATTTGTTGTTATTTCTATTTGACCTTTATTTGTATATTTCCATTTTTTTTAGTTTTACTATTTTAATTTAACTTTTGTTTTTGTTATTTGGTTCCTTTATATATTTCAAATTGTTGCTGTTTGGTTTATGCTTTTATGTAAACCAAATTGTAAATATAGTTTGTAATAAAATTATTTTTACGCATGTTTTGGTTTTCTTGATATTGTAAATGCCGCAACTTATGATATTTATTTTGTATTCATTGAAATATACTTGTAATCAATGGAGTGTTTCAAGCTACATTTTATAAATGCCTTTTTGATACATATCTTTTTGATTGCAAGCTTATTTCAAAGAATACAAAAACTGGATATTTAATTAATATATTTACGATTTTCAAACTCCCGCCCATAATGTTTAGTACGGGAGCCACTTCCCAACAGCGCTGAAACTTTTCTCCAATCGGTAATATAGGAGTTTCGCCCGATGATAATAACGGCATAAAATTGTTGTATTTTAGCGCGTCGCTGCTCCTGCAAATGTGAGTATTTGGGGGTGTGAGCAAGATACCAAGCTCGGCAAAGTCGTTGCAAGCATTACCTTCCTGCAGCAAGAGCAGAAACAAATTAAAACCGATTGTGGATATTGATGAACCAAGCAAAGCTGCTATCCACAATGTAATTTACCAAATGTACCATAATCGTATGTTAAAATGCATTCTACGTAATGAGGTGTGCTAATGCAGATTTATTGTAGAACACTTTACACGTTCATCTCTTTGATGTAAATTGGAAGAAAGAGATTTGTTTAGTGGAGGCGTTTTTTCATCAGGAAAAGTTTTAAAAAACATTCAGTTTATGTGGAAAAAAGATGATCCTCGACGAGGACTAATGGAACAACATCATATTGCATTACATCGTGTTGAGTTTTTACGATATGTAAAGAACATGGGAACCAACAGGATCGTGTTTACTTAGATGAAACATGGATATTTAAAACTTGCATCAACAATTATTCTTGGCAGGACAGTAATCGGCAAACTGTGAAAAAGTTCAAGACTGAAGGCAAGAGGTTTGTTTTATTGCAAATATAATTTCTGTTTCTCACCAAGCTTGTTTATAGGTATTTAGGGTTTATAGGTAATAGTGATGGTTTTATACCAGGTACTTCACTTATATTTTGTTCAAAAACAAGAGGGCATGATTACCGCAGAGAAATGAACAAAGAAAATTTAAAAAATGGTTTACGATGCAGTTGTTACCAAATATAAAACCTAATTCTATGATTGTTATGGATAACGCTAGTTATCACTCCCAATTAAAAAACAAGGCACGAGATGCTAATTGAAGAAAAGGCAATATTCATGAATGGCTGGCAAATAACAACATTACATATGATCTTAGCATGTTAAAACATCAGCTATTACATCTAGTTGCATTGTGAGTATTTGTTAAAACAAGTTGAAACAAGTAAGTAATAGTCTATATGTTTTAGACATGAGCCACCGAAAGAATATGTGATAGACATACCACTGTATATTCAACTCTATTGAAAACATATGGGGAATTGCAAAAACCTATTATAATCGTCACGTAGGAAGAGATGGCTATGGTATTAACAATTGCATGAAGATGTGGGACGAAGCATTAGCAACAATTATGCAAGTAACTTGGTTGAACAGCATCCACCATACAGAAGCAGAAATCATACGATGGTGGGAAAGAGAAGTTGGATTAGATCGTGACGTAATTTCTCACATAATTATTAATTTAAATGATGATGATTCAAGCTCAAAGAGTGATATTGAAGAAAATTAGCTGATTAATTAATTTGTAAATAAATAATATATTAATCTTATTTTAACCTGTTTGTTTTCGTATTTTATGTAATTTAATTTTTTTACAGTTACGAAGCAAATATTTTAATAAAGTAATTCTGATTCATTACCTGAAATACTAGTAAAACATTTTTTCCTTCAGGCAAGATATATTGCCTATATTATTATTAAAATTTTCTATTTGATATACCATAATAAATAAAGTAGTAGAAGTTGGGTTACCTTAGTATGTTAGGTTAGGCTTGATAGCGAGTTTGTGTGTGTATCCTGCAACGGTGTAAAATCTGACGTCACGATTTATTGATAACGTGCATGTGAACTTAAGAGTGCCTGGACTAATATACATTGAAAACCGTGAATGTTTGTAGTTACGTCATAGTTGGTAATGACGTATGCAGCGTCTGAAACAAATTCCGGTACACCAACCATGTTTGCAATGTACGAAAACAATTATCAAATTTTGAGGATATCATCTTTGATACATTTTCTTGGTTATATAACATTTTAATCAACGATGCATTTAAAAATGACATGGGTGATTGTAAGCAACAGCATTATAAGTATTAAACTCTTCTATTGGCAATGCTTTCATAATAATATATTAATACATGTGTTCTTACGGAAAGGAGCTAAATGGGCTAAACTAATTAAATCTTTTCTTAAAAGTCTTTGTCCCCCTAAGAATATGGATCCTATATGAAAAGTCAAAATGTGGAAAAACAAGAAATAAAAGTGTTTAGTCTTAGTGATTCATTAAACGAAATATATCTTTATTTTATTTAATTAACAAACATATTTTTATACAATATGATATGCAAAAAATAACATGAATTAAATTAAATTATGTGCAAAAGAAATAGTGGAATTAATGAAAAATAAACGTTGAAAACTAAATCCGAATAAACAATACAAAGCAGATGTCAAGTGTCAACGGACCGGTATTCTCTGTTATAATTATTAAGGTTGCATGTTCTGTTGTAAACATTTTAAAAGGTCTTATCCACGCATTCTATCTCACTTCAACTATAGTCCGTCCCAACCTCCGTATTCAGTATACGTCTTATGGGAATTTGTTTCATGGTTGCCAAATCATCCGATCGGCTGTACATTACTATTTCCGGTTAATTATTTGCAATTTCACCCGATCAATTCATAACCTTTATTAACGTTTATTGACGTTGAAGGTGCAAAATTATTGACATTCATATGACATTTTGCTTATTATTTTATTAAAGTAACTAACTTTTAACAGAGTGCATAGCGACTTCGCTGCACGTAAAATTATAGGAAAAAATACTACAGATAAAATAGTTATATCTCAATATTTATTAACAATACTATACACACATCTATAAACAAATATACATATGAACGATATCTATGCAATGTACAGTGAATATTTGCTTTGATATTGGGTGCTATGCAATTTATTAAATTAAAAAGAAGATGATCCTTATATATATACAAATAATAGTTTCCACTTTTGTAACAAAAGAACTGGAGTCATAGAAATACGTATATGTATAATACAATAATATTTAAGAAAGGAATAGCAATTACACACATATATCTATGTCTTACGTTAATTTTCTAGTCAGTCGAAGAATCACTTTGATCTTCAGATGATGACGAATATCTTACGTGAATAATAAATTCTTCGATGTCGTCTTGCAAATTATCCACTATCCACATTTCCTTTTCAATATTGTTTACATGTTTGATGTAGTTTTGCCAATTATTAGTTGTTACAGTGCTATACGCTCGTAATTAATTGCTCCATATCTTTTACCTTAAATGTGGTATTATTCATTCTTACGTAGTTTTTAAGTTGTGCCCATACCATTTCAATGGGATTTAACTCGCAATGGTAAGGTGGTAATCGAAGAACTTCATGACCTTTTTCTTTTGCAAATTCGTCAATCCTACTTTTATCATATTGCGGTTTAATTTGTGACACGCAATACAGTAAGTCCCTTTTAGCATATCGGTACTGATTTGTATTTGTTTTTCATTGAGCCAATCAATGATCTCGTTTTTCCTCCATGCTGTTGTTGGAATTTTCTCCAATTTTCTGCAGTGGTAGGAAGCATTATCAAGAACAATGACTGACTTCTGTGGTATATTTGAAGTAATTTATTTATAAACCAATCCTCATACGTTTCTGAATCCATCTCATGATGAACATCGGCAGTGTTTTTCTTGCAAAGAAATGTATATTCAGCACCAGGAACAAACCCATTATCACTGCCTGCATGAACTAATGCAAAGCGAGGTCCTAGCCCGGTTGGTGATTTCAAACCAGTGCTTAGTCCTTGAATAAGAGCTTGTCGACTACTTTGAATAGCAGTATCTGTCCAAGTTTTATTTACCGTATGTCCTGTATTCACCCATGACTCATCAGTGTATATAATAGTTCGACCTGAAATATAAAATTACAGCCATGTCAAATAGCAAGAGGTAAATTTTACCTTCTTCTCTAAATTTCTTGATCTCTCGCAAGTATTTGTGCCTCCATCTAATAATCTCATCTCGCTCAATGAGTATACTTTTTAGTCCTACTTTTTAAATTCAAGCCCATATCGTGTAACAATCTATGAAAATTTGTTCGACTGAAGTTAGGGAGATCATCGTCAGCATTGACAGTAGTAAGAATTGTATTTAAAGTAGGTGGCATATTCTGTATAAAAATCCATGCACTTTACGTCGAATAGCTGCTTGCGTGTTCTCACCATATGTATGCAGTCGATCATTTACTTGTATGCCCTTCCTTTTTAGGTTTTTTGGACTTGATAATAAACCATTTTGTTGCTCCTGTTTTACATGATATATTGCACGGTCTGAGATGCCCAAAGCTTTACTTGCTTCTCGACGGCAGCACTCACATTCATTGATTTATTGAAATAATTGAAAACATTTGCAATCATACACTTCTCCTTACGGTTAAATTTGTCTCCTCTGCGCCGTTTTCTTCCTATAGGCTCCATTAATGTAGTGAAAACTGTAATTACATTTATATTCTGTTATAACATTTATAAAAATAAATAAAAATACCCATATTACCCTGTGCACGCTTGAAAAGATAGAAGTGTTCTGAAAAGAACAATTTGTACAACTATATAAGCAAATTAACAATTTAACGAAATATTTCAAAACAAGGACGATGACGATTGACAGTTGATGCTAATAGACAGATAGTATACAACTGTTGTCGACGCCGACAGCATATGTAAATAAGTTGCAACATAGCAACCGGTTGTAGAGATAGCGCTAATGTACAGCCGATCGGATGATTTGGCAACCATGAAACAAATTCCCATAAGACGTATACTGAATACGGAGGTTGGGACGATCTATAGTTCATTTATCTATTCTATCTCGCTTGCGTATAGGTATGATTCTAATTTATAGATGTAGCACTTGTCTTTACTTTATCGATGAAACAATGATATAACTACAAACATTCACGGTTTCATCTGTATATATATATATATAGGCACCTAATTTCTGCTTGCAAAAATAAAGAGTGGGTAGGGTGTAAGATTAGATATTTCTCAAATAAGTAAAAAAAAAAAAACAGGTAAATTACGTTTCAATAAATGATATGAATTTTGTTGTGATTTCAAATAAGATATTCAGGAAACGGGAAGCACCATTTTATTCTATAACAAACACTCAAAATCTCATTTTGTTGTATCCCTATCTTTGTTCTGCACATTATTGTACACACGAGGTTAGTGGAACATCTGTCTTACCGATATGTTATGACATTCATAACACCTTACTAGATGCGGCAATTTGTGACGCAGGGCTCTGTAAATTTGAATATTTGTTCAAATTATTTATTTTGTAAATATACTTGGAGTGCCAAAGCTATAGTTATAATGTTCTTAATTAGCTTGTTGTAATGCAAAAGTATATTGCCCAAAATTTCTAAAATCATAGTAACGTAGTATATCATACATACAATTTCTCCTATAAATTGCATTCATTATACAGGACACTTCACATAATTTGAATAAACTCGCAAAACAAAAACCCACTCACTATAAAGAAAAAAATTACGAAAAAGAGTCGCAAAGTTTTAAAGACGCTGACTGGCACTGGGTAATAAATCCAGTTTCGCTAGCTATTATTTTATAGCTTTATCGTGATTTCCACGTTGTTAATTTCTTACTCGTCGCAAAATAGGCTTTTCAAGTGCCAACTAAATTAAGTTCGATGCTTGTATATAATAAATAAGCGAGCTAAAAAATTCGAAAAGCGTTAGACAATCTTGAAATTTGTTATGCCATGGGAATAAATCCAAATTAGCGTTCGGTGGCCTGGCAAATATCCTTGCTATTTTGTAAAAGGACTGACCTATACATTCGCAAGTAATTGATTATAAATCGATATTCGTGATCTTACTCAGATTACATTTTCGACTGTCTATGTATTTTATAATTCTACAAAGGGTTTCTGGGAACACCGTTGCTAATTTCACAAGCAATTACATAAGTTTACATCTGGGATTTCAGTAACATGATACAGAGGTTAACTTTTATGGACGGTCGAGTGTTACCGGAAAATGAGCTGCTTCTTTGAGCCGCCAAGTTTACACCGGTATTGCTTCTTTGTTTATTAAAAAACTAGGGATAAACTACGATAAACGCGCTTTATCTGTACGGGTAAATCCAGGTTTTATTAGATATTTGGTAAAAATGTATCGAAATATGATAAGGTTATGTACCTACCTTACACAGTAATTTTAATCTTTTGATTATATATAAATAAAATATTTTTTGTTATTTGTAATGTATGTATTGATACGTTGAAAGTAGAATTAAAATTTTATTTCAATCTTCAATTTTGCTTATGCTTTTTCGAAATTCTTAAAATAGAAAGTTAGTTTACCCTATTAAGAAGTGTGCTAAATGCTAATTTTTATCTTAAAGGAACCATATTTCTTTTTATTATGGTTGAAGGGATAAGTTAATCTTGTTGTAAAAATGTCGCAACCTAGTAAAAATAAAATAAAAAGTTAAAGTCGGCACTAAATAAAAATAATTGTGCGTGATTATAATAATCTAAATGTAAATAAGTATAATGAAATTAAAAATTAAAATTGGATTTATACGGTAATCTTATTGTTACTGTCGGCATCTTTCCACGAATATTTCGGTACATTCTGCATAATACGTATTGCATTAACAAATAGTACAATGTATACATAAAGCTACAAATAACTACAAAACTATGTATTCACAATCCAAATATGATTTTGAATTATTCAAGCACAATGAGGAGGAAGTACCTATGAACCCGTCTTACTACAAATTACTCATCATAACTTTCTGCAACCAGACCTTCTAACGGAACTGACACTACGACCCTGAATATAATAAATTATGTTTTTATCACGTGATTTATCTACTGATATTGCATAAAATTATACGGAAAAAACTTAATAAAATAAAGACCCATAATGATTTCGTTGATTGCTTGAAAAGCGTGTAACTGTCCCGAAAACGAAAAATTTTACCCCACCTACTTATATGATAAAATTTAAAGTAAAACAAAATTTGCTACTAAATTTTAACCTTAAAAATACTAAACAGGTATCGCCAGATTTATAATATCGGTAATGCTAACATATGTATTCATATTAATATAATGAGATACTTGCCTAGATTATTTAAAATCCTATTAGTACTGATTGTTGATAACCACATTTTTTAACACATAAATATATAAACAAAACATAAACAAAGGAGATAATAGCACGATTCACAGATTACCACATACATTACGTTTAGAAAAGAACATTTTCTATCACTGTATACTGATGCTTAACAATAAAATTTAACGCCCCTCCAAGAAGCTCCTCCTGGGAAATCGGTACTGTATTTTCTTTGCCATATTGTCATCCCATAACCATTTCCTAATAGTTTCATAATGGAGCTATCTGGTAGAAACTGGATGTATTACTTTTGTTCCGCTGATATTTATGATAGGTCTACTGCACGTGTGATGGCACTGTAGGCAATCCATTTTTGACAAAAGCAAATCCATAGATAATATCTGAACCGATCAACGGTTTCATCATGTTTTCATCAAGGAACACAAATGACCAATCCTGTCAAGAAGTTCAATCTCAGGCGTCGTCATGTTTGTTCCTCATCTCATCAATATAGATCTCTTTGGATTAAATGATTTAATAAAATTTCATAAAAAAACGGTTAGGGTAACGCATTTGGAACGCATGCGAGTAGAATTTTATCGGCGCGCACGGAGTAGAATTAACCGAACACGAGCGTGCCCGAAGACGCGCTGAACCACTTATTATAGGCGCGACACTGACAAATATATGAAAGAGAACCAAAAACAATAACAGAGAAATCCCATTATTTATCCCTCAAACATTCATAAAGACTTTTAAAGGCACGTGAAGGAGCTAATTGCGGACACTTAATATAAGAAAGTTTGTTTTCCGAAGAGAAATATGTGCCAATAAACAATTTATATATTGTTATTTCTTGTATGTACAATGTCTACAGTTATAATATATTATACTATCCCCGAAACTAGAATAGATAGAACAAAGTATTAAAGAAAAAAAAATCTACAAAATTTTCTCAAGAACATGCGTATAAAATCTGGGACTTCTATTTACACACTTAAACGAACCACCCTCGCAACACCTAAGCGCAGAATCGAGCCTACGCTGTCGAAAAGTAAGGGTATTAGAAAAAAGTAATTGAAGATCGTCCCGACAGCGCACATATAAATTTTCAGAATTTCTTTCGCACTTCTAATCGAGCTAACCCCGAATACTTAAATGTAGAATCTATCCTCCCATCTCGAAAAGTAGAAGAGATACGAAAAAAATGTTAAAGGAGAAAGTTGTAGCAATTCGCCCCAAGAGCACACGTATAAAATCTCAGACTTCTATCTACACTCTAAGCAAACCACCCTCACAATCCCTAAGGGCAGAAAATTATAAGCGATAGAAAAAAAGGTTATAGGAAGAAGTAATTGGAAATTGTATCGACAGTGCACATATAAATTTTCAGAATTCTTCTCGCACCCATAAGCGAGCTAACCCCCAATATCTAAAGGTAGAATCTACATTCCGATCTCGGAAAGTGCATGAGATACGAAAAAATGTTAAAGGAAAAAATTGTAGCAAATCGCCCCAAAAGCACACGTATAAAATCTCAGACTTCTATCTGCGCCCGTAAGCTAACCATCCTCGCAATCCCTAAGGGCAGAATCAATTTTCTTGCCTGAAAGAGGTGCATATTAGGATGTGTTCATAAAGCATACAGTACTTCATTTACAAAATGAAAAATTAAACAATATATTAAAAAACAAGGAAATTGTGTTTGGAATGATAGGCTGTACATACGTAGTAACCACATCGACTTAGGGCTATAGCAATTTTTAAATCATTCCATTTTCACGTTCGTTAGTTTACTTAAAATGAATATAACAATTATGTCATGACGTTCATCTAAGAAGTCATTATTTCTTGACGAGAATGTTTGCTAGGAGCTATAATCATCACTGGAATATGAAGTCAAAAATAATATTCTTGCTATTATCACGAAATAATCATAGAAACAATCCGTTTAGTATAAAAGGAAAGAAGAGATGTAGCGACGTCTACTCGTTAAAAGAAATATAATAATTGCTACAACTATAACTCTATAATAAGAACAAATATCCAAATAATAAACTAGGTCTTACCAAGTATAACAAGTATAGGTAAATTCTGAGAAGGTATACTCAACTCATAATATTGATATTGCTTGCTGTTGTCTAAAGCTCTTAATATAAATAATTCTTTTGGCACTCAATCTTTCTCTGTGAATGAATTTCAATGGTACTACATAGAACATCAGCGTAATTCCATTACGATGTAGAGAGAATAATGGGTAGTGTGCACAGTACTGATATATTACACAAGTGAGTCGGCTCTTCTATTTATTTTTTGTCTTTCACTTGTCGGTGCTTGCTGGTTCGCCACGGCTTTGTCTTTCAACATTTTTTCGTATCTCCTATCCTTTCCAAATTCCGAGGGTAGATTTTACCTTTAGGTATTGGTGCTACGCTTAGAGGTGCTAACCACCTGAAAATGTATATGTGCGCTGTCGGCACGATTTCTAATTACTTCTTCCTGTAGTTTTTTTTCTATCACTTATAATTTTCGAGATCGGTGGATGGATTTTGCCCTTAGGAATTGTGAGGGGTGCAGATAGAAGTCTAAGATTTTGTACGTCTGCTTTTGGGGCGATTTGCTACAACTTTCTCTTTTAACATCTTTTCCTATCCTTTCTACTTTCCGAGATCGGACGCTAGATTCTACTTTTAGGTATTGGGGGTTGGCACGCTTAGGAGTGCAGTTAAGATTCTGAAATTTTGTATGTATGCTGTTGAGACGACTTTCAATTACTTCTTCCTATAAATATGGGCGGATTCTGCTCTTAGGGATTATGAGGGTGCAGACAGAAGTCTGAGATTTTATACGTGTGCTTTTCGGGCGATTTGCTACAACTTTCTTTAACATTTTTTCGTATCTCTTCTACTTTCGAGATCGGACGATAGTTCTACATTTAGGTATTGAGGTTAGTTCGATTAGGAATACGAGAAAAATTATGAAAATTTATACATGCGCCGTGGGGACGATTTTCAATTACTTCTTTCTATAACTTCTTTTCTATCACTTATACTTTTCGAGATCGTAGGCTGTATTCTGTCCTTAGGGATAGTGGGAGTAGTTCGCTTAAGGGTGTAGATAGAAGTCCGAGATTTAATTCGCATGTTCTAGGGACAATTTCCTACAATTTTTACCTTCAATATTATGTTCTATCTTGTCTAGTTTCGGGGATAGTATGATGTATTGCAACTGTAGGTATTGTATATACAAGAGATAGCAGTATATAAATTGTTTATTGACACATATTTTTCGGAAGATAGACTTTATTATGTTAAGTGTCCGAAATTAGCTTTATCACGTACTTTTAAAAGTGTGTGTGAATGTTTGAGGGTTAAATAATTAGATTTCTCTGTTATTGTTTTTCGTTCTCTTTAAAATATTTGTCAGCGTCGCGCCTATAGTAAGCAGTTCGCCGCGTCTTCGGTCACGCTCATGTTTGGTCTATTCTACTCCATGCTATCCTAACCAAGTTTTATCGTATGCGTTCTTAAAACCTATGCTATTTACAATTTGATGACCACCATAAGGTTGGCAGCGTTGGTCAGAAGCTGTCATAAGTGAAAAGTAACAAACAGTTACAATATGGTTACTATTTACAAGTAATCATCTGGTAATCATGCAAACCAGACAAGTGTCAAATTTAACATATTTTTATTCCTGAGTAACTGTAATCATTCCATGCGACCTAATGAATTATAACTGCGATATTTTAATATGGATATATTTGCGTTATTGCTTTTCTCAGCAGTGTCTATTTTATTTGGTATAATTTTAACACTTGTAATTCAGTATTATGTTCTACTTAAATATTTTAACAAGAATCCTGTTGTTGAAGCACCAAAGAAAATTAATGAGGAGGCCTACACTTTACCAGAGGTTGTATAAATATGCATATATAGTAATTAGACTAAAACGAACCATTTTATTGCAGGGGCTCAAACAAGAAATTGAAAATAGCGAGAAGGGATCTGATGGTAGTACATCGATAAGTCTGATGCTACAATTTTTATTTCATGAACTTAGACATTCTCAGTCTGTTAAACGTTGGTTATATAAGAAACTTACAATGGAATTTGATGAGCTATTAACTAAAACAACAATTGGAAAATTTTTTGAAGCTGTCAAGGTAAGATACTTTGATGTAAAAATTCGACTGTTCCTTTCATTGTACATATTTCAATTATAGCATTATGCTTGATGTGTAACCATGTTAAAATATTCCATATTATGTTATCCTAAAAATACCTAAATTATTCTTTTATCCCGCTTGAATATATATATACATATTTGTTATAGATTAGAGATATGAATTTGGGCACCCAATTTCCTCACATTAAAAATATTAATCTTGAAGACATCAAACTAGACAAAGATAATGGCCATATAGATACACTCAATATCTCTATCAATTTGGATTATACTGGAAACTTTTTGCTCTCTGTTGATGCAAAAATGAAATTTGGCAAAACAGCATACTTATCGATAAAAGGTAATTGATCTGCAAATGAATTATAGTAGTTGATTAAATCTAACTGGTATATTGTTCTTATTGAACACTACATCCATAATTTTCCTAGATTATGAAAAATCTTTAATTTCTGTTTTTTGTATTTGTATATTTACTTTAAAGTATCTTTTAAAGAATTTAAGTTTCCGGATTGAAACCATATCGCTGCTGCATGCAGCTGAGGGTGCAATGTCTGCAACTACGATGCGTTGCCCAGTACAGTGTAGTTAATCGAAATAAAAGAATTTACCTTCAATAATACAAGCACGGCAGTCATAATGCTTCCACACTTTCAAATCTATCTTTATTGTGTTACTTGTATTACAGATGAGGATACATTATGACTGCATTTTCTACATGACTACGTAAATTTATGCAATACTAATCCAGCATAAAGTTAACTGCAGATGGGGGATGAGACTGATACATATTTTATAATAATATTTCTGAACAGTACATACAGTATGTATCCACGTGTATAGTAATACATACATTTTACGGACGTATTCCATATTCTGCATTTTTTCACTTTAAAGATGTCTGTGTCATCCTCAAGGTAAATGCAATATCTTTATACATAAAATACGTTCTATAAACAGAATAAGCTCCTACTGTGAACCACAACCTGAGTTTTATACTTGATTATTGCTTTTAATACGGTTGAAAAACTAGCACTTTTATTCCTTAAAAATAATATGGTTTTCCTCGGACAAGGCCTTACGTATTTTCAGTTTATGTTAGATTTCTTATACCAGCATGCAATTATTTTTGTTATTGAAAGTTTTCGAAGTCAGTCCAAATGTAGTACCAGTTTTCTATAAATGTTGTCGATTTTTTTAACGAACCTTCATATATTTTATAAAGCAAATTTTAATGTCGGCTAATTTTTTGTTGTTGTGCAGAATATACAATACAGACTATTAAATACGAGAATGATAGTTTTAGGATTGCAAATGAACTGAGAAACAGTTAGGTTGCTTTTAACTGAAAAATTGAGTATGACGAAGATTTCTACGAAATTTGTACCTCGGATCTTGGCGGATGAACAGCATTGATAAAAAGCATCAGGGTATGCAGTGGAAATTCCGAGGTTCACCAGGTGCTAACACGCATGTTACGCTCACAATTTAAGGCTATGCTATTTCTTTGATCACCACCTCTTCGTCTCTTCATCCACTAAAAATTTATTGAACAGGGATAAGCGGTGCCAATCAACAATGCTATTTAGAGGTACTGAAAAGATTATAAGATTTTGGACACCCAAGTTGAGACTTGACAATACTAGTAATCGAAAATATCGAACATAAATAAAATTTCAATTTACACCCGAACATTTACCTAAACTTATTAAATTCGAACTGGTAAAAGAATATATAAATAAAATAAAACACTGTCAAAGACAAGCGACATTTAATAACTAAGTATGGCAAGTATTTCAATAAGTTGAACATTCAACAGTCAGTAGCTATAAAACTTATTATTGAGTGCTACATTTGAAATAGGTGAACTGGTAGAGATTTCTAGTAACGCTAGACATTTCAAAACATTTTAGCTTTTGCAGTTTCAGTTGGGATATTCTGTACAAATAGGTGTGTATTTGGGTTTTCAGTTTTTGAATAATACATTCATATTTATTAACAGAAAAAGCCGGAATTTAGAATAAAGAAGAATTTTTTACATCATAGTTTAAACG
This sequence comes from Trypoxylus dichotomus, assembly GCA_023509865.1. Classification (NCBI taxonomy): domain Eukaryota; kingdom Metazoa; phylum Arthropoda; class Insecta; order Coleoptera; family Scarabaeidae; genus Trypoxylus; species Trypoxylus dichotomus. The sequence continues at coordinate 30,670,117 of CM042079.1, forward strand.
TCTTCTCTCCAGAGTTAGTTATGAAACCCGCATTTGGTAACGCGCTAAGTTAAGTACCCATTTATTCTGGCGTGATCCATATACTCCGCGCAATAAAAAAATCTTAGATTTACGCTAAGCTTATGTACTACATTCCAAAGGTGTGTTAACTTTTCGTCACTTCTTCAATTTTGTAAACAGTTTCGTAGAGGTGCAAGGAACATTACATGAACCTAACTTAAAATTTCATGTGGATTCAAAGATGTAATAGTATGTAGAATATTTCATAATGAGCAATTTTCATTACTTTTTGACAATAAATCTACCAAATTTTTCCGATTCATACTTTTTCAGATATGCATTGTTGCAGTTGCCTGTGCAGTATGTCTGCTCCCTGTGTGATTTATTAACTTAGTAAGGCGACCATGAAACAGGTATGATTCAAATGTGCCTCGCATTGGTTAAATATAGTGTAATAACTTTTAAAAAACACTTAAATAATGAATATACTAATATATGTCCTTTCCGATTTTACCATTAGGATTTTTCTATCCGCAAGCTTTGACGACAGTAGCTTCACCTTAAAATAAGAAAATTCAATGTATGATTAATAATTTGTAAGTAACTGAAATTATAGAATGTTTTTTGACCATAGTGATATGTATTTATAACTATTTATATATAGTCGTAACGCTTGTCGGATTCAGCCGTGTCGGTAAGTTTTCTGTGCTCGATGTTCCGCGAACAACTGCGGTTGTGTGCTTCACTTATTCGAAGCCTGCTTGGTGTATAGTAGCCATAGCAATACCAGATGTATGGCTGGGAACATTATCCTGATGGAACAGCACACCATGCCTTAACTTTCTTCATTCCTCATTAATAGCGTGTCGCAATTTAGAAATCAATTGCGCGTAGTAGGCCCTCGTAATGCTCTGTCCCTTTTGCAAATAGTCAGTCAGCATGATTCCTTGTGCATCCCAGAACACAGATAGCAAAACCTTTCCAGCAGACGGCACCACCTTAAATTGGAGTGGAGGAGGAGAACCGTGATGTTTCCACTCTCTACTTTGCATTTTGGTCTCGGGATCATAGTGGTGCACCCATAACTCATCCATAGTCACACACCTACTAAGAAAGTTCTCTTTGTTTGCTTGGTATCTTTCCAAAAGACGCTTATAAATCAACACCTGATTTGTTTTTCGATCAGTGGTTAACATTCGGAGCACTCATCTTGCACTCATCGTTTTCATATTTAATTCTTTAGTCAGTATGTTGTGTACCACATGATATGGTAAGCCACTATCTTGCACAATATCCCTGATGCGTACTCATCGGTTTTGCCGTACGATATCGTGTACCATTTAATGTTTTTGTCTGTTGTTACTGTTATGAGAGGATCACCGGCATGTTGGTTTTCACAGGATGTTCTACCGCATTTAAAATCTCGACACCAGCATTTGACTATATCATAAAAAACTGCACTCACCAATAGTTGCCATAATGTCTTTATGAATTTGAGTTGTCGTCATACCCTTTTTCTGGAGGTATTTTATTACGGCTCTTTGTTCTACAGGATCCATTTTTATGAACAATCATGACACACAATTCAAGAATTAGTCACAGCAGAAGACACTTTGAGATACAAACTTGATATTATGCAAAGAACCAATTAGAAGTAGGTGAGGGGCGGAACATGAAGATCCACCCTCTAGATATTTTTTTTTCTTTTTGTTCCTGGCCTTGACAAATAGTCATTTAGCAATTGTCCAGAAGAAGGTAAGTGACATCTGGTCGAAAACGGTCCCTTTCGGGACCAACAGCACACACGGCCAGAGACCCGGGAATATTATTCCACATACCACGAAAACATCTGCCACAACACACACACACATATATATATATATATATATATATATATATATACACAGTAGACGCTCGATTACAAAAAATAGGACATTATTTTTCAAAGTAATATAAAATTTATTTCTTTCTATATTTTTTATATTTTCTTTTATGCGATTTCTTTATAAATAAAATAAGGCTCGCTAATGTAAACTTTCAGTAATGTGAACAGTGCTTGGCTGATATCGTTCATATAATCGAGCGTCTACAGTATATATATATATATATGTGTGTGTGTATATAAAAATTGATTTTACAACAAAAATATAAAACTAAATAAACCAATTATCTATATTGTATATGAAATAATATTCCCAGGTTTCTGGCCGCGTGTGCTGGTGGTCCTGAAAGGGACCGTTTTGACTAGGTCGACGTTTCGGAGATGAGCAGTTCATCTCCAATCGCTAGTCGAACGAGAGCGTCCACAGGATGAGAGATCACGTCGAAACGTCGACCCTTTCGGGACCAGCAGCATACGCGGTCATATTTTTGTTGTAAAAATGTAGATAATTGGCATTGACTGTATCTTTTCCTATGGTGTAAGGCGCCACTGGATGGCACTGCATATTATTGATATAGCTATAAATTTAGGTAGAGGAGAGGTTATATGAAAAGGAACAGAAAAAAGAATCAAATATATAACTCTACGAGAATACAAGTTACACAGAATCCGTTTTATTAACACATGGGCTGAAAAGTCCCGAGCCTAACACATTGATGACGCTAGTTTTATCGCAGTCACCTTTCTCTCAGTTAGTACTAACCTTCAAAAGGCAGCTGTTAAAATTTCATGATATTCTATTCATTAGTTTGTGAGTTATTGTGCTGAGAGTCACGCTACTTTTGTTATTTTCAATACAATGGATCAAAAACAATTTCGTGTTTTAATTTTACACTGCTTCTTGATGGGAAAAAATACCGTTCAAGCGAAGCAATGGCTTGAAAAGTGTTATGGGGACTCCGCTCCATCAGAAACAACAATAAAACGTTGGTTTGCTGATTTCAAACGTGATCGTAGAAACACCGATGATGCAGAACGCAGTGGACGTCCAAATGAGGCAGTAACACCAGAAAACATCAAAAAAATCCGCAAAATCGTTTTGAATGATCGAAAAGTGAAGTTGCGTGAGTTAGCTGACGTCGTAAAGATATCAAAAGAACGTATTGGCTTTATATTGCATGAGCATTTGACTATGAGAAAGCTCTGCTCAAAGTGGGTGCCGCGTTTGCTCACTGTTGACCAAAAACAAGAACGTGTTGATTATTCTGAGCAGTGTTTGGCCATGTTTAAACGTAACAAACCGGAATTTTCGCGTCGATGTGTGACAATGGATGAAACATGGATCCATCACTTCACTCCGGAATCATAACGATCGTCATCTGAGTGGACAGCAACTGGTGAACCTCGTCCAAAGCGCCCGAAAGCACAACAATAGGCTGGAAAGGTTATGGCCTCGGTATTTTGGGATGTGCACGGTGTAATATTCATCAACTATCTTGAGAAAGGAAATACCATCAATAGTGAATAATATATAGCGTTATTGGAGCGTTTGAAGGCCGAAATTGCAAAGAAACGACGGCATATGGCAAAGAAAAAATTTGTTTCATCAAGACAACGCACCGTGTCACAAGTCAATCAAAACAATGGCAAAACTACATGAATTGAAATTCGAATTGCTCCCACATCCACCGTATTCGCCAGATTTGGCTCCCAGCGACTATTGGCTGTTCGCAGACCCCAAAAAAATGCTCGCTGGTAAGAAACTTCGCACGAATGAGGAGGTTATCGCTGAAACTGAGGCAAAAGATAAATCGTTCTACAAAAGTGTTATTGAAATGTTAGAGCGGCGCTGGAATGATTGCGTTGCTCTTGATGGAGATTACGTTGATGAATAAAGTTAATTTTGAACCAAAAAAACCGTGTTTTCTTTGTTAGGCCCGGGACTTTTCAGCCCATGTGTCAGCTTACTGTTACATCAGAATATTAACAGTTTATAGAATTGCCCTTTTCTATTTTGTTATTTTTTTTATGCAAAATAATTTACGAAAGTACGCAACAAATTAACCCAAATCAAACATTTTGCTTTTATAGTATATACTCCATTCTTTTTTACTTATATAAAATATATAAATTATTATTTGTGATTATAATATGTTTTGGTTAGTTGCAGTGTTATGCCATGAAAAGGATATCTATATAGTTGAAGAAGATAGTGTCCGTTTCATTAATTTATTTTTGTTTTGCGTTCGGAAAGTGTTTTTATCGCGAGAAATTAGGGAAATCTAAATCAGTATGTAAAATAATAAGAAGCGTAAGAGAGATTATTTTGATGTAATGCTATTGTTACTAATATGAACATGATTTTTAATTTTGTATGTTAGCTTATATTTAATTGATCTTTTAAAAATAAATAAAGCGGTTTATTGAAAGTGATAATAACAGTATTTTATGTTTTTAGCTGCAATATTGATAAAAATCAGTTAAAATAAATGGAGTGCTGTTACATTTAAGTTAAACAATGTTAATGAAAGTTAATTTTTGTTAGTTCTAAGATAAATCTTTCATTGCATAGTGCCTCTTCCCTCCTATTCTTTAGTTCTATTACTGAGTCACAAATGGCTCCACCGCTTTCTACCTAGACGTCTTTGGATGCCTTTTTGTGTGATATGATTTCTAGCGAAAATATTATTATAGTAGAGGTCGGTTGGTATGATTGTTTTGGTTCTTAACCTTTTTTTTTCTTATTATATTATCGGTATAATAATCAAAGAAAAGTTATGTACTACCTATGCTGACACGTTTCATAAATGATATCTACGATCACACTAAGTAATGTCTACTGTACGTAGTTTATGCAATTGTAGTAACTCAAGAGTGACAAATGTTGCTTTGTATTTATAGTTAAGAAAATCAATGGAAGTGCAAGATTGCAATTTACAAGAGTCCCTTACACACATTGGTCATTTAGTTTCTACAGTGAACCTTTAATGGAGCTGGCTGTTGAATCTCATTTCCAGGGTAGACAATTACAATCAAACATTACAAACTTAATAGTAAATCAAATCAAGAAAGCCATCAAAAGAAAACATACACTTCCTAATTATAAAATAAGGTAATATTTTTGTCTAAGCGTCCATAAAATAAAATTAAATCGTATTGTTACAGGTATAAGCCATTCTTTGTAAAAACAGATCCTGGGCAGTTAGACTCAGATGATAGCGAAATTTTACCGCAAGGACAGTTAGAAGTCACTTGCATAGAAGTATCCAGATTATCAACTTCCGAAGGCATACTAAATATTTATTGCACATTTACAATAGGTATCCCTTTGTCACTGTTGGTATGAAATTAGAAATATAGCTTGCGCATACTTTTTTAGACCAACTAGCGTTTATTAGTATTTATACTAGAGACGATACTGTCTACTTGATGCTCGAGGTGACACTTACGAAAGTACGACAGCAACATTTAGGAGTAGTTTTTAAACAGGATCAAACCTGTGTTACTGTAGATAACATAACACCACAAACACCAGCTGCACAGGCAGGTCTTAAACTCGGTGATACAATTTTAGCAGTGGAAAACAGAAATGTCACAAACGTTACGCAAGTTTCGAAAATTATAAAATCCATTTCAGGCGTAAATGTAACGTTACGAATAGAAAGAATTGCTAGCGATTATATTTTCAAATCAAAATACTCGGAAAAGACTGAATTGAGAACCCCAACTACAAACACTATTAGTATTGAATACTGCGAACTTAGCAATGGTGAACCAGATGGTACTGGTGATAGCATCGGCGATACTTTGGAGTCATCTAAAAAATTGAAGAGCCTTGCAAATATCGAAAAAATTAGAAGTGACAAGGTTCCTAAAGTAATCTCAGCTAGTAATGAAAACATGTCTAAATTTGCACAAACTATAGGTAGTTTTAGTTTAAGAAAACGAAAACAATCTGTGGAAAGAACTTCAAATGAAAGCAGTACTAGAAGCACGCCGACTGCATCTAGTCCAGGCACACCCCAGCACGGTTTTAAGCAACACTTGATTCTGCCTTCTAATATTATGGCAAAGAAACATTCCATATCTGAAGTACCTGAAATAGTTAGAACCGATCTAGAGACACAAGATGTAGAAGTGCTTACTTCGATTATTGAATGTCATAGAGGGAAAGAGGTTTCTATAAGTTCAATTATGTCCTTTAATGACGAATACGTGTTTAATTTAAAAGAAAGCTATAAGTATTTAAATGTTAATGTATGGGGAACAACTTCTGCAGGAAAAGATTTACTGCTTGGTTATACAAATATTCCTTTAACAGAAATTTTAAGTGAATGCTGCGGTTCTATGCTGGGACATTATATTAGAACCTATTCGTTTTTACCACCTAATAATTCGCCACCAAATAAGTAAGCACTTTCTACCAAAGTATAATAATAACAATATTTACTGTTCTGAATTTATATTACTTTGATGCTTGTTATAGTCAAACACACCCATTAATGTCACATTCTGGTTTTGAACATGTATTTTGTTATGGCGATATTCTTTTATCATTTGTTTGGAATCATGACGATGAAATTATAGAAGTGAAGCGGAAGAATCCTATAAATAATGTTGACACGGAAACAAAATCTTTGGCTGTACCTGTTGTGGTCAAACATGACTTTGTGCGAACACAATTTCACCGGACAACCCATTGCGATTTTTGCACAAAAAAGGTAGTGTAAGCATTTGTACATTAAACAAATTTAATTATATAAATTTAAAGTTTTAAAAGCTTTGGGATGAAAATTAGTGTTCGTAATAACAAAATTATCTATATATAAATAATAAAGTACAACATATTTTAATAGTTTTATACAATCGCTCACTGCAAAGAGAATATTAAAGTGCTTCAGAATGCCTATATGGGTAGGTTTTTAGTGATTACCTGAATATTTAATTTAAGGAAATTGATAAAAATACAAACTGTTAATATCTTTTGCTGCTCTAGACTTTACTGTTTTAATATTTTACCGTAGTTAGGCGTTTTCCACTATTTATTTCTTTGGCTGCGTTTCCTTAGTCACAAATTTTAGTTATTACTACTCGAGTTAAATACGGTTTGCAATGGAAATGAATAATATTCAATAACAGAGAGGTGGTGTTCATTATAAGCCTTTACTATTCAAGCTGCATATTTTTAGTACTGATTCTATTAAAACTTTAGCACAAAAATCTAAAGTGTTAATAACATTTTCTTGTTTTAAATATTATGTATAAGGTAACGTAATACTTTTTATTAACAGATTTGGTTAAAAGATGCTGTTCAGTGTCGGCAGTGCGGTTTATGTTGTCATAAGAAATGCATATCAAAGTGCCAAGTAAGTACTGAATGTGTGCCAATAGAGACCACACATCTCAAAGAAGAAAATGTGGAAATGGTACAACCTGATATCAATATAAACGATACCGTTGATGATACAAGTATAGAAAATGATAGTGGTTTGGATCAAAAACAATATATTTCATTGAAGAGGGTTAATAGTGTTAATAATTTGACCATTCCTGGTAAGTTATTGTTTCATTTTCAACATATTTCTATTAACTAGGGCAGTTCGCATTCTTGTTCATTAAATAAATTTGTTACTTTATTATGTAAATTTAATGTAAATATTATCGTAATTGTTTTGCGTTTTGTTACAGTAACTATTTATTCATAATTACACAAAATTGTTCTAAAACTTGTAATGTTCAATTAACATTATTATTTTTGATAAACAGTATTAACGCTTTCAGTTCGTTATCGTTATTTCCAATTTTACTTGTTTCCAAGTTCTTTAAACTATAAACATACACAAGTTGAGTCCGTCAAAAACTAGCGTCTTTGCTTTATCGTTCCGTGGTCATTTGTTCATTAGTTTTGTGGCTGTAAGGGAACATTTGCTGCACGCATTACTTTTCTTATTTAATCAAAAGAAAAAGGCTGTTGAAAGTCATCGTTTGCTGGTAGAAACATATGGACCTGAAAAATGAAACTAATAGTTCAAATACATATTAGAGAAACATATACAATAAATAGTAATCCATGTTTTTACCCCAACTGCCTGCGCTTGTGACTCCATCTGGTTTGTCGTTCGATGGAGACCATTATTGTTTAGCACAAGAATTACCCTAAATACTCCTTGAAGCATTGCAAAAATTATTTACAACGGAAAGGACAGAATAAAGTCGTCAAAAATGTGATTTGGCTGCCACAATCATTGACCCTCAGTTCTTCATACAAATTGTGGAACGAATTCGACCGAAAAGTACGTTGACGGAGTACAAGTTTTGGAGAGTATTTATGAGAATATCCTCAGTCGAAAAAAATTTACGCAGAATATTTAAGAAAATGAGTAAAAGGGATTCTAAAGTTATGGGAAACACAGAGGTGAATTTTCCAATCAAACCACCATTTATTGGTATGCGTATAGGTTATTTTTTTTATAATATAATCTCATTAGTTTTAATATTATGAAATAATATACATGTTTTTTCTTACAAAAAATATGTTTTCCTTTTAACTAACTATAGATTTTTCAAGGCGATCTTAAATTGATGAGCGGTAGTGTATCTTCTTAAGCCGTTTAGTAAACGGCATGTATGCCCATATAAGCTGAGGGACCGAATAGATAAATAGATTAGGTAGTACGACAACTTATTATACGGAGTGTCTTAAAACTGGATAATTATTGCTAATTCCCAAATAAAAACCATTAAAAAAATATTTGCAAATTTATTTTGTCTTATAGTATTTAATAATATTCTTTTGAGAAGTGAAAACATAATTGCTGTGAATCCATAGTCAATGCAATTGTTTTAATAAGCAAGTATTTGACGTGTCATCAGCATCACTCCGCAGTTGTCTCTAACATATATTGTGTTACCGTGTTATTCTCTCCTCTTAGTGATTTATTATAGTTAGTTTTCTTTCAGCATATTAGAGTTTGTTTCTTTTTTGGATGTGTTTTATAAGTTGTTTTTCTATATCATTACCTTTAAATTCGGTTGATTTCTACTTATGAAGACACAAAAAATACTTGCTTTATGTCGGAGACAAATTGAAGTACTGTATAAGGTTTACAACAACGTATTAAAATAACAGTCGTAGTAATACAACGCGACATGTGAGCCTATTAGTATATATATGATTGCGACCAGAGGCGTGAGAATGTGAGCACATTGTAATACAGACGACTATCAAACTAAGTGAAGCAGGGCGAGTAAATGTGTCTCAGAGATTCAATAACAGTACGTAATCAGCTCACATGGAATTTACTATTGTAAAACCAAACTAAAAAATAACATGTTAAATAATGCGATGGTTTTTAGATGTATTACATTTTAGCTCGCCTATTTTAAATTATCCTTGTTACCCTTGTAAGAGACGGTAAATACTACCACAAACTATATCAGTTATTTAAAAGTTTTGGTTAGACGAGAGCATTGTATTGTATTGTATGTGGTATTATCAGTTTTCATATTTTTTCGCATGTTATTTTTAATTGGTAACACTCTATACTGATGGTTTGCTAAGTATTACTCTGCGGACGTCTGAGTCCTAGAAATTTATGTATATGGTTTTGTATTACTTTGTCCGTTAAATGGTTTTATTATATTATATACCAGTGCCTTTAAAAGATTTGAATAAAACGACCACGCGTAATGTCTTAGTTACTATTGAGGTTCTGTAAATATTTCTTTTGAAATGCATAACCTCCATTTAGGCTTTACTAAACTCATATAAATAGGGTTTAAAAGCATTGCACTCCATCGCTAGTCTATTTTTATGGATTTTTTATGGTCTCAATAATTAACTTAAGTCATTTTATAATATGAAAGGTCCTCCTTATATATTAAAATCGTTGGCGTTCGCTTATAAGTTCAGAAAAGACGATATCTTGATAACCTAAAAGTGAACGTGCGTGATATTTAATATAATTTAGTTATATATTATTTCTTTTTGTGTCTTTAACCACTCGATAAATGAATCCATGTTGTTTGGTAATGTAAAGCGTCTGTTGTGTAAAAATTGGAGCATACTTTGCATTCCTTAATAGCCTTGCACTCGTCACTACCCGATAATGACAATTGCGTCGTTGTGGTTTATTTTTCGCATTAAGTTTAAGTGCCCTGCAGATAAAATTTGAATATTTTTTAATAAAAGGATTAACTCTTACTACTACTACTACTACTACTACTACTACCAAATCATGAGGAGGATAACTCATTGGATAGAAATGCATGGTTTGAGTCTAGCACTTAACAAAATTGAGGTCGTCATTGTATCTAAGAAGCAGATAGACACAATCCTACCCCTGCGCGTGGGGGATGTGGAAGTCACCACCAGCCCAACAGTTAGATACCTTAGAGTAATGATTGATACCAAAATGACCTTTCGTCACCAGATTTTACATAGTGCCGGTAAGGCGGCGAAGATGGTTGCGAACTTGACTAGGCTGATGGCTAATGTTTGTGGTCCTCGGCCAAAGAAGCGGAGGTTATTGATGTCGACAGTTCAGTCGGTCTTACTGTACGGCTCCGAGGTGTGGGCGGACGCGCTGAGCAAGCAGATGTATCGTAAGAGGCTAGCCCAGGTGCTGCACTGAGAGCTGCCTCGGCGTACCGCACTGTGTCGGGACCGGTGCTCCTAGTAGTAGCGGGAGTCATCCCAGTGTCGCTTCTTGCTCAGGAAAGGAAGCGCGTATATATGAGGAGACGTGCAGGTGAAGAACAAGTCGCCAACAAAATAGACGCCACATTAGAAGCATGGCAACGACTTTGGGAGACGGACGGAAGAGGGCGCTGGATTGAAATTAGAAATTAGAAATATAGTATGGATTGACACCATTATAACCAAGATATCAGAGAATGAAAATTGCTGGATAAGTTTAACGCAATATGTTCAATATGTCCTGCGCACCAAGAAAGGCGATCTGGACCGCAACATGGAAAGAGAATTGCTATAATTCGAAAGTCCAGTGGAGTGTGGCCTTTGTACAGCAAACTACATATACACAGTCCGAAGTAAAGTGATTAACGGTTCGAACTGGTGTCTAAGAGAAGAAGGGGTATTTTGGCTAGTAGTGCTCCATCAAAGGGAGTTCGGCATAACTACTATTGATGGATATGGTTACTATTATTATTATTGTTATTGTTATTATTATTAGTTTCGCGGTATGTGCAATATGTACTGCGCAAAAAGAAGGGCGACTTGAATTGCAACATGGAAAGAGAATTGCTATAATTCCAAACCACAATGGACCGTGGCCTTTGTACAGCCAACTGCATAGACCCAGCCCGGAGTAATGTGATAAACGGTTCCGGACTGGTGCCTAGGAGAAGAGGAGGTGTTTTAGCTGGTAGTCCTCCTTCAGAGGGAGTCCAACACAACTAGTATAGATGGATATGCTAGTATGCATCAATGCATTTCACCTCCGCAAAAAAAAAATTGTACTAGTTGTAACAGTATTACAGTTTAACAAATTTATACTTCGGCGGAGTGTATGTTTTTAAATTGTTTTTGGTGAACTTTCCTAGCGTCGATATTAATGATATGGAATATTATTTATAATTGCCACAATTACTAGGTATCTGAAAGTTATTTAATTTTTTTAGGATGCCATGTTTCGACAAGTCAGTCTCGTAGTTTGCCACCCTCTCCTCAACATACAAGTCGTAAACAGTCGATTGCTGAAGCAAATCCTTTTATTTTATGCCCTACTGCCCTAGATGATGTTCAAAAGAATCCTAACGATGCGTTAGATTGCATCTCTCGGCTATTAGAACATATAATGGTATGTCCTTCGGATGAATCATTAATGGATACTGCTAAAGAATCAGGAAAACAATTATACGCGAGTGTGGCAACAGAAGATAAAGTGGAGAAAATCAATATAATGGTACGTTTTATTTCCAACACAACCATGTGCTATTTCCGAAAAAGGCTACGTTGCCAAATGGGAGGAACTATGATTTGCGTTAGGATAGTTAACAAACGCGCGTAAAGCCCTAAATGTCTTCCTTATATGTATATTCAAGCATGCGCAACACAACAATAGCACTATTTTGTTTTGTTATTTTTCGCGTACATGTGCATTTAATATCTATTTGAAATGATTGACAAAAATATGTAGAAACTTCTTTAAAACGTTTAGAGTTAATATCAAATTTGCATATTTCAACAGTTCAACATTTATTGATATTCCCACATATAGGATTTTCATCGAATGAAGCAGTGCATATCATTAACAGAACTTTCAAATAATATAATGCAGTTAATTTTGCATTCGTAGCTAGAAATGCTAGCATTAAATTCTAGTTGTATTGGCTGCATTGAAAGTGATTTGGGCTACGTTGAGTCATTGTGTCTAAATTGACATTTATATATTCACTTGCGCAACATAACATAAACGTGGTTAAATAATATAATAATAATAAATAATAATAACGTCCTGTTTTTGATAAACCCAGGCTCAAAAGAAGAATTAGTTGTGAGACTTCAGCGGGGTATGACTGATAAATAGGTTTTGCAAACGCATAGTTTGTATTTGTAAATCTCTTTAAGGCATTGTAAAAGGCTGTAGGATAGCGAGAGCCGGCTCATTCCAACTGGACGAGGTCGGTGAATAAGAAAGCGTTCGTTACTCTAGACATAGACGTAATACAAGATTTGCGATATGCAAATAATCGACAATAATTACAAAATAAAGTAGTTTGGTTATACGCAATTACTAAACAAACTAAATATTCAATCGTTTAGTAAAATACACTTTTAAATCTTTCTAGAATTTACTAGAACACTTTCAACATTTACTTATAAATTTAGGTGGGGTGATTATGTACGCCACTGGCACTCTTGGAGTTTGACGCTACTTTTGGACTATTGCACGTTCCCTATTCTCGCCATGTTACGGCGATTAACCTGTATATATACTTATTTTATTTTGGAAACGCCACCAGTTAATTAACAATCAACTAGGATCAAATTAGACATGGCTTTTCGTGGTCATGTGATTTCAAGATTGTTGATGATTTATGTTTTGTTATACAGATGACGGAGCTGAAGAAAATATTCGATAATGTGACAAGTGAACATATTGATCTTTCGAAAAAATTGAATGTGGAGGAATCTGAGATGGAAAAAGCAAGATTAGCATTCTTGATGGGTAAAGCAGATGCAAAAATGCACGCCATATCTGCCCTTATGCTACATTATTGTTCAGGCTTACAACAAACGCAAGAAAAGATTGTGTAGTTTAAATGTTACTATGAATTGATATAGAAGCTCTTTTTAAATGATTTTATAGAGAGACGTTTGTATTTTTAGAATTATTTATTAATTTTCAATTCATTTCATGCGTCCCACATAAGTTTGAGACGATATTAGATACCTAATTAAGGCTTTGTAGTTGCACAGTAATATCCTATTGACAAAGCACCATAAGGTAGCACAGTATTATATGTAGTTTGGTATGAATACTCTAGTCAATTACTTAATTCTTACAAATAATTATTTGTTTACTTTTACTTTTTTACTTTTTTGTCAAATTGTTCTATTGTGATACAATAAATCTTAGTTGCTAAAACTGTTTTTTAATACATGACAGCATGATAAAAACTATTGAAGTGAAAAACGCTTTTCAATGCTTAACTAAATATAGGACAAGAAGCATTCTGTTTAATGTTAGAAGATTATAATGAATATTTTATTAGCGGCATGTACAATATTTGAAATAGATATTTGTAGTATCGGCGTATAAACAAGATTTATAAAAGACTGGTGCTCTACGTTTCAGAATTTGACTAGCTAAGTTTATTTGCGGACGCAAATTTCTCTGCCAGTGAGTAATTTTAGGTCACGGAAGTAATAAGCATATAAACAGACGACATTTTTCTTTAATATTGACTTAATACTTTTGCTGTATTTTTTTTTGCTAGGATTCATCGTAATTTTTAACTCCGAGTTAGTACACGGGGTAACGTGTAGATATTCTGGATATTCTAGAAAATATTCCATCATTTGAGACTAGTTATAAATTGGAGTTGGTGGATAATTTCTAGAATACACTTATATCAGCTAATGTGTGGAGTTCTTTTTTATCGCATAGTTTTTATTGCCAGCAACACATATATGATTTGTGGCAATCGGTTGGATGTAGCACTAGTTGACTCAAGATTAATTGTAGAGCATAAATACTTTTTCGCCATTTACATTTCAAAACACGTAGCAGTCATATCTTCTAGTTGCATTCCATTAATTTATTATAAAACTAATCCAGACCTAGGATAAAGATTAGAATACGTCCTTTGTCCTTATCTTAACTGGAATAAATACGTTGTGTATGTTCGAAAAGTATGTTATTTGATGCTAACATAGATTATACAAAAAAAAAATTATATATAAAGTAATAATTTAAAGTTCACTACTTACTTTCTGTCGTCCTCATGTTTTTAATACAACCTACAAACTCAGAAGATCACACGCTGTGTTCGTATTATCAACAAAGAAAGTAAGCGTCAGTAACCCATGTAATTCCTGCACTGGAACGAGTTGTCCCATGACTCGGATTCCATAAGCTCGATATCCTCTAATTCGATAGTGTCGGGGGTCTGTAAGAGCCACTCGATGTCAAACTCGAAGTGTTTTATTCGATAGATATTCGTAGTTTTGAAACGACAACATTCTTTACCTTAAGTAACTTTAATCTAAATTAGTATTTTTTAGTGCAATGTACGAGTTGCAGATAACATTTGAACTCAAGGAAATTCACTGATTATGAGAAAATATCTTAAATTATATGGATGAACATAAAGAATTCGCTAGCGGAAAATTTACATTGAGTGGACGCGAGAATTAAAGTAAATATAATATAATTTAATAATTAAAATAATAATTGAATAATGCTATTGGCGGTAGAGAAATATCTATCGCGAAAAGTGGCAAAAAATAAGTAGAAGCTAATATTTGTAAATGTGCATCAGTATTTGCTAACGAAAATAGTTTAGTATTGAGTGGATCTTACTACTACTTCACTAAAACGCAAAAGCTCTGATTTAGCAGTTATTCAACTTAAATATATTATACTATATCTCAGCACATATCTAACACTGCATCTTCGTAAGGTACATCAAAAACATATTTTTAAAAACACAATACTTCTTTCAAATTAAAAAACGTGAAACCCCTAAAACTTGTATTTAAAATGTTAATGTTGGTATGACAAATTACATGAACGTTTAAAGAATGACATTAACTTCAATTAGTAAAGTTATGGTCATCTATTACGAATTTACTATGAAATTGGCAAGTATCTTTGTTACTCAAAACAATTCTGTAACCCTTTCTTTTCTACGTTCCTACGTTAATATTGATTAATGCGATCCTGCAACTGGCTTCTCTATAGAACTAATTGTCGATTATTTTTCGCATTGGCTTCAAGTTCAATGAAAAATGGGCAATACCTTTCATAACTGTAATTTTTAAATAACCCACATTTTTGAGATCTTTTGAGCTAGAATTTACAATTATTGGAATCGGTTATATACTTGCCGCCAAAATTATGTGACTTCCTATTCCAAAAGCTTACGAAATCGCTCTTACTTTCGAGTTCGAATAAAGTATCGTGTCGAGTAAGAGCTTCGTGTCGAGCTTGGGGAATCTGGTCTCTGTTTTAATGTTTATACGACTGAGAGCAAATTCATAATTTACAAAAACTCAGGAGTTACAAATATCAAAACATGTACTTGTTTTATAATCATTTATTTATGATTTTCATTAAAAAATGGGCTTTTAAGCAATGATATTATTTAACACTAATGCAAAGACTAACTGATATAGATAAGTACATAAGTTTTTAATAACATAATTTACGAAAAGGATGTACAAACTTTTATATAACATTTTTACCAATTTCAAAAATGCTGCTGGTAGATTTCTTAACGACTACAGATAAATTATGTACCTAATTATATAACACGATAATACTTTTTATTTTTATTAACAGAGTATAACACAGCATCATTCTTGAAATATATGTAGGTCAAAATACATTTATAGATATACCTAGAATACTCAATCATATATATCATTATGTGATATATTTAATTTAAGGTATGTATGTATATATTTATATGTACAGATGCTGAATTATATAAAATTTGGACATTTTCAATATTATTATATCACTATCACTAATTATAATAAAGACTGTAAAACTACTAACTAAAGAACACAGCATCATTGATATATCTGTAAATGTATTTGTCCGCATGCCTGCTTCGCAAAGCCACACAGACATTTTTAAGTACACATTCACGGGTATAATACGCATTCGTACCAACCTAAGCTACTTTTAGAGTTATGTTGAATACAAGACCCGCATTTTTGTTCAATTGGCAGAGATAGTAATTATAATAAAATAGATGGGGTAGGGGGTATATGGAAGCCAACCACGGTTTTAAGGAAGGGCTCCACAAATTACTAAAGTTTGTCTTTAAGACAATACAAGTTACTGTTGTGTGATAACTAGTACCACGTAAACAGGATATTATTTAACTATTTAGTACTAATAATAATGCATAAGTTCTATTTTATAACAGTTTATGTATGAAACAGTTAAGAAAATTAAATTATTTTAAGCAAAATACGAAAAAAGATTTCTCTGACATTTGCTTGTATTTAGTTCATGTATTTCCAGAAAAATAAAACTCATGCATTGTACTATACCGTTTGTAATATCGTCTACACTCAGCATAGTTTACGTAAACATGAATTAGGTATATAAAAAATTACGATTACAAGTTTTTTTCATTAATTTATTATACTTATTGTATTTCTTAATTTACCGAAATACACGCTAGACTCGTGAGTATCGGAGACGTAAGTGCATTTAATGGTTCTTTGCGTAAACTTCGGTATAGAGTTATAAGGCATCCTTTTGTTAGTAACCTATGTAAAGCTACCTTGTAGACTTCTCCGCGACATCTTGTTTTCTTTTCTTTTTTGGTCAAAAAAATCGCGGTGGTAGAATTCCATAAAGTAGGTTTTCAAAACATTTTTTAAAACGCAACTTTAACAAGGAAAGTTCCTAAAACAGAGAGGAATCACGAACAAAGGCCGATTCCTGTACGATATTCCACGTCCACAGACCACAGAGCTCATATCACAGAAAAACTAATTATATATATATATGTATATATTTTGTAACATTAAACAAATCATATCTAATTTCATTTTGTTGTGATAATATTATATACATAAAGTAATCCAAGAAATATTCGTATTCTGTCAACTATTTTTCATTATGTAATAAGAAAAAAGTTCTATTTACTCGCTCAAATTTCACTTTTCTCGTAAATTTTGTGTTTGTAAAGCACTTTAGGGAAGAATTTACAATTATATATCAGAGTAATAATGGTATTGGTATAAATTACACTTATGTAAAATTTAAATAATAATTTAATCCTATTTTTGTATTTTATATCTCAATTTCATTCGCAAATATTAACACATATGTATATATGCGACCGTTTTGTATTTTCATTTTATTGTTTTTGGTTTTAGTTTTTTGGTTGTTGGTTTTACTGAACGTAACAATATTAATTATATTTAGCATAAATTCATAAATTGGTAGTGGCAGTAGTTTACAAAAATTACATTAATATAAATGTTCGCATGATTGAGTTACATGACAGTGTTCCTTGAACTATACGAAGATTTCGAATTACACACTTTCTTCACCGCTAACGGCCTTATGTCCAACACATGATACACTGTTTACTGTTTCAATTCCTCAAATGCCTATAACGAGAAATTATCTTGGTTCTTGATACTTTCCAGAACGTCCATGTAGCGTTGGTATTTTGACGCGTACGATATTGCTGGAAAACTATAAAATTTTTTACTCATCCAACTGAGTGAACTCCTTGTGTTAGCACCAATCGTCATCATCTGAATCAGAATGACGCGATAATGTAGTTTTAGGTTTGTAGCCGTTAGGCACCGGACTAGGTAACATGCGACCACCTCTCCCTAGCGCGACTGCTTGTTCAAAGCTCAATGGGGCTGCTGGATTTGGGTTGCTCTCCCTAGGAGGTATAATTTCCCGTAGTGGTTCTCTTTCTCTAGGAAAACTATGTGGCAGGCTGTGCGGTGTCGTATGAGCAGAATGAGATTGTAACTGAAATTGAAAGGATATATGCAAAACTACAAATCAGTCTGTGTTAATGGTGTCTTATAAAAATGATTACTTTAATCGTAATTAATGAAAATTGCTGCAGTTGTGAACATCCAGTTCTAGATAAGGTAATAACAAAAAGTACCTCGACCAAAGTTTGCCGCACACTGATCATTAAAATTAAAATGATGATGACTCAAAGAATTTCAAACAATGCTTGTAATCGAGTGGAGTGCTAAACATAAAACATTAAAATTATAATTCAGAAATCTACTATAAGGCTAAAAACAGATATTAAGATACGGTATAGAGTGCCTTGGCTGATAAAACGCGTATGGTTAACTAGACATTAAACCGTGCAGCATAATGGCAAAAAAGCCAAATGCAAAGCAAAATCAAGGAAACATAAAAAAATGACTGTCTAATCCGGTTCTTGCTAAAGTAGATTTTGCAGTATTCCCGAATGTTTGCGAGGACGTTTAGTAGTCTTTCTCTTCGACAGAAAGGGAAAACTTGTTTCCAGTTGGCGATTGGAAAGCGCCCTAGGGTACTCTCCTTTGAAGTGTTTCTTTTATCAAAGCGTTTTAGGCGGAGTTAAATTGTTTTTACGTACTCTTTTCCTATGACGCATGATGTAACTTTTTTTAAGTGTAATGCATCACTGGAGGTCGGACATGATTTCGCTATCGAATCACCACAGTCTACAAATCCTCTACTACTGTGCGGGTCTGTAAACATATGGACCATCGAATTACCGTCCAAATTATTAGGGGCATGCATTTTATGTACTTAGTAGAGAACAAAAATCGAGAAAAATGTCCTCTTTCCTAATATACTGATAAATTTACAACACAGCGAGTGCTGTTTTATATCATAGTTAGATGTATTTCCTTTGGTTCTTAATACCTCTTAGAGCAAAGTCGGGCTAAACGTAATCGGTTACAGGAATAATAAATACGATGAATGATCGTGCAAACTGATTTGAATGATAAATATGGATACTACTATTAGCATTTGGAGCTTGACTTATTAAACGAGTCATTTCAAACTATGATTACTTCAATTATGATTTTTATATGTTTGTTATTCACGATTACTTTTTAATCGTTATTGATTGCTATTTTCTATACTCATTAATCGTTTCAAGGATTATCTTTCTATTTGCTTTTAGAAAGGATTGAACACGAATTGTGGTTCATTTAGTATTAAACTCATAATATTGTGATTTTCTTCAGTCCGAAAAAAAATGTCATACTTTTAACATATGTATGTTGTACGTATGTATATATGGAATATACACTACCGGACATAAGTTTGCAGAAATTTTATCATCCTTGAAAAACATTATGGAATGATATAATTTGGAACATTGTTTAGTAATATACTGTTAATATTGTAACTTTTTTTGATCGATATAACACCTAACATTTGTAGAAGCTTTGGCTAACCCTAGTCATATCGCAATGATATTGTTTTGTTAATGGTTTCCTAATTTTCGGTAAGTGGTTTTATGAGCGATAGTGTAAAGCTAGGTAGGTGTATGTACATACAACAAGATGTAATGGAAGCGGATTAAAATGGACCGCTCTTGGTTTTTATATTAGCAATTCGTTAAGGATGTTTTGCAGTTTTTTCGTTTACGTAGTTATTTTACCATACAGAAAATACCTAATGCGCTATTAGTAATTTAGTTTGCTGAAATTTTCTATTTTGTTTTTGTATTATGTATTAGCAAATATTTAATGTTTTGTTTCCAGAAAGTCTATCTATCTAAATAACATGTATTCAAATAAGTTTTACCTCAAAGTAGCCTTTGAAATTATAATTATGTCTTGTAGTGTTACTAAAATTCTTGATACGCATTTTGTTTGGTATAAGCTATTTGAATGACATGACAAATGTCAAAATCAAAACAAAAACCATTAATCTGAATGAAATATGTTTATTTGCAACAAACAAGTAAGATTTTATAAAAATCAACAATGAATGATTTGCCTTGTATAGTAAAAACCATTTTAAGTTACAATATAATTTTAACAAGTTTCTGTCAATTATGCATCTGAACGAATACTCTGTCAAATTGACAACTAATGCATCTGCAACTTACGACAACAGTTTTTATTGGAATTAACTACTAGAGGTAACATTTATTTGAACGCTTTTTACATAGTATAAAAAATCATCTATTAGTCTATCCGTTATTTTGTTTTGAAAGCTTTTAGTAGTCATTATATGTAAATCGACAGCTAGTTAAAGCTTTGATTTATGTATGTATTGATCTAGAAATGTAAAGAAAAAAATTGCACTGTCGGCAAGGAGATACAGTAGACGCTCGATTATGTCAACGATATCAGCCAAGCACTGCTCACATTACTGAAAGTTTACATTAGCGAGCCTTATTGTATTTATAAAGAAATCGCGTAAAAGAAAATATGTATGCTTATTAAAATATAAATTATGAACAATGAATAATATAATACATATAATATTAAAAAATAAAATGTACATTATTTTAAAAAATAATATCCTATTTTTGTTTGCGTAAATTTACGTTTGGTATTTTCTAGTGCCATTGTCCGTACTCTACGGAGCACTAAAATATCGAAATATAGTATGTCTTTTTCTGCAGCCCAATCTAACGTTTAATTAAAAATTCCTACAGCTTGCGCGTCACACACTATATTTTTTATTTCAATCGGAGGGTCGTCATCTTCATTCACCCCATCTTCCTCTTCATGTGCATCATCTATCTCTTTATCGTCATTTCATAAACTAACATCGGTAATTGTGCAAACAATATCGGGATTTATTGCTTTTAATAATTTGAGAACGTCCGATGATGCACTGTCAATAACTTCAGCATCAGATAGTAACTGTTTTCTAATGATGGTTAGCGGTACATTGTCTTCACCGTCATAATCATCACTGGAGTAAATTGTAGCAATTTTTTTCAACACTTTCTGATTGTTTGCTGGTTAAGGGCATTCCACGCCATATCTAAATTTAATTTAATTTAAATTGCTTCACGTAAAGTTTCTTGTTTTAAGGATTCAGAAATGTTTTTAGGATTTTTTGATAACGCAGACGAAAGTAGAAATTTTCGATAATACAATTTAGTAATTTTTATTATATTTTGATCCATCGGTTGGATAAGTAGAGTTACGTTGGGCGGCATGAACATCACAAAAATTAAGCCATCGTTGCTTCTTAATTGTTTCTCTGGAGGATGACTTGGTGCGTTATCCAAGATTAACACCAACACATTATTAGAAGATTTTGCTATCTTAAGAAATCTTTCACTTACAAATTGAATATGTATCATTAAATTACATTACTTATTACAAATTCGTAAACTGGAAATGCAAGGGATGTCGCTCTCGGAATCAGTCGAAATAGTAGACGAATTTGATATGCTATGTAAGAAGGCTAATAAAAGTACGGGGTATTTGAAATTGAAGAAAGTTAAGAAAATTTTGGAAGGTGCAATAGTAATCGATTTCGGCTTTAATTTTAGTTTAGAATGTATTGCAAAGTCAAAAAATGCACCAATTACATCTGTGGATGTTGAAAGAAGCTTTTCTATTTCGAAACATATGTATTCTGATAGAAGACGAAACTTTCTTTTACACAATTTTGAAAAACATTTAATTATAAATTGGTTTAGAAATATGTTGTAAAAAAATGTTGTGCAATAAAGTTAATGTTTAAATTTCTGCTGTTATTTATTTTATGTAAAAATTTTGCATATTATCGCAATTTTTTTGCATATATGTCCCAGGTTTATGCATATTTTGTCAAAAATCGATGCATATATAGGAGCATATATATGAGTTTCTCTTTGCATATAATCCGGTCTCTGGTTATAATCAACGGTACTCTTAAAATTTCTAAATGATCTTTCTACCCGGAGCAGATTTTTCATGTGATGCAACATAGGTTTTCGTAGGTAATAATTTCCAATAAAGACTGGTTTCATCTGCATTGTATATTTGTTCCTCATTTAAATGTACTCGTTGCACTAGTTGTGATGGTGCCAATAATTTTTCACCAGTTATTCACAGCAGTCGAATTCCGTACCTCCTTTTAAATCTTTTTAGCCAGCCATCACTGCCTACAAAATTTTCGGTCTCTTTTAGGTTTTTATTCACTAATTTTGCCCTCTCTTCAATTAATTCACCGCTAATTGGAACATGATTATCCCTTTGTTTTAAAAACCATTTATACAGACGATTTTCCATTCTAGGTGCTTGACCATATTTTAAAGTTCTGCGACTTTCCGGGCCTCAGTATGTATCTGACACATATTGTAAAATTTGTGACTTGAATTGCTTACTTTTACATATGTGGCAACAACCGGCCTGCTGTAAGACTTGATCCGGCTCGCACGACATTTTGAAAAAAACAATTAAATAAAAATCACGATTTAATTATAATATTGTACCTGTTTTTTCATTTCATTTTCTTATTTTAATAAATTACATTATAATAACATTGTCGTATTATTTCAGGTCTGATATCTATCGCTAAAAAATATGAACACTACTTTAAAATGCACTACCTTTAAACGCGGCCCGCGAACGTATTTGCACGTTAAAGTTTGGCTCACAACATGTCAAAGATTGCCCATACTTGGTATACATTATTATTCGCACGCCAATGTGTTAAAAAAAGAATTGTTTAAGTTGGCAATTCGGAAGCAGATAGTTTTGTTTTATTAATATTTCATTAACAATATCTTTTTATCACTCTTCCATTGATGTGTTTCTTTCTGGTATAGGTTGTGCATTTATTATTGTTGTAATAAATAATTTTTTGTTTCAATTCATTACCAGAATACAAACAGCAATGCTTTACTATATATATATATATATATATATATATATATATATATATATTAAATCGAATATATTTAATAAATTAAATAACTTGAAAAAATTAAACCAACTGTGAACTTTCTCATCTTTAATGCCGTTTTGCAGGTATGCAACATAACCAGCACTCTGATTGTACTGTATACATATATGCGTGTATTACAAAGCACATGTGGCAGCGAACGCTACAAAGGGAAGTGCAAAAGCAACAAAGATAACTTACAACAGGACAAGAGTCATTTTAATCACAAGGACATGCAAATTTTTATTATTAAACAAGAAAAACCAATTTACCCGTAAGTTAAATATAAAACAATTTTTTGATTAATGATTACGTTGTAACCCATTGAGTATTTTTTTAATTTCTATTTACATTTTCTTTTCATTAAACGTCGATCCGGCCATATTTAAATTTCCAACATCATTCTCGCACAATATCATCACTTATATTTGCGATAATTTTTTCCTGCCTTATTTTCTTCTGCCTGTAGACAATGAGTGACGCTGCTCAGCTTGCAATGGTGAATTTTGTAATCATGAGAACTGCGCGGACCTAGCACTAAATACGCAGTAGCTTAATATTAAGTATGCTTTCGCTGCGCAGTGAGAAAAACAACAGAAAACCTAAATCCTGAGAAATTGCGAGACTCCAACATCGGGACTCTGAGACTGACAGCCAAGCACGCTAAAAGTTATTCACGACTTTTTCTTCGCTTTTGGGGAAAATGAAGAGAGAGGCGTGAGTTAGAATAATATTTATTGAGATTTAGTATTTACTACTACTTATAACATTTAGAGACGGCAAGATAGATACGATTACACAATTAGGGGTCATTATTAAACTGTAGTAATGACATTTCAGTTTGATATCATAGATTTAAAACTTGCGGTTTTTCTGGGAAAAATCTTTCACGATTCCCCACAGGGAAAAATTCCACGAGGTTAGACTAGGCAACTGTAAGTACAAGTTGTTGGAAAATTGTCCGACTGCAGATACCAGTCCAACAAGTAAAACCAGCTATGATGTCATGCAGGTTTTCACTGCCCGAGTGTATGCTATTCCATATATTTACGTGTTCGTTAGCGTCGGTCATCAGAAACTCTTCTCAAAATATTGTTCGGTGGGGATTATCGTTTGCGTGCAAGTCTTGCAACAATTATAATTTATAGAGTTGTTCAGCTCTTCATGGTTGACCGATTCGTGACAGATTAACAATTTCCTGAAGTCGAACGCTCAAACTATATGAATATAATGTTGCGATGGTCGGAGAAGGTTTGGAAATTGCTGTTCAAAGTCATTAGATACCAATTATGAAGTTTTATGATAATACCGCCAATTTCTAATAGAAAAATACAGGTAAATCACTAAAAACGTTTAAATTTTATTCATTCTTTAAAGGAAATTCTCGTTGAAAGGAAAGAATTTGTTAGAATCCCTAGAAATCAATAAATACAAAAATGACAAATGTTTACTCAATGATCAAACAAATATTAATAATTCAGCTTTCTTAAATCTATTTAATTATAGTTCCTAGATGTCTATTGTAGATTATTTAAGGTTGTACATCACACTGTATGAAGGTAATTAAGACAAGGAAATAGTATTTAAGAACTTGCAGTTTTACATTCCTACTGTTAAATGAAAATAATGAAGTTTCGACAAAGAGTGCAAGTTTCAGTGTCGTGCGGAGAACAACGTGGAGAGGTGAAGCGCGCGGCATGGAGAATCGAGTACCCGTATCAACGTATGCTTGTTCAGTATTATTCGAGTGGTCGTTGTGAGCGCCTGTCACATACTTAGAACATGTCGCATTTAGGTACGTTTCGGAAACGGCGTATTTCAAATAAACTAGAAAACGTAGGAAACGACAGTATGCCGGATTTAGAATACGAAGACTATAGAATTAAATGTGTAAAGTGCGACAACTATTTGACGTATATCAGCAGGTGAAAGTGTGAACGCTACCTAAAAAGTATAAAACACTGTTCTGCAGTCCGTGGCAAACGATACAGCGAAGAATTAATATTTGAAAGATAAAAAGTTGTGGTTATGTGATCGATCAGCAAAAACTGTGACGAATGTGATGGTACGTACAATGGAGGAGTTTGAACCGTCATCACCTACCCTACTTGCCTCCAAAAGAGTTGCAAAATGTACTAGCGATGAAATTTTAAAAGTGGTGTTGAGGGCATTGAGCAAATTTCAAGTTTCAACAACCCATACTTTAATGTTTGTGAGTGACAGTGCCGCTAACATGCTTTCCTCAGGCTGATATCTTAAAGAAGAGAGTGATAATTTGTTATGTGTAACATGTAAAATCCATGCTTTAAGCCTTGTTATCCATGTTATCAAATCCAATGTTATCCACGAGTAAATGCTTTAATAGGTCATACGAAGGTAGTATTTCTAAAGACCTCAAAACGTACAAAGAGATATCACGAACTGTGTCCCAAAGTGCCTGAATCACCACAGCCGATTACAACGCTGAGGAACCTGATTAAAGGCAGCGTTTTATTATTGCAAATATTTTGATGATGTAAAGGAGGTAGTTTTACAATTCGATCCAAGACACGCCAAAGTTATCAAGAAAAGCCAGAAAATATTTCAAGATAATCAGGTAAAATGTGGTTTAGTAAGTATTCGCAAGAACTACTATGGACTAGCGGAGGGAATTGAAAAATTACAAAATGATTCCATGTCGTTTGTGGATCATGTTCAAATTATGGATGATGTTCACTCACACTAGGCGCAAGGCGAAAAAAAATGAAAGTGCAATACGAAAATTTGAAAGTGTTATTGACAAGGACAGGTTTTCTCATACTATGACAAATTTGTGAAGGTGTGTCGAAAGATCCACTAAGTTGTCACAAGGATTATTTTAAATTTGCAAATATAACATCACTCTATGTGGAACGGTTGTTTTCATCATTAAAAAATATTTATTCCGCATGCCGTACTCATTTGACTGAAACAAGTGTGGACATATATTTAATGATTCTAATACTTAAGAGATGCCATCCAATTTGTGATTTCGTAGAAACTTCTTCAAACATTAAGTGTTTCAGCACGTTATATAATATATTTTTTATCATTATTTTATGTGTAAACATTCCATCGTTCGTATCGCCTATGCTCACTCATGAAGGTTACGATCATAAATGAAGCGTAAACGTTACTGAACACTTGCCTTGATGCGGTCGCTCGGCCCCTCCACGTTGGTTTCCGCACTGCACTGTAACTTGCCCCACTTTGCGGAGACTACTTATTATCCGATTATTCGGATTATTAATGTTACTGAATAAAAATATAAGTTGGTACTACTGGGTTAAAACCGTTGTAACAAAATATACAGTAATAAGAGTAATATAACGTATCGGTTCCTGGCATTGGGCGCGATGTGACTTGGTTGTTGAGGCTACGGATTAGCTCCCATATTTGATCATATAATACTTGCATATACTAGAGGCACGCTAAGTTCCAATGCATGTCATCGATAGATCGTGACGTCAGGATTTACGCCGTTGCCGGTTATACACACTTAAACTCGCTATCGAATTTAATCTAACATGCTAATGTAACCTAGTCTACGAACTGTCAACATTTAAAATTGCTGAACCAAAGACAACTAACAACAGTGTATTTCACCAATTGTAGCCAATAACACCAACGGAAAAGTACTGCGATATGAAAAATATAATAATTGAGTACATAACTATTTCTTTTACATTTTTAACTTTGATAAAAGTAGCGTTTGTATTAAAAAACAGTGTGTTGCGTTATCACTTGAAATTTAGTTTAATTACAAAGTATTATGCTATTATGTACTGATATAAAATACTTTTAAATTATTTGTGTGGTCGCATTGCATATTTATGATGTCATGTGATTATATGTATGACGTCGCGTTAATGATGTGCATTTGAATTCATCGTGCCCCTAGTATATATATTATTTTTGTGGTTTTATCGTGTCATTTAATGTCATACGATAATTTGAGTGTTTTCTTTATGCGTGACTGGTTTTAGATAAGCCCCAGTCCTTCCAAGCAGGGAACGAAAAAAACATATTTCTCGTTTTTTTTTTGAAGAAGAGTAGTATGAAAAATGTAATGAAACGAAATTTATAAGTTTTCAATTATTAGTTGTTGTTAGTAATTAAGTGTTTTCGTAAGTTATAATAAAAGTAATACCGGAACAGGTTATATTCTTAGGCTACGTCCAGCAGCAGTCACAAAAAAAGAAGAAATGGCTAAAGCAACAGATGATCTACGTTATGTTGAGAAAAGTCGGTGAGAAATAGTAAATGGTAACACTAAATTGTATCGTTTAATAGGAGACGAAGAAAAGAAAGAATGGCAAAGATGCGAAAATACATCAGATGATAATAGCAACAATCAACAAAGATATTCTAATGCATATTGTAAACAATGTAACATTCAAAGAAATGTATGACAAGCTAAAAAATGTTTTCTAAGGAACAAAAATGCAATTTACTAAGGGATTTCTTTAATTTAAATATGAAAGAGGTATGTATTCATATTGGTCAATGCACATAAGTAAAATAGAAAATTCGGCTTAGCAGTTAAAGAAATTAAACAAAATATAGAGGATGATATGGTAATTTCAAAAATACTTTCTTCCTTGTCTGACGACTATAAATTCTTTCAACGGCTTGGAACTAAACACCTATTGTAGAAAAAACACTAACATAAGTTAGTATGTCGGTTATTATATGAAGAATCAAGACATAAGAATAAGAAGAGTGAAAGGACAATAGTATTCAAGTCAAGTGAGAAGAATTGTTATAAATGTAGCGGATACCTTAGTGCTAATTGCTCTAGAAAAGAAAGTAGAATTGAAGGAAAGAGGTGGTTTAAATGTGAGGGAAATGGCATTTTGCAAGAGCATGTGGAAAGAGATATGGAAAAATTAATTTTAGGTGTAATATCTGTAAAAAGAACAATGATGCCGCAAAAAATTGTTACTTTAGAAAGAAGAGGTACGGAAGTAAAAATGAAGATGGTAAAGTAGCATTTCTTGTTAAAGAGGAAGAAATAAAAACAGGCTGAAAGTATGTCAACAAAGAAGGAATCGGGAAGAGCTCAAATATGGCATAAAAAACTTGGACATCTAGGTGTAAGTAATGCGAAAAAATTATTAAAATTTCTGTAGGAATAGGTATAACCAGTAGTGATTGTGCTGTTCTAGAAAATGTCTACAAAGTTTGTCTACAAGCTAAGTAAATAACTCGTGCTTCAAGACCATTGGAAATAATCCATACAGACATATGTGAGCCAGAAGATCCGTAAACATGGGGGATAAAATCTTAACAGTTTTAGACGACTTTATTTATTATTCTGTTGTTTATTTTCTTGCAAATAAAAATTAAGCTACCGATTATCCAAGAGTATTCATTCTAGAGACATAAGCATTCCACAATCTCCCAGTTTCTAAAGTGAGGTGTGATAATGGCGGTCAGTATACTAATACTGACTTCGAAAATTGGTGTAAAAGGAAAGGAATCATATTAGGCTACACTATACCTCATACTTCCCAATTTAAAGGCAAGGGAGAAAGGACTTTAGTCCTCTAGTCATATGAGTGCGCTAAGAATCATGTTTGCATTAGCTTCAAATGATAATTATCGCTTAAATAAATTTGATATTAAAACTGAAATGAAATCTACATGGAGATACCACAGGGTTATAAAGAGAAGGAGAAGGTATGTCAACTGCGAAAGCCACTTTAGCGCCTTTGGAATGGAATAAAAAGTTTATCAGTTTCTTGCAATCAAATGAATTGTATATCTTAACAGAAAATAGTATCATAATGGGCAACAATGAAAAGGAAATATTAAAATTGTTAGAATATTTAGAACGAAAGTTTGAGATAATGAGCAGTAATGAACATTCTTTTTAGGAATAGCGATTAATAAAACATCAAACTGTATTGTTCTGGGTCAATTCAAATACATTCGATTTGGCCTTGAGAAATTCTACATGATGAAGCTAAGTCTGCTTCAACTCCTTACATCACAGCAATAACATTGATCAGCCACTGAACAAGAAATTCTCATGCAGAGAATTAATAATTATTTGGGAGCAGAAAAATTGAAAACCCTACCCATCAAGATATATCCAACATGAAGCGAGTTTTGAGATATTTAAGCGGAACAATGACACATGGAATAAAGTATCTAGCTTCAGATGAACTAAATTTGACGACTTTTAGTGATTCGGACTTTGCGGGTGATGCGGAAACAACTGTACATACAGCAAAAATCATTTTAAACGTGGACAACCAGAGTGCAATTAAATTCAACTAGTCTTATTTCAGCCTCCTCTTACTCACAATTACGACCATCGACACGGCGAAGTGTGCTCAATGCATATACTGTACTGGAATGCTACGAATAGAGCTGGTTTTAAAATTTTCGGTTTTGCGTGTTAGAACGGTGCGACCACCGTGTCAGGTATCCTTTTCCTTGTCTGTTGCACGTGTTTATATGGTGTATTGACTATTGTTAAGAACTTCTTAAGCCTCATTCATTTTATAAGTAAGAAAATGGTACAATATTGTTGTGTATATAGGTGTGAAAATGTGCGCGAACCTAACGGCAATATTAAAATTCATAGGTAAGTTTTTTAATAGCTTTTTCTTAAATGACCTACAGTAGAACCCGGTTATAACAACTTCGGCTGTAACGACACTCCTTTTTTAGCGTCAAATTTTAAGCTGTCCCGTACTTTACTATTCAAACGTACAGGGAAAAACCCGGTTTTAGCGTCAATAACCCTTGATATAACGACAAATATTTAGCACTTGAGGTATGCATTTATATTATCATTTATGGCTCAATTCCCGGTATTTGCCTAGCCTGCAACCGACCGTTCGGGGATTCCAAGAATATTACCGTGCGTTGAATTAAGATTTCTTGCAATTTGCCTAGCCTGCAACGTTCGACCGTTCGTGGATTCCAAGAATACTACCGTTTCTTGCAATGCGCCAGGCAAAGTTCGTAAGAAATTTCCTCAGTCGGCATTTGAATCGTGTGAGTGAAACATCGAGATTTCTTTATCGAAAATGCCAGGTTTAAAGCGAAAAAGTTTAAGCGTGAACGACAAAGTCGCGATAATCAAAGCAGTCGAAAGTGGAAGGATATGTGTCGCGAATTTGGGTTAGTTAATTCTACGATTTGTACAATTGTGAAAAATAAGAATCAAATCATGAATACCTTTGTGAAAGGGAAAGAAAAGTCAAAAAAAATTCGATCGTGCGAAAATATTGAAATCGACGAAGCGCTTATTACGTGGTTTAAGCAATGTAGAAGTGCAAATTTACCCGTTAATGGACCACTGCTTATGCAAAAGGCCGAAGAATTTGGAAGTTTACTTGGAGACATAAATTTTAAGTGCAGCAATGGGTGGCTGGAGCGTTTCAAACGGAGACATTCAATAACGTTCGGAAAAGCGGTGAAGCGAAAAGTGTTAATATGACAGAAGCAGAGACGTGGCTGAATGAAGTGAGGCCTAAATTAAGACAAGATTATGAAGACAATGAAATTTACAATAGCAACGAAACGGGAATTTTTTATAAACTTCTTCTGAGGTTTAAAGGCGAAACATGTGCAGGCGGTAAACTAGTCAAAGAACGGTTATCTGCATTTGTGTGTGCTAATATGACCGGTACGGAGAAACGTAAAATTCTTGTCATAGGAAAATCAAAAAAGCCACGCTGCTTCAAAAACATAAACAAATTACTGCGCAAACAAAAGAGCATGGATGACTTCAGAAATCTTTGGAAATGAAATTCGAGAATGGGATAAAGAATCTTGCTTTTAGTCTATAACTGCCCAGCACATCCATCATTAGCCCACTTAAAAAATATTAATTTGGTGTTTCTGCCCCCAAATTACACTAGCATCTTTCAACCAATGGACCAAGGCGTAATAAGAAGCTTATAATGTTTTTACAGAAAATTTCTTCTGCAGAAAATTATTACAGGTATGGACAAGAACGCACCATGTGCAGTTTTACTTCTCGACGCGTTGGACTTTTTAGAGAAGGCTTGGCGTAGTATAACCTCTGAGACTATAGCAAACTGCTTTAGTCATTCAAGATTAAGAAATAATCCCGTTTGTGACAACTTAAATGAAGATGACGTTCCGTTATGTGAACTTATTAAAAAGTGGCAGCAAAATCAAAGTGACGAAAACCAGTTTTGTTTCGACGACTTTGCATCCGTGGACAGTTGCCTTATTACGTCTGGAATGCGTTCAGATTCTGATATCGTGGAGGACATAAAACAGCGGAATAACGAAAACGATAATGAAATCGAAGAGGAAGAAGATTCATGCGACGAAGCAGAACACGTACCGACAAATGAAGAAGCCCTAAGTGCCATAACACTTTTAAAAACTTATTATAGACAGCGAGAAACATCACCTCAAATTATTGATAAAGTGAGAGAATTAGAAGTGGATATAGAAAAACAGTTTTGGCGTGCGAAAACTGTGCAACGGAAAATTACAGGTTTCTTTCATTAGACAAACAAGTTAGTATGTACCTACATGTGTAAGGTTATATGGTTAACCACATTACATTAAATTAATTAAATTCACATATGTATCTGTTTACCACCCCTAAAATTGTTTCCCACCAATTCTTGTATGTAAACATGGAACTTGTAAAAATTCCGCCTATAGCGTCAAAAAATTCGCAGTCCCGTGAGTGTCATTATAACCGGATTCTACTGTACTCTCTTTCGTAGAATGATTGTACTCGTTATGAGAAAAAAATGTTTTATTTATTACAGTATAAAGCCATTATATTTGAACTTAATTTAAATGTACTGTATTTCAGGTTTCTGTTAAAAAGATCAGAAATATTTAAATTATTATTAGAAGCACTACGTAGAAAGGATTTTTTTCTAAAAACTACCGCAGTTATATGTAGTGATCGTTTTATTCTAGAGTCATTTGGAGTCTCCATATTTCCATTTAAAAAATATGAAATGCCATCAGTATTTTGCTTCAGTGATATATCAAAGAAACATACAGTGTAGAATCAATCACCTAACTATGAAGTTAAGTTCATTCATAATTATCCTATATTTAAAGATAGAAACAATTACTCCTCTATCTTTAGACGGCCAATATGGAAACAGATGAACTATGTTTAAAGAAGGAAGCAACCACTTCTCCAGCTTGTCCATTTTCTTAATTCTTAAATGTTTTATTATACATATGTATTGTTACTGTTACATTAGTAATATTAAATATAATCTCAATGTATGCCTCAATTTTAAATAATCTTGTTTTCTTTTTCAATACAGTAAAAGAACATGAAGAAAGACGCAATAATAGTAAACAATAAGTTCAAACTTTGTCTGACTTACATACACAGTTATTCCTTACATCTATGGTCGCAATGGTCTGTTTTCAAATCCCTTATCGCTGTTCCTACATTATCTCTCATGTATCAGACCTGTCCCTTTTATTTGCTGTAAGAATCTGTGTTAGAATGAGAAAGGAATATCGGACACGGCAGTCGTCCTTTTCTGGCACGAAGAACCGTTTTTTTGTCCATTGTGCTCGTTCTAGTAGTACTATATAATCCAATGTATATAATATAAATTATGATAATAAATAACCAATATGAGACTTAACATATAACATTATTATTTCAATGCACTTGAATTTTCACCGTGTTAGAATAAATTGTTATAATGTAACTTTCTTTTTGATTAAAAATTGATTAGTAAAGGTGCTGTCCGAGGTGGGCCGCTCTCTCCGATCCTTGTTAGCTATGCCCCTCAAACCTATCACAATTCTACGATACTTATTCTGAAATAAAATTTACAAGGTACAATTGCAGTTGTCATGATTTTTGTATCCCTGTAAATCATATGTGTGCAACAACCCGCCCGCAACATTTTGAAAAACCCAATTAAAAAAAATATTACACTTCTTACTCATACTCACTCCGAATGAGGAAGATCGAGTGATATTCTTTTAAACGCGGCCCGCGAACGTATTTACATTCTAAAGTTTGGCCCACAGCATGTCAAAGGTTGCCCATACTTGGTGTAAATGGTTTATTTAAAAAAAATGTCATACTTACGCCTACATGAGTTGGAGAAGCATTAAGTTTTGGAAAATTTATCGGCCCTGGACGTAATTGTAGAGTAGATGGTTTACAGGGCGTAGGGGGTAATCTTCTGCCTTGCCCACGTCTGGATCCTAACATAGGATGACTATGCTGAACGCTACTCTGATGAGCTGCAGAATGATGCACAGGCAAACCAACAACAGCACATGCTGTAAATACATATTATGCTTACAATTTTCTATGCTACGTAAGAAAAGAAATGATCGCAATTAAAGATGATATGTACAGTTACCAAATAAAACGAAATGTGTATCATTTGTATTATAAATGTTATCATCGACAAGCTTGATATTTATATATACCATTCATATTAAATTTTTGTAAATTGTGCCAAATGTGGCAAAAATATTTGTAACACTCAATTTGCAATTATATTATTAATAGGTACCAACATCCTTATATTAAGAGGAGTGGATGATTTGTTATAGTCGCAAAACGTATAACAGCGTTATATTGTGAATAGTTTGTTTATTTAAGAAAAATATAAACCACTTTCAAAGTATGCAAGTCCAATCTGGCAAATAAATCACTGCAGTGCTTTTGCATAAAGTCCGTTATCAAAATCCGTACAATATTCCTTTATTATAAGGAAGCAGTACCTCGTTTTACTATAGTTGAAAATAGAATCGACGATACTTTAGTCTTTGAATGTGTAACTCCTTAACATCACCTCACCACCTCGCTAGTCTACTGTAATTTTTTATTGTAATTATAAAAGAAATTTAGGGAAAAACAGGATACTTATTTAAAATTTTGACAAAAAATTATAGTACATCTCTCGGTGTCAGTATTGCCCACGCATACAATACAAGATCAGCTTTTTGCTAAAGTATCAAAACGCATAAAAACGTCAATAAATCACATACGACTTGCCATTATTTATAACTCATTTACAAACTTCAATGAGTAACGATTTTATTAACTGTTCTTTTTCAGCAGAAAGGTAGAATAGGAATTGCTTAATGTTAAGCCGAAAAATTTGTTGAATGTTAAATTTGTATAGTTATTGATAATGTAGAAAATCTGATTTAAGATATTTTATCCTAAATATATAAATGCGTAATATTTGACATTTCTAAGGATTGTTGGTTGGTATTTTGTATTATAATTAAGCTGATTTATTGCGATACATAGGGCTGGGAATTATTTTGTTGCTTGGTCCAATTTCCGGGTGATAGGTAGGTAAGTACTTATAAATACAGCCACTTACTTTCTCCGGAACGCATGGCTGTATAATAGAGGTAACGATTACCATCAGTTGGACGTGGGCTATAGTATTGAATGGACGAGTGCTTTATGTAACCTGGTAATGCCGAATGAACAACGTGGTAGAAAGCGACCATTGGCTAATAAGTACATCGGGAAATTTCCAGACGTAAAATATGAATAATAATTTGTAGAATGGGTGGCAAATCTCCAATATGCTGAGATCAACAGAACTGCAGAAAACAGCTAAATACAGCAGCCGGTATTAGAAATAAAGAAGCAACATGCTCAATATAAGTTAAATACAACGTGCATGTTATTAGTTTACAATTTACCATTCGATCTATTCGAATAAATATAATCCTAATCTCAAAATACTAAGTCGATCTACGTTCCAAAGAAGTGCATCAATTGTGTACGATGAAATTATGAACAGGATTATATCTGAGTTAGCAAATAAACAACCGTGGTTGTGCGTCAATGGAATAGATATAAAACTAATAGTTACACTGTTACTAGCTAGTAAAAAAGTACAATAATGTACTAGCGAAATAACTACGAAGATGGTGTTGAATACATTAGAACAAGTTCAATAAACCAAATATTAATATTTGTTCCCGATGGATCTATTACAATGCGTTGTGTAGAAGGTACTCTTAAAAAAGTGTGTGGTAATATGTTCCATGTGACATAAAATTCATGTTTACAACTTCACAGCCGATTCTTTGACTTTAGGTAGGTTGTAAGCTGACCTTGAGAATTTCAAAGAAGCTATAAGTCATGCGATCTAGAAGTCAGAAAAATTTCCGGCATAGTTATGTTGAAAGAGATTACAGACTCTTTATAGCTACTCGGAACTAGTTGAAGCAATAGTGGACGATACACTTACTGCTATGCGCTGTAGATGACGCAATGACTGAGGGTGATATAACAAAATTCGAGGTGTTTTAGACAAAGATACAGATTTCGACACTTTAAGACAAATTTGCGATGGCTCTTGCACAAGTTCGTTAAATAATTCCAAAGATTGTTTCATTCGTGCCAATGTTACGTTACTAGTTGTCAAGCGGTCGTGATACCGCTGACAGTGAGAGTCCACATTTTTTGACACGCTGGGTTCCGAATAAATTATTAATTTGTGTGGAGTGAAGTTTACTGTGATACCTGTGAATTATACAACCACACAGTTTTTGCAATAGGTAACTTTACAGATGGGTCTAAAAGTTTGGTTTTGGTTGTATAGTGTATGTCCATCGTTTAAATAATTCACTTATTTGAAAATTTAAATTAGATCGAACGGGCAGTGTTTACATAATGGAGGCAGCAGCCATCCTAGATGCAACTGTACTAGAAATCATTCAGACCTTAGTGATGTAAGAAGTTTCGATGCTGACTGAATTGTATCGGGTTGTGGGATACAACCTAATAAAATTATTAACAACCTTCCCAGACAAAGTATTGAAGATCGTAAGTGCTACAGGCCTGTATTTTGGGAAGAAGATTTGGTATGTATTTGGTATAAATATTAACACCAAGGTAGTACACTTATAATTATTTGAAAACAATTACCAACTCGTAATATCTAAATTACACTCTTCCTCACTATTATCGTTTAACTCTAGTGAGATTAAAGTTTGGCAAAAGGTTAAGATTATAAAGTCCCTTACATGTTTCTGTGGCCACGAAGAAAGCAGTCTAAATCATCTGATATTAGCATGTAATTCGCATAAGGCTATCATTGCTACCATTGATGAATTACACAAGTTAGTACTTCTGAAGGTAATCCGTTAGCCACATCTATCATCGTTTAACTTAGACTCAATAATAAGAAGGTATTCGTAAATGCATATACATGTGTTTTAATTGTAAATTGAAACACAAGATAAGAAATGTGTATAATATGAAGGTACTACTGAATTATTTTTCAAACTTGGAAATAGGAGGAAGGAACTAGTTGATACTAGTGCTCCAAATTGTATGCTGTGCATCGACCACTACAGTTATATGTACCTATGTAGATAACCGTATGTCATACAACACATCATACGTTCGTTTGAACGACTTACTCTCCGCATTTCTAACGCTAGAAGTAGCTGTTCGTAGCGGTTTCGTAAGGAGCCGCGCACTCAGTAAATGAGAGATTCTTGGGAACTGGCAGTTCAATTCCGGCTTCCCAAAAGAAAATTGACTTTCTCCCATTTCGTTTGATACGGAGCAATCGCGAGAAGACTGTAATAGGGACAAGAAGAAAAAGAAGAAGGCTCACATTAGTGAGAAAGCGGCAAACGTTGGCCAAAGTTGAATTACAGTTACCGCGCTCTGAAGAAAACTTCGATGAAGTGTCCGGCAATCTACGTCTATGATGTAAACTTCGTCAAAGCGGTGAATAATACCACAACCCATTGCAGTACCAGATCGAGCTTCTAATTTAAGATCAACCCCGTTATCGTGAAGGCGGTGAGCATCGAAGAGTGGATAAAAACATTCACACTCCTAGCCCATCTGGACATAGCTATATACGCAGAGGGCCTGTCTTGTGAAAGCCATCGTAAAGCATTGTGCGTGATCAATCCTCTGGCTCGGCATTCATGGTTAGTATTTCTTGTAGCAAGATCGAGATGATTTAAGGTAAATGACATTTGTGGAATGAGGGTCACCGTAACACCTTTCAAGAGCCGCACATTGTCACCGCTAACAACGATTCGGCCATTTATCGGAGTGTTGATGTTTAAATGTTGGCGATGCAACGGAAACTACGTGGTGTCTGTGTGCTCGCTCGGCAGGGAAAACATCCAAGTATCAATCACGTCTCCGTAAGCGTCCAGGATGTGGAGTTCGTAAGTACGCAGAAAGTGCAAGAATGTCTGGTCGTGCTACCTACACCGTGACTGCGAGGATGCAGACAAGTAGCTTTAATTAGGCGTGGGTCGGTCCAGTGAAAACAAAGCAACAAGCGTCAGCTAAAAAGAAGATGGAGGCTCCGAAGAGAGAGAGAGCGAGAGAGAGAGAGAGAGGAGAAAACTTCTAAAAAAATGAAAACTCCCCCGAAGAAGAACCGACGACTCTCAAGAACAACAGCTAGAACAAAGGAAATTCGTTTAGGAAGTTTCACACAAGCAAGACCAACACTGATGGTGAAGGTGAAATCTTGAACGCGGAATATCTCTCTATTTTCGACTTCCCTGAGCAGATAACGACTCTGCTGAAAGATGCTTGAGGTAATCGCAGTTCCGTCTCCCTATCAATAGTATTGGAACAAGTTCAATAGCGATGTGAAAGATTAAGTAGCGAAACTACATCCGTACCAGCAGACCGGCAGACTTCAACCGCTCCAAGAGGGATATTCAAAGAGACGTCGAGAAGTACAGTTCGAAAAGATAGGACGACTTTGTCGAGAAGAGCTAAGGAGAGGGGTTTCTTGTAGGGTCTAGAATCCCGAAGAATAGGAAGCCGATTTCAGACATTTGTTGATTTGGAGGAAGCGGAAGTACTAATTGAGACCTAACTTTACGCCAAATTGTCATAGCGACCCCGAGCAGGAGAGTATATTCGGGATCACTCTGGGTGAGATAGGAAAAATGGAGTTCGGTCTTCCAATTATCATACCGTACAGAGAAGTCCTACAAGTAAACTTGATAATGATCTTCAACGCGGCCCCTCGTTTTACGCAGTATCTGTCCAGGTGGAAATCTGCGAAGATAATATCCTCTTTGAAGAAGTAGAAGGACCTCCCACTTATCTGAAGATTACGTTTAGATATCGTTACTCAGCACCACCTATAAGGTTCTGGGGATTCTGCTGTAGGTCAGGGTCAGTTACAGTCTGAATGAACATCGCCGTCTAGACAACGACCAGTTCGATCTTAGATGGGGCCATTTAACTACTTTGTAGTTCTACCGCATAAAGGACCACGGGAACTAGATTCAACAGAAAATACCTACCGTTATGGCGTTTTTGGATCTGGAGAAGCGTCCGATAAGTTCCGGCACAAAAGTCAGCTACTAAGGATGAAGGGT
This sequence comes from Trypoxylus dichotomus, assembly GCA_023509865.1. Classification (NCBI taxonomy): domain Eukaryota; kingdom Metazoa; phylum Arthropoda; class Insecta; order Coleoptera; family Scarabaeidae; genus Trypoxylus; species Trypoxylus dichotomus. The sequence goes on from CM042079.1 coordinate 30,708,463, forward strand.
ACTTTCCCGCCAGAATCTTAAAGAGGATAAAATCCTACCTCAAGGAAACGAGATTCCATACTATTGTGAATGACATAGGAGTCTGGAGTTTGGAGTTCCGCTGGGATCCGCTCTGGGACCAGTATTATTCACGATTTACGTCAGTGTGGAATGTCACTGACGTAAATGAGGAGGAGGAGGAACATCGGGTGTTTAACAGTACCTGTGCGGATGGCATCGCAGTAGTGGAGACATTCACCATCGCATTTTCTGAACAGCTGGCAAGTACTGGGAAGAGAGCGATTAGCAGGTTAAGTTAATCTCATCCTATCTAACCCTTTTCGTAATCCCAAGACGAACATAACGCTGTACGTCATACCGTAGTAGTAAGGTACTTGGCAAGTACATGTCAGTCCAGTGATTACTACTGCACAAAAGTTAGGCAACACCTTACGTTACATCCTTTATTAAAACATAGACGTCGACAATAACAGAGCACTTGCTGAAAACGCATACTTACAAGCAAGGAATGTGAATGGACTACATATATAAATATATAAACCTACGAAAAATATCAAGAAACTGGCGACCGCTTCTAAAAACAAGGAAATCCATGCTGAAAAGGAGTATCCTAACACACACCGAGGGTGCAGGCGTGATAATAAATTATGGTTGACCAATGTTCCTGATAATTAGAGAAAATTGTTAGGCGTGTTCGGTATGCTCTAGAGTTACTATTCGGCGCTTTACCTTTTACGGTGAGGGAATGCAGTAACAAGGCCATGGAATCCTTTACATAATTTTCTACACCTTAGGGCTCCTACGGTTATGACAAGCTAAAATAACTTATAATCCTGTTCGGCCGCTGACCAACAAATAATACTATCATCAGCATTACCATTATGATTGTAATTATGTGTTATTATTGCTATTGCTATTGTTATTATTTGTTTGTTGTCTCGCTTGTATCCATTGTGTATGTGCACATTGTAGTGTGTTTAGCTCTGCTGTATATTATTTTGTAGAGAAAGAAGTTCTATCCGTATGAACGTTAATTTATTTAAAGTTGTGCTCGTGTTATTAAGGAAATCCCTTTCTAAATATAAGTTATTGTACCCTTTTTGAATAGGTTTTCGTATTTAGAGGAGAAATTCTATATATTTGTTTTAAATTAAACTCGTCGTTGGTTTTTGTTTGTTTAGATTTATCTGTGCCTAAAATAGACATCTTTTTGTGGACGGTGATATGTGCATGTGTTTTCACAATGTTTTGTAGCAATTATTCCGAGTTGTTACTTAACGAAGGAAATTTTATGCTCTTTTAAGGACGTAATGATGGATACCATTCGGAATGTTCCGTTCTTTTTTTCTTCCACCTATAATGGAATGAGGAGTAAAAGAAAAGAACAGTGGAGATGTGAGATCCGTAGTTAAAAGGAGAAGATGGAACGTATACGAATACAACGCATAGTCAGGTTACTTTAGTAACTACGAAAATAGCAGAAATAAAAGCAATTTTGAAGGAATTAAAAGTTTAACTCGCTGTAATTATTAGGAGCCAGCAATTTATCTCCGCTCAATATGACGAGATAAAGTTTGAGCAAAAATTTATTGACACACGCTTAAAGAATTTTAAAGAGAATATGAATAAAATGGTGTGCCGAAACATATGTCAGGAGGCAGCGATAGAAGATCTATATAACGGGGTATTGGCTCTGGAACAGAGAGAAAGTGAGAACAAGCTAGATATCTATGGATTAGAAAAATCACGAGATGAGAAACTTGATGAACTGTTCACACAGTTATCGCAATGAATGTGAATGTGGAAAAGTCTGATATTGAAGTAATTCGTAGAATTCGAAACACTAATAGTGCAATAGCAAAGAGAAAAGCAGCAATCACCAGTAAGAAAATTGCGGGTGATGTCTCAGAAAAATTATATACCGACGAATATCTACAGAGGAAGGGTTATTGGTATATGTATGTTTATTAATTTCCGTAAAGCATTTGACTGTATTGCTCATAATGAACTAGTAACTAAGCTTCTTAAAGTCGTTGTCCACGGCCGTACTCTAGAGTGGTTCTATAACTATTTGAGAAACAGGCAGTTGGTAGTGAAAATTAGATGATCTGTTAACTCTAGCAGATCTGTTACGAAGGCTGTCTCACAGGGGGGCATTCTGAAACCATTATGGTACTTAATTTAAGTTAGTGACGTTTCTAATTGCTTCAAAAAATGTGACCACTACCTACGTATTGTGTATAATAAATTTAGGACATATTTTTAATCCCGTCTAAATATTCAAATTGATGTGAATAAAGCATGCATTCGGGTTTGATTTATACGAGTTTTGAAGTAGTATACGATAATTTTTTACTTTAAACTTTTATATTATATTTACGAGTAGGACAAAGCTCCCGATGTAATGTATTCGCTCTAGCAATAGATTTCTAAAAACAAAGTACGTGCCGACAACAGTTTTTGCACTTTTTCCTCACTTCCTTTCTTAATTTATCTATAGGAATAATGATTTATTATTTACTAGTTAGCGCGATTATATAAAATTTGTGGATAGCGAATATTGCAAAGTAATAAACTTAGCTTGATACATGAACTGGTAATTTTATTTTGACTTATTAATTTATATATGAAATTAACCGAAGGAGTGTGTATTGACTGTTACATGGTGGAAATTTATATGCAGTTGTGATTGCAACTAAATGCAAACTTATTTTGTAAATTAATTTATTGTCTTTCCTTGCCACTGGGTTTAGTTATAAAATGTTTTTTTACTTATGTTATACTGTATTATAAATGGAGTATAATAATAAATAGCTTTATTGCAAGACTCAAAATGAGAAGTATGAAATCAGTCGAGCACGACAATACAGTAAATACAGCTAAAGATAATAACAATAATCAAACTAATATATGCTTTAATATAATGCCAAATAGAACATAATGAATTATTGCACTAAACCGACAAGGTGGTTGGAGCATCCGTGCAAGCCGTCATTAAGCGATGCTACCATCAAAAAATTCGTCTAGCGAGTAGTAACATTTCGACAGTAGCTGTTTTAACTGTTTTCTTGAATTTGTACGTGCTCAGTGAATTCCAATATAGTTGTGCTGGGTATTGGTTCGAAGTATTATTTGATGTTTTTGTTTGTGAATGTAGTAGATTGATTCTGTGCACGGTGAGAACCCGACAACCGTTACGACTATGTCAAACGGCCGTGAAAGTCTGAGATACTATTTAGTCCAGATAATGTTAGAATTTTTAGATTTAGAAAATAACTTCGATAAGAAGTTACCGAATTAATTGCAGCAATCGCACCGATCGCTGTTTTTTATGTGAAAAAATCTTTTGCTGGGGTACTAGACCTCCTAGGTCCGTATAATAACCGTGCTTGAAATTCTGAAGAGTGATAATTTTAGCGTATTAATGTTCAGTACTTCCTTTAATTGCCTAAGCTTAAAGATTATCGTATTTAGTTTAGAAACCAGCTGTCTGCAGTGGTTGTTCGACCTCATAGTCCCAGCAAAGGTTACCTACAATAGCTTGATCGTCCTGGTTTTTGAAATGCAAGTATTATTGATATTTAAGCAAAACTTTGCATCCAACCTCTTTTGAAAGGTATTGAAGAGGATGTACTTCGTTTTGTCGAGATTTAATGATAGGTGATTCGTGCAGCACCAAACATATATTTGGTCTAGTATAACGCGCATCAGTTTCAATCCGGTTTTCACCGCTGGCTGAAAGTATAGTTACGTCATCAGCGTAATAAACTATGTGATCGCAAATACACTCCGCAATGTTATTCAGAAACAGAGATAAAAGGGTGGGAGCAAGAACAAATCCTTACACACTTACATAAGATTGTATCTATTAATAAAGCTATTAATTCTATTCAACATGGCATATTCAAATAATTTAGCAAAGGAAGAAAGTGTAGTAATGGGCCTGTAATTTGCTAAGAGGTCTTGTACCCTTTTTTCAAAATAGATAGATGTGACTTTAGAAATTTAGGAAAAATTCCTCTCTCAATCTAGGTTTAAATTCTTTAACAGTACAAGCGGGAATACCATGCGGACCCGCGGTGGATTTGTTTTCAGTGCCTGTCTTGATAGTTTCAAAATTCTTTCCTTTTTATTTCCTCCTTTTGTAAATGGGACGAAGCTGAGATTTGATTTAATACATGATTTACCATAATTAATAAGTAGTGTCTGTAGGTAATGTTCTTCTGATGTAAATAATAAGTGGCAATATTTTTCGTGTACTGGAGTTGCCGGAGTTTAATATAAATAAATTGACAGAATAATGGTCTCAGTTTACATTGAAAATAAGTATTTGTGTTGGGAACACATATCTCTCAAAGATTGAACTTAATCTTACAGAAAGTTTATTTAATGTTGTGAAATGACTTTTCTTATTAAATCAACTAATGGATCAGACCAGCACCCAGGATGGCTTAATGTTACCATGATGTAATATAATGAGTTCGCTATGCCGATTATCAGGATATTCAACTTGATAAAGTACTTCTTCTACTCAGTATTTTATCAAATATTACTTACTTTTAGGTATATATTATCATTTGAAGTGTTAGTAAAATGATGGAAAGAAAATGTGTTAATTGCTGGTGAAAATTATAAAATGCATAGAGAAACGGCTGGTATTTTTAATCAATGGTATCTGAATAAAAATGTAACAGAGTTTTACATAAATTTAGGAGTTCAGGCTCTGTACAGAATGAATTTAAAAAGGAGTTCATTAATTGGGTTATTTCTAAAGACAATCAAAACCAGGTAGTATCATTGAAACTCCAAAATTATCATCCGAGAAATAGCACAAACTCATATGATTTCTGATACATCAACCTGGAAAATATTCAGGAAAAATAAATTCAAGTCATACAAGCCAAAATCATTCTAAAAGATATATATTTTGAAAAAGGCCTAAATTTGAGTTTTTAACTTGAAGGATAATTAGAAGAGAATATATTTTTTTATATATTTATATATGGAATAATAAGTTCTCAAAGTTGTGAATGGTGGGTTAATAGGAATCCACATTTTGTCGTCGAAGCTCATGACCAATATTGTTTTACAATTTAAGTCTGGAGATATTTAACAGTAAAATTATTGCTACTAATACCTTCTTCTCTATCAAAATAATCGAGAAAACAAGTACTACAAGATACTAGGCGGCAGAGAACCCGTAAACCGAAGAACAGAGGCTCACAATAATGGGCGTGAAAGCTTGAAGACCGCTTACTTTTTTAAGAGTGAGCTTAGAATACGAAATATATTTATTTTTTATGAAATCAGTTACTTGATGAAGCTGATGAGGATATACAACATAATGGTGCCTAGTTCATAGTTTAAGATACGTTAGTAGGTTGTTAGATGAATTTTTCTAAAGAAGTGGACTGATCGATGCTGCGTGTTACATATGTTAATTATGGTGTTATTATCTAGGTTCAGTCAAAATTTAACATACGACAATAAAATTTCATCGAAATCCCTCATACTTTCCGAAAACTTTGAATTTGATTATTTCAGCAAATGAGAATTATTCCAAAACAAATAGTAGCTTGTTAGATCTGATTTGGGTTTAGTTTCTATACATATATATATATATATAGAAACTAAAGTCAAGTAATATATAAACATCCTAAAGGAAGGAGTATCGACAATGTTAGTTCACATATTCCTGTACAGATAAACGCGTCCCAATTGAGACAGTTGCGAAAGTAAGGAAAAATGAACAGAAAAAAAAACTCAAAATTAATTGAAACAAGGAAATTTATGAGAATAATTGGATATTTTCTTCTGATTGTCGCTATTATCGAACTCCATTTTATATAATTTCTATAATTATATATAATTTATTTATATATAATTTTTATCCTGTCATACATGCATTATTTTCCCTATTTGTTTTCGGGGGCCACTGTGCTATGCTTATCACACCAGATCCTTAATTACACTACTTTATTAACCTACAGACATTAAACGAACTTTTTATATCATTACTCATTTATTTTTAGTATTTTAACATCTTGTTCATCATATTTATTTACGTAATACCCTAGTGGCAGAACAAACCGTTAGATGCTTATAAGAATTATTATTCCTATGTTTATTACATAAAGGCGTTTGTAAAATAATGGTAAATCGTTTGCGTATAATTATATTATTAAATATATTTAACAACTTTATGTGAAAAGATCTTTCTATATTTTCGCGAAACCTATTTTAATGAAATTTTGAAAAAACTTCATTTGTGTAAAAAGCTACCTATCGCAGGTGGACCATGCTGAGGCACAGGGTGAGTTGGACTAGGAGATCGAGATCTCTGGCATAAACTAGTCGTACCGTAGCCGCCTCTACGTGAAGATCTCGCTGGTCCGCAATGCCAGCCGTAAGGCTGACGACCATCAGTTGGTGAAGGTGATCGCGCGGGACTCGTCGAGGCTGACCACGAACCTGACATTGAAAAACAAATTTTGCTTATGTATTTATAATATATGCAGGTAACAAACAATTATTGGACAGCATCCTTTTTTAAACAAATGGATTTTACAAGATTACAATGAATGTGGATAGAAAAGCGGTACTTTATTTACTATCGTAGTTATTTTCGCATGTAAGTTAACAATAAATATTTTTTTCAGTATTAGTATTTTCAAAAATTTAAACAATTGATCAAATTATAATGGTTCCTTTTATTTATATGTGGTGCGCTATATGACTACGGTAACTATTTCGAAGCTTACCCAACAAATGTTTCAGATTCTTTAATCAGTTACGTAATTTTTGAGTGTAAGGATGCAGAAATATTTATCCCTTGATGGTAAAATTAACAAATATACATATGTAAAGAAAGCTTATTTGATAACAATTGCTAGATCCTACTGTAAAACATTTTTTCACTAGTCTATATATATCTCATAAAAACACTTCATATTTTCTAAAGTGGTACTATAATTTTAAGCAGTTACGTATGTGTATGTAGTATACTGATGCCCGCCGAAAACTGCAAATATTGATATATGTATATCTGACAAAATATAATTTGCAACCCAGATTCAAAATGATAACATTATCACAGAAAACATACACGAGATTATTAAAATAGTGAGAGTGGGCAAGACACAGGGAAACAAACAGATAACAGCAAAAGAACTCAGATGTTTGAAATAATGAGAGGTGTAAGAGAGAGTTGCACAATCAGTTTTTAGTATTTTCGATAGCTTCAATTGAATATATACAGCAATGGTATCTATTAACATGAAAATAAGCAATCAGAAGGAAATTGTAGTGACCTGACCACAATACAGAAACAAAAAGGTAATACATACACAAAGTGCTGAAACAAGGTCGACTGAATAAGACTCTTCAGATAAATATAATGGAAAATAAGAAAAGACAAAGTAACACCATGTCTAAAGAAAAGCAGAACATGAAACCTGCCTAACAATCAACTCAGATGTTACGGATGTAGGATAGAGATGAGCGGTGAAAGCTAAGAGGAGACGGAAACAGTAATTCAATCTCATCCAAAAGAGTAAAAATGAAGATAAGTAACTAGGTAGGAATATGAGAGAAGAAAGATAAAATAAATATAGGTTGCAGGATGTTCATGTAATCCATACTAAGCACACTAATACATTTCAAATTAATGTTTTACTTTATTTTTAATTGAAAACATGCAAACTGCTGATATTTGTATTAGTGTTAAGAAAAAATACGTGGTGTTAAAATAACTAGGAAAGTATTTGATTCTGGTATTAAGAATACCCACACATAGTCACGTATATGTTATACACAACGTAGGTAATAGAGAATAGACTCTTACCTCTTGGATACCGTTTCTGTGACGTTCTTTTTTCTTTCACTATTTCTAGGACATTTGACACAGTATCTGGAAAGCCGATGTCATGGTGTGTATGTTGATACCGTTTTCTCGGCGAAGGACTCCGTAGTATTGGTGAATTACCACCGCGTCTGTAAAAAAGCAATGATACATGTGTTTCACTCTACTTTAAATATTTCTGTGGTACCTTATAGTTGGAGACCTTCGATGTGAATTTGGATAAGTTGGCAATGAAAGATGTTGCTGTTGTTCTGTTACACTATCGCAAGACGGTCTCCTGGACCCCGTGATATCTTCCATGGCCTGAAGACAATAAAAAAATAAAATTTGTTATATTTACCATACGCCTAAATCGTAGAAAGAAGTTGAGCAAAAAGAATAGTCTATGTATAATTTATCGAGTATATAAAATGTAAGAAATAGCTATAAAATGTATACATAAGAAAAAATAGCCAGTCCCATTCATACCATGTCCCGATAAAACAGAATCATGCAAGTTAAAACGCATGCTAAACTTGTGCTTACTGAAAAGACAAACACACAGTGTTCTACATGTACCTACCGCCTCAACTTTTAAGACGGTCATAAAATACGACTGTTAGATTCTTCCTCCTTAACTATTCGTTGATTTGGCAGAATATTGCTTTAGCTATTGTTAATTCTACAACACAATTGCACTTGTTTATATTAGAGAACAAACAAGCATGAATGAACAACTTGTATCTTCAAATCTTTATCAATTGTATTTTGGAGCACTACACTTTTCAAAACACTTTTATTAGATAGCCGCCAAAATTAACTAAATTCATTTAATAGTAAGTAGTAAAAGCAATTTGACGCGGCAACACAAGGCCTTGTTCAATGAACTTTTCAATTAAGCAAATAGATGAAATAATGAATTCGGCACGCTCAGTATATTAGGATTAATTGATTTGAACAATTTTAATACCAAAAATAGTTACTGTTAAGAGTACGGGATGATGTTATTTATAATTATATCGCGCAATTATGTATTAGTTCACTCGAGTTGTTTCTAGACTGTATATTCTGGCTTTAACCGACCGTACACTAATAAGCGAAAATATTATGTAAACCAAAACGCCAACTACAAGGGTTTAATATACCGTAGCATTTCTGAAAAATGAAAATCTAATGGTTTGCCAAGAATGAGATTTCAAACGGCGCGTGAAATCAGCGAAATACAGAGAAAATTTAAGCGTGACTATTGACCGGATTTATATTCATGATAAGAGTTTGTGATATTCTAGAAATCATTGCGAAGCAGGAGGCGTTTCATGCATTTTAAGAAAAACTCACTCCTACATGGAAATTGTCGCGCAGAGGCCAATTGTCAAGGCACTTTCCGCGTCTGAAATTACAAATGTTGTGTAGTGATTCGAAAAAAAAACTAGTTTAGCAGATATTATAATAGAGAATCTTTTAGTCACACATCGAACATCGTATATACCTTCTTTGTAGGAATATATTTATTGTACTAGAAGTTTTGTACAGTTTTGTTTTTTATAATGTGGCAATTACGAGCGTCTATAAAGCGATCATTGGTTTATAAAGTATTGACGTTTGCGTGTAAATTTTCAAATTTAATACTTGTCGGAACCCAAATGATTTGTAAAGTTTGTAATAATGCTTTCATGTCATGGAACAAATTTGAATGTAAGAAACACGTGAATAGTGCATAATATAGAAATAGAAAAAAAAGACATTAGGTTGTACGGCTAATTTATATTCCATTAGAATTAACATTAACTGTATGTAATGTACCGTATGAATCAAGTGATTGTCAAAAAATGCTGTACTTAAAACCACTTTCAATTTTACTAGCCGATCTAAGACTAGAGTAATACACTAGCGAAGTAATTGCAAAGGAGGTAATAAATACAACGGAAACATGTAAAATTTAAAAAAATCCAACTCTTAATATTTACGACTGATGGTCCAGCAAACGTGTTATCCGTAGGCTGGTCGCTTAAATAATATTGTGGTAACTTGTTATATGTTACGTGTAAAATCATTAAATATTATGGCAGAAACTATTCGAAGGTGTCATCCAGAGGATTTAATAGCGCATACAAAAGCAGTGTTTCTGAAATCCCTATAGAATTTCACGGACATTGGTCCGACATCCCTGACCCTTCACGACCGATTTTTACACGATGGGGAACATAGTTACAGGCAGCATTTTATTTTCAGCACTTTCAAAAAATTAAGGCTGTAGTTTCACAATGTAATTCTAATGAAACAACTGCAATCAAAGAAAGTCAAAGGAGATTGCAAGATGCTCAAGTTTAAGTAGATTTATAAATTATTTATAAGAATTACAGTGGACTAGTTGAAGCATTCAAAAAATTACAAAATTCTTTATTGTTATTAAGTCAATTCTGATAGTGGACACTATAAACACAGCACATGTACTCAAGGAATTAAGAAATATTAGTGCTACAGTTAAAGTAGATACTACGCTATCGAAAGATTCAAATTCTACGAGATTAATAGCATTTTTTTTCTGATAGTTGATCTACTGATCCATTAAGTATTTACAAAAATTGCTAATCATTAGATGTTGAACATCTTTCTTTGCTTATAAGAACATACACCTCATGGCGAACACAGTTACATGAGGAAACTGTGTGCTGCAAATATTTAACCAATCTATCTTTTGTGCATCTGTATACTGTATTTATATTTATTGTCTGATGAGTCCTTTCTACGTTTACGCGCGTAGTACGCGGTACTGACCAAATGTTCGTAGTGCCAACACCACTTCCAAATACCAGTGTGTATTTTCAAATTTGCAGAAATGCCTTCAAAATAAGAAGGAAGAAACGATAGTGCAGGTTATAGAAACATTATTACTTTAGGTGTACAACGCAGTTAACTACCAAACTATGACGCACCTTTGTCAGCTTCCAGACGTCAATTGACAATTGAATGTGCACATATGATAATTTTTATTTCTTAGTGTCTTTTCTATCTCGAACGGTTACATTGTAATGAAGCCAAGCAGTTTATATCAAATTTGTGTAATAATGTATATACATATTTCTTAACTTCACGTGTCCTTTGTAAATTGAATTTTATAAGACACTCAACTATCGGAATAGGCATTCAGTAATTAAGGCGAGTGAACCGACTTAGGTATTCCAACACCGCTGGCTAAATTTATACCGGCCGCGCTACTATACGTCGGCAAAACCATCCATCTCTTAATTATAAGTTATCGTGTCAATTGTTAAGAATCTGTTTATGTTCTTCGATTTTATCCAGTGCTATCAATATTCTGTGTCGTCTGTAAGTTGACATATGTATTTGTTCGAGTAAATTAATCCTTCTGTATTCCATTATTATCGTCAAAATGCTTTTACCGCATTCAGTTGCTTAAAGAAATATTAATAACTTAATAGTTAGTTATATCAATAGATTAATCGTAATGCATTGAAAAATTAACAAACGAACGTAACCAATGCATGTCTATTACCGATTTCAATACAAAAGTGTATTGCTGCATATAATCTATTGATTTTATGTAATTATCAAAACTATAATTCACAGGTATAGCAGTGAACTCTTCTCCACACACATTAATTAATTGTTCGGAACGCTCTGAGAGTCCACGTGCTCTCGAAACGCTGCGTTCCGAATAATTAATTAATGTGTATCGAGTGGAGTTTACTGCTATACCTGTGAATTATACAACCATACAGTCCTTGCTAACGTTATCAAAATTATAGCATACTTTCATACTTTTAATGCAAGTTAATGTAAGCATTCCAAAAAACAATGTAGTTTGTATGGCTTCTAGTGTTTCTTGTTTTTGATATAATTTTACTTGTATTCTACATTTTAACTTACCAAAAGGTATGAAAATGTTTCTAGATATAAACAAGTGTTTTTGTCAAAAAGAAACTCACGTCATGCATCATGTAAAATCTACGGTTATTTCAAAATAATTTAATATTATCAAATCATGTAAGTTGTACTTCTAAAAAATTTAACTCTATATATTACTCATTTCTTCCTATTTCTATTTGTACCTTCTAGTCGAGACTATATATTTTATTTTATATTTATTACTATCTTTTGTGGATCTGTAAAAACATTCAATAATTAAATTTTTGTATTAATTTTTTATTGGACTGATTCTAATCCTAAACGGCTGACCTAATATGGTATTTACAAATTATCACCAAACTGCTGATTTTCACCTTTTTAGTCCTGAAATGAGGAAAACACAATAAGTTCCATGTAATAATAATAAATTATTTCCAGACGTACCTCATGGATCGATTCCGTTTGGTATTGCGACGAGCCAGAGCAATTAATGACTTTTCTTCATGATGAAGTCCGTCAGAATGTTCTTGTCCCCCCATTAATGGAGCACCTTCTAGACTCAGAGATCCGGCGCGACTACCTCCCAATTGTTCAGCCATATCCAGAAGACAGTCAAAAAACGATGCTTTCTGTCATCCAATACAACTTTAGCTTAAACCAATACTATTCTAGATTTTTCTAAATAAAACTGGATCTATAAGTTTGTTCCCCTACTTTGACCAGTTTATTGAAATCAACATGATTGTCATTACGGCAAAAATTACCTATTTATCTATTTGTTCTACGAACTGAAATTAGCGCCCCCAAATCTATCAAGTTTTTAAAGAAATGTGCCCAAAGAGTTAAGTATATATAGTACAAGAAAGTACACTGCATCAAATGCAATGCTAAATGTAAGAAAAACATTCCAATGCAGTAAAACGCATGCATAAAAATGTTAAAACTACTTTCTTGAAACATGAATATGAGAATACGCAGCAGTGAGTTAGATATGAATTCTACAGCTGAAACTCACTACTACACTACAGAAATTGACGATCGTATGGGAATGTTGTATTGTGCGTTGATCAGGTAAAAGTACACATATTATTTACCTTCAAGTTTTGATCGTATTTATACAAGTACACTAGAACAAATAACACTAAAAAAAAGTTAGGGTTTTCGTAATTATTATTCTTTTGATATAATTTTGGGGGTTAATGTGATTATTGCCTAAGATTAATTATATTTGTGATAAGCTGCATAATAGTAATGACTTCATGCCAAGTTGATCTGTAGTTATCTATGATAAGTAATAATGGTGTCATTCACACTGTAACAAACAAGAAAAAAGTATCTTTTGAAATAATTATTTTTATATTTCTTTTTAATTTATACTTCACATATAATCGTCAATTTTTATCCCAAATTACATTTAGTTTGTTAACAAACGAATAAATATAAACGCTTAAAGACATGCAAAAGTGGCTACAAAGTCGATAGAAAATAGTTAGATGTATATGTATTTAAGTATGTATATATAAAATGTACGAAGTAGTATATAGAAAAACACTTTCAATATGAAAAAGTGCAGGAGTAAGGTTAAAATATAGAGACAATAAGGCTACGTGTCTATGACAGGACTGTACTATGAATGAGAATTGAGAAAATTGCATCAGCTAGATGCTGCTAATTTAAAATGCTAGTAAAAATTATATTAAAGGGATTAATTTATATACTACCGCGTGATTTGCCGAGGGACTATTTCCAAAACCCTGAAATAAATATACAATAGTTATAGGGCACTAATATAACTAAATTCTCTTTTGGTGACATACGTGCTAACCTTGCATGGAGGAAAAAATCTAATAAGTACTTTCTCATTGATAATACATAAACATAAGTATATAGAAGATTATTTATATTAGGGATAACAACCTGTCAGGTTCTACACATATACAATAATAATATGTAAATGTGATTATTTACTAACGAACAAATATTCAATCTACTGCATGAATTATACACAACACCCACTATGCATTGAGGGCTTCCACTAATCTAACTTTCTTTAAATACTTGTTTATATTTGCGTATTATCTTTTTTTTTTATTTAGGGCATTTGTATTTAGTGTAATGAGTGTAATATTTTCTGTTGGGAGTATTAGTAAAATATTACAACCGTCATATCGATTCATTTGACATGTAAAAATTTAACCATTGTCGTATATCGATTAGAAGATTAATGAAAAAAGTAGAATTCCGATTTAATTGAATAATTTTGTGCAACTTTTCCGAAGTGCTAAGAATAAAATACAACAAACAATTTTTTACTAAAAACTAGACGCATTTTACGAAATATTATTAAGATATCTGAAAAATGCGTTTTCCCTAAAGTTATAAACGATGGTTACGAGGCGATGTTACACATTTCAAATTGTTAACTATATACGCCCAGTAACCAGAAATATAGAGTAAACGAGAATACGCTTCAATTTGTGCATAAAGATAAAATTGGATGTTGTAACGTAGGTATTTTGAACGCGGTAAATTTAATTCATTAGAATTGCTACAGTACCACTTGTTATTAAGGAGTGTCTTCGGCATTGGCGTTAAATTAACCCGGTCATATTCTATTATGTTCATTATTTGCAGTGACGTTCGTCATTACAATAAAATCGAAATCTATATGCTTTGATTTAAAAAAAAAATTAATAAATCTACACGGAGTATGCGCAATATAGAGAGAGAAAATTGGCTATGGGCGTAGCATGTTCCGTGTTTTTTATAATTCATGTTTTACTACTAAGCATTATGTAAATACGTAAATAAAAGGTTATGTTCCTATGATAAAGGCTAAATATTAACGGAATGTGTTCTGTACTATAATTGAAAATCAAATGAATCTTGCTTCATTTTTAATCTATTTCCTCACTAGATTGCAATGCCGGAGGCAGCCAGAGTTGAATTCATATTGACATTTAACTGTATATGGCATGAATATATTCAGAGAATGATACTATTACACCCAGATCGAGTTAGATAAAACAAAAAACAACAAATGAATTTATAGTGCCAGTAAACAATATAAAATTAATATTACAAATATACATTGTTGGCCTGTTTCTTACTGCTATTGATTGTTTAAATATCTGGGTGGAAAACAGGGAATCTTCTAAAAAGCACACCAAAACAAAAGCAAATAACTATAATATTTAACTACACCCTATACCACAACTATAATTTTGACAAACAGCCTTCAAAGTGTACGTCCCCATAAATTTAGATCGGCTCTCGTCGAAACGTATTGTCGTAATGTATATCTATTTATTTTTAGAATTCAGTAGCTAACAAAAACATTAAGAGGCAAATACCATGTTTGCCATAGCAAAATTCTTGAATACCTTTATAACGAAAATGGTTAAATATGCATTACTTCCCCGTATCTTGATTTAAAAACAAGTGCATCGAATATAATGTGCGCGTATGTTCTGCACATACGTGTATGCTAAATGTGTTAAATTCCAAACTTAGAGATTTGATATTGCTACTGAATGTTTCAGATCTAAATTTAGTAAAACTTGTGTGAAAATATGTATATTTATTAACACGTATGTAAAATAAAAAACGGACGTGGAAAATTATATTATTTTTTGTTCTTACAATGCCTTGATAAACATAGAAAGAGTCATACCCTAATTTCTGATAACTAAAGTTTTAGTTGACGTGGAATTTACATGAAACTTTCATTTCAAAAGTTCATTAATACAAATTGATACTTGTAATCTGTATTTGGGCACGTTGTGATTTAGATTTAATTCTTAAGAATAAATTATTTAACATAAAATTTAAAGTAATACGCATTGTATTAAAAAAGATTGTACGTTACTGGGTTTGTTTTTCACAATAAAAATACCTCTCACTTCTACACTAATATAAAAACACACAACACCCAGAATTTTTATTTTGCTATGTGAATTATCGGGTATAGTTTTAATGTAGTATTTATTCGAGAAAAAATAAGATACAGCAATATTTTATAGAGTAGAAACAAACGCGTATAAGAAATAATATACCACCACAGTATTCGCAAATATACTTCGAAATATTACTAAAATAAAACATACTAATCGATGTGAAAATTATTGTTCTGATTGTTTTTAAATCAAGATACTATATCTAATGTACCTAGTGCTAATTATACTTATCATAATATTCCAAACAAGAAGTAATATAGAAAGACAAGAAAAACACAATATTTCATACCGGAACACCCGTTGGTTCCATCTGCCCAAACTTAGTTGTTCGCCAGCTTTCCAATATCAAAAGGCCTGCATAAATTTTCCCTACGGTTAGTTTACCAGTGTTCAGTTGATCATTTGGTGGAACTAACAAATCTACCATGTTTCTTGCTTGCAGTGGCCAGATGTTTCTTATCGTTTCTCTGAGTTCTGAATCGGCTTGGTCCATTTCTTCGGCTAAAAAATAATACATTTCTGCGTCATAAAATGTACTACTACAATAATATACTCTTTCATAAATTTTTAAGAAATTTGCAATCTTATCATATATAACAATTAATGCCATGATTTCATACATATAGAGTAAAAGATATTCATACTAAGTTTTAAGATATAGTGACATTAACCTAATACCAAAGGAATAATTATAATTAACTTCCAGTAATTTTAATATTTTCGGATTCGACGTTTAATACGCTGTCTCTCAAGTTGTCTTGTATTTCAGCGATGCCACTACTCGTTAAAAGTAACTTATTCCGGCGAAAAGAATTACGTAAGTATCAGACTAATTATGCGAGTCTATTCTAGTTTAAAGTTTTTGAGGGCATTGGTTGATCTGCATTAAAATCAAAAGGCAGATAAAATAATCTGACGGTAAAATGCATACGTGCGCAGGAAATAGGTGTCAAATGTTTGCTAAATCCTATGTGTTGTGTGTTATCAATACAATACCGGTTTCACCGAAACGCTTACTCGCTCCCTCATGCGATCTAACAGTCTCACATGTCATTCAACCGAGTGATGCCAGTTATTTAGCGCGGATGCAATTTTTGTCTGTCTTAAATTTTATTTCTGTCATAATTTATTATGAGTAACTAAAGTATTCCCGTTGATAAAACCCAACTGAATTTAAATCGGATGATAATACATAACACAGGACTAACTTAGAAAACGATGTAAGAATGAACCAGTAAAATACTGAGGAAGCAACAAATAGCAACATTAAAAAAGCGAAACCTGCATTGGTACAAATATAGAACACTAATAACGTGTTAGTATTTTGACAAGTTATATATTCTAACACCTTTACTTCGTTGCGACTGCTATTTCAATGAAGTGTGTAAATCTGCAAGTTTACCAATAACAACTGCTTCTAATCTCAGTGCCAAATGGTAACAAAAAAAATATGATTTAATGATGTTATGCCACAGACATTTTCACATCACATTTGTCATGATTATACCAGTAATTCC
Source organism: Trypoxylus dichotomus (assembly GCA_023509865.1). Taxonomy (NCBI): domain Eukaryota; kingdom Metazoa; phylum Arthropoda; class Insecta; order Coleoptera; family Scarabaeidae; genus Trypoxylus; species Trypoxylus dichotomus. The sequence goes on from CM042079.1 coordinate 30,725,646, forward strand.
CAAAATGATTTTTGTTTGACGAATAATGTCATATTATCGGAACAACTTGACAGCTATGGTGCATATACGATTTTATCGAAAATATCTTACCTGGTCTCATTTTTATATTTAAATTTTCGCGGATAAGAGCAAATAACGTTGTAGTGAAATTAACTTTGCCATCATCGTCGACAGGCATATTCATGCGTATTAATTTCTTATACGCTAATCTATTCGGGCATTTGTTCCCAAATCCCAAGGGAGGATCCATATTCTTCAGCATGTCATACATTTCTTGATATAAAATTTTTCCTCTAGTAAGAAAAGTTTATTATGGAAATGCTGTGAGGCTATTATGTAGTTACTTTCAACATACGTTGCGTTTGGATCATATTCTGCCCAAATACGAACAAATTCATCTAAATGATGAGCACCCAAAATCGAAGAATCTCTAGTTAAATAATCAAAATTATCCATGATGACAGCAACGAAGAGGTTTAACATCTAGAAGAGAGGAATTTAGTATCTAAATATGTTACATATATAGCAAACAGTATTTTACCAAAAAGGAACAAAAGAATATAAAAGAAACAAAGTAAGCGTAGGCTAAGTTGCTTCCGCAGGTATTCGGATCTTTGCCTGCGTTTTCGTCGCACGGTTGACCTTTTATGCAGGAAAGCATAATATTTGGCCAGTTCTCTCCAGTTGCACATCTGAAAGTTGAAAATTCTTTGTGAAACTTTTATGCTACGTAAATACATGAATGGCGGGTAAATTTCTATGTCTTTATAAGGAATCTTGAAAACTATAAGAGATGGAAAAAAGACCTCCTGTTCCCGGAAGAAACACTTGGTGAAAATTAAGATTGGTTACTAGTGCCTTTTATTTTCAAGTTATAAGGGAAACTCCATTTTTCCTCGCGTTTCTTTTTCATGCTGTTTCTTGCATATTTATGAAAAATAAGTTCTTTATTCTTCAAATGCTCTTTTGTTAGGAACGTGTAATGTTTCTTTTTTTTTTAATTGAATTATAGTTTACCCTTTGAGTTAACAAGACAGCACAGCACGAAAAATGAAACAATTCAAAGAAATTTCATGAAATATTAATTCATAAATTCGGATACAAGTAATTGCGAGGATTCAAAAATATAGTAGTAAAACAGGAGAGAACTTTAATTTTTCCGACAGGAGCCCTAAATAAAATAATAATTAGATTAGGCAATTAAAAAATAAGTATAAACATCTATACTAAGAAAAATTAAAAATGTATATTATTTAAAATATTCATTTTTTTATATAGTTATACATCAAAGAACATGCTGCTTAAGTATGATATTTCATTTGAATAAAGAGTTGATTTTGTCTGGCGTTGTGACAATTTGAAAGTCCCACTTTAAGTGACCTACCTCGCACAATCTTAAAATGATTTTTTGATTATGTAGTAATTAGTTTACTACATAATTACAAAAATATATTGTTACAGTTCTTCAGGAGTTAACTAAAATGAAAATCATTGCCAAATTAATTAAGTATAATTTATTTGAATGTTCCTCGTCTTTGTTTTGTCATTTTTCCTACATTACGTTACAACGCAAAATTCATGATCCAACACATAAAAATTACGACGCAACGAGAAAAATTAGATCACAACGTTAGGTTTGTTTAAACCCACAATTCTAGAACAATGCGGGTGTGATTTTAAAATGTGCATTTTAACAAAATTCCAAAATTAAAATCGAATCTTGAGTTAAGGCAAAATCGCAATTAGCATGCGAGAAATGCAACACTTGAGTAGAACTCTCACGCCTGTTCGGCTACATTCGATGTAATTTGGTGTAGCTAGAGTCCGTCCAAATTCATTCGGTTTAATTCGGTTGCATTCAGTTAGGTTTGCTAGAATTCTGGCCTGTTCGACTGCGTTTAGTCTTCCTCCGTCCAGTTTAGGTCTATTTGGTGGCGTTGGGCTTAGTTTGAGTCCATTCGATTTAACTCGGATCCACTCGGTTCCAATAAGCCTGATTCGGGTTCGTTTGCCCTTATTCGATCCTATTCGCCCTTGTTCGCCACACATCGATATCGTTGAAGCTACTTGAGGCTCTGTTCGCTGTTATTCGGCCTGTAATTCAATCATTTGGTCCGATTGTGGTTCATCCGAATTAAACCAGAACGAATCAGAATTCGTTCCGGCTTAATTCTGTTTCGCTTCATTCCTAAATTAAATTAAATTTGGTTTCGTATTATATATCGGCATGCTTCTGCATTTGACGGCAACCGTGAAAACATACACTCAATTACAAACACGTATCTCCATCTAGATGCGGTGGTCTGCAGTCCCTTACTATCGCAGTCGACCATGACAACCTTCTAAAGATAGGACATAACATTCTTAAACTGGTGTAATACTAAGGGTTACTTAAGTGTCTCGTACTACTCTAACCTCAGATTAGATTGTGTTAGAATAGATGTCGGGGCCCCACTCAACAACAATAATACTGTTTATAAATTATTATTAATAGTATTATTGTTATTAAATAAGAGTATATTTATTGCCCAACGGACGAAACTAACTATAGAATAATTGATACAATTGGGTATCGCACATAAATACATAACAGTATAACAGAGAAAATTACGTGAATACGATAATGAACTGAAACTATAAACTAAGAAAACAATACAATAACATAAACCAAAACTAATTAAAAATTAAATTAAGTGCAAATATTTAGTAATTTCACCAGAGGGAAAAATGAGTATCAACATCCGCACTAATTTTGTTGTAAGTAGTACACACATCTAAATATTGATGCTTTAACCAAAAGGTTCGTATTAGCGCGGGGGAAGTAAAAAAAGGATTTATAAGTTGTTGAAAGAATGGTACATTATTAACGTAAAGAATCGCATTTAATGTTCCTTTAATGACTACTAAAGGAGATCTAATTTTCATGGCAGATAACATCCAACTCATCATGCATAGTCATTTTTTCTTTAACTTTCCCAACACAGAGCTATTGTATCGACACTACTTTTTACATGATTAGCAGTGTCAATTGATGATCCGGCTTCTCGTAAGCCGATTATCCTGCCACGTTTAAACTCAGATAATTGATGAAAGTTCGCTGGTTGTCGAATAGGCGGCATTCTTTTACACTCTACTAAGGCTAAATAAAGCTAAAAATATACCTTGCAGTTTTTTTTTGTATAGCCGTGGATGGGGCTTTTAACCGCGAAGAGCAACTTGGCCAGTAGCTTGCCTATTGTGCACCCAACTCAGTCGACCGGATGGTATCTAAGCAACAAAGTTCATAATCCGCTCGAGCGGCAATTTTCCTAACTTAGGTTCGTCAAGCTGAGCATCCCCAAGGTAAACCTATCTTCCCGTGCAGACTGCCGGGCAATCAACAAGAAGGTGCACAGGAGTTTCCTCTGCTCTCCCACACTTTTTACATGAAAGAGAGTCTACTAGACCCATGCGATGTTTGTTCAGTGCGCAGTGTCCAGTTAAGATCGCTGTGATTGCTCTCAGTTTGGTCCTGCTCATAAGGACTGTCTTACGCAGTCTTTCATCACCTGGATAAATACCGAGAGATTTGCAGTGTCTAAAACCGTCTACACTGCTCCAGTAGGACCGGTGATTGGCGGCGAGCTCGGACTTAACATAGGTTTTAATACCGCCATAGGTACTCCCACACGTCGATTCACGGCCTGACAATGGTCGTCTACTGGCATCTCTTGCTAGCAAGTCAGCTGCCTCGTTCCCTTTGATCCCCGAGTGGCTTGGCACCTATCTTAGCGTAACACTGTAGTGTTCCGCCAGTTTGAAGCGCCCTAAGAGCGGCTTGACTGTCCGTTAAGATTTCCACCGCTTCCAAGTCATGTGCGTAGTCCATAAAGTTCTCCGCACATGTCTGGCTGGCAATTACTTCTGCTTGAAAGATGGAGGGGAAGACCCATAGACTGGCGGCCTCGCCATCCGGTTCTCCCTCTTTCCAAATTCCATACCGGTACCCTTCGAGGCTTTCGAGGCGTCCGCAAACCAGCGGGAGATGCCCCATCTAGATTTGCACGCACATGCCTTTACTCGTTGCTGGGAATTATTACATTGTATCCCCCAGCAAAGCTATACACGAGCCGAATTTTGTCGGTTCTCAATGACAGCGGTGCTGTCTGTTCGATGTAGCTGAAGATGCTGGTGTGTCTGAACTTGCCAGAGAAAAAATACCTTACTCTAGCATTTGTTTGTCTGATGAAACCATATAATTTCTAAAATGTTTACTGGGTGTACGTTTAGTTTTAGTGACCAGTATAGTTAAGAAATTAAAACATTCCTTGAAATTTTCTTTTGATTTCTAAATTATTTATTTCCCTGTTCATTGTATGCTTATGTTTTATTTGATTACTGTAACAATCTAATTTGTGAAGAGAGTAAAACATCCTGATTGGTTTAAATGTTGAATTTAATATTTATGAATTCCAGAGTGTCCTTAAGCGTATCAACACAGGAAGCGCTTTGTTATATTAAAAGAGAAAATTGACTTAATTTGGAAATTATACTACACTAACTTTCAATGGCACACAAATTTGATTTGTTTGTACTAGGATTAATTAACAACATATAATTGTAAGCAGTAAATTTTGTTAAGACGAACGGTTTGTTTGAGATTAGAAATAATTTACTCTCGAATATACATATGCTTTAAACCGATCGCAATACTCGAAATGTCACTTTTACTTCGTTGAACATTATTTTACTATTATACTAAAATATTGACAAAGTATAAATCAACTTTCAAATGCTTCAGAACTTAATTTAATAGCACTAAATAGTATAGTTCCATGATAAACTTTATTACAAAATAAAACTTACTTGAAAACATTATGCTTGTTTTTAATAAATTAAGTATTTAATAGGAAATGTAGTTTTTTGTATATTTTGTAGCGATGTATGTATTGGATTTTTCTTTACTTGATGAAACTCCGTGTTAAACATCTTTAAATAATGTTATAAATATATATATTACCTAAATCTGTTTTAATCTTTGGAGAAAAGTGTAATGTAATCAGATTCAATGAAAGACTTCTTATTCTGCGACGCCTTGGTCGCGGATTAAAGTCACCATGACCTGCCAGTGAGCATGCCTGTTCGGTTATAGTATCATGATTTTGTACTAAAGTGTACACCTCTTAGCGTAGTGTAAATGCGTATAATCCTATTTTCATATAGATTTCATTAACAACTTATGAATGTTAGGACAAGATTGAAGAGCAGCGGGCCGTTTTTTAAGAATTGAATATTTCACAATTTTATACTTACCGAAAAAGTAACATAAGGCCTTGAATAAAATTTCGAAAATTATTATGGCGTGTTATGGATTCATATGGATCTTCCCTGATGTTTCCAAATACCTAAAATTATACATGCATAAATGCTCGATTGGTTATTATATCCAATCGACAAGCTTACCTGCATACCAATAATTGCGTAAATAAAAAATAGCATTGCTATTAACAAACAAACGTAGGGAAGAGCTTTAAAACTTTGCACAAATGTCCAGAGAAGAATGCGTATCGTATATCCCTGCCGAAGTAGTTTTATTAATCTAGCGGCCCGAAACAAACGTAAAAAACCGACATTAATGAAGTTTTCCTGAAAAATAAATTCCGCTCTTAATGATTTGGAAGAAAAATAAGCTTATAGCTAATGTTCTCAAAAAGTATTGTCTATAAACCTATGTTTATACTTTACTCTAAATTCAACAATCTAGAACTATGGTTATATATATAAAATGTAATCGGGTTAACTAAGGAATATTTTCATCTAATATCTATGACTTCCTATAGTAGCACGTAAGTAAATGGTCCAAAATAAGCTGTGAATATTCACGAAGAGTTGAATAAGTCCTTGTAGAATTTCAAGGTAATCTAACTAATTTCAAATGCTATTAATGAATTCTTTTCGCAGCTGATATTGTTCATCTTGTATGAGACCAGTACAGTTATTGTAAAATATGAAATAATGTAATTAAAAAAAAAAATATATATATAAAATAAAAAAATATCCTTCGTAATTACTTACCCTTCACAATAATGGCGTAAAGTCTGTACAGATATCATGCAAGTATGTATGTATGTACATATGTTAAACTGTTAGCGACGTGCAACTTGTGATAGTAGTAAACATGCTTGGAGTATATTGCACTATGCTTATTTTTCTCTTTCTAGTTATGCGACACAAATATAAATTTATTAAGTAATTCAAAATTAAAATTGTAAGCAAGAGCAAACAAAAACAAAAGGAAAGTCGAAATTAAGTAGTTAGCTTCTTTCAACTGGAACTAGAGAACTATATTAAGAACTACGAGGTAACGTTTATGTACTGTGTTCGTGCAAAAAAGTTTACCAAAGTAACAAGTGAAAATGTTTACTGAGAATAATGCCAATGTAATTGCTGGTAAGTGTATGTAAGAACTATCTGAAGCTAAAATATTAACCACTGCTTGATAAAATTCGTACTTTAAAGCTGTTTTGGAGCAAAAAATAGGCTAGAAGATACAATTACAAATAACTTGTTCGCAAAAAATACACAAAGCGTGTATTGTTCATGTCTTATTATGGAGACTGATCAAACCGGTTTTTACTTTTCCAAAATTACTGAAATTGTACATTATATTTAGTAGACGAAAGGTAAGTAAAACCAGAGCTTCTATTGTGCTAGTATAAATTATGTTCTTAATAAAGGACGAATAGTAAAGTATTTTTCCAGTTCAATGTATTCTGTTTTTATGGCAAAATTCTATGCGTACAGTAAGTTGTAAAGCAACGACAAAATGAAAATGTAAATAACAAAAATCAATCGCAATAACACACATCATTTTATTATATAATATATTATAATATATAATATATTATATAACTTATCGTTTAATAAATTTCGGAAAGTTTATGAATGGAAAATTTATTGTATAAGAATTGAGATAGACATATAAATGTACTGCAGTACAACTAGTACAAATAAAATTGTCGATATCTTCTATTTAAAAAAATGTTTAAGTTGTTCAGATAATTTAAAGCACACTTCGGTTTAGTTATACAACTACTTTTTATTTTCTTTTTCTCATAATACTTCGTCATTACAAAAAAGAAACTATGAGTCTCAATTGCTTACAGCGTTAGTATTTTCATAATTTCGTCAAGCGAATTTCGTGCCTACCTACATAAAGACGGCCTACTTCTCGATATATTCTCGTTTGAAACAGCAAGTAGACATTATGAATTGGCAAGGGGTACTTGTAATTACACAATACGAAACATATCCGATAAGGAGCGTTAGGCCCGCACCTGCCCGTTCGTTTCTTTATATACGTGTCTTCGCATACTTACTTATTGTTAGAAATACTGATATTATTAGGTCCGGTAAAATAGATATTACGCAGAGTTAGATTTTTGTTTTTGATTGTATTTCAATTTAAACATTATTTTGAATAGTATACCAGATGTTCGTGATGTTTACAATTTCTTCTGAAATTAAATCACATGCGAGAATAACTTTTGCAATTGCAAAGCAGTTAGCGGACAAGAGCGAGTGAATTATTATAATAACCCCACTAATTGATTGGTTGAGAGCAGGTGTTGTTTTGCGCCAATTGTCTATGAGTCACAACTCGCCCGGGCAATACGCGATAAGATCCACAACATGCGAGAGGCAATCAGCAAAGTAGAAGAGTGACTGCAGGTTTTTTACGAATTGGTCAGAGTAACGCCTCCTCGCTTTATACCCTAGCACTACATTCGCATCTTACAAGAATTTCTCCTACCCAGTGTTCGTCTCGTTTACATGGAAGAAGAACTTGAAGAAATAGTTGTGGTCCAGAATAACTCGCTAATACACAAAAGCAGAGAAGTGGTCAAATGGTTTGCGGATAGAAATGACATTACTGCATTGGACTGGTCTGCCAGATCTTCACACCTAAATCCCATAGAAGATATGTGGGCTACAATAGTCAGATATTGGGGCAGAGACGCTAATGGTGCCATCAAATAAGGAATATTGATAACTTGATACACCATTGTAATTTAATTTGGAAATACTTTGGCAGACAACAGATTTATGCAAATGTGGTTGCTTCAAATGGCATGTAAATTAAATGAATGCTTGCGGAACAATTGTAATTATACAAAATATTAATTTAATCAATAATTTATTTTTAACTTAATTTAATTAATTATTATTAAATGTTCTCCAGTTTTTTGTTTCCCTGTTAAAATAAAGAAGCAGTGTAACACACACTGAAATCCATTACGAGCTATCAGTAAACAATTAAAAGACCTATTAAGGATGTTATGACCCACTTTACGTTAACATAACCCCTTTTAGAAATTTCAATGAAAGACGTCTACCGCAAAATCGACGACAGAATTAGCGCAAATTGGGAACTCGAATACTTGAAAATAAACTAAGCTTACATGCATAAATAGTAAAAGATTAAACTTTAAGTCGATAGTTACCCTCAAATAACCTAAATACAATAAATATTCCAAATATATTTGAAAGTAATATAAAAGACAAACAGAGCATCTGAAACTTTTACCGAATACTTCTAAAATTAAATCATTTGTAAGAATATATACATTATATGATACGATGGAGGATTCTGACACCAACAGAAATTGAATATATAATTTATTCAATGTATTAATTCCTAATATTTTCGCTGCATTACATAATATGCACCTAACACAAACAGAAGCGCTGATATTAATCCAAATTAATATCTAAATGGAAATACAAAACTGTTTCGGAAACAAATGTCTACGTAATATCTATATAATGAAACCTAATAACAGCAGTATTTACAAAGATAAGTAGACATAGGAAAAAACAATAACGGAGAAATACATCCCTCGCGCTTGTTATTTAATACGTTTCGTATTGTCTAATTACACCCTTGCCTCTACATACTGTCTACCTATAATTATGAAAATGGTATTTAACATGACTTAATGAAAAAGTTAAGTAACGAGCAAGTGTGGATATCATCAATATAAATTAAGAATAAGAATGGGCCAAGATGCGAACTTCGGGTCGTACCTGAGGAAATAATTATGCAACGCAACTTATAACCATGTACAGTGACTATGTGTACTCTATTCACTACATAGGAGGTGAACCATCGATGCAGATCGCTATATATACCTACTTGCTCAAACTTATCTATCAAAATAGTGTTTCTGCCGAATGCCTTGCTGAAGTCCCTATATATGTATGTATACAGACTACTTGAAAGCGATCATCCATATTTTTCAAGATCTAGTCGACGTGCTCAACCGAATTAGTTCGTATTGATTGCGAGCAAAGTGCTGCTGCGTAATGATAATGTTTCTAATAGTATCAGAGACATATTCATATGGGATAACAATAAATTGTGAAATTATACGTAGTGATGTATTTTTGTTCATATGAAATGCATTCTTGTCCAAGAGGCATAAATTAGTGGAAATAATGTCAGAAATTAGTAGAAATCCGATTCTCATATGAAATAGATCCTATTTTTTGTAAACCAAGCAAAACATTATAAAAACGCCGCCTAGGTATTTCTTGTAGTAGATCTGATGCAATTAAACTATGATTCAATATTAGATATTTCAAATACTTGTACTTATAAATACAAGTTTAACATTTTGATCCATATTTTTTGTTTCTTGGTATTAGTAAGAACTCCATTGGTAGTATCTACTCTTTATATGCACTATTATTTAATTCGTGCCTTAAGAAAGCTTTTAACGAGACACTTTCCTGGTTCCTTGTATTTGAATTACTTGCCTCATCATATTAAATATAACTTTGTTCATTATTGCAATAAACCTTTCGATAATGTGTAAATAATTGAAAAGAGTAGAACTTCAAAATGGGAAAATTCAGATCAAGTTATACATAGTTGCCTTAAGCAACGTTTCCAGTGCAGGTATCTTATTATTCGACATACAGGTACGACTGCGTTATATGAATTATGCTTTAGTATTATAGGAATTTTAAGTAGTGGCGGTTAGTAAGTATTTTCAGTAGGTGGGGATAGAAAGGTGTTGCTATTCTTTTACTTTTACTACTCTTACATACTACTACTTACTACTCTTTTACTTTTACTGCTACTACTGGTCGATAGTGTACGTAGTTGTATCAATAAATATTGTAAGAAATTCCAAGCGAAAATTTAGATGTTCTTGAAAATTTCTTTTATTTTTTTTTCCTTTTATTTAACTATTCATTGTGTATTGGTACGGTGGTACTATTTTCAAAATAAAATTGTCCGTTTCTTCTTTTTTTTGAACAAAGCAGCAGCAAAAGGAAAGTTATTGAAAAATATACGTACACGCATTTAATAGCGGATTATAATTTATGTTATTACTTATTATATCCTTTCTGCTAGTTTTACGTTGTGGCACAAATACAATGTACATTTGACATTAATTTAACGTATGGTGTAATAATGTTACATTAACTTAACGTATGGTGTAATTCATGACTTTATATATGAATTTTTACTTGTATGATATCTGATACATTACTATTAAGTGTACATATTAATACATACAATAAGTATATAATTTTGTGGATAGAATGGCTACTTATAAAAGAAAATATAAAATACAACAGCATAATTTTGCAGCTTTTTAGTGAAACTGTCTCGTGTGGGGATTAAGAAATTGAATTTGGGAAGGGTACTGAATCATCCGCCTGCCGTATAATAAACTGTACATTCAGTATGTATCCAGTATATAGCCGACATACTGGAGACGTGTGTGATTGCATTAGGAAGATTCTATTTCATATTGTTAGTTTCTTTAATCGAAGATATGCCATAAAGAAGAGGTGTGGATACTGAAACGCGCATCAGAACATGCGTTGTGCAACACGAAACAAATGTTTCGAATACAGAAATTGCTTGACAATTAAATATTTCTGAGTGTTATATGCGACAGACGATTAAAAGAAAGGAAGAGACCGGTAGACTTCAGAGGAGAAAGCGAAGTGGATAGCCCAGATCAAGGACGGAACGAAACGACCAATACATCCGAATGATTTCCTTAAAAGAACGTCGCCGATTACGGAATTACGAATTACGGTAGGTCTGAGGAGTCGTATAGCAGTAAGAAAACCACGATCAAGTTCTATACACAAACGGAAAAAACCAAATTGGACAAAAGCTCACGCAAACTGCAGTGTAAATGATTACGAAAATTCGAATTATTCGGAAGTAAACGTTGCGCGTTTGTTCGTCGCTCTCCTGGGGAAAGAATGTTAGACGAGTGTATTTCAAAAACAGTGAAACATGGAGGAGAAAATATCACGATATAGGGTTGCTTTGAAGGCGAAAGATTTGGAAAATTAGTTCAAATATTTGTGTATTTGAGAATCCTAGAAAACGATACGGTACTAACTGGATGTGAATTAATTGGGAAAGGGTTTATTTATCAGCAAGATAATGACTCGAAACACATCGTGAAGGTGGTTAAAGCTTATTTTCGAGACCAATCTTGTGAAGGAGTCCTATCCTTAATGGAGTGATTGCCACAGAGCCCGGATTGCAGCCCCATTGAGCTCTCGTGGGATTGCTTGGATAGTGAGGGTTGCAAAAAATCTCCCACTGGCAAAGCAGCATTCTGCAGGAAGTGTAGTAACGAAAAAAACGAATTATATTTTGAGCGATTAGTTCTAAGAATGCCGTGTATCTGGTAGGCAATTACTTTGAAAAAACATTATAACAGTGAGGGTTTCTTAGAATGCACCATTTTGTCAATAAAACATTTTAAGTTAATGAGTAGGTTCGTTACTTTAATAAATTTCCCACAGATATTGTCTGTGTAGTTTATTTTATTTTATACAGTGAGATCAAATTTATGACGATTGTGTAATAATTTATCCTTCTTGTATTTTGAGGATTCTACGAGAAGACACATTAAAACTTGTTTTATTAACAAACTAGAACATTTTTCTGCTCTGATGCTGTAAATTTCAAGCACTGTTAATATTAACTACATTTCCAGCATTTCTGTCTGGCATAACATGAAATGTTATATGTACTTTAGAAGCAGCCATAGCAACGGCATCCTTTTTATGTTGCACTATCACTAATATTTCTATTAATAGTTATTCGCTTATTCCAATCTTATACTTGAAAAGTGTTCATGTACGTTAGTGGTTAATATTTACAAATTGACATTATTTTACTAGTTTTTTGTACGAAAGAAAAGTTAATTATAAGTTGTCACATGAAAATACTTACTCTTTCTTTGGAATCGCTCTTCGCAGCTCTTTCCTTTAAATCATATAAATGATAAAACACGATTAAATTAAAAATGAACAAAAGCTCGTGTGTTTCGTAAATGTGCACTGTATGTAGGTGTGTGTGCTCTTTGGCTTTCAGTTTCAAATAAACACGAAATAGAAGAGAAATGACATACTTACACCAAATTCGACAACCATGGCATCCACTATACTGCCGATAACCGTTACGAAATCGAATGTATTCCATGGATCTTTGAAGAAATTCTGGAAATAAAGTGCATTAGTCATGTACATATACTTGCATTCTTTTTTAATTATAGTATAAAATAATGAATCTACTTTATTGTTCGTTGAAAACCATGGTTACAATATTTGTTGTTCTAAAACGACTCCGCTTTTGGAAAATATTTAACATGCTTCATCTACGAAAATAAAAAGCAAATTATTGTAATTTGCGCTGTAGAAATTATCAAAGAAAACACTTTAGGCAGGTTATCAGTTACCAACAGTTGACACTCTTTGAAATATATTTCTAGACATTTACGAAATTACGATTTTATGTATCCTCCAATTATACATATATATCTCTTTTAATTTGATCAAGTTTAATGTGTACGTGTTACCAAACTTACCAGATGCATGCATAATTTGCAAAAGATGAATAGAAAAAGAAAAAGGTAAATATGAAAGAAGACATATTGACGATGTATTAGAAACACTTACACAAATACAAAGTGTTTATTAAAATCAAGACTTATATTAAGAGTACGACTTCCGAACTATCTCCTCAATCACCTATTTCTTTAAATAGTCGTCCACTATCTGCTTTTATATTGAAGTTAGAATAGAGGTTAAGTGGGATAGTTTTCCAGCTCCCTTTACCTGTTGATATTATTCAATATCTCTTTTAACAACACGAAGCTCCAGAAATAAGTCTAATACATAGGAAAATATAATGTAGAAATTGAAGAGAAAGAAAATCATTTATGTTTTTCTGTCATTATTGTTTATTTATCTGCATTGGTCCATTCCACAGGTATCACTCGCAGTAAAATTCACTCCACACAAATTAATAATTTACTCGGAACGCAGCGTTTCAAGACTTTCATGTTACCGACTGATGACGGATTGTGATTGGTCTATTTATCTAGATGGTTGCGACAATTTTCATTTTTTAAAAATTAAAAAGAATTCCTGGGAACATTGCTGTTTGAATGATTATTTAATAATAATTTAATATTTAATACTGTTTTAGTAAATGCTACTGAGCATATTTATTCAATAAGTGACAGAAGCAATATGTATGCATCAGATATATACGTATATGTTAGAAGTAGAAGTAATTGAAATAATTTTAATTCAATGTTTGTTGTTTTAAATAGGAAGTATACAAGAAGACTATAAATTAATCGATTAATTTATCAATAGTAATAAATAACACTTCAATAAATTTAATGACAAAATTTGGATATTCTTAAATAAAAATGTAAAATAAAACGAACCATACTATCAAAGTGTCTTCTAGAATAATAAAAATACGTGCAGAAACAAACGAAGAGGAAAAATATAATGGAAGGGATGTCGGAGCTTGACCTTCGCACTTTCAATTCTCTAAATTAGAAAATATCCACGTTGTGCCGTAAAGGTTTTATTTTGTGTTCATTCCATTCTAGAGATAATCGAGCTGCGGAGTCAAGTTCACTCCAAGTTCTCAAACTCTGAGTTCTGCGATACAGTTTCTACTTTCTACTAGTCCGATTCTTAAGTTAATCGAGTTTAATTTTTTTCTTCGGATAATCGAATTTGAAAGAAGATGGGACTCGTTGCAATCACGATGAGCAATAGAGTCGCACTGCGTCTGCCGCATTTATTCTTCAATCGCACTTTCTAAAGAGAATAACAATAACATTGTGACCGTAAACCACTCGTAAAACGGTAAAAAACGCGTAATATAAAAAGATACAACTTGAAGTAATATTCCGGCAAACTAAAAGACAAAAAATATTTTTATTTTATTGTACCTGCTATTTTTAAGGCGATATTATTTTGTAAATTATGTGCATCACGACTGTTCTTAAATAAAAATCAAGCGATAATACACAAACTGGAAAACACCGGAATACTATATTAGCGTTAACAAGTAACTACATAAATAACTAAAACAATGAAAATAGAATATGAGGAATAATGCCACAACCTTAAGTTGTTTATAAGATGATCGATAACCTATTAACGCCCGATACTTGCGCTAAGCAATAAGTTAGTAATAAGCAACAGCGATATTGTGATATGATGATGACACGCCACAGGTGTCTTTAATAGTGGATTCGCTTGTTATGCTTGCAGCTTTTAAAAAAGGGATTTGGATACAATAGAGTAATGCACATCATTTTTCCAAAAATGTTTTTTTTTATATAGCGGAGAGTGTCACTCATTAGAATAAACATGTGAATTTTAGTAACGTTTTCGATAGAGTGGTTAGGCGTTAAAGTTCAATTATAGGGCAGATACAAACTTGGCCGATTGTGACATTATGATCTGCAATCGCAACGAGGACGATGTAAATAGATATGCATAATGTCAAACCACTCGTTTCTCAAAATATTATTTTTTTTTATATAGGGAATTGAACAGGTTAATCAGGAATTTTCCTGCTCTCTTTATTCTCTGATGTTATACAATATATTTTTCAACAGTCATGGAATGAGACATTCCTTTGACGAATACCTAATAAATCTACAAAAATATAATGTGGACGTAAAAACTACAAAATATTAATTTTGTTAATCTGTCAGAGCTATTCACTTATCTACATAACACCAGCATTGAGATGTTATCCGCATACAGGTGTCATAGTTAGCGGCAAAAATGTTTGAAACTTTGTCTCGGGAGTATTCTTCACGCTTCCGGTACTTTTGCTGTTATTTTTAGCGCTCGTAACAATATTAAGGACGGCAAAAGTAGATGAAATAAATTGCAAGTTCAATATACAGTAATGTTCAATATCTTTTTTCACTGCGCGAATATAATCATTAAGTATGTAATTTACGTGGTATGATTCACTAACAGTAATTTGCACAATTAAATTCTTGGAATATCGACGTGGAAAATAATTTGACTCGATTTTTAAGCACCTTTAATGACTAATGTGCGTTGTACGTCAGAATACTTGTATATTATAACTCCCAAAGTTTTAACTTATTCTTAATTTAACCGAAACTTTATTTAAACTTGTAAAATGCTGATAAAATTACCGAAAAAATTATAATCGGATAGAGAAGTGGGTGATATTATTATAGGTGTACGAAATTTAAAAAGCTGCACGATAACTAGGTTACTTCGGAAGACTATCAAAACAAGGTCATACAGACTGTCATTGAAGCTCAGAGTTCGCGTCCAAGATATATAAGCTAATGAGATTTTTCGTACATCATATTCAGTTTTTGGTTTCAAATATAGTTAGAAGAGGTCAGATACATGGCCATGGAAGAAATAGGGAAGTATCAGTTCGAGTTGCAATGTGCAAACATGACTCCAAAAAGGCGTCATATATACACGTCTTTTAGAGTAGGAGTACCAATATCACGTGTAGAGGAGCTACGGGATCCTATTTGTTGGCTAGAAAACACGTGTATAAACCGTTTCTTTATGGGAGATGAAATTATACCATGAAGCAACGTAACAACGCCCCAAGAAAATGAGGAATCCAGTATATCTATGAGTGATCTCTCGGTTTTCTGCTGTGTTTACAAGACAAAATAAATAAACCAGAGGGAGCTTTAAGTAATTATAACATGGACATCGTATGCCTTTTCACCGGTGAAATACAAAATTTAAAATTATTAAATTATGTTAGTTGTAAATTATTGTAGACTTGTGCATAAAACCGGAGGTGTGTGTATATCAACTAAAAACAATATCGAGCATAGTAAGCTAGTTTTTTTTTAAACAGTTCTAATAATGAAATTGAACTAATACTGATATTAATATTAATATTAAACCACCGTTGGTATTAGTAATGATAGAATTACAATTTCATTGCAATTAACCAACGTAATTAAATTTCTGAAAAAATATCAGTCTCAGCAGGATTTGAACCCATAAACTATGCGTTACCGGCGTATCGTGTTACCATTACGCCACGTGATCGCTTATGAGTTCAAATTGCTTTTAATACCTAGATGTCACGATGTCTGTACGGTATACACCATTTACTCTTTTGTGAACGCATGCCACTGTTATAAGCGACAACATATAAAATTGTCGAAAACAACTGAGGTCTAGTTATAACGTTAAATAATTCTAGCTAATGCGATGTACGAAATTACGGATTTTGAAAGATCTCTAACAATTTCCAGAATATATTTGCGAGTTTAAATTGTCTAGAAATTATTCTGTTTTCTTTTTGTATTTAGTTTCAAGTAACATTTATGGCCTCCACAATTTTTTACATTTTCTAAGGTAACCTTATTTGAAGGTATTGATACATAAAATCGTAAAATCAGAAAATATTGCTTGCACTGTTCATTAGATACCCACTTATTTATAAACGTTATGATTGACCAGTTTAGATATTTACTTCAGTGTACAGCACATTACATGTCCCAAAATGTATTTATTTTGTAGTTTTATATAAAATAATGTTTGAGATTCAGTTAGACTGAAACTATGTGTAAAATGAAACTAAGAAAAGAACGTATAATAAATATATCATGTTGCATCGTCCAATACAATTTGTGGCTGAATAGTTCAGATACTAATATCTTTTAAATTACATATCTTTCGGTTTTCTTTGACTTTCTCAAAACAAACAGTGCATGTAATATTATGAAAATTATTTGTAGCAAATGAAAAGAAACCAAAAGAAACAAATAGACTTTAC
Source organism: Trypoxylus dichotomus (assembly GCA_023509865.1). Lineage (NCBI taxonomy): Eukaryota > Metazoa > Arthropoda > Insecta > Coleoptera > Scarabaeidae > Trypoxylus > Trypoxylus dichotomus. The sequence goes on from CM042079.1 coordinate 30,742,789, forward strand.
CTTAATACCAAAAGCGATGAGTTTGAGTACAGTTTCACAAAGGAAGAGAAAAGTGAACACAATATTCATGGCTGCCAAGGTGTCGGAGAGTATGGGCGGAGATTCATGGTACTACAACAACTTACATATGTAGCTACTGCACTAAAAGCATTTTGCCTACCTTCTTTTATATTTTATTCACTGTTGTTACTCATATGGAAAAGTCGACATTGCCATGGTACATCGTCAAAATTGTTTGTTGTCATTCAACATTAGATTAATGAAACGAAATTTGCAATTTGGTATTTCTCTCTTTTCAAAAAAACATGGTGCCATGTTGATAGTTTGTGTATTAGTGTAGTGATAGTAATTGTGCATAGGTTTAGTCGAGCATGCTATATGCATCTACCGTGCAGCCATGCTACATGCAGCAACTCTGGTGAAAGGCATTTCTATCAAATACTTTCCGGAATTATTAGGAGTTGGAAAAGCGTTAAGGGATACAAATTGTTAATTTGTGGATCAGTATATATAGATATATATATACATATATAAATATTTGGAAATAATACAAAATCCTTAATTCGAGAAATATTAAAAAAAATGTCTTGATATGTTATAATAATTACACTTAACTCACAGAGTGACAGTTTCAATATTGACAGTAAATAAATTTATACGAGTGTAATTATTTTCGTAATACCAAGAAATTATAACTGGAAAATCTACTGCAAGCATGTTTCTAGTTTGTCTTACCCGAACGCCAAAAGCAAGTATCTTGAAGATGCACTCCACAGTGAACATAGCAGTAAATCCCCAGTTCAGGTACTTAAGCACTTTGCTGAACTCAGCGCTTTGACCATCATGCTGTTAACATATACATTTTGGCCAATTTTCTATGGACAACTACATTTCTCTTTTTTTTAAACATTTACATAAAATAATGTACAAAATCTATGATTTTTTTTTAATATCAAAATTTGTATTGGGGTTGGATTTTTGGGAAAACAGAATTAAGTTTTCGTTTGGAAGAGACCTACAGGAATGGTTGGTAGTGCACTGCAGCCACATCAGCTTTACATCTTTTTTTAAGTTGCTTAAACCTATGGCAGATACACATACACAAGTGCAGTTATTCGACTTGTCTTGGGTTTTGTACATATATTATAAACATGCTAAACATTTACACAGTTTTTCTGTTGCATAATGCTTGATTAATTTCATGGTAAGAGTAGTATGCTTGTCAGTGTTGTTGAGAAAAGTCATTGAAGAGAAATCATAAAACCACGTACATACAGTCACATGCCGTGATTGACATAGAATGAAGTAAGTGCGCTGTAAATTGTACAGCCAAATTAGAGAGAATAACTATGTATCTAATGTAATTACTAACACGCTTATAACACACTCGTTTCTAAATCTAATATAATCTATGTATTGCGAAAGTAATTTCAGCATTTTCTACGATTTAAGGTGTATTCATTTGGATTTAACACAGTGATTAATTCTGTCGCATTTGCGTATTCGTGAATAAAAATATTGTTATGGTTGTTTGTATTTGATTGTGTTAAAAACAACTCGCTTCCAACATATTCTATACCGCATATAACTTTCAATCACAAGAACTGAAAAAGATAGTTGTTCGCTATCTTTAGATTAACTTTATAGATAGAGCAAACTAGATATTGCTGCTCGAATTTCATACACGAAAGTACATAAAGGGTAACTAGGTAGCTTGTGTAGTCCAGTCTTTTATTTGCGCATTCCAATTGCGGATTGCTACCAAGTTTACAGCTTTAATATCACTGAAATTATAGCAAATACTAATGTTTTCTTCTAATATATTTTGAAGTGTAATAAATGATCTCCAAGATGAAGAAAATAAGTGAAAAACATCCCTCATTTTGTTCATAATTAATATTTCTCTTCATCACGAATACACTTTTGTCTGTAGAAGCCAATACTTTTAACTATTTTGTATACAATGAGAATGAATAAGAAACAAGGACGCTGATATTTCCCTAATCGCTATTAAAAAAAAATAGGTATGTTGTTTCATAATCGTATGGGGGTCATGGAGATCGATTGCACTCACTCAAGATGTCAAAAGAAAAATATGTATATTCATTCTACCATGTTGCTATTATAAGATGGCTGTTCCAAACGCCTGTTTAAGCAGCGTAAGTTTCTAATTTGCAGATGTGTTAGTATGATTAAAGCATAACGAAAGTTCTTATTCCCAACTTAAGTAAGTGATTAAAGTAATAAGCTTTTGGGTAGTAGTAGGTAATTGTAATAAAAAGAAAATGCTAACTAGATTTCATTTCAATAAAGCAATATTTTGAAGATTGGCCGTTTTTAAATTCAGTCGACTCTGCTCATTATCGCCATTTGTTTTGCAATGGTGAGCCCTATATGTTATGTTGGGAAGACAATAAGTGGCAATGCAAAATAAAACTTGTAAGTTTATAACAAAAATATATTATTAAAAAATTTGCTGATTCAAAATCTTCCTTTCAAAACCTTATAAATAATGGAAGCTTCTTCTTCACTTTATTCAGATCAATTTTTATACCGTAAATAAAAGACAAACATTGGACCCCAAAAAGTGAGCTACAAAATCCTCGTAATTGCATGACAACAAAGCACCCCTTGTGAAATAAAGTTATTAAACTACAAAAGTGGATACGTAGACCAATAGGGGCCGTTTACAGATTTTGTAGTGATTTTTAAAGTAAGAGTGGCGCTGATTTACGAGAGGGATTGTGAAATTTACAAATTTGTACTTTATTTTTGCTAAATGTAAATATTTCTTATATTCCAGTAGAAAAAACAGCAACTAATGTTACTACTGGGAAGGTAGCAACGCTAGCAGTTTAAGTGCAAATATAAAGTTAATACTATTGTAGTGATTGTATGTACGACACTATAGTATGTAAGTAGAGTAATCAATCCTTTAGAAATATCACACTTTTCTGAATCCCGCTCTAATGTCCTTTAAAATAATTATTAGTCAAATAAGCTGAACAATACATAAAATATATATAAAATAGATAATTACAGTACTGACTTGTTTGTTATTGCAAAGAGTTTCGTTTAGAGTACGGGCAAATTTATTTTCATTTAATATTTAACAGTGGCTACGTTTGTTTCCTATGTTAAAGCGGTTTTATATTTGATGTATACAGAAATATCAAAATAATTTGTTGTTAGGATTATTATTCCATTAAAAATTAAAAATTAATGATGAGTCTCGCAAGGAACAGCTCTTCTCAGAGTTATCCTGACGATGGCAGGAAATACGCTGCCGAAACGTCGAATTATCAAAATTCCACAAAGAATGGAAATAGCCCAAACAGCAATTCCGTCGCCAACGATGTTACGTGAAGGGTTAATTTGTTGTGATAATTTTCAAATTAGATAAAAAATATAAGCTAAAAAATATGGTATGTAGTACCGTTCTCCATTTATATTTACTGTTCCTTAAAAAATATTTACGTCATTTTTAAAGCCATGTAATATAAAAAACTAGTGTCACGGCGGAACCCGACTACCGTTACGACTATGACAAGCGGCCGTGAATGTCCGAAGTACTATTTACTGCAAAATATGTTAAATGAGCAAGCGGTCGAGAAAGTCGGAATTCTAAACAGCGCAATTATGTAACTAAAACAAAAAATATGTGTTGCATCTGAATTTTCATGTTTCGTTGTTGGTCAAATTTAATATGATACTGTGTAGAACAAGTAATCTGGTTTCGTGGAGAATTTGTTATTGCGTTGAAACTGAAGGTAATCTTTATCGTGATATATGTGAGCCAACCAGCTAGTTCAATATGTTCTATATTATGGTGAATAGAGGCCGGATTATATGCAAAGTGCATATATTTTATTTTTTGGAATCTTTAATTATAGTCTATTATAGATGTATTACACTAATTGAAGATAATTAGCGCTAATTAGTGCTTGCATATATTGCATATTTAGGCATTGCTATGCATATTTTTACAAAAGTTGGATATATTGCATATTTACGCTTTTTCTTATCCTTTCTGTTAGTAAAAATTCCTAGTAATTCCTAATGTAGATCGACAACGGACAACTCTCAGAACGATAAATCTTTTACATTGGTTCCTCTTATCCTTTTTTTTCCAAGAACTACACGTGCTTAATTTCGCCTAGCAGAAGGGATGTGGTAAATACGTTCTATTATTGAACTATTCATTCATTGAATATCTTTGAGCGAAACAACATATAATTGTGTTACGTTTTTAAATACTATGCGTACATACAATGATGAAATATAACTTTGTAAGTCTAATCACTAGACCGGATTATATGCAAAGTGCATATATTTTATTTTTTGCATATTTTTAATTATAGTGTATATGTAGACGTATTACACTAATTGAAGTTAATTAGTGATTGCATATATTGCATATTTAGGCATTTCTATGCATATTTTTACAAAAGCTGCATATATTGCATATTTAGGCTTTTTCTTATCCTTTCTATTAGTAAAAAATCCTAGTAATTGCTAATGCAGATCGACAACGGACAATTCTCAGAAAGATGAATCTTTTACATTGGTTTCTCTTATACTTTTTCCAAGATCTGCAGGTGTTTAATTTCGCCTAGCAGACGGAATGTGCTAAATACGTTTTATTATTATTAATTCCCAAATAAACTATTCATTCATTAAATATCTTTGAGCTAAATAGCATGTAATTGCGTTACGTTTTTAAATACGCACATACACAAAGTATAGCGAACAAAATTTCTGTATGGATTACACTGTATCCTGAATTGGTAAAGGATGGCGGCAAAATATTTTGTCGAGCCTGCAGTAAACTGGTAAGTTTAATTTTACTAAAGGCTTTACAATTGTTTTTAAATTCTTTAACTTTTGATATAAAATGACAATTGTTGTCGTAGGTGTCTTGTGAGAGAAGATTCCTGATAGATCAAAACGCTAACACTCCATCACATATTGGAAAATGTGAAAAACTAAAGCGATCCGCATGTGTGCAGCAATCTATATATCAATGTGTAGCATCAACTTCACAAAACTCAGAACAAGAAGAATATAATACGGATCTGTGTAACGCATTAATTTCGTCTAACATACCATTAGCAAGACTAAACAATGTTAATTTGAAATCATTTCTGCAAAAATATTGCAAACATAATATACCTGACGAAAGTATTTATGAAAAAATTCAAAATGTCACATCTTGTTACCAGCAAACAATGGCAGAACTTCAAAAATTGGTAAGAAATAATTTTATTTATCGTTGTAGATGAAAATACGGATAAGTGTGGTCATTATATTGCCCATTTGTTAATAGGAATTCTTCATGAAGATATTGTAGGCAAATCATATTTAATTTATTGTAAATAACTTCAAAAAACAAATATTGTGACAATTGCCCAATTCGTTCAAGAAGGTTTATCAAATTTCTTTTTACCTAGAAATGTACCTTGTGAAAAAATTTTACTAATGTTGTCCGACGCTGCACCATACACGATAAAAACCGCGCAAAATTTAAATTTTTTTTTATAGTATCATTATTCATATTCACATTAGGAATCAATTTCCTTTGATTAATGATTTAATTAGCAATGTCAAAAAAGTATTTTTAAGAGCACCTTTACGAATCCAATTTTATAAGGAGCGACTTCCCGGTGTTAAGTTGCCTCCTGAACAGATTATTACGAGATGGGGTACATGGTTAGATGCGGCAATTTTTTACGCCGATAATTTTTAAGGAATAAAAAATGTGATTCTTCAAATAACTGCTGACTACATTGCTCTAGAAAACTGTAAAAGGATAGTAACACTGAGCACAGAATTGCTACAAAACATTTTGTATATAAGGTCAAATTATTGCTTGTTTCAAGTTCCATTCGTAAACTAGAAACGCAAGGGATGTCTCTCTCGGAATCAGTCGAAATAGTAGACGAATTTGATATGCTATGTAAGAAGGTTAAGAGTACAATAGGTAATTCCATATACGAAAAATTTAAAAAAGTGATAAATAAAAATGCAGGGTATTTGAAATTGAAAAAAGTTAAGAGAATTTTGGAAGGTGAAACAGTAAACGATTTCGACTTTAATTTTAGTTTAGAATGTATTGCAAAGTTAAAAATTGCACCAATTACATTTGTGGATGTTGAAAGATGTTTTTCTATTTCGAAACATATGTATTCTGATAAAAGACAAAACTTTCTTTTACACAATTTTGAAAAACATTTAATTATAAATTGGTTTAGAAATATGTTGTAAAAAAATTGTGTACAATAAAGTTAATGTTTAAATTTCTGCTTTTATTTATATTTTGTAAAAATTTTGCATATTGTCGCAATTGTTATGCATATATGCCCGAGGTTTATGCATATTTTCTGAAAAATCGATGCATATATATGCGCATATATTCCAGGTTTTCTTTGCATATAATCCGGTCTCTAATGATGAATATAGAGGAACTTTAGATGAATATTGCACGGAATTACAAGATTCACCTTGTATAACTATCTTCAAATGCACGGCTAAGAAAATTTTGCGTTTTATACGATCGTATTTGTATTGTTTTTGTATCGCGCCATACGCTTATTCCATATTTTATTAATATTTTATTTAGTTTATTAATCTAGTTTTTGGAAACATATCTTTGGTAATAGTTAAATAGTTTCTTGGAGGCAGTGGTTAATACTATAATAAATTTCATTAATATGCTAAATGTAATTATAATTTATTTAAATCGATAGTGTAATCGTTAAAATTTAATGAACTTAGGTGCATTATAACTTCATCCTTTCGAGTGGAACATCGTGTACATTGTCGCGGAAAGTTCCATCAAATGTGAAATATACGTGTTTATGGATATCGTTGGTCAATATATTCAAGAGCAATTGACGAGAGTATTGTAAGAAAGGGAAGGTATATTGAGTAACGATTATGATAACAAAGGATACATGAGAAGAGTTTGTTAAGTAGAGCAGAAATGAAGTAAAATGTGAGTTAAGTAGTATATGGGTGAAGTGAAAATTAAGGAAAAGGAATAGATGGTTATTAGGAGGACAGAGGCTTTTTTATTGCTCTAACCATAAATATGTAGAAGCCATCTGAAGCGGGTTCTTCGTGATTTACCGTTTTGTATTAAAAATATATAGATAGATAGTCTAATGGTAGACTGGACGACAAATGGCGGAGGTGACCTGTATGTTGATATAAGAACATATACTTAAACTTAAAATTTAATGGAACTTTTGGCGACATTATTAATGCCTTATTGAATTTACATTAATATTGCCTTCAAATCTATATATATATAGTTAGATATATATGTATAAAGTGATTACAATTACGATTTTTTTTAACAAGATGACCATGGTATATTTGAGTTGATGAATGTTTGACATTCATCATGAGGTGGCTGCAGTTTGTATCCAGAAATTATTTCTTTAAGGAAGGTTGAATTGCACTTTTGCTGCACGTGATCTAAAAATTATCTAACAAACTGTCTGAAGGAAAACATAATTATAGTTGTGTATATTTTAAATTTGATCTATATTTTTCTATAAATAATATTTGTGCATCAAGAAAGTTATAATAATACGTTTAAATAAGTCGATAATAAGTAAGAATACAAACATGAAAAGATGAAAAGGATTTAAAGAAAGAAAATTTATTGGATATGTTCAGAATATCTATGGCTCGTGATACATAATTAGAATAAGGTTTCAATCGACAATAATCAATACATTGTTGCATGATATTCAAATAAAATCATTGGAAATACATAGGCTTCCACGGCCAGAGATGAAATAAAAGTATGAAGAAAAACATTCGACCGTTCGAAAATGTCATTGCCATTTTGTTAAACATTTCATATTACTAGGTGATCGATGAATTTGTATTCATAAAAATGTTATACTCATGTATCTAAGAAAATGGTCATTCTGGGCATACTATATATTTAAGGAAATCTGTAAGTGGTAGTATAAATTCAACAGCATATTAATTATGCCGAGTGTCTCATAAAAAAGTAATAATGCATTAAAATTGATTATATTAATCAGTTGAGGTAATATTTAAAATATTGGTGAGATTTATTAAAATTTTTACTATTACTTTCAAAACAATGGTTCATTTCATTGTCACCAATTTAAGGCTGTAATTTTTACAACAAGAAACCAAATAATAATAACTTGGCAGTGGTACACACTGGAAAAAAATACTGTGTACACTCAATAGCTGAGGACACGAATATGTATAAAAAATACAGGTTGGCCTATTTTAGAAAATACAACTTTAGCCCATCGCTTTCTTATAAAACGTGCTGTATACTCAGAAATAATTTTACAAGGTGTACCTCGTAAGCTCGTGGCATTCATATAAGCTTCTTTCATACTTTTAGTAGTATAGGAAACAAAGAATTTTGTGAAACGATCGATGCACTTGTACGTATATCAAAGATCACTATTATAGTATCCACTTAGAATGTAAACAAGAAAAAAGTGGCCAGTTAGAATACTAGAGACAAGTATTCGGTGAATGGGAAATAAGATCACAAGATAAAAGCAGCAATTTACTAGCAAACACATTTAGCTACTAACCTTATAACTAAAATTTGAAATCAAATGGAATATTGTTGTAATCAAGAGATATATGAGGAATTATCCTTTTTGCTGGTCTTTGTAATACTCAATAGCGTCAAATAAATTAGAATTGTAATGAAGTATTCAAAGATGAATCTTTATATAGCTTTAACTCAATGTTCTTGCTGTATGCTATAAAGTCCAGATCTTTTGGATCTAAAACCGTTTAGTGTATCATATGTACACATGAGGTTTTATTTTAATTAAATTACCAAATACAAAAGTTATAATTTTCTTTTTCCAAATTCAGCGATGATTTAACATTTTTTCTAAAAGCCAAAAGCGTTGGCAGCAACATCTCAGTGCATATATTATACAATTGAAAATAATATCCAGGTTATTGCGTTTAAAAGAGCATAGTCTAAAAGTGGTGTTACCTTAATTAATGTTTATATTCAATATCCCTTGTACATTCAACTTTTAGGCATACTCAGTGGAAATTCACTAATTCATGTTTTCATACTGCGGTATAATATATATTGGTATCGTTTGCAGAATTAATTTATCTTGTATAGACTAAAGTGATTTGTGTATTTGTCAAGTTTTTCCAATAATTATTTTTGATAGGATACCTCCTATGGCTTTATTTGAAGTTGAGCAATATTCGTTTAAATTTTCAAATACCTGACAACCAAGAAAGTCTTTGAAATAGTGTAGCAATTGTAATTAAAGACAGCTTTTAATACTGAAGAAAATCTTTTTTGAAATAATTTCTATATCTATCTATATCTACGATTTTACGCAATACTCCTCGAAGTATTTTAATTCAGCGATTTAATGTAATTAACACAATATGGATTTGTACTCTCATCGAATGGAACCTTCTAGACTCACATCAAGTTAATGCATTTTAATACTAACTGAAATTAGAGTATAGATGTTGCTAATAATATAAAAAGATAAGTGAGGTTGACAAAGAAATGAGTGCAGAGGCAATTGTTACTATTGCTACTCGGATAAATATGAAATCTGAAAAATTTGAAAATTTGGTAGATTACTAATAGGTCGCTATTACACTACAACCAACTCAGCTAAAATATTTTTGACGTATGTACACACCTAGGCGGGTTACATATATATCTATGCAGGTCATCTGCTTATTTTAAAGTAAAAATTTTCTCCTAAAGTCTGTGACGCTGCACGGCAAATAGAAACCATTTTCAGCAAAATTAGTTACGTAATTTTAATATCAAATTATTGCATAAAGTTCATTCTTCTCACTGTAGCGGGAGATGCGCTACAGATGTATACAATTGGTCCGTACCTTAAAATTCAGTATGGCTCTTATGGAATGTTATCCTCTCTTTCTATTTACAGAGAGTTTGTGTATTTACATGTTTTCAACCTGGGCAGAGTTGCGTGATTTTGTACTAGTGACTTGTTTTGATAGATGCAGCAATTGAATTGATATTTAAGTTTTGCTTGTTGGTGTCAGTAGCTTTATGTCTAATATTTTTAATGTTTGTTAATATATATAGAGGTATATATAGAAAACCACTATTTATATTATATAATTGCAGTACTATTCTCAATAAATCGTCAGTTTACTAACCTTGTTACTGTCAATTCGCATTCGTAAGTTATATTTTAATAAAAGCCGTTTCGTATAATTTTGAAAATATAGAAATAACTTTGTAATATTTATATTAAATATTATCATGTAACATAATACTATAATAAACATATACGAGAAATGTAGGTTCCACAAAAATTGGAATTCAAATAATGATTTATTTTCTAATAAATAGTGTAATAAAGAGAATAATGATAATATACGCGTCTCGTTTTGAGATACGACACATTTTATAAATATCATATGAGATAAAAAGAAGAATGTAAAAATGTAATAACGGGCAGTATTTTATTTCAAGTAAGTTAATATCGAGTTATCGAAAAACGAAAAGTGACAAACATGTTATGTTTGTCACTGTATTGCAGCTGAATTAGCCCCAATGTTGATGTATCACCAAATGTTCAAATTTTTCTGATTCGTAGATTTCTAAGTATTGATATTTTATGCTAAAGTATTTTCTTCTAAGAGCCCAAATTGGCACACACAAACTTACTTGCGCATGCCAATAACAAACGATTTTTTGTTCACACGCAAAAAATTTGTATGCACAAGTGGATTTACGCATGTCAATTTCTACAAATTACGTGAACGTGAAAAGGTGTCCTAATATCTCTAATATTGATACACTAAGGATAAGTTTATTAATTATTTTTCTATTAATTCATGTTTGAATAGCGTAAAAATAAGATCAGTTGATTTCAGATTCAGTTTGAATACGATTTTATATAAATTTGGGGCTTAGAAGAATTGAATTCTCTTTCTTATTTTAAATATTACGACACTATATATGTATTCATACTTTGACTAAATTTTAACCTAACAAACGAAGTTACTGTAGTTAGAAAATCAGAAAAGCTCGTATTTAAGGTATAAAACCAATTTAGGAGATACCCTAACCAAAAAGAGAAACCGCAAAATATAGAGCACTCTGATATACAATAACCTCTATAAAGCTGGCATCAAATTGAAAAATTTATTTAAGGACTTTTATAACAAAGAAACCAAAAATGATATAAATAAAATCTGCTACATGATTTTCTTTGCCTATTCAATTTAGCAAAAATAAACTTTTTCAAGATAGTTTTGAAGTTTTATTTTAAAAAAAAGTCGTTTCAAATTTGATTTTCAGCTGAAAAAAATCAAAATTTAAAAGATTAGAAGTTTGGTTTTTCTCCAAATGAGCATCTTAAAATATGAAAATTGCGTGTAATAATAACACTCCGTTGAATGTAGTAGTAGTAGTATGGTTTTCTCATACATATTCTAAGAAAGTCTTCTATTGTTAGTGCCCGTCCAGGAGTCATGTTTAATATCATAGTTGAATTTTTCGTAAGTATTGGAGAATGTAATGAAGTAGCCTTATTTTTAGTAATTATAAATCTCTAATTTTCATTCAAAAGCACGATTTAAAAATAAAGTTTTATTATATTTGAAAATATAACTATAAATGAAACATTTTGCATTTACAATAAATTAAAATAAAAGAAAATTTTTGGGTTTTTGTGAAATTGAAGCCCCATTTATTCACCCCAGTTAAATTTATATTAAAGCCCGGGCAAAATCTCAGGAGACCAGCCCAAAAACGTATTTTTTACAAGAGAAAGAAATTTTCACTGTTGTTCTGCATGTGTTATGAAAGAACTTGGTGTACTTCTACTTATGAAGCGTATTAAAATAGTAGACTGGCAAGAGTGTGTAAAATTGCATATTTATGTATTTTGTTCCAGTTAGGTATTAGTTTTTTTTTTTTTTTGTAGAAGATATTTGTTATTCCTAATTTAATCTAATATTTAACAAATTTAAGTGCAATAAGCACTTGGTTATTTAAAGTAATGGAAAATTTTGATGTCAAGTTATTGAAGGCTACTTTTTTAAACGTTAAAACTTTCACGATAAAGTATGCCCAAGATAAATAATCTTTATAAATATCCTATATATATAGTAAACAGATAAAGTAATTAACGTAATTGTGTTTTGTGTATTTTGCGTTCCTTATGTTCGTTAGTATGAATTATAAAAGGACCGAGTAGTTTATAGGTAGCGTATTTCGGCCAAGCGATTTACATGTTGTTGCTGACTTTTAATTGAGACTTATTTTATCTAGCAAAATAATTTGTCAAATTTTACTTGATATTTTATAGGATGCGTGAACTATTGTATATAATATCTGTCAGAGTAAACTTTACCCGATACTTTGATTCTAGTTGAACATGAATAAATGTCTTATTCTTCGTGCTAGGCTTTATCGTTGCAGTAGTATTGCTTATAATTTTACTGAAAAGTTAATAAGCAAATTATTAAATCAATAATTAAAGAAACTTGGTTTTCGGACCTTTTGGAAAATGGCGATTGATCTCCGAGATTTAGATTTATCACTAGGTACTAAAAATAATAGAACTGTTAGATTTTTTATTATTTTCAAAAAATTAATATTCTTGCATAATTATTGAAGGATTTTTTTAAGTTAAAGTTGAAACAAAACTTATTTTCATTTCATGCCAACTTTTTAATGGTCACTATATATGTATATAAGATTTGAAAACAGATAGATCTGCTCACACATTGAAAATAGGTACATTTTCAAAGTCCAGTAACAAACTGTAAGCATTTATACATGTCTCCAAACAGAATAAACAAGATGCTTAAAGGTGTGTGTTTGTATGTGCATTGCGGTTTGTTTATACGCTAGTGTTAAAATGTGCTAGTATTCTTTCTCATAGAAATAATTAAATGTACACTGGCTGCCGACTTTTTTTGAATAAATTACCTAAACTGAAAATTTCGAAATGTATTTCAATTAAAGATATAATTAAATCAAAAATACTATAAATACTGTGTAAAACATACCTTCATCATAAGTAATAATGTATTGAAAACGATAAGCATCATGATGAAATACTCGAATGGTGTAGAAACTACTAATCTCCATATTTTATATTTAAAGCTGTTCCTTTTGTTTGGCATATACCTCTCCAGTGGACGTGCTTGTATAGTAAAATCTATACAAGATTTCTGAAAATTGAATAGATATAATTCTATAACACATAGCATGGTACTATCAAACAAACTAATTACATATTGGCGTCAAAATTGTGACAAGATGGAAATGTGTTGGTACTACTTGACAGATTTAGTTCTTTTTGTTCTTTAAATAAATACTCTCATATAACTGACTTTTCTACTTATACAATAAGAAAGTATTAACGTGGTAAATTTATAAGATTCATTTTGTCATTATATATATATATATACATATATATATATATAATGACAAAATGAATCTATATATATATATATCTGTGTGTGTGTGTATATTGCGCTATTGTGTAGGCGCTTGGCATTTATTCTAACGCATGACGCTAACGCGAAACAAAAGCCATTAAAAAAAAATAGGTTCATAATTTAGACATTAATTTTTTTGTATAAAATATATTTCATTCAATGATAGCATTTTTTAGTTTATTTTGTACTTTACTGTCTTAGTTATTTATCCTAATTAGTTGTTTTACTATTTTTGTACTTGTTTCCTTTCCTATTTTAGTATTTACTTCTTTCCGTCCGGATTTTTTTATGGCCATTTGTTTTATATTTTATAAATTAATATTTTTATTCACTTAGTTTACCACGAAGAAAATAATGTGCAAGATTTATAACACCGCATGGAAATACCAACCATAACGGAACAAAGGTATTCTTCAGATATTTAACGCGTCAAAGTATTATATTATCTCAATTTGTGATGGTGTTTGGCGTATATTAACATCTCCATACTTTTTAATCGTTTTACGATTAGGTTATTGCTGATGGAATCTGCTCTTAGGGACAATCAAATAAAAAACATGGTATAATAAATAATGAAAGTTAATTAAACACAAAGAGATGTTTCTATATTTTAATACTGGTTTGGTTATAAAGAAGACACCGACATGGTGCATTTTGTTAATTATTCATTATTATTCATAATTTTAGCTTAAGAAAGACAAAAGTCGCTACCGAAACATCACAAAATATGTGATGTTGAATTATCAAATCAAAATTGAAAATTTAAGTAGTCTCTTATTTTTTCCCGGTTGCTTGTTACTTTTATTATTCTTACAATTTGAACATGTTATAATAATTAATTGTTATTCTATTAATAAAGTAATCAGTATGTGAATTTCATTTTATACGATCTAGTAATGGCGTTGCAGAGGTTGCGCATGGGAGAGTAAAACCAGCACATTGAGTAAATATTTGTTTTGTTTTTAATTTACTATTACCGTAAAGACGACATAATAAGCCTTTCGTATGTGCAATGCAAAATCCATTTAAGAAAAATCAAGACGGCAATCAGGCTCAGAAGATTTATTAAAGCGAATATATATTTATTTCAAAGTATTCGACGAAGAAATACGTACGCATAAGTCAAAATTCTTGCTCTGTGCTAGTTATTATAATATTATATTTGATTGGTATTTACTTTACTTTATTCTTAGATTTAATTTAATTTGATATTGCTTCAATCAGAATCTAATTACGTTAGAAAAATTTTGAACGCTTCTGTAAAAGTTCACTTACATAGAACAAACGTTGTTATTATTATTAGTTCCAGATGTTATAAAGCTAGTGTATATCTTGTCTTCAGAATGGATTTTTACTTAGGGAATGCGTCATCCGTTAGAATAACTACATGAACTTTAATTGCATCGTATATTTATTGCTGTGTATTAATGTCAAGAAGGTTAATCTTGGGACTGCGGCAACAAAAACCAACTTATTTTTAATGTATGCTTCCTATTTCTTAAAAACCAATACTTCCCATCTAATTAATGTCCCCTTAGAGGTCCTACCTTATGCCTATTCCTAGAATGATGTTATACAAATTAGTTTGTACAAAAACTGACTTTTATGTAAGTTACGCTTAAAATGTGGAAAGAGTAACATCCTCAATTCAAACAGTCGTTAAACAGTTTGTGAATGTTAATACACATACGACGGTAAACGCCACGTTTTAAGGTCTTCACCACTGCAGTGTATTACCAGTTACAAAGACTTACAGTTACTACCTTGATTAATGCATTGATACATCTAATTCAAAAGGAAGTAAATGGCTATTAAAAAAGAATACATTGTTCAAAATGTTTGTAGCACTTACAAACTAAACACCACAAACTCCACAAAACTGCTAGTTTGTAGAAAAAGGCATTGCGGATGTTGGATATTTTTCGTTTAAATGACAACTTTAAAAGTACGATTTAGAGATTTAATGATATTAATATTATAACATAATATTATTTTACTTATTATTTATAGTACTACTACTCAAAGTTTTTTTGTTTGTTTTCCGAAGTTGGTAATTGTTGTGAGAGTTAATAAAAGAGAAATGATTCCAGTGAATAAACTTTTCTGATCACAACTTAAAAACACAACCTTCTTACCTGATTTTTGTCAATTTCTCCACTTTGTAATTCAGCTTCACCCTGTTCTTGAAATGTAATAATAATCAAGGCGACGAATATATTTACAAAGAAAAATGGGAACACCACAAAATACACAATGTAAAAAATGGACATTTCTATACGAAAATTTTGAATAGGACCTTGATCTTCGTATGTGGCGGACATAGAATTCTGAAGAACCCTATTAAATACAACGAATATTAGTAAAAAGAAACAAAACCTTTCCTGTATTTTAAGAAAATAAAAAAAAGATTCATACGCAGGCCAGCCTTCGCCTGTTTGGACTGCGAATAGTGTGAGCATGGCCATGGCAACGTCATCGTAGTGGAAATTTTGCAATTTCCATTCCCTAGTTCCTATTCGTGGTACGTCGCTTTCATCTTCATATATGAAGTATTGACCCCTACAAAAATGTTAAGCATAAACATAATATATACTTTTTCAATTTATTATTAATAATAATAATAAATTGAACCGTTAATTTGGGCTACTTGAAATAACCACTACGCATGATTTAGTGGTTATAGGAGACTGAAATGTCTAAAATAAGTGCTTATAGTACCATATCGCTTCAATAACTATTCGTTAAAAGATTGAAATATCTAAAACACGTTCCCACGGTATCACATCACTTCAGTAATGACTTGTTAAATGTGGGTACCGCTGACAACTAATGTAGTATGTCACACTCTTAGAATTAGAAATTATTTCAAAATCCAGTTAAATTTACGAGGGGAGGTCCAGAAGTTCGTGGAATGGATGAGATGGAGTGGGGATACGGGCGCTCGCTAGGTGTCATTCTGATTCGCGACTCATCATTAGTATATAAGTTAAGTTCCAGCCCTATAGCGTCAGTCGTTTACGAATAGTTGCCTGCTAAACAAGTCAATCCGGAAGAAAACTGAAACTATGGAGGAAATTGAACACCATGCTGTGACAAAGTTCCTTACAAAGCAAGGAAAGAACGCTCAAACCATATTGAATGAAATGGAAACCGTTTATGAGGAACAGTGCCCTAGTAAATCAATGATTTACAAGTGGCATGGTCTTTTTAAACATGGCCGGAAATCGATTGAAGACGACCCTCGCTCAGGACGCCCAGTTGACGCCACCACATCAGACATCGTCGAAAAAGTGCAAAAATTTCTACTGCAAGATGCCCGTTTAAAAAAAAAAACAATTATCTGCATTAGTTGGAGTATCAGATACCACCATTTTGCGTATCCTACATGACCACCTGGGTATGACAAAAGTCAGTGCAAGATGGGTACCGAGAATGCTAACGCCGCTGCAGAAACAGCAGCGCGTCTGTGCGTCCAAACAATTTTTGGAGCTGCGTGGAGACAAACCTACACGATTTTGGAGCTGTGTGGAGACAAACCTGCACAGATTTTGGAGCGGATTGTTACCGGAGATGAAACATGGGTTCATCACTTTGAGTCTGAGTCCAAGCAGGAGTCCATGCAATGGCATAAAAAGGGGACACCACCGCCAAAGAAATTCAAAGTGTCAGAATCGGCTGGAAAGTTGATGGCTACTGTTTTTTGGGATTGTGGGGGGATATTATTGATTGATTACAAAGAAAAAGGTAGGAACATAACCGGAGAATATTATGTGGCGGTATTAGAAAAATTAGAGAAGGCCATCAAGGAAAAACGTCGAGGAAAATTGACCAAGGGTGTGTTGCTTTTGCAAGACAATGCGCCGGTTCACAAGAGCAAAGTTGCAATGGCTGCTCTGCACAAGCATGGCTTTCAATCAATAATCCACCCACCCTACAGTCCAGACTTGGCACCTAGTGATTTTTATTTGCTCCTCAATTTAAAAAAAGATTTACGTGGAAGAAAGTTTTCCGACGACAATGAGGTAAAGGAGGCAATTTTGGCCCATTTTGAGGCGAAAGATAAGAAATATTTTTATGATGGTTTAGAAAAATTAATCTATAGATCTAATCAATGTATTGTGCTTAAGGGTGATTATATTGAAAAGAAAAAATAGATTTATTGTGTTATTTTATTTAAAACCCTTTCATTCCACGAACTTCTGGACCTCCCCTCGTATTTAGCAAAGAATCTACTTTCAATAAGAACGAGTGAAAAGATAAGGTAATAACTATGAGGAATTGAAGCTAGAAATGTTAAAATGTAAGCGTGTAGTATTACTAAGATAATACAATAGTATTACTAAGATCGTCTCAGCTTTCAAGTGCAGTACAGTTCTTATCAGAATTAGTTGTCAAACTTGCATTTCTTCACGCCATTGCAATCGTATTATTTTTTGTGTTTTGCGACAGATAAAATTTGCTTATATGAATTATATGGTTTTTTAAATTTCAATTTACTACATTCCTAATATTTGAATTAAAAGAATAAATGAAAAACAATTGTTAGATATGAGTATAGGATATACTCTGATTTTTATTGGCAATTTTTTAATCTGAGTACCAGTATAAGAAACAATTTTTTTAACGTCATAAAATGCTAGAATTGGTTGAGCGAACGCCGATTATGTTGTGAGTTCAATTGTATGTTTACCTGTAATAACGTATCTGGCAAATAATTGTAACGAAATTACGATTGTCTATTTATCGTGTTTTGCTGCTATTTTCTACAAAAGAAGGAACTTTGTCCCAACATTCCATATCTTTTTATTAAAAAAAATGATGAATATTTTTCAAATGCTTTTGTAAATCGGCATGATTATGTAACAATGTATATGTTACAAGTTGTCGTTTATTAATATTTGATTATTTTTGTATGCTTTACGCTACGAAATCCTACTGCGCCCAATGTGATGTTATTTTTTATTTTTTTGATTGTCCAGGGTTGTATTTTCTCAGTTCGATCAAATTCGCTTTCTTTCTTCTATTTAGTTACGTATTTCAAATTTTCATCAGGTTCTTTGTCTGCTCGAATTTCAATTTCACTCCATTCTTCATCTGTGAAGAATATCCTGAAATATATACTCCTTTCGTATCTCTTCTGTTAGGCGACAAAGTGTCGTCTGAACAATATTTTGATAGCGCATCTCCATTACGATAACTAGGTGCTAGTCAGTATTGACGATCAAAATTATATCTATCTTGTCCATTCGGGTTCTTGAATTATAGCAGCCAAGTCAGAATCGAGGCATCGCTTCATAACATAATTTTATTCCAAAGACGTACTTGCAAAAGCAGTTTGAGTTTGTGACAGCACCTCGTTTAATACTCTTGGCGAAGTCAATTTTACTGTTAGCTTGTTCTTTACAATCTTGGAGACCATCTATTCCTAAATTTTCATAGATATCGTCCAGTGTTGTGGGATGGACATTTCTGACCAAGTGAACTATAGCGGTTTCATATTTACAAGCTTTCTCTTGGTTAATGGTTTCTTAATTTGTTCCTGTCTGTTCAAGGAAAATCAAAGGTACGGATTTCCATACTTTCACTTATGCTATATTTACACGTGGTAACTCTCGTTGCACCAAATTGAGGCATTGTTTAAGCTTCTGAACTTTTTTATATGTCAGGAGTTCCTCATGAGCTTCTTTTCTATACTTTTGAGAATTTTCTAGAATCTTATCGCCTAATCTGCTTCTTAAGCTTTTAGAATGTTTCGTGAATTGTTCTATAACGTTAATGTCTTCGCGGAGTTTGTTAATGATTCTTACATTTTCCGCAAGTTTCTCTTCCATGGTCGAAAAATGTTCCGTAAACTTATTTTTCGTGTTTCTACCATTTTCCATAAGGTTTTCCCAATGCTTCTAGAATTTTCTATTTCCTCTTCTAAGCTATTGGAATGCTTAGTTCTTTAATCCCCTAAGAATTTTCTACAAGTGTCTTTTGCGTGCTTATAGTATTTTTTATGAATTTCTTAGATTTTAATTTCTTAGAAGCTTTGAAGATATAGTGCGCAGTAAACGATCCAATCACAGAACTGCCATTAATGAGATTTCTATCAAAAGACTGGGGCTTCAGTAATGCTTGTGAACCAGATACAAACACTCTAGAGAATTCATTTGCGAAAGTCTGAACAATGTTGTTGGGATCATCAGCAGTGAAGCCGTTTGAAGTGAGACATCCACGTATTCTTACATAAACGGGTACTGCGACGCGCGTTTATGTACTCCCAGATTAGATTTGGATTTTGTACTATATTTTCTGCAGCTGCCGTCTGATATTCCGTATATACAACTCTAATTTTGTCTTTAACTAATTTCCTCAAACGTTTAAATTCAATGTGGTAAATTTCATGTTCATTTTTGTTCCACTTACGAAGGTAATAATTTTTTTATTTGGAGGAGCTTGATTATTTCGTAATTATACCAAGACGGATACCTTCGAGAAGGATGTTTGGACAAAGGTACAGATCGACGAATGACAATGTCTAAGTAATTATAAAAGTCTGAGACTGCTTCGTTAGCACAATTAAGATTCTCCAAAAAAGTCCAGTCGATTGCAGCTATATCATTGTACAAGGTAGGAAAGTTCGCTTTCCGAAAATTAAATTTCAAGTTTGTATTTGATGGAAACTGTTTAGTGATAGATTTGCAACATAGCCTCGGTACAATATTAAAGGCGGGGTGACGAATATTTTCAGCAACCAATGAATCCAAACCATGTAGTACATAGGCTTAAGTTAGTTAGTAACAAGTCCAATAGTTTCCCATTATGATTTACAATGTTATTATGCTGTTGCAAGTTCAATAAATTCATAAAAGACAATAAAGATACAATCAGCTATTGCTTATGACGAAATCAGCGCAGCTGAAGCCACCAGTTATAATTAAGTATCTATCCATTAAATCATGACCTAGACTGTTTAAAAATTACTCAAAAACATCACATGACATATCGGGAGGTACATAAACATTTACAAGCTATACCATAACTTAACTTATACTAATTTTACATATAAGAGTATCAATTAATAAAACTACATTTAATGATTGTAAACTAGTACCAGGAATAACATTTAAATTGGTACAAAAAGCACCCAAAACGCCGTCTCCAATTGAGCGATCCACAGCTTCAAAATCGCTATCTTTCCGGCAGACATCAAAGGACGAATCAAAAACCTCAGAGGTATTTGTCTGACCACAACTATGTCTCAGTGAGATGTATCTCGTCGGCATTGTTGATATGAAGATGCCGAATAAACAGTATCAAGCTTTGAACGTAACCCGCGTACACTCTGATAGTACAATTGGAATGTCTTGTTGTAACTGTTGGGCTGATTTGGTTTGCCGAATAATTTCTTGCTTGCACCACTTTAGGGACACCATGGATCGAGCGATTAGTTAGCTGCTGCTTAATACGGTTATAATAGTTTATTTGCGGTAGTGTTCTATTTCTACTAAGTGAGAGAGTTTAAATTTTGTCAATTCTCTTCAGCTTCCCACTGAGACGGAGAACTTCAGCTCGTCGGTATGTGGCAAGCGAATCCTAATAGGTTTGTTGCGTGCAGAGCTCGTAGGATCGTACTTTCCCAAGTGAATCGGACTAATTGTATCGACTTTGATGTCCGGTGCAGAAAACATTTCCTTACAAATTTGCTCAGCCTTACTACTAGAATCCATTTCAGGCAAATTAAAGATAATAACATTATTTTTTCTTTCTTTGCGCTGAGTAAGTTCGCAAATGATGTTCTTAGCATCCAGTGTGTTTACGTGTGAAAGTTCCTTGGGTTTCTATCCCGGTGACTGACTAATGTACAAAACAATGAGGGCTGCGGAAAAGAAAGAAGAGACACAAGGTGCTGGGTGACTACTTTGATCCTGTATTTTAACGTTAACCGTTATGCCGCGGTTAACGTTAAAATACACTTTTACTGCACATAAAGCAGGATGAAGAAAAAATCGCGTATGTGTGTAAATGTCAAAGGTATACAAAAAAAAATATAGACTCGGGAAAAAAAGAACTGACCTGTGGTATGTAAGTTTCCTGTCTGTTGGTATAAATTAGAAATTAAAGCGACTACTATAACAGAGAAAACTCGATGATAACTTAGACGCACAAAAATAGCACTCTATTCCCAGAGTGTTCTTCATATTGTAATATTTTTAAGAGACGTAGATGGACGCGAGATTTTATTGCCGTTTCAGGGAATTATAATCAGTTATTATTTTCGATTTTCGTCCCATGGTATGTCGGCTGACATTTTGATCAAGATGACACTTGTATCGTGTTTTTATCGATTATCATCGTTCATACCTATGTACATTGTTTAATCAGTTTCTTTCAGAAGCCATTTCACTGTGCTCTAATGCTCACTGGCTGATTCCCTTTCTCTTTCCCAATATAGAAATATTATGTAGAACATTTGGTGGTGGAAAGAAAGTACTATGCTTAAGAAGATCGAATCAAAACGTTATTAAAGCTTTGAGAGAACATTGTAAGCATTAATTCAGCTACAAATACATAGCCTTCACGCTCGCCAAATCTGAGCCCGTGCTACTTTTTCCTATGTGGATACCTTAAAAATAAAGTTTGCAAGCACCACATTTAAAAGTATTGATAATTTTGGGGGCACTATACGAAAATATGCGAAACAATTCACACCAGAAGTTTCAAGCAACGTAGTTAGAAAGTTATATGATTGAACAGTTTCTTGCATTCAATGAGATGAAAATGTAAGAGCTATTGATCCAACATAAACTTTTTGTTGACGTACTTTATATGTGCTCATTTCATACATTACAAAAATAATGTTAATTATTGCGTTATTATTTAATGTTAGTTAAGACTTTGCATATAACTACCAAATTCGTAGTTTTTACAAAAACAGTATTATTCTGATGTTGACTGTTTCTAAACTATATATATTTGACTCAGCTATTGAACAGTTAATCTTTTAGGTATGAATCCAAAGCCAGTAGTAACCCGTTAGGTTTGATTTGCACTTATTTGGTTTTGAGATAAGTATAAGCTCATAGCATAATTATATATTTTTTAAAAAGTGAAAATAGAAAATTTTCACATTTGGCGCTTTATAGCAGTCATTTTTTGTCGGGTATTGCACGGCGTATCTTATCGGTTTTTAAAAGGATAGTGGTTACTTCGACGACGTTTTGATAGGATCGAATTTATCTTCTTCTAATTCTCATTTAGCTTGTAATTAGTGAATGAACCTCGCTCTCGGTGTCCATGTCCACATATGTGTTCCATTGAAATGCTGTCGGTCGTTCTATAAACTGATCAGTGTGCGGTCGGAGATGATTGGTAGGTGGGTGCGTGTAGTACTATTGCAGGCACATCAATGGTGGCTACTACTAGCCTGTTTTTGCCGCACTCTTTTGATGTTTATTCAGTTGTTAATGAGTATTGATTTACTGGCAGGTGTCGGACGTTGTCCATCTTGCCGTTTATTCAAGCTTTTGGAGGATTTTTCGATTGCTTATTATCTTGCAATTATTATTTTAGTTCTCTCGAAATTGATCTTATGACCTTATCATTAATACATGTTTAGCTAAGGGCGACGCAGAAAGAAATCTGACTGCATTCCTTTATTCTTTTTTTGGTATGTTTCTTCTGCTGTTCGTTAGCATAGGCCACAATCTCCACGCGATATTTCCTCCATGCCTTGTTCTTCAAGCTGAATCTTGTTTTTTGGATCTCCCACAGTTTCAGCTATAATCTTGTCAGTAATGAAGATGGTATCTATGTTTTACTTCCCTTGCAATCTTCCAATCTGTTTCATTGTTACTTTCGTTTTTTGTTGATGTTATATCTTGTGTGTGATAAGTCGCGCCTGACTTGAGAAATAAACAGTTTACACCAACAAATACTTTTTTAAGGATAAATCAATTATGTAAGGGTGAATAAGATTTCTTAGGACATTTCTATAAGTGGTGCTATATATAGACGGCCTTCGATACGTTAAGATACCAAGGTTCTTATCTAGAAGGGAATTTTATAAATAAAAATGTATAGATAGAAAAGATTTCTATTGGGCCAATTGGATGTTTCGATACGAAGAAGTTGTATCAGTTCAAGGAAGTACCGGTGCTATATATACCCGCACAAAAGTAATCGGTATCGGAATCAAAATATCGAAATGTTGAAATACCGGGCCATACCCGCCGACTGACCAAACAATATTTTACGCTTAATAATAACCATAACTTAATAATTGCAATAATTTTTGAGAGAAGCAAATTCACAAAAATGAATCAAACAAAATTAGGAGAACTCTACCTGTATATTTATAATATGAGTTACGATAATTTATCAAATATGCAATAGGAATTTTTATTGCGACAACAGGAAAAGGAAGAAGAGATTAATAAGAGCATAAACCTTTTGTGCTTCAAGGAACAATAATAAAATGTGCAAATATATAAATAGGTATGTCTGCAGTATTGTAAAGTTAATCCCAATAAACCTTAATAAATATAAAACATTACTCAAACATTTGCAACATTGGCTATTACTTAACTGTTACAAGCAGCTATACGTCTATAACCTTGTTCATGATAAGCTGGCAATTAATTCATAGATCAAGTCTAGTAATTTTTTGTCGGGCATTACTACCACAAAAATTGTTCGAAGATGGTAACGTAATACCTCTGCACATGATATGAAAATCGTTGTTCGTAATTATGCTATAACAAAGTTATTTTCTTTGAGGATGTCTAGCGTAATTTTTTAGTATATCTGTCAATATTCTATACATTACATAGAATTATATTCTGCTGTAATGATTTTTATTCTTCATAAGGCATTTCTTTTAATATTTTTCTTTCAAATTTGGTAGCATTCGAAATTTATACACGCATCAAAAGCATAAATGTTGCTTCGGTTAATTAGTTTACACAATAAGCGGATGAAGTATCATATACTGAAGACGATATAGTAATATATGAAATTTTAAATGAAAGCACATTGGAGGGTGTCAAAAGTTTTAAAATAAGCTAACATCCTATTTTTGTTCTTTTTTTTTAATTAACAAGCTTAATTCTTATTTACAGCGCATAAAAGTAACCAGCGATTATCAAGTCACCCAAATTAGTAGAAGTTTTCATAAAATTTACGCATTATAAACTAGTTTTGTACTTACTGACAGGTAGCTTTCGTAAATTTACTAGCATCATTGCAGTAGAAAAATTTCCCGTTGAACAACTGTACGGCGATCACAGCAAATATAAACTGGAATAATATATACACTATAAGAATGTTTATCACATTTTTTAAAGAGTTCACTAAACAGTCAAACACTGCTTTCAGTTTTGGAACTCGTTTAATTGTTTTTAAAGGTCTCAGTACACGTAACACTCTTAAAGATTTGATGGTCGATAAATGGCCAGCCGTCGGACTCTCCCTGCAAATAGATAAAGTAATATTTACATACTCGTTCCCTAGCTGTTATTGCAGGATAAACTTACGCTAGATCAAATCCTATCGATATCAGAGCGCATATTACAACGACTGCGTCCATGATGTTCCAAAATTCTCGCAGGTAAGAACCAGGATGAAGAATGATACCCAAGTCTATGATTTTTAATAACATTTCGATTGCAAAAACACCGGTAAATGCATAATCGAAATTATTTAGAATTTCATTTGCAGTTGTTTTTTCGATCACAGGATTTTCACAAGCTAACGCTATTGAACTAAGACATATCACTATCATTATAAAAAAGTCGAAATATCGAAGGTTCACTACCCAGTGCGCTCCTTTTCTAACACTGAAATTACAATTAATTAGTTTATAGCGTAAAATATTTTGAATATAAGGTGTTATCAAAATACCTTATATATGAACTAGGACAAATACAAATTAATATGTATGAGCCAATATTTACAAAATGCAACATTTACATTTAAATAGTGAATGCAAAATAAAACAAAAAATATAAAGAAAATCTGTTTTCGGAATGTTATATTTTTGCCTGTACATTTATCGATTCAGCACATGAAAATTGAATATTTGCTTTGATAGTTTCGGTTAAAATTCTGAACTGATTTCAAGACGCGCTAAAAGCACTTTAGATATGTACTTCACTTTTTTTTACGAGAAAAATTGTCTACTTTGTTAGAAATAAAGTATATTTCTTACATAGGAATAAGAAGATATACATTCCATTGCACATTAATGACAATATGGCATTTAATTTCTTTGACTCTTCTAACTTGAAGTTACTAATTGTTTCTATGTAATTTCCAAATTTTCAGGCTTTTAAGAAAGACTTTCTTCCGTGTTTTTAGACAAGAAAGACTTTCCTACCATAAAAGATGTTCAAATTGTCAATATGTTAACATACATATTTTGTTGATAATTTAAGTATGTACGATATAACCTCGTAGGTTTTTGCAGACCGTGTCGATATTAATATCTTCTTCTGTGTATCGCCATATATCGCACGTTGATTTAGACCTTTCATTATCCAGAACAGGTTCTGAGCCTGTTTATAGATTCTGAAGAAGCATTGGCAGCTTCAGCGTACTATAAGTTAACTTGTGACAGACGACGATACTTGGAAGAAGATGTTATTAATAATTTAAAGAAGGTTGGTATTTTTCTAGTGTTTCATCAGTAGAATTAAAATAACGTACACATTTGTAGGTGATAATATGAACATGCTTGAATATGGCAGCATAGGTTTGGGTCCTGCTATTTCTTCCTCTTCCTCTGGTGGCTTTTCTTCTTTTTTCTTTTTATTTCTATTTGGACTGGATGGTAAAACTGAGTCATTTCTCGACATACCTAGAATTTGAAATTACCTTTTATTACTGTCTTGAAATCACTTTTTACTAGTATTTTTAAGAATTTTAACCTTCTTTTTGGATGGCTTCCATTTCTTTCTCTAATTCTAGCGCCTGTTTTTCTTTATTTTCTTCAGCTTGTTCTTCTTCAGCAGCCGTAAGTTCCTGGGCATTCGCTAGATTATCGACGGCGATGGCCAAAAATACGTTGAGCAATGTATAGTTACCAAACAGCATAAGTACGATAAAATAAAGGGAATAAATCATTCCAGACTTGTGTCCGCCGGAGGCCTCAATACCGTAATACATAACTTCATTCCAGTCTTCTCCTGTTAATATCTAAAAAGTACGTAATTTGCATATATAATTGTTGTCTTTTCATACATGAATTACTTACTTGAAAAACTGTTAGGAGTGCTATTGGAAAAGTGTTGAAATTAGTTTCAGGAGTACCCTCGTCGAAATTAAATTGACCACCAAACAGTTGCATTCCGAGTAAAGCAAAAATTAAGATGAACAAGAAAAGAAGAAATAGAAGAGAAATAATGGATCGCATTGAGTTGAGCAGTGATATGACCAAATTTCGTAATGATGACCAATATTTTGTAACCTTGAATATTCTTAGAAGTCTAAGTGCTCTTAGTACGGAAAGACCAAATGAACCACCTTTGACTGCCGACCATATTACCTCAAATATGGATCCTGAAATTACTACGCAGTCAAAACGATTGAATGCCGACTCAAAATATATTCGCGGACCCAAAGCATACATTTTTATGAACATTTCTGTCATGAATAAACCCAGAAAAGCGTATTCAGCGTAATCTGCAAAATAATATTTGATTAAGATATTTTATAGTTTCAATGAGATAGATTATTTACAAAGAAAATCACTGAGCCATGGGGGCTGTCCATGATATTCAACTGCAACACAAACTGTATTGAAAAAAACCAATACGATGACGGACCAATAAAACCATTGAGTTTTAACAGCATGCCTAATTGCAAAACGAAGTCGTTTTTCAGCTCTCCAAAATTGGGCACAACTACCTCCATTTTTGACCCTTGATTTAATGTACGTCGATCGACCAAAACCTGTTAACAAAGCTATTTTCACTATGTGGCAAATTTTCTTCTACAAATACTAAAATCATTAAAATAAGAAAAAAAGAGAAATATGTTTAATATCTATTTCATTTATTTTTACTGCATTTAGTAATATTGTCTTAGTAACGGATGATTTATTAGTAAGAAATAGAAGTAGTATTCACTACACTAAGAAAGATATTAGAATATTCTAGCAAAACGACTACATTAACTTCCATTAGAAGAATTAAATTTTGTGCTACATTCCACTACTATAATTTTAGCATTTGCTGATGCGCTTATGAAGGTAACAGAAAACTATAGTTTCTAGCCAAAAGCCAATCCATATTGCTCCTTTCGAAGTGACATACATCTTATTACATGAGGAGTAAACCATTCTTGTACCTGTTTGTATAAAATTTACTGATAAACATTTGGGAGATTAAAAGTTATTTAAAAGCTTGACCACACATAGTGTTAGTTGTTATTATAAGGTGTGTTTTTCATTAATTAGGCTTAAATTTGAAGTAAACGTATTTTATAAATGAACAAAAAACGATGAAAATTTGAGTGTTCAATATAACAGTAGTATATTTTTACCATATTACCACTTATATTCGCGAATAATCTCTATAAATAATTTCTTTTTATAACACCCACTTCTTTGCTTAAAGGTAGAAAAAAGTAAGACTACGAAGGTGTATCTTTTTGAAAGGCATTCTTTATATAATGGTTTTAATTTCATAAAGTAAAAATATGTTTCAACTTAACTTTTTTGAGCAATATATCTAGAAGTTATCAAAAATGGTATTTTAAAAAATCGAAATGATTGAGTATGCCAGTGCTTAAACTAGTTTTTTGGAATATCCTGTGTACTGCACCAAATAAAACATATAGATATTTAAATTGAACCTTGAATTTGTTAAAATTTTCAGAAAATAAGTTAATTTTTCATAGTTGGTAAGTGTTAGGTCCATGGTATCATCACTGAGCATGCACTTGTAAATATTGTTCAAAGAATCTATAATATAGAGGACATTCTATTTGAAATCTGGTTTGAGTAAGTGCAACATAAAGTGTAAAATATTTTTAAGAAATAGGTTCTTATGCATTATGTCTACTACTACCACATCAAGCATTTACATTCTATTTTGAAAATAAAAAAAATCAAAAGTTTACTAATTCTCTAGTATATAAACTCTTATAGTTCCATCCTCGTTAAGAGTACTACAGAATCTTTACTGTTAATGTAGAAACAAGACAATTTAAAATTTTAACTTACGTTCCAAATATGAAATACTGAAATGTACTTTGACGAATTGAAAATTAAACTTAAAACTTCATTGATTGTTGTTTTGATTCTGTACTGTCAGACATCCATACAATAAGTTATTACCGTCTTCGTTGTACTGTGTCAAAAAGGTTAAAGCACTTTTCTGTTTGTGTTTCTCAGTTAGCAGTTTAGAAAGCCATCGATAACACAATTTTTCTCACTCGAAAACAATCGCATACAAAACTCACCTTAAAATGTGTGGAATTTCTGAAGGAAATTTGGAAATTGTGAATCTTTTGCTTTGTGAATTTTGATGTTAACTGCCTGTAACAGATCCTCATTGAATTATTAGACGGTCGACCAAGATGTTGCTCACCAATGTTAGCACCTTACTGTCGTTGCATTCTCAGCATGCTTCACGTATCTGGTGATGAATATCCATAACTTTCACGTTTCTTGCTACCAAGAACCGAATGACTGATCTTATTTTACAGTTGATGAGATGCTCAATTTTCTTGAACATGTTGGGTCCTGCGCAAGAGATTCTGGAAGCTTGCGTGCACATTCAATCTCACCCGCGGCTGAAATTTCAAGCGGGATTCACAGATGAATCGTATTTAAAAATAATCCTCATACATATGTATCTCTATATCCCTTTTCCTATCCTTTTCTATTTGTATGTGTTTGGTGGGTATACACAGGAAATCACAACAGCTGTTGTCTCACTTGTAAATTTAAATGTTTTGACACGCGTCCTTCTTGTGTTGGGAGTCTTAATTCCATACGTTCTGAATACCTATTCAGAATATATATACCAGCAGGTATTACTTTTATTAAATTCATTTGTAGAGTTACTTGTTGGGTATTATCGATGTTTATAATAAGTGATTTACTAATTATATCATTGTTGGGTTTTACAACTAAATCGTGTTAACATTGATACACACATATATGTATTAGCGGTAGGACACTCAGTTTAGTTATCAATAGGTGAAAATTCTCCTATTCCGCGAGTTTCATCTACATGCAGTTTCCAAAATTTACCATAATCAAGTTTAATTGTACAATGTAATTTACCTAACGTTGCTCAAATTTACACTTCTCGTTACCTAGGGGCAGTACCTCCCTCTCGTTAATATTGAAACACCTTGTTTGTATATAATCTTTGGTACTTGGCTCTGGTTACCAACATCTTGTGGTACAATGAGATCTATTCTAGAACTTATTTTTTAACCAAATATCAGTATTGAAAATCATTTTTAGTAACACTGTGGCATTTTGTGATGTTGATAAATATGTACAACTAATATGCTTGCGTCTGTGTCTCCGCAGAATCACTGAAACGTTGCCCTAATGGACTTTGAAGACTTGTACGTAACGCTGAGTCAGTCCGTTTGATGCTGGATGATATATTACTATTACTATATGTGTAATACAATTTTCTAAGTAACGCAATGGATATTGATGGTTTTTGAAACGCCATTGTTCGAATATGAATAAAGTAGGAGGTATAATCAATAACCTAAATGAATTCCTATGTAATATAGTTTAGTAGCCACTGAAACTAGAAATTATTTTTCCTAGTAAACACAGTTCATGAATGCCTTTTAATTTGCATTAACCGCACACAGTATTAACGTTATCGCATTAATTCGCATGGTATTTACCATAATTACAGTTGCAACACTTTGCTTCTGTTTTCTGTATTGAGTTTCCTCTTCTTTTCATAATTTATAGTTTGCTTTTTGTGAGTTGTCTTGGTACTGTCACAACTTACATTTATTTTAGCTGTATTCTTACTCTTAAGCAGTGGTGGATTCTAAAAGCACCTATTATAACTAGGTATAATCTGTCTGTGTAGTCACACAGCATTCTTCGGAGATAACTCCATACAATTTCTATTAGTTTATCGAAGGTCAAAACTTTAGTTCCTATTAAACTGTTTTGAATTTCCTCACTTCGTAGGCTGAACATATGTAGTTTTAAGATGTGTAATGAAATTGGAGCTTATTGACAATTTTTGTCTCAGACTTTTGAACGGGTTCGCTCTCTTTGATGTATACGAAGGTTTTATGCAATTTCCAAAGCTTTCTGATTTCAGTGATTTGCCATCGTTTACGGGGAAAGCTGCGACGTGGTGGATTCTCTAAGCAAGATGACAATTGCTTCCTACCGCGACTGATAGTCACCGTAAACTCTTTTCGAAGTTCTGCTTTATTTACGGATATCAATATTGGCTTCCCGGAATCATGGAATTGTTTCCTATATGAACTGGTATCACTAAATCTTTGGCGCAGTCTTACAAAAACACAGTCTGAAGGGATTTGGCGATTAGGATCAGCATCACCATAAAGAAGTAGCGCTTCTCTGATGTTCTCATTAGAAAGACCATACATGAAGTGTAAGTCAACTGCGTTAAAGTAAACAAACATAGCAAAATTTCATAAAATTGTGTACCAACCACTGAATATTAACTACAAACGGTATGTAGAATACTTGTTGACCACGATAAAAAGAAGCAAGCTTTTGCGATTGAAAAAAGATAAGCGAAAAATACATAAATGCTATAGAGTTCTTCCGTATCTCCAAAACTGTCTATTTGCGAACCTATGTGCACTAAAACTTTTCCGCATATTTTGGGCCAAACTACCCTCGTTAAAAGTTTGTGACGTCGTAACAGGCTACATAGAGAATCAACAATAAATAAAGACAGGAAAATGTAAATATTGTCAAAAAAGGATGAAAGGAACGAGTAAATAGCAAAATCATACGAAAAAAAATGGTTGAATTAATAAATTATTCAACAACATTCAATCAAAGTTTTTTGTGGTTACGTGTTCTCAATTGAGGGGTTGTTTCATTATTAAGCAAAATGTTAAACCTCCGTGCCCCATTTACAGATGTTTAACTTTGAAGATTCGTATTTATTTGAATAATTAAAATATAATACCACACAATGCTTCGTACGTTTGATTTAACCAGAGATATGTATATGTACATTAACTCAATTGAATAGGTTTTATTGATTAAACAATATTTTTTGCTCACGGAGTTAGGTTTATGCCACCTATTTGTCACAAGTTAATTGAATCTATTTTGAGAAAAAATGTAACTTATATATCGTTGGTTTGATTGTTTGTAAATATCAGGTAGGCCTCGTGTATAAAAAAAGCATTGAAAACCATTTATACGTGAGGGAGATCCAGCAACATGAACAAAATTTTGTTATTTATCAAAGTTGAAAATTCATATCAATATTGGAAAATTAACGTCTTTTTACAAACGTTATAGAACTAATAGAGTTTTATCCGGTCCGCGGCGGGGAAGTAGAGTTTACTAAAATTCTAAATTTTAGTATTTTAGTAGTAATAATGAAGTAGCATATAATTGATTTTGCTGAATATGAGACATTGAACTGTGGTATCATCTACAAGATAAAGTAAAATTTCAGTGGTCATGCAGGCAGCGTATAGACATTCCAAAAGAAAGACCGTTGACAACACCTGTTTTAACAAATATATAAGGATATGTCAAGTTAATAATGATATAGGCATTACCTATACTTACTTTTCTTTGTTAAAAAATACATCAATCTTTTACGGCAAATATTGTTTTTTACATGACTTAGTTATACGAAAAACTTAAATTGTAACTTTTATTTCACTAGGTGTAAAACACAATTTTAAAGGTTCAACAAAAAAGCGCTCTTATTAAAAAATGTTAAATTGTAGTAAAATTAGCAAAACATTTTTTTATTGTGTATACACTTCGAACACATTCTTTGGATTACTTTAACAACTTCGTTTGCTTGAATATTATACGCCTGTTTGTAAATCGTTAAGACCAACAAGTGGTGACGTGAAGATGTTAATGTACTGAATGTGATTTTAATGGTGCAGTATGATTAAATGAAATAAAATATTTTTAACAAAAACTGTATCATTCAATTAATCCTTCAAATTTAATAGAATATGTGGAAGATAAAATCATTGTAAAGAGGTGAAGAAAGATAATGTTTTAAACAATGTTGTACAGGAACGCGTTTGAAATATATAAATATCCGAAAAACATAAATAGAGATGACAGCCTGCTATTGTACCGTATATTGTTTACAGCAATGCTGTAAGGAAGCACTCTCAATGGGCCAGACGCCCTGGTCAATCAAGAGTGAGAACCACACCGGGAGACTATAAAAATGGACGCATCACAGTCAACATAAGTACTAGTAGCTCAGACGATGCCGGATACTTGGAATAGATCATTTTCTATGTCAAGGCAAAAGCCAATCGTGGTTAAAGTTTGAATACTTTTAGTACTATTCTTAAAAATATATGCATATATCTGTCCCAGTGTGCTTTTTGTGTAATTTTGGATTAAGATAAGAAATTACGCTGGACATTCCAGTGGAATGAACTGTTCCTGACCCCCAACATCTTTTGTAAAGAGTTAGTTACTTGCAATTTTATTATTCATTGTAAAGTATTTGGTTAATATTTATATACAATAATTTTTCATTGATTATGAGTTATTTTTTTTCATTGCTAATCTTGAATAATTTTTGTCAAATACAGTATTGTTCTAATTTTTTGTTTTAGATACTACATACTCTAGATCATTACAATTAGAAGAAAAACTATATGTAAGTATTTTAAAACCCCACTAGATGTTTCAGAAAAGAAAATATAAATTAGGTTATCAGAATTGAAAAAATCCGAAAAGATATTCAAATTTTGGATGAAAAGTGCTTGAAGAAAGTGTAATTAAAACGATTTATCGATTATCGTCAGTTCTTAGGAGAACAACAGAACAACACCTTATACTTTGTTTCATTTTTAAGTTACTGCCTAATAATTAACAATAAAGCAGATCTTTCACTATACAAATTTGCTCAAGATGACACAAGAAATAAGCCGTTTAGTAGAACGTACCGCTATTAATTTGAAATGTAGATATCTCCAAAGACTAAAATTTCTAACTGTTTAATTTACAAATACCAAACATTTTTA
The DNA here is from genome assembly GCA_023509865.1 of Trypoxylus dichotomus. Taxonomy (NCBI): domain Eukaryota; kingdom Metazoa; phylum Arthropoda; class Insecta; order Coleoptera; family Scarabaeidae; genus Trypoxylus; species Trypoxylus dichotomus. The sequence continues at coordinate 30,776,488 of CM042079.1, forward strand.
TGCATTCTTAATAAATTTAGTTTCCCAAAAAACAATGTTTATTTTGCCATTATTACCCTCAATATCACTACAACATTTGTAACTTTATCAAAGTAAATGAGTAGCTCGAAAAAGTAATGCAAGATAATACAGACTTGCTAATCGAACAAGGATCCAAGCTGTTTTTAATTATATATAAATTAAAAAACTAAAATATATATTTTATTCATTTCTATTTATACTTTTTTTTTTCTACTCAGTATAATAGTTCAAGAAAATAAAAGAAAATTCAGGCAATCTCATTGAGAAGAGCTTACATCTTGTAAGTCCAGTGCGGGTTTACATGTGTTATGCCTAATCCATTTTAATTTCCAATCAACATCATTCGTAATATACGCCTTAGCGAAATACGAAGTAGTTAGAGAAAAATAGTAATACATGTACGAGATTATTAGCGACGAAATCGTTTTTTGAAGAGTAGTATTCATTCAGTGATGTGTATGTTAGGATCTTTATAAATAACAATGGTTGAGAATATTGACTGTAAGTCGAAATTTCACAGTATCTTAAATTTGGTATTACGTACAATGGAGAGTGCACTATTTCTAATTGACTTTTAGATAAATATTTAGTTCGAAGTAGTTTACTCCTCACATTAATATCCTCAGTAGGCACTACAGAGACGTATTATTGGTAGTCAAACTAAATAAGTCTAAATAATAATTTACATTATTGTGTAGTCCACAAGTTCCTCATACCTTTTAGTTTTTTCTTAGACTCTGTAAGAAATACTGTGGATTAAAACATGATATCAGTATAGCGAATTATTACATTAAATGTTACAATTTATAAAGAATAGTTTATCAATTTTCAATTAATCTGAGAATAAAAATTCTGGCTATAATGTACAGCTGTATAAATGTATGAAACATATCCGCTGTGTAATTAGTCATAACAAAACTTTGCTAAAATTAACTTTTAGAAGAAAGAAGGGACAATTGAAGTTCGCATGCGTTAATGACATGAATAGTAGCAATAAAGACATACTAGTTAACTATTAAAAACACGCGAAAGAAAAAAAATTCACCAAAACTGTGTCTCCAAAAACAAAATTACAAAAAATGTTCATAATAAACAACAAATAAACGCCTTACCATCTTCTCCCACGTCATCTTCCTGTTCTTCTTCTTCTGTATCCGTGCTTTTGCTTTTGCCCATTTTCTTTAGTTTCTTTTTCTTAGCCAGCCTCTTTCTAGCTTCTATTATATGCATTTTCTCCTCTTCCGTGGTTCTTTCTTCAGCTAAGATAACTTCCTCTATAACATTATAACAAAAAATAGATGTATTGCGTCTATACCAAACCTTTGTTTTTGAAATATTAGTATGTGGTTGAGTAAACAAAGCGTTTACCTGCTTTGCATATCCATTGGACGTACCCATTTAGTTCTTTTTCAAGTTGTTGTGCGCGCCTTATTCTCAAAAATGTTTGCCTGTTTTCGACTTTTTCTCTTTCTTTTGCAAATTCACTAAAGGCAGAAAGAATACTAGCTTACTACTACTACTACTACACATTCATAAACTAGGAAAGTCATGGAATTCAATTTATTACATTGCACTGTGATTACTACTTATCTGTTAGGAAGATAAAAAAAAGTGCTTTGAAGTATATATGTATATAATGACAGTATTCATTGAATTTATTGTACGGTAAATTTGGTAAATTTCATTTTTATTGGCCGAAATGTTATTTTTGCATTTTAAGAGGTTAGAACATAATGGATATACGTATCAGGTAAGACTGACTGCTATACAGGGAGCTCTACCAGAAAGTACAACTTGTCTTTGTCAATGTGTAATAGAAAAATATGAATCGGGTAAATGTCAAAATTTGAAGCATCAACTTAAGCTAAAATATTTTCACATATTCATTGATACTGATTTGTTTATTTTAAATGCAACATTATTACATTGTTTGATTGAATATATCATTTTAAGTAAAGTTTATTTAAGAGTAATTTCAGGAAATTATGTTGCCTATTTCGGTTGATAAATTTAGTAGAACTCATATTTTGGGTTAAAGTAGTTTTTAGTTTGCTTAACGTATGTTCACTACAAACCACTGCTTAACAATAAAAGTAGTATATCCTGCATCGTTGTTTGTTATTGGCAAGGTTGTCAATTTCAATAATCAGATTTCCTTTACTTGTTCGGAAAATTACCGCTAAAATAATTAAATGTGCTCTACCTTAGACGTAGTAACGTAGCAGCAATAGTAAATATCGAGAAACTCACTTTACTTCAGATTTTTAATGTACTACTTGATGAGAATTGATAGATTTCACAAACCAAACAACGTTAAATAAAGGTGATCATCCTACTTAAATTAATTTAATTGCGGTATAAAAAGTCTTCTCAGTGAAACGATTACCTGACACATTATGTAGTGTTTATATTCATACTCATAAACAAATCGAAGCAATCTTTGTCCCGATAGGTATAGTTATACGCAGTATCATTCATCATTATCAGAAAACTTTTGTAAGGCAGATTAGAATTTGTGTGCAATATTTCAGACCTAGATTCTAAATTCTGATTCTTTGGAAACAATTGAAAAGCCATTTCCTATTGTTTTCTTTACACCAATATTACGCAAAAAAGATCGTGGTTGAGTGTGTAAATTTGAATTTAGTAATAGGAGCTGCTCTTCCATAGTCTCCCAATGTTAACTTTATAAAAAAATTGTGAGCGATTGTTATGAATGGAGTAAAACACGTAAAATAAGATACATGAAGGAATTTACAGGAAACACCAAATGAAATGTGTCAATGCTTACAGAACTCAATGAGCGTAAAACTGTTTTAATGCGTAAGAGAAGATTTGTTAAATTACAAATGATTTACGATCCTCTGTCATTAGTTTCTAACGTGGAAATAATAGTTGAAAATAGTTTCTTACTTTATCTTTGAATGAACTACGTATATTTAAGCGATTTATTTCTTCTATCTTTTAAATTAACAGTTTTAGTATTGCATCTAATGTATATGACCGGAATTTTCTTTCAAGTGTTTACTAAACCAGTGTCTATTAAAAAAGCAAAAAACAACAGAACACAATAGTAATAGATAATAAAACAATAATTATTCTCTAAAATTCTTATTGTATTATGAATGTACTAAATTTTTATTAGCTTAAATATCTTACTTTGACCTAATTTTATTCTAAATTTCATGTTTTCTGTTTGAAAAATTTCATTCGTTGTATGTTGGAAGAAAGTAGAAAAATAATTTTTCTTATTTATTTAATTTTATACTCCAACGATTTGTTAGTGTGATGACCAACTTTTTTAAGCATGTCTGTAGTTTTTGTTCTTTCCGTTTTCCGGCCAAAAATTACTTTGTTTTTTCATTTTTTCCTATTCTCTTTCCTAGTTCTCCGCGTATTTGTATCATAAAATCTTTATTAAAAATTAATACAGAAAGACAGTTTGATCGTCTTAATAATAAAAAATAAAAAAGTGCTTATTTAAGGGAATATTAAGAATCACGCGAAGTGTCTTGATGTTACATTTATTAAGCGAATTCCAAAACTTTTGTCAGACAATGCGTAAAAATCTGTAAAATTAGTGTATTGTGCAATTCAAATATTGAAACTATGACAAGGCTGATGGAATTGAAGGTGGTTGAGAATGTCTTCTGTGGATGTTCAGTTATAAATAAAAATTGACGCATGTAAGCTTTGAAGAATGTTTGGTAATGATCGTAATATTTTCTATTCTAAACCCCACTGCATATATGAATTTATCTGAATGATATTATAGATAAAATCAGATATATGTACTCATACAGTCATTACTGGAAAATTAATATCGCATTAATTTTCGAATTCATTCTGGGATGATAACAATTCCTTAAATAAGTACTGTGATACAATAGCATACATCCCTATTCTTGGAATTAAAGGTTAATCGCTTAAACTTAATTTTTTTTTCTAGGTTAAGCGAGGAATAATTGCTGTCCGTTGTTTTAAGAAACGCGGGAGCGAGTGTTGTCTTTATATTTTCTTGATTATACTCGTATATGATTACTTAGCAAGCGATAAAATTATTTCTTCGAAATATCTTGTTGGTACTGAGTAGTAGTTTGGCAGTGACAAATAAAATGCTTTTGTCATATGTACCGTATTGGTTTATTGGCTAGACTTTTTTAAAGTTATTTTACCTGTTTAAAAAAGACAAATTTCATGGCTTGCTAGAGGGTAAATTTAATCGATCATATGGTATTACCTCGTCCAGTAAAATGCTAAAACTTTCATTTGTTTTACTAATTATATTTAATTGTGTATTTGTAGCGCATACATCAAATATTACTATTGATTTTTTCTCCTGGCAATAATATTTTTCTAGACATTTCAACAATCTATCGGGTTTGCATTTGCAAATAGAATGTACTCATTTTAATTAGTATTACCGCAAGGTAGTAGTGATTGAATAAAGCAGTATGTGTTCTAGCCATTTAAGAGGAATACACTATTTTGGTACGTTATGCTGTATAGATATCTTTATATTTTTATTTATGTCACCTGCTTGAGTTATCCAATCAAAATAACGTCCAAACGATTCATTAAATTGCCTTTTCGAGCGAGTTTTATAAAAATTGGCTCTGCGCTCGACACGTAATCTTTCATTAGAAAATTCTCTACCAAAATTAAATGTGCGTTTACGAATTGATTTAATTTCAAAAGAATAATAACTTACCCGCTAAGCACACCCAATACTAAATTGAGCATAAAGAAAGAACCAAGAATAATAAGTGGTACAAAATATATCCAATTATAATGAGATCCTAAAGCGTCGTTCATCTAAAAATAATGTTAAAAGTATTATTTAGGATTCTATGAATATAGGATCCAATAATTATATTTCATTACCCAATAAAGTATTGAAGTCCATCCTTCCATAGTAATACATTGAAATACTGTTAACATAGCAAATCCGATATTGTCAAAAGAGGTGACGCCATTGTTAGGACCCTGCCAGCGTTCAAGGCATATTGAATTTCCATCTCGGCACCAATTGCTGCCTTGTGCAAATGCCTGACTCTCATTGTCAGTACTGCAAGGAAGCTCTTGATCACCTTCTTTTACTATAACATCTGGAAACGCAAAAATTGGATTGTGCGATGAAAAATTGGCCCAAATAAATACGTACCTATATCGAATAGACTATAACAAGTTTTATGTAACGCACCCGAGTAAAATTCCAGACCGATGATGGCAAATATCACGATGGCAAATAATACTAACAATCCAATTTGCAGCAAAGGTGCCATAGCTTTAATGATGGATTTGAGCACGACTTGCAGGCCTGTTAAAATCGTAATTGAATGTTATCGTTTCTTCGGGGTTTTCAAGCATGAAATGTTTATAAGAAAAAAGCTGAATAGGTATATCTATTCAGTGAATTATTTTTTGGTAAGTAGCGTAAGATAATGTTAGAAAGTAGTAAAGATAAATAGAATATACTAGAAAATATAAGTGTGTTCAGAAGCGAGAAAATTGAAAGCGTCTATACTCTAATAGTACGTCTCTACATTAAATTGCTAATTTTATATAAAAAATATCTACCGTAGTACAGCTCCGGAGTAATTGAATTTAAAATGTTAATTTGTGATGCCTACATTATTTGCAATAGACAAAGGAGATTAACGAATTTTAGAACATGTTTTATTAAAAAGATTTTAATATTTTTGAAGTTTTACTTGCTCATTTTGTTTATGTATAGTAGTTGCAGTATTTACCCGAACAACTGCGTAGTTTAAGTAGGAGAGTAGAAGAGTGAGAATAGAACCTGAATAACAAAACAATTTCTACGTTGTATGGTAAAATATAGGTAAACGTAGCTTTCTTTATGATGGTTAGTAGATAACAATGTTTGGTTAAAATAAAATGTCGAATAATACGTATAATAAAAGAAAAAGTAATTAAATTGTGTATTTCTGCTGTATTGGTAAGTAAAAAGGACGATTCATTACATTATCTTAACTTTATTTTTTTTTGTTTTTGAAGGTGCCTATAGGTTTAAGGAATATACAAAATGTAATATTCTCGAACATAGCTCCAGAGTCTGTATTTGGAACCTCAAGGTTAATAGAAAAGTGCACTTGGCATTATCCACTAATTCTTATACTGTTGTAACAATATCATCAATTGTAGTCATTGTTAGACAACATTTATAAAAAATTAACCAAGCACCAAGTATTGAAAATTGCACCAAATATCTTCTAGAGCTGGAAGTTTAGCGATAACTTCATTCTATTTAGATCTTGGGATATATTTAGTGCTATTTATTTACTGATATAAACTGGGAGGTAATAGGTTTTTTATCAGTTCATTGGTGTGCAAAATGTATATTATCTCAAAACATCATTGTGGCAGTGTGTTGTGTTGTTGTTAGTTAGTACAGCACATTTTCATTAAACTAATACTGCAGTTATTTCACTGTACAAGTAATACATCAAAAGCCAGCATGTCCCCGTGAATTAACCTAAGAAAAGAGCGCACTTTTTTTCGATAGCTTCATTCACGTAAGCTATGACGTTTTGTCACAACCAGTAATAACATCTAACATCTTTAATATGTTAGGTACTTTCTGAAGTGTTTGTTTGTAATGTAGTTCTATATATTTCTAAAAAAAAATATATAACTTTTCCTTAATCCTATTGTAATGTATCAATCTAGCTCAGAGAGGTGTTTATGAACTTTAGCACCTCAATAGGCAAGTGACTTTGTTTAATTTTCTCCATGATTGTGTATACTGCTACGCTATAAATCTAAAACTCAAACCGACTAATGTGATGGTGGATCAGTCGCAAAGCGCAGCACTAATTTATCAATGTGAAAAAATGTATCCACGATAAGTAACAAAAGCAACAATAAAGTCGATTGTTTTTGTCATTTACTGTTTGCGCCCTTAAGCTAGTATGTACTACCATTTACTTATAGTTTTTTATTTTTTGATATTACACTTCTCTTATAGTTTCCTCAAAAACAGAAAGTAAAGTTAATAAAATTTACTTTTCGATGTCCATGTTTAAACTCTACATATACTACTTCTAATAAAAGTTGTACGGTTCAATATTTTTCATAATTTGACATTTTTAAATGGTTATTGGAACTACCCATTTGAATTATGATCTCATCAACTACTTTTTTAGTAACATACCTTACAATATTGTTTTGTTTAAGAGACCATAAAATCGATATCAGACTAAAATGTATATGCTCAAAGGCAAGGAATAATATATACACTACAAAAATGTATTGGATTTTCCATCTTTTTACTTTTTATATATTTTGTAAAAAATTTTGCTAGACCAGAATATTTTTTGTACTATAACTCTTTTGGTTTTGTATTTACGTTTAAAAAACCTCTGTCACTGTTTTTCAATGTCCCCATGTTCATTGTTTATTTATTTACTAAAAATTATTTAATAGTTTATAAGTATATTTTAATGTACAACCACAATAACAGAAATAAAACAAGAAAATTAAAAAATATAAAATTTGGAACTACGTATTGGAAAAGTAGGTATTGAAGAAGAACGTATAAACAATTACACAAACAGAATAGTATGTAGGATAAATAGACAAATTAAAAAATACTCCGCTATCCATTAATGATCCTCTAAGTATTCTGCAATAATGTAATATTTATTCTAACAAAATATCTCGAGTTCTTAGCGTAGATTTAGTCGAATAAAATTGCTTAAATTGATTGATATTCCAGTAATGCAGTTTCTGCTGCGTTATCGCAATCCCATGTCTAGGAATTAATTTATAACATCGACGGGTATTATTTACGTATTCTGTTCCGTTACGATTATAGAGCTTAATGTGGTTGTGAATATACTTCAATGAATACTATATTTACTATCTGCTCTTACAGCTTCGGCGGAACAAATTGTTTAAATATTTTGCAAAGTATGGGTAAACCACTTATTCGCCTGTAGTTTTTACAGTTGTTAACACCTTTTTTGTGCACTGGTATCATCTTCGCAAGGGCTCCACCTAACTCATACTCAGCGTATTTTATTATTTTGGCGTTCATATACACCGCGAGTTTGCTGGCATTCTACTATATTCATTGGAGAAACGATACTAATTATGTTCGCAATCTTTAAAACATATTTTTCTATTTACTATTTAAACTAATAGAATGGAGCCAAAAGGTTTTGTCAGATATTGGTTTAGTACATATTCCGGTTTATTGGTAACTTTTTAACGATACTTATAATATTAAAAAAAAAACATCTTTTTGCAGTAAAGTGTGGAGTTCGGTCATCAAAAGATATATAATAGGATTAATTATATCCAAAGTCATTGTAATGCCTTTCTTTAACTAAAAATTGATTAATGTATTCACTAAAATGTAAAAGCGTATTTATCATAAATCATGTTTAATAAATATAATGCATTGCTAATTAATGAATGTTTGGCTTGAGTCTGAATAATCACTAAAAATACACATAGTGTGCCTAATAATACCTATTGTTGTTGCTGTTATAAGATTCACTGAAAGATAATTAGTCCAACACTTTCAAAAGTATCTGGAAAAGTATGCACTGCAGATATCTTAAAATTCATATTTGCTAAGCCAATACGTCCGTTAGTCGAGTTAGCTGCCAATTTGCTTACGTGAAAGTAATACCATGTACACTTGAGTATTTCTCAGTTATACTGAGGATTCTAAAGTAAGTTTATGTAGAATTCCATATATCTACATGTACCCATTTTTGAGTAATTATCTTATTTCTCAGGAAAAAATAAAGTGGGTAGTGGTATTATTTATAATGCGAATTGTTTTTTCGTGTACAGAGTGTACAAAAATTGTGTTACGATAAATTGATTTAAAGGAATTGTGAGACTTTGTAGTTATTCCCAATAAAAATAAGAATTCGAACCTAATGTGAATACTATAAATTGGCCAAGTCCGCTAATTGTATTAAATATCACAAGTTATAGTACGCGGTACAAGACATAAACCCAAATATTCTAAGCAATTATTGTTTTCTTGATAGTGCTCCGGTTAGCTTGAGCTATTTATATTAGTAGATAATAAAGTTATTAGAAATAACTAGAAAATACTTGCAATTGAATGTAGGGAATTTAATAAAAAGTAACTTTAAGAGTGAAATAGAAATATAACTAAGAATGAAGAAATTACCGTTGAACGTTTGTCAAAGTAAATTTATCATGGTTTGTGCATATTCTATATGAAAAAATAGTTTGTATTATGCTATTCTACTAATAATCGTATCTGCACGTTTATTTAATTTTAAACATTCTCATGTCCTTTACAGCAGTCTTCGTATATATACATATGTTTAAGTTGGAAGCTGTATCCTTATTTTCTTTATAAATTAACGCAACTAGGAAAAGTTGTAGTGCAAACTAATAATATAAGACAAATATTTTAAATTAGAGTTAGGATGGCTCTGTGATAATTGATATACAATAAAATTTCAAAAGCACATTAAAAGAAATCAAACAGTTTATAAAAAGGTTATACGCTAATTTTAGCTTGGATAGTTTATTTTTTTCCTGAAACTTTAAATAATTCCAAAACAGTAGCAAGTAGAAAAATGCAAATTATGGGAATAAGATCCGATCGTACAAGGTTATGACGTGTCTTCTATCTTTTCCCTGAAACTTTAAATAATTTCAAAATAGTAGCAAGTAAGAAAAATTGCAAATTAAGACAACAAGATCCTATTTTGCAAATTTATAAGGACGTGCTTTCTATTCCTTTGTTATTAAAAAATTATTTAAGGACGAGAACATATCTATATTAAACCAAAACCTAATTAACTGTTTTCGGTTTGTTATCTTACTTGAAAAATTGGAAGTCATTTTGTTGAATAGCTCAAAGCAATTGAAGTTCCGAAGATAAAATACATCACCGTAGTGCTCTTATGATATTCTAACGCTCATATGTAGATTGTTTTAGCGATTTTCATGGGAGGTTATTTCGCTCACAATGATTACAGGGCTAGATCGTTTGGATACTATTTCCAATAGTACCAAGTACTATATTTTGTTTTCGGGTAATATGAAAAAAGTGCAAAAAACACAAATTTTGGGCATTTGAATATTTAGAGATCCGACGTTGATATAGCCACTATAAAAGTTACTACATAAGTTGCTTTTTTATAATTTTCGCCATAATAATGACAGCAACGAAAAGATCTACCTTACTAACTACTAATTCCACAATGTAAATTTCTGTTAATTTAATGAAGTCAGTTTAAGATAGATACCTTTCAAAGCTCGTTGCAGATATGTAGCAGAGCGTGGGACATGCTGTTATATGGGGTATATTGTTAGCTTGCATATTTGACCGTCTTTTACTTCGTTTACGATTTTGTTTCTTTATATTCAATATTAATCATGGATCACGCATTGATGTTCGTAGACATTACATAAATGGAGCCAAGATAGTTTGTTTCACTAAGTACAAAGTAAATTTCAATACCGTGTACAAAAACATATTCCCAAAAATGAGTTTTCAAATGTTACACTGTCGTTTGCGGGTACGTATTCCTTGTAAGCCAAACTTTTTAATGCAATTTATACTATTGTACTAACCTAATCTCTAAATCACATGTAAAGACACAGTGTTATCTCTGACAGTGGAGCACGTTGTTATTTAGAGAAAAGTTAAAACTGCACAAAAAACTAACGCAACTGAATTGTCTTTGGGTAGTTCTGGAGATGAAATTGCTGTATGTTTTATTTGTCTACAAAACTTTCCTCTGACAGAAAATAAAAGTTGAATCCATTTATCGAAGAAATGATAATTTCATATTTGTATAATAGTACTTTAAATGTCTTTGCACTTTGTCATATATTCACAGTTCACAGCAACATGCCACGCGATGTCTAATAATAGTTAATTTTTTAAAGCGTTATTTAGCATCGCACATCTTTCTTAATAAAATAGATTATTTAACTATACTATTTTTTTAATTCGTAGGAGTAAAATGAAAAGACGTGTTTACACAATAGAATTTTTCAAAGCTACTTTTTGGCGGTAGCTTTAAAACTAGCTAGGATTTTATATAATTTGCGTAATTATTATTAGAATGCGAATTTAGAGATAAAAACTAAATACAGACACTCAGAAAAATATATGATCTAAACGTCAATCAGTTGTAACAATATAGCGGCCGGCAATATATCAAATCTGGCTAGTGTAATTAAATGAACAATTAAATGTGCAATGCAAATTTTTGTCGAAAACTGACACTCCTCCGAATTAAAAAAATAGAGTATAGAGTGTTAGTATTAGAACGTATATAACTGCCGTTGGCTATGCATACTTAAGATTTGCAGATTAAATTAAGATAACACTTTGTTGTAGTTAATATAGAGAAAACAGGTGTTTCAAACGGAAGGTAAAAATAATTTTTAAGAAGGAATGTTAAGCATCTATGTTGACTTTTAATATATAATTTTAAGATAATAATGTTTAATAATTTAAATAATTAAAATATTTAAATATAGTTTGCTTCATAACGTTGACTTAAAATAAAAAAACTATTATTCAAATCACTTTAGTAGCAGTCTGTATTTTTTTGTGTATTTGCATCGTAGTATGTAAAATTAAAAGCAATCTAAACTATATTTGAATGTACAACAGTAATGTTCTTCTCACGCAGAAGAATGTGCTTGTTAGCCATAAAATTAAGGGAAAAAGGAAAAGAAGTTTAGTTTAGGTTATGTATCGGTAATATTTTCATAATTAAATAAATGAGATATTCAGTACACTTACTACATTTATAACTATTTGATTTGCATAATTTTAACACAAGTGAATGATCTTACTTCAAAAGCCTTTTTTGTGTTTGTGATATGCAAATATGAAGATTTATGTCGATACAGCAAAATGTTTGTTATTGCCGATTCGAAAGGTCAATTTACTCTCCGCATCAAGTGTGAATTTTGTAAATTGTTGTATTATATTCGACCTCAGAATTATTCATATTTACGTCCAATTATATTCGTTCACAGTTTTAAAAGATTCATTTCAACAATTAACCTATTAACATAATTAATGATTTAAACTATTATGCAAGAAGAGAGAGCAGAAAAAGCGTTATGATGGTAATAAAAAAAAATAATCTAGTACTTGGAAAGAATTCATTTACTTGTGCGAAAATACCAGAATTACGAGAAATGTGGTATAGTGTACGTTTGGAAATTAAAATAACTGATCAAGATTAGTATCAACATAAGTATGGTGATAGAAACACAAAAATAACGTAAGAATACGAATAACATTGGATTGTTATCGCTGATGACTCGTTGGAATAAAATCGATGAATATAAACAGGTTTTTATAATAAAATGGCGGTTGTTGATTGTAATTGTTTTTTGCATTAAAGCTGTTTACATTAATTAATTTCAAATATACTGCATGTACCAAATTCATTATTTCTTTATTGGCTATTAATGACACAATAAATCATTAAATTAGTGAGGCAAAACACCGTATTTGAATTTATGGGGAAGTAGATAGCAAAAAAATCAACTGGTTAAAACTAAATAATTTTTCATTTTTTATAAGTATTTGTTTTGTTTGTTTTTTAACACCAGACTATCGATTTAATAATGTGCAATGGACCTTCATTTAAGAAAGACACATAATGTAATAATGATAATAATCATAAAATTAGTGCAATATCGTAGGCACTCAATGTAGCGAGTTTTAACATGCAATTATGAGAGAAGTATAAAGCTTTCATAAATGGAAAGAAAAAGGAGTGACAGAGTCACATGCTCCACTATATCTATGGGTAGCAACGTATTTCTTATTTGTATTAATTTTTCTGTCAACTGAAGTGTGGTAAATGTTGTGTGATAATGTAATTTCGTTATTATTACAAATTATAAAAATGAAAATATTTACTTCATTCTTTATTTAAACCAGATACTTTATTACTCCAGAGCTGTACTTTACGTTGGATGCATTGTGGGTAATTACTCATCTACTTACTAGGAATGCCAGAGACTAGCTTGAGAGGTCTAAGCACACGAATAGCACGCAAGGTGCGCAGGTCCACAGCTATGATTTCCTGAGGGAACATCGTTAGAAACCTGCAAAACACTAGCCTCTAGCTCTACTTCGATCACTATGGTACTAATCTATGAACTAACAGTATTATATAACAATAATCGGAACATAATCATGTGATTTGTTATTAAAAATTACCAACGTAAGAATGCAGTCTCGCATGTTGCATATGAACCTTTCAAGTTTTGGTTCAATGTTACAAAACAAAAACTAACTAACAACAAAGTAATAAAATAAAAGTGTTTCCAGCAACCGTACGGTGCAACAATTGTGTATTGAACTCTTTCTTGCATAAACAATGCTCGAAACATTTTGACTTAGTTTAGATAGAAATGAAAAATCTTTGTACAGATTAGCAATATGTTAGTAATCATTCAACAATTGAAGAATGGTACAGCAAATACAGAAGAAATATAAAGTCGAATATTCCTGTTCACCGAATACAAATAAAACTATGGTACTGTGTTGTACTACATGTGGTTTAGCCACAATTTCACTTTCTTAATTGTAATTTTTCTAAGAATTCTCTTTAATTCAAGCAGTTTATAACTTTAAATTTATAAGTAGTAACGCACCACATTCATATTCTTTCATTTACTTCAATTGTTGAAATTGTGTGCATTTGAATAGTCACATCACAAAATCCAATTGTATACATATAAATATTTATTTATTTTGGTGTCTTGGTTATGCATTTCAAAGAGGGCCAACGTATTTATAAATCAGTGTCTACACCAGTGTATGTTTAACCTCAAGAATGTAATTGTGTGGTTTAACATATACAAATTTTACGCATTTGAAGCAGGTAGCGAAGAATTGATATGTACGAATAATAGGTTAATAAATGAGAATGTCCCTAGAGTAGGTAAAACTATAATAATAATAATGGTAAGCCAACATATCGTTAGAAAATGATGAAGGCGGTACACAAAAGTACTAAAAATATGTGTAGGAGCGAGTACTGAGATATTAAAAAAATCTTTTCGTGTGTAAAATATTTTAACACGTTAAAGATAATCTCAAAATGGGTGATTGTGGAAAGGGTACAATGCGTAAAAATTGTCGAAGATTTGATAAAATAAAAATTAGAATGACTACCGTCCGTAGTATGTACCAAAAGTTTCTTAAAATTCAGTTTTGATATCTCATGTAACTCAGTACTGCAAATGTAAATACTGGGATTTTCTGAAGGGTTCTAATACAAATGAAGAAATTGGTGTAATAACAAAAAAGCTCTTTTTATTATAACTATAAATTCTAGATAATACATGAGTTTAGCTAATGTACTTTACACTCCATGTTGATTCGTATGATTTCACTTAGGTTGAGTTGTTTCTACAGTTATGTAATACGATTTATATACATGAATTACCTCAGTTTTATTATAACAAGCAGACAGAACACATACGAGACTTAGTCTCAGACTTAGTCCTGTCCCTATATTTAAAAATAAATTTGATAATGATATTTCTTTGGTTTGTATCTGCTGCTTTCATTACATGTCATGGATGTGACTATTGATTAAGACATTGTGATGTGACTATGAATTATATTAGTTGAGGTAGTAAAAAATTATATGTGTTAAAACTAAGCTATATTATTACATAAAATACAGCACGTGTCAATAATTGTGAAATGTAAGTTTGCCGATGCAGGTCAGTAAACTTGAATTACATTTATTGATTCCGTCTAGTTCTAGTAGCAGCTTGGTAGTAGTAAATGCATCCTCATGATGCTGAAATGAAAGAATGTAATCGAATATTCCCAGCTTAGTCTCTCATTGTTCTTGATTTCAATTGTCTTATTTCGTGGTTGCTTCCAAACTATTTTCATACCTGCCAAGGATTTCATTTAGTTGTTGCATTGAGTTCTATTTTCGCAGAATCGACATGACAATTTACATAATATATATAAAGGAAGTTTCAGTAGTATTTTGTAGCTAATGTATACACTTCCAATTATCATTGGTGTAACCTCTAAATTTAAGACATGACACAGATTTAATATAACGTCTATTATATACAGTTAATAAACGCCGATACAAATAATTTACGAAATTTTACAACGTGCTTCAATGAACACAAGAAATTTTCTGAAATATATGGAATATAAATATTCGGTTTACAACATTACTTGCAGTAATTATTAAGGGAAGTTGACATACCTTAAGTTCATATATGTAGTGTATGTATTTCTTATTATTGAGGAAAATTTATGGAGAATTTGCGTTGCCAATCTGAAACCTTACTGTAAGAACTGCATTCATTCACGATATATCAAGGACTACTTTATAACCAATATATTCCTGGACACGTCTAGGTACGATTATTATATTATCAATCATTTTGTGTTATTGCATCTCAGGTGATTTGTATCCATTATCGTAAGGCAGCTTCTGTAACCCACGATATCCTAGACATATTTGACCGACAAGGAAAGCGGAGAAATCGAGAAATCTCTAAGTTTAACGAACAACATGTGGCCTAGTGTTGTCCTGTTGCATAAGGGCATTTATTGTGCGTCGGAAATGTCGAATAGTTTGCTGTTGTAACACTCCATTTATCCAATGCACGACTGTCAGTATACCCAGTGTGCAATGAAAATTAAAATTGAATGATTTTAAATGTATAATATTAACTATTAAATAAATCCTTAAGAACGCATTATAGGATGCGCGTAACAAAATCTAGATTCGTTAACAAAATGTGATACTTTATTTTGGCTATGTTCAATTGTTAGAGACAGTACTAAATGCGGCCGGCATGTTGGACCATACAATCTAATTCGACACACACAGAAGTTGGTTACTTACCACGCATCAGTTACACTTGTGGTGCTGGTAAATCTGCCTCTTAAAACGGAACGTTGTAATCTCGTTTTGTAGTTTTTCTTTGGGTGGGTAACCCATCATAGGGTATATGATAGTTTTCTTCTGCCTATACGCGACAGCAACGAAGTACTGTAGCTATGACCGTGTAGGTGCTGTTTCTTCGCGGACATTACAGCTTCCCTGGGAATTTGCCCGTTTTCAAATTTTGTTAAGTCACTGAGATGTCCAATTCACAGGTATAGCAGTAAACTCCACTCACACAAATTAATTAATTATGCGGAACGCAGCGTTTCGGGAGCACGTGGGCTCCCATTGTCAACCGTGTTACCGACTGGTAACACGGTGTTACCGACTGGTCGGTAACATTTGTTGACAATGGGAGCCCACGTGCTCCGAAACGCTGCGTTCCGCATAATTAATTAATTTGTGTGAGTGGAGTTTACTGCTATACCTGTGAATTGTACATCCACACAGTCCTTGCAATCGTCATTTCACTGAGATGTCGCACATTTTACCTAATGCGTTATCTTAGCAGTACAGTTACTGCGTAGCAACTAAACTAATTGAGAACATCATTCACGTCAGTAATACAACACGCTAGGGCTGAATACCTGGTACGAAAACGTTATGGTACAAAAAGAAACAACTTAGTGCATATTTACAAGGAAGGCACTCGAAGTGTAAATTGCCGACTGTGATGAAATTTTGTCAGTATGTTGCAACAGAGATACATATTTGAACAGCTAAAGATATAAAAACAGTTTCAATGGTGGACTTATGCTATTTAATGAGATATTTCGACTGGCGTGGGTCTTCATATACGTGCTACTACAATAAGAACGGCGAAAGCGGTATTTGCTGTATTTGCTATAAAATAAAGCGTAATTGTAGTAATTATGCAGATTCTCCACAAAATGATAATACGTTGGCATACTTCCTTATTTTGGAAAAAAACGGTTAGGGAGAATTTCAAGGAAAGAATACACTCATATAAATTTATCTTTGCAGTAACAGGGTGTCAACGCACGGTGGGGTCTACAAACACAACTGATGATTTACACTTGCTATTGTTTTCGATAAGGTAAAAGGCACCCATTACGTTCTATGAAAGTAAGTTCAGTTTTACAAGAAACATTTTCATTGATTCAATTATATTGTGATGGGTGGATACTGTGGGTATTTCTTTCAAGGTCAATGACATTTGAAGAGTGATATGTATTACTTTTAATCTGTCGATAAATTATTTAAAATAAATTCAATTAGTGAAATACGAAGGAGGTCCAACAAGTGATGACAAATTTATTTAGCTGTTTGGATGGGATAAAAAGAAATATAAACTATTTTGTTCAATTGAAAATGTCAGATTCTCTCGAAACATGTACGCCTGAAGTAATAAGATTTTTGTTATCCGAACATGTGAAGTATGGTGAAAATTGTATCTCAGAAACGTGTAGAAATGAACTGAACAGTTTAAATCGGGCAGAGTGTGTCACCGATATTAATCGTTCTTGACGACCTGTTGAAGTCTCGACTGATACTCGCATTAATGATTTTATTCGCAATGGCGGACGTATAACAATCGCAGTTGTAGATTTGTGTTGTTTGCGTGGAACCATGTTCTCGATTAACAGTTTACGCAAGTTTACAGACACGCGCGTTCGGATTTGATTTGAACGTAAGCAGTGATTTTTAACGTTAAAGTTAATAGCTTCTAGACCGTGTTGTAACCTGCGATGAACCGTAAATTCACTACTATAAATTGAACTTGCCCGCGAAAGAATTCAAGATCTAATTTTCTGTGAATGTTTGAGAGAACAACAAACTACGAATAATGAGTTCTATTTTAGATATTTCAACATAAAGTTGGCTTTGGAATAAGGAAAACGTGATTCTGCTGCACAATAATGCACACTTCCGTACCGTCTAGAAGGAGAGACCATCGAAAATTTGGATTGGAAGGTGTTGCCACATCAATCATGTAATCCCGTGTGTGCCATTCGATGTTCATCTGTTCGACTTATTCGAAGAGCTTTCACGTGATACTAAGTTCGAAAATAAACAAGTGGTCATGAAAGTTGTACACAAAGGTGGCTCCGTCAGCAAAGTCAAGAATTTTTATCATGGAATTAGAAAGTTTCCAAAGCCATGAATAAGTGTCTAAATGCTACTAGAGATTACGTTGAAAATAATGTAAGTTTTTTTGTTTATAGGCATTTGCATCATTAATTATTGAACGTCCCTCGTAGGTTGCCTTCTATAACAAACGCACATGTAGAGTTTTCAGATAACATCATGCTTTTACTTCACACCATAGTTTAATCAAAATTATAGTATACTGAATTAACTACATTTTGAAATGTTGTCAGGGTTTTAAAAGCATCCCTTTTCTCTTGATAAAAGTTGCAAAGTGGAAGCAAATGAATGAAATAATTGCACTGGATTTCCGACTAACTAAAACTTGAATTTAATATGGTTTATAACAATACCCAATAAACGAAACAGTTATATTATTATTTTCATTCTTACTAAACGTTTAATGTTTTCAATTATTTTCAAATGTGCCAGTATATGAATTAATGAACAACTACTACTCCTCTTCAAAAAATTCTTTCTACCATTGTATCAATCAACGTTATTTCTTATTGTTTTTTTTATTTCAAAACGATTATTATATGATAATTTATACTTAAATTTTAATTCGATTTACAAGAATTTCGAACTACGAGATGTTATGGTACGGATGAATAGAAAAAAGGAAATGTTAAATAAGAATCTCGCTCTGAGTTATAAATATAACTAAAAATAAATTGTATACTAACAGAAACAGACGAGTTGAAGTTTCGACTTTGATCAAAGTGAAATTCAAGAGGTACACCAAGTTGACCAGTTCTTCGACCAGTGTTTCAGCAACAGTTATGGTTAGGTAGTGCGTAAGGTTTAACTTATTTGGTAAAACAGTCTATGGCAACTAAAATGAATTCATTTCCATCTTCTGTGGTGGGAAACCGTCCGACAATGTCAATTGTAATTCTTTACCATGTTATATGGTCTCCGCAGGACCTTCTCCTCTGATGAGGTCCATTGATAGTAGCACAAAATAAATAAAATCGTTCACGTATTTTTCCAAGAGGTTTTTGAGCTCCAAAGTTACCCGAAATTCTATTGTGCAATAGTTCTAATACTTTAAGGATTCTTTGCTTCGGGACATCTGTAGTTTTCTACTTGTCGCTAAGTCCTTTTCTGGCACACGTTTTCAAATACGGTTTTTCAGTACCAGAGAATGTGTACCCAATACGATTTCACGTTCTAATTGTGCGGAGTTAATTTTTCCCATTTGGTCGCATTTTTCGTTTCTTCCATTCAATCACGTACTTCAAATCTGGATAGGATTCTTAGTCGGGTGGAATTCCATACTCATTCCATTTATCAGCCATGACAAATATCCTGTAATGTAGTGCTTCCGATTTTTGTTCTATCCGGCAACAATGCTTTCAGTTCTTTGAACAAGGCAGTGCATTTGCATTACAGTGACTAGATCTTGGCCGGTGTTGAGAACTAAAACTACATTTCTGCAGGTATTCTATATACCGGGCTACTTGTCTCTTTGAAACCTAACAAGCACGTCGGAGCCGGCTGGTTGCTCCTCAATAGATATTTTCTGCCGTGAACATAGTTGTAGGAATACTTCGAGGTTATTGCCGCTGTTAACACCTCTGTTTTTGTTGCGTAGTATTTGCCTTCCAGTTTCGATGGCATCTCGCTAAAATAGCTAATAACTCTTTCTTGACCAGCCTGTACCAGGGACAACACACCTTCGATGTCTACATTATTGGCAACTATGTCTGGAATAAATGGCGCGAACACTAGAAAAACTTAAAATAGGTGCTCAAATTAGTATGGGTTTAAACTCTTCAAAACCACCGAGCAAATCAGTAGGTGCAGGTGTACTAGGTGCAACGTTTAAGGAAGCATCTTACTTCGTGTTTATCCATTGAAATCATCCAATTATTAGTGGCTTCAAGCTTCACTGGATCGATTGTATTCTACCTGTCTTTGGAAAAAGTTCAGATTCAGTTCAGGTTAGTCGTTCGTAGACGCTGGTCGCAATTATGTCGTCGAAGTAACTAAACAACTTCCTCAGGATAATTGTTTGCACTGCCTAAACTGCATAAGAGTGAAGCACTGTTCCAATTGTGAATGCGGTTTTCGTTTTGTTCTTGGGCTCTAATTCCATTTGTCAATAACTGCTTTTAAGATCAAAGATCAAAACACTTTCCATTCTCTCAAAGTATCCAACGTGTCATCAATTCGTGGTAGAGGAGGAGATAAGTAAGCGATCTATAGTCCGTTCGCACATTAGAAACTCAGTGTGGCTTTTCTGGGAAACGTGAGCAAGGGTATTACATTGTGTCAAAATTATATTCTTAGAATATTTTAAATTCTACAGTTGGCTATATGAGGAAATGACAAATAAAGCATAAACAATATTTCTCATATATGTTTATTATAGTATTATGGTACACGATAGTATTTAATATAAATATTACAAGTTACTTCTATATTTTCCAAATTATGCGAAATTTTAAAATATAATTTACGAATGTGACATTTCGACACTTCGACATGACATTTAGAATTGATTCTACAATTGACTATAATAAGATGAGTAAACTGATTTATTTATTGAGAATAGTGCTGCAATGATATAATATACATAGTAGTTGTACGCAGCTGCTAAAAGAAGTCACTAGTACAAAATTACACAACTCTGCCCAGATTCAAAACAGAGGATAACATTCCATAAGAGCCATACTGAATTTTACGGTGCGAACGGACTATATACATCTGTAGCGCATTTTCCGCTACAGTTATATCAGCAATCCTCGAAAATTGAATTGTATGCAATCATTTGATATTAAAATTATGTAACTAATTTTTCTGAAAATGGTTTCTCTTTGGGGTTCAGCGTCACATACTTTAGGAGAAAATTATAACTGAATATAACTGTGTGTTTCAAATTTTTGACACAGTATTATGGATTTCGTTACTTTTTAGTTCCTAAATATTACAAAATAAAAGAAAGAAAGAAGAAAAATGACGACAAGCAATGCAAAATAATCTTAAATATAAAAGACCTAAATAGTAGTGGAAGAAAACCCGATCTGCAGCAATGGGTGAAAAACGCAATGGTGGCAACAGGTAAAGATCCGGAAAATCACTTATTAAAAATAGCTAGTGGCGCAAGCGAACAGGACGAAATCTTTAGGAATATGAATGAAGAATTGTAGAAGCATGGAAGAGAATTTTATATAAAATTCATGGAGCATTGAAGAAAAATTAACGGAAAACTCTGGAAGCTTTGAAAAATAAATTATAAAAAATTGCAGAATACGAAGGAATTCATGAGATATTCTAGGAGCAAGGATGAAAAATTTCTAGACAATTCTAAAAGCATCAAGGAGAAGCTCGTGGAAAATTTGGAGAAATTCATGGAAAATTGTAGAAACATGGAAGAGGAACTGATAGAGAATTAGAGCATTAATAGAAAAAATATATAATATCAGAGAAATTCAGAATTAAACAACCTGGGGCAGAGAATTAGAAGCTAAAATTCTAAGTGTATAGAAGTGCGATTCATAGAATATATCCGAAGAGTGGGAATGAAACATAAAAAACCCGCCGATGTTTAATGGTAAAACGCCATTGGAAGATTATTTTACTCTATTTGAAACAGCTGTTCTGGTAAACATAGCTATATTATATATCAAGCTATCAAGCAATTCGCGGGAGGCATGCTCAAACCCAAGAAGTAGGAAGAAGTACTCAGAATCTGCACGACATTGAAGAAATCTTCACCATGTTTTTTGAGAAGGAGCTCGACAGGTCCAGTCCTTGGTATAGGTATAACAAGTGCAGTTTTCCAACAAGTAGGGGAAACCCCTATCAATAAACAGAAATTGATTATGCGTGTACCCGATACTCCAATCATTGAATAACGTAGATTTTTTTGTTTATTGTTACCGTAAAAAATAACAAACAATGGTAATGATATTGAATCAATTTAATAGATAATATGAAGCAACAATATTAAAAAAAATATTTATTGCATTTCTTTGGGCTTGACCTAATCTGCATACATATCTAGCAATACACGGCGAGATCTATGCGAATTTAATGTAAGGGGCGCATCCTCAGAAATGTTCTCGTCTCACATAAATTTTACTGAAATAACATTAATACTGTGGGTGATATACGAGGGGAGGTCCAAAAGTTCGTGGAATGAAAGAGTTTTGAATAAAATAAAACAATAAATCTATTTTTCCTTTTCAATATAATCACCCTTAAGCACAATATATTTATTAGATCTATGAATTAATTTTTCTAAACCATCATAAAAATATTTTTTATCTTTCGCCTCAAAGTGGCCCAAAATTGCCTCCTTTACCTATTTTTATTTATTTATTGTGGTCGGAAAACTTTCTTCCAGGTAAGTCTTTTTTTAAATTGGGGAACAAATAAATATCACTAGGTGTCACCCTGGACTGTAGGGTGAATGAACTATTGATTGAAAGCCATGCTTGTACAGAGTAGCCATTGCAACTTTGCTCTTGTGAACGGGCGCATTGTCTTGCAAGAGCAACACACTCTTGGTCAATTTTCCTCGACGTTTTTCCTTGATGGCCTCCTTTAATTTTTCTAATATCGCTGCGTAATATTCTCCGGTAATGCTCCTACCTCTTTCTTTGTAATCAATCAATAATAGCCCCTCACAATCCCAAAAAACGGTAGCCATCATCTTTCCAGCCGATTCTAACACTTTGAATTTCTTTGGCGGTGGTGTCGCCTTTTTGTGCCATTGCATGGACTCCTGTTTGGACTTAGGCTCAAAGTGATGAACCCATGTTTCATCTCCGGTAACAATCCGCTCCAAAATCTGTGTAGGTTTGCCTCCACACAGCTCCAAAATCTATGTAGGTTTGTCTCCACGCAGCTCCAAAAATTGTTTGGACGCACAGACGCGCTGCTGTTTCTGCAGCGGCGTGAGCATTCTCGGTACCCATCTTGCACTGACTTTTGTCATATCCAGGTGGTCATGTAGGATACGCAAAATGGTGGTATCTGATACTCCAACTAATGCAGATAATTGTATTTCTTGCAGTAGAAATTTTTGCACTTTTTTAACGATGTCTGATGTGGTGGCCTCAACTGGCCGTCCTGAACAGGGATCGTCTTCAATCGACTCCCGACCATGTTTAAAAAGACCATGCCACTGGAGCACTGTTCCTCATAAACGGTTTCCATTTCATTCAATATGGTTTGAGCGTTCTTTCCTTGCTTTGTAAGGAACTTTATCACAGCACGGTGTTCAATTTCCTCCATAGTTTCAGTTTTTTTCCGGATTGACTTGTTTAACAGGCAACTATTCGTAAACGACTGACCCTATAGGACTTGGGTCGGTTGGTTTTCTTATATGAGGGTCGGAGTTACCTCCATTTCCTCTTCATCTTTATTTATGGGTACAGTTCATTTATTTACTTGTTTTTTTTGCGGTTGTTTCGCTAGTTTCTTTGTTTTGCATGGATATATATATATATATATATATATATATATATATAATATATTTCCCTTTTTTTTATTTTTTAATAAATTTTTGTATATATATACAATTTTATATATACTATGTTGGTTTTCTTTTTCTTTTTTTTTAATTGGGTAAGCAGCAGCTTACTTTTTGTAAAGAGCTGTTAGTTCCTCCGTTTGGCGAAGGAACTCCATGCGCTGCTCTACGGTGGCGTTTGTGTTGTTAAAGTTAAGTAACATGCGCCCCAAAATTAGCGCTAGTTTGTCTTCGGTTTTGTTGTTCGTCGTCTTCTTCGGTTCCTCTTTCGGGGGCTGCGTGTTGCTGGGTCCGTTGTCCTTCTTCTTGGTCCACGGATTGTTCTTTGGCAGGGGGGCGTCGATGTATTTCTTGCCGACCGCGTTGTTGGGGTTCTCAGGGCACTTTAGATATGTTGAAAGGTGCTCACCACCACAATTAGCACATTTCGGAGGCGTTGTTTTTGGTTTTTCGCACAAATGCGTCGAGTGGTCCTCGCCGCATTTCATGCACTTGTAGTTGATGTTGCAGTTTGATTGTGTGTGCCCGAACATTTGACACTTATGGCATTGCACTATTAAGTTGCGTGTGCGCAAGGCTTCTACCTTAACGGCCAGGCCGCAACAGTCCGTGATATTGTAAATGGATTTGTACAGCCGGTCGATTTCGACGAGGACAAGCGGTGACGGTTTACCCTGTTTGCCCTTCATTCTAGTTATTTTCTCAACCGGATAGTCTTGAGCTTGCAAATCTTGTTTAATTTCGTCGTCAGTTATATCCTGCGTGATACCGCGCAGCACCACTTTTAATTTCTTCTCGCTTTTCAGCTGGTACGTGTAAAACTGAGTTTTTTTGTTCTTTTAACAACTTACTCAGCTTGCGATAGTCCTCCTCGGTCGCAGGTTCCACTTGAATCCCAGTGTTGATTAACTTACTTTTCGTAGCAGTTATACGCTTTTCGCGCATGAGATTCGCAGTTCTTGTCCATTTTGCCGTTTCCTTGATTATGATTGGCGCTATTTTTGTTTTCGTTCCGGTTTAGTTGCCGTAGTTCCTTCGCTCTTGTTTCGTCCGGACGTGGACGGTTGTTCGGTTTCCGTTGGTGTTAGTTCGTTAATTTCTTCTACATCTTCCTCCATCTCTTCAGCCTCTTCTTCGTTGTCCGATAGCAGCTCGAACCGATTCTGCGTTGTAATCGGCTGCGAGTTCGCTGCGGACGAAGTAGTACGCTTTTTCTTTGCCGTTTTAACGGGCTCACTGAATTCACTTTTCACTACAGTCGAAGGGTCGCCGAACTTGGTTTGGTACAGTTCCATGACAGTATGAACAAGTTCGCGTAATGCTTGCTCGTCAAGACTATCAAAGCACATTTTCGATGCCATTGTAATGCTGGTTTGCTCTATATACTACTATATAGCACTTCTGGTACTTTGCAATGATGCTCTCGCGTCAGATGCACAGTCAGAACTGACCTTATAGGGCTACAACTTAACTTATATACTAATGATGAGTCGCCAATCAGAATGACACCTAGCGAGCGCGCCTATCCCCACTCCATCCCCTCCATTCCACGAACTTCTGGACTTCCCCTCGTATATTTTTTACTCCTATTTGTAAACAATATGGCGTACTGACGCTTACTACATCGTAGAACTCATTTGTGTGACTAATGATGTGATCTACCGTTATGAATAATAAATTTTATAATTGTTGAATGGCGCTCTATTATAATTTTTTATAATGGTGCGTCTAGTAAAAATGAAAATATAATTGCGTTAAAATATATGAAAGTACGAGATGAAAAATAGATTCACACAACTTCTTACAAATCAAAAGATGATGGCGAAAAAATTACATTATTTCCAAAAACAAAATACTGAACAAAGACAATCTATTCAGCCCGCAGAATGGCCACCTAGAATTACCCTTATCGCGATCTTTGGTATTTCGTTACCATTTCACACATCTAGTACTGCGCTCATGTCGTACTCAGACCTCGATGTTCTGAGTTTCTCTACGAAGTGATTAAGAGTGACGTCGTGGTGGCTCAACATTAACATAGTACTACACAGTAAAAGTATTTTACGGGCGTATACTAAGCAACTTCCACGCCTTTTGCATGTAAAACTGTAAAAGCACTTCTGGATTGTAAAATTACAGTTGCCGCCTGAATAGTAAAAGATAAAAGTTCTAAATACAACAATATACGATATTAAGAAAATAAAACTGTGTGCAATGAATTATGACACACATGCATTTCATCCATATATCCATGATATCACTATAGTTATGTTTCTGTACATTTATCCTAGGAAACACATGGTAAGCTAGTTCTGAAAACCCGTGAGCACTTATGAACATGCATATTGACGCACGCTCATAATTGATAAACACAGAATAAAGATAAAGATATAGATAGATCACAAAACCATGTAATGGTATTTTTCTCATTTTTTAACATTTTTGATATTCAAAATGCGATCCATTTTCTTAGCCTTGATAGTTTACATTGCGGATCATTGATAAGTTGATGCCAAATGTAAAGCTAATTACTAATTACGAAATCACTATCACATAATCCTATTTTCTATCAGATGTTGCGTTTGTTCCTAATGGACCTATAATATAGGAAATGTACCACCCACGGCGCGAAAATACATGTTATTGTTCAGCTTTTTCGTGTGATTTTACATGCTGCATATAATGTTTGAATCAGGTATTACTATACAACATTTCGGCATTTGACTTCACTTTGTAGTTTTTAACATAGAGTGTAAACGTAAACACGCTTAATCAATCTTAAAAGCTGTAAAGGCTCTCCCACTCTTCATATATAAACACGTTTTGTTGTTTACAAGGCCCACCACCATTTCCTTATGAAAGTTAATAGTTATTTATAATATCGTATATATGGCAACCGGTAAAAAAGTTAGCATCAAATGCTATGGTAACTCCTACTTATTACCTTCGGGAAGCTCTTAATGTTTAATAAAATATAAACTATATAAAAGATGAAGGCTCATTCAGTAAGACCGTTGTAGTATGGAAAACAGCTAGGAAGCTGGAAAACATAAAATACTGATATACAAAATAATGAACCCAAAATAATATTATAATAAAAAGAAATCGCTTTCTCAGTTTGCGTCCCCCAATTACAAAAATTAGAAAAAGGTATCGCCTTCGAACGTATACAATATAAAGCCCAAGCTTTCCATCCATCAAAGGTAATTAGTTGCGGTGTTACATTGTATCAAATTACATTTCCAATTTTTATAATTCACACAATAAGCGGGCGTTTATGGTCATGTAATATCCTTTTGAATTAAATAACAGACATATTTCTGAAGACTTTGCTGCTAAATATAGATCATATTTTACTTTCAAAATTATTTCATGCGCCTTCTTGCAATACGCATTTTAACCTGTGGCGTACTTGCGTTACTCTCAAGGAAAGGTATCCAACCCGGAAATTTAGAATTTAAAAAAAAAATGTGGATTTTATAGGACTATATAAACAGATTTTTGTTTCTACTAAAAGAATGTTTTTTAGGAATGAAATCGGTATTTAAAAATTAGGATGTCTTCAGTTTTTGCCAATTATTATTAGATGTTTATAAAAATAATCGATACGCATAGGTGTTTAGCATGTTCAAAAGGCTATCTAAATATACTCAACCTGATACAATTAACTCTTAAAAGCCGGACCCTTTTATTGAGAGTCACGATCCCTGCTCCGCTTAATTTTTTCTACACTGGTTATTTTGAAATCAAGATGAATTTATTAACTGAAAGAATTCAAAGCGCAGATTATTTTAATTGTTTTGATATAAGGTATCAATAAAAGTATGCAGTTTCATCAAGATGACGCAGTAGCATAGTAAAGTAACTAAAGTGACTTTTTTTTCTTGTGGGAAAACTAAAGAACTAAGTTAAGACGAGTTTCTTAGGAATATTATCGACTTGTAAAATATAATTAGAGAATGTGTTACTCAAATGTTTCGAGTGGAAAGTATGAAAAAGGCGTTCCTATTGGTCACTCAGAGAAATATGGGACACGTTGGGATTTAATGTTCTGTTTTTTTATTTTTCTATAAAATAAACAGAATATTTACTTTGTATACATGTGTGAAATTCTAACGGAATTATTATTGTTGTATGTAATTTTAATGTTTATTCAAACCCTGTTGTTCCCACGAGGTATATTCGGAAATTTGAAGCATCTATAAAAAAGACCCGAAAAAAATCAAATTCAATTTTTTTAATACTAATCTAAATTCTTAACAACTTTTGTTTTTTTTAACTTTCCTCTAACTTGAATAAAAAGCTATTTGCTCTATGTTAGAAGGGGGTAAAACACAATATTATATAACAAACTTCTTCATAAATTGATCTTTTTACAAAACGTTCAAGGAAAGATGTTTCCATTTGATACCAAGTTCATTCAGGTTACTGTGTATACAATCTAGAAAGAAATATGTGGGCATGAGCATTCAGTGTAAAGATTCAAGTGATGTGGTTTGAGATTAGTATCTTTAATTTTATAAGTTTGAACAAACTACATTGTCTGATTTTTTTTCAGGTGTAGTAATTATGACTAACAGCACATATTGCTGAAAAGAATGTCGACCTGTGTATATGTACAGGATGAAGTAATGGTATAGAGGTTTTATTACCAATGCAATGCATATATACAATATGTTTGTAAACCCATCTGTAAAACTTTAAGTACACGTAATTTAAAGCAAAAAAGGAAAGATTACAGTTATTACATATACACTCGGTTAAAATGTTTAGAAGTAGTAATATCCCCTATCTCCACAGGACAACACTTGTCTGCTAAATAAAATACTAAGGCGGGAACTTTGAATAGTTATAATTACATAACTCCAGCGGCGTGTAAGCTATTTCACTATAAAACTAGTTAATAGTTTTTGTTATTCATAATTTCATTGTTTGCTAGCTCGTTATTCTTGCTTGTGTTATGTGATCTGTACTATTAAAAATTTACGAACACATTGTATTTATTTGAAAACAGTTCATATTTCCAGTATTCATATAAAAAAAGTACAACTGCTATGTGGAGTACTTCCCATCAAATAAGCATACTTTTATCGTATGAAATTATAAGTTGCTTGTAATTTTAGGTAATATTTACACTATCGTGACTGTAAATTTACATTTCAGTGAGCGTTGACATTAATTCAGATTTTTTGCGCTCATGAACATGTATTTTTCAATTACATACGTATCTAATTATTTCATATTACAGTGCTAAATCTATTACAAATTTTGTAGTGATCTTTTCAGTATGGTCCCAGTGTTTCACGGTTTTCTTACCTTTTCATTCATAAAAGCAGTCATTGACGCTGATCATTATGATTCGTTGTTTGCACCCACATGTAAGAATAAATAAATGATTAGGATAAGACAAAGGTATTCAAGACTCGATTCTGTTACCTATATACAATTCAACCTCTTTAATTTGGACACTTAAATGCAGAAGGTCGCTCGGAATATTAAAATTCTCACACACAATGTACATAATGCAGTTATATGGCTACAAATAAACTGCAACAATGTGAAAAGTGAAATGAATTTTATTAGGAATAAAATGTTATAAAAGTAAAATAAACGAAAACTTATGTATGTACTTACGTACATACGTATATTACACAGACGGTAAACAAAAATAAAATAAGCTGATAGTACATTGCCAAGTTTAAAACAAATTATTTTTCAACTAAAAGAAAATTACGAGTAACATCCCCCCTTTCGATACTTTCTAAAATAAAATTAACTAGCTGTCGTTAAATGCAAATTCATTCGCATGAAATAAAATTTAATTTCGAATTATGTCAACACAGCAGCCAGTCTGTGACAGTTCTTCTATTTAAACGATGTTAGTTGCCATAATGCAGTTATAATGTTAGTTTAATTTAAGATTTAATTTTAATTCACGTCTGTGTAACTACACATAAGCATATTTTTATATAAGATCATGTGATAAAACTAAACTGGAAGAATATGAATGAATAAATGCGTATATTTGTAGACGGCTGCGATATATTAACACCTGTACATTGTTTTAGCATGCGGACTCCGGACTAAGTACGTACGAACTATGAATTAGTACAACAAACATAGAAGATATTGAATGCTTGAGTTAATCTTAGACCTGTGTTCGGATTAAAGAGGTTGCAGTGTACTTTAATTGCCGTTTTATTAAAAAAAAAATATATCCTTTTTCTTTGCTAAAAGTGACGGCACATTGTTATAGCAATATTTAAACTTGAGCAGAACACTTACATATACGTGTTCAAGATATACAAGGTGTGTTTCCTTTTAGTTGCAGAAAGTAAAATCATAGACTCGAGTTATATAGTTTAAGTGGTTTTGTGTGTTTTTCATTGTATTTACTATTCTGTAAATGTAATTAATAAAAATAAGAAATAATTCTAAAGGGAACTTATGTTAGGCTATTATTAACACGTGCTATATTATCTAAAATATATCAACTACTGTAATAAATAATAGTAATAACAAATAAATAGTATATGCAAATCGAGCACTGTCTACGATACCAAAACATTCATGCACGTTCGACTCAACGTCTTATGTTCATGTAATATATAATAGTAAATTAAATAATAAAAAGAACTGATCGAATAAAACGGACACACTGATCACTAAACTGTTCAATTCTAAGAGTTCAACAACTCCAACTGCTTAGCCTACGGTATTATAGGTCATATTAAAGACAAATCACTCTATATCTATCATGAAAAAATAATTCTATAGTAATGAATAGTCTATCATCTGCGCTACTGCGGACCGCAACTGCAAGAGCTAGACAGAGACAGAAAGTATATATATATGTGCGGGTTCCTCGTCCTTACTTGGGATCCTGGATACCAGCTTCAGGGGTCGCAAAACGCGAAAGGACCGCAACATCCGTAGATCAACATCAACGTTCGCTTCAGCAAAAATTGTCATAGACCTATATAAGATCACACACTCATCACATAAGTTTTTCATGATATGTTTACTCCACATATAAACAATTATAGACATATCTATCATCGGCTATATTGGCCATTATTGATAAACATAACTGCAATTTAATCGATCCCTATATTTAGTGAAGTCATGAATGTGTATATTTATAGTATAACTGTACCTAAGAGAGAAAATTCCAACACTTACCCTGTGAGTACAACAAAGAAATCCATAATGTTCCAAATATTTCTAAGATATGATCCTCTATGTAAAACAAAACCTAACGCTAAAATCTTCAGTGAGGCTTCAACACAGAATATTCCTAGAAAGTATACCTCGGTTTTTTCCTATAAAAAGAAATATTGTATTAGGTTAATGTAATACACACGAGAAGAATAGTGATCGTTAGGGCTGCGTAATTGATATGTTTGTAACATGTATAGGTGCTTCATTTTCGTTGTTCTTATATGGTATCTCGGAACACATAATATATATAAAAATGTCGAATAATGTGGCATTTTTTTTCTAAAAAATAACATTAGTCCTTTTGGATGATGACTACTTGATTGGTGCCAGCGATATAGGTGTGGTCTATTTTTAAAATTTGCTATACCTCCATTGTAATAATGGTTACGAACTTTGAAAATATGTAGTTGAATCCATTGTTTTATACACACAATTCGCTGGGGTGATCAGTTTTCCGTTCTACTCGGCAACAATGGACCTACGCTATAAATTTTATTTTTCGATGATCGATTTTCATCGTGTCCATATTAATAAGAGATATAGATATGCATCAACAATCCATGTAAATTGTTAAATTCTGTTTTTAAATAATTGTCACTGGTGTTTACATGGTGGTAGAGAGACAACTGTTGACAAGAACATATTCAGTTACAGCACAAACAACAATATACAAATCTCACTTCTTTTTGTGATTATATGACCAACCGCAATAATATATTGTTTACTGTTTAATTGATCAATATGAACCGATCTGGTACTTTGAGAGGGAAAGAGGGATAAAACACTTCAAATCAGTTCGATTCTACTCTTGCGAAACGTATTGTTATGTGGGGTACGTTTTAAATCATTGAGAAAAGTGAAAGACTTTCACTGAAACATTGGAATATCTACATGAGGGAGTAGAACAAGTGATTCTTAGCTTACAATATATTGTTGTCTTTATTTGAAATATATCTAATATACAATCAAATATCTATATCATATTTTAACACAATTTTATTTTTGTTCTCTATATTATCTTAAATAAAGTTTTACTTCTTTTGATGAACATTGCATTTATTTAGAGAAAATACTATAATATAATGATCTAAAAATTTTAATGCTTGACCCAATGTAGCAATTGATTCGACAGGTAATAACATGAATAGTTAAATTAATACTATAAATCTATGAAAAAGTTGGTTGAAAAGAGAATATATGTTGTCTGCTTTTAGAATAGCTTCATGCTCGGGTAAAATAATTATACATTTCTCTACAGTTTTAAATTCAAAATGGATCTATCGTGGTCCCTTTTAACATTTTATACATTCTTTTGCGGACTCTGCACGCCGCCTGTTCTGTTACAAGGTGCTGATTAAATTTAGAAAGTAAGATTAATATTTTTATATTATCTCATTGCGGAACCTGTAATTTTAACTTGCACACGAATGTAATTGACGTACGTATGTCAACGATGATACTTACTAATTTTTGTGCCAGCACAGTCTTATCATGATTGGGCAAGTGCTCTTCCAGTGCTAGCACCACGCAGTTAGCTATGATTGTCAAAAGCACGGCATATTCAAACGGAGTAAATATAATTAAGGAAATACACTAGAATAATAAAATGTTGAGTATTGTAACGGATCAAGGATTACGGTAATAAAGCAAAAATTTATGGGTGTCTTGCTATACAATTACTGACCAATTAGTATACAGGTTGATCTAAGCGAATTGCACCATTACTATCCTTGTTATTGTTTATGTGACAAATAGCAACCTAGTACAGTTATTTATCCAAAATGTAAAAAAACAACTATATAACACATTACAAGAAAAATTCGACTTTCAGCACTTTTCTTTCAATTGTAGAATTGACGAAAATGAAAGATAATTGAATTTACGCTAGCGAAGTTTAGATAAAGTACATTCTTAAAATTAGTAAGTTATGGCGCATCTTAGCCACTTATAATTCAAAATTAAATAAATGCTGCATACGCTACAGCGCAAAAAATAAGATGTGCACTTGTGTAAGCAAACTATTTCACAAATTAAGGATACTCCATACATATATACTTATGGCAATTATGTATAATATTTTGTCATATAGAAACTGTTTAGATTCACTTGCACGTATGTTGTTGCATTGTTAGATTCTTCCATGCAATATAAAAATAGATTTGGTCAAGGTATTCTGTGCTTAAAGTAAACAGTTTTTAGGTATTCAAAAGAATTGCATATATACGGTCCTGCTAAAATATCGGTATTTTCTTTATCAGTAATTATTTTAAAATAGTTTTTATGTGTTGTTGCGAGAATACTTAAAATAATGAGTAATTCTTATGCAACATTTTTACTGTACCATCCAGTGTATGCACAGTGAAATTCCCCTTCGCGGACACCCCCTTTACACGGACACCTCCCTTAAACAGACTGTTTCTCACGGTTCCGACCGGCTCTCATATAATTTCCATTGTATTAACTCTTTCTTGGACGGACATTCTCTTGAACGGACGCGGACACGAGAAAATGTTCTCTTAACCGGACAAAAAATAAAATAAAAAGAAACGCCTTATCTTATTTTTATATCGAGAGTATTGTTATTGCACTTCTCAATCGCGCCGCGTGCCAATTTCGCTGGAATTTGCCCGAGTAAACCGGAGATTTACCGACTTTGATCTTTCGGTACAAACGCAGCCTATGTCTTGCATTTCTGCCTGCTGTGAATTAGGGACCTCCCAAAGTTGATCGGGGATTTACCGTTCTTATTCTTTGGGTGTACGCTTTCAATTGAATCTGCTTTCAATATTAGTCTGACGTCTATGCGGAAAAGATACAGTGGGCGACACATTCATTGTAGAAATGGCTCCAAATAGAAAAATTCTCACGCTTAAACAAAAAATTGACATTGTTGAAGTTTACAATAAAGAGAAATTAAGTGTAAGGGACTTATCCAAGCGTTTTAATATTGGAAAAACACAACCTGCAGATATAAATTAAATATAAAGAAATCCTTCGAAACAAATGGATGTCGAACAGCATTTGAATGAAAAAAGATGCTTTTTGACGGGTGATGGTCCTAAAATTGACAAATTGTGTTATGACTGGTTTACCTCAGCTCGGCATAAGGGGATTTTTTAGATAAGGTTTTC
The DNA here is from genome assembly GCA_023509865.1 of Trypoxylus dichotomus. Taxonomy (NCBI): domain Eukaryota; kingdom Metazoa; phylum Arthropoda; class Insecta; order Coleoptera; family Scarabaeidae; genus Trypoxylus; species Trypoxylus dichotomus. Next base: position 30,810,396 of record CM042079.1, read on the forward strand.
TTGTATTAATGCGTTGATTTTCTTTTCATATTAAATTCTAAAATAGATAAAAAAGTGAGATTACCAATAGGTTTGACGTGACAAAAACGCAAAAAACTTATTTTTGTTTTAGGTTCGCTAATACGATGTAAAGGAAGAGAAACAGCCGCTTGTTTGGGACATTCTACATTCAGTGCTTCATCTAGTTGGCTTAAAAAATTTAGAATCCGCCACAATATAAGTTTTAAAGCGATTTCGGGAGAAGGAGCTTCGGTTAATGCTGAAGATGTTTCATCGTTTTTAAAAAAATGTCCTTCTTTGATTAAGGGATATTCACCGAGAGACATCTATAATGCCGATGAGACAGACCTGCATTTTAGGGCTCTACCCGGCAGAATGCTTACATTAAAGAAAGAAAAATGTGTTGGGGATAAGTATCCCAAAGAGAGATTTACAATTTTGCATTGTGCAAATATGGCGGGTGAAAAAGAAAAACTCCTAGTCATTGGTAGGGCCGCTAAACCGAGCTTTTAAAAACATTAATATAAATAACCTGCCTATAACTTGGAAATACAATAAGAAAGTTTGGATGACAGGACAAATTATGACAGACTGGTTGCAAGACCTAGATTGGAAAATGGCTAAAAAAAAAAGAAACATTTTGTTATTTTTAGACAATACGGGATCTCATCCGCAAGACGTTCGCTTAAAGAATATAATATTTACCCCCTAATTGTACACCAGCTTGTCAACCACTTGACCAGGGGATTATAAAGAATTTTAAAACTTATTACCGAAGTCTAATACTCAAACATCTGTTAGTATACATTGAAACTGCTGGTACAGCTTTTGAGTTAATAAAGAAAATTACAACACTGGATGCAGTTTATTTGGCAAAAACCGCTTGGGACCAAGTAACCAAAAAGGCAGTTCCAAATTATCCAAAAATATAATTAATTGAAAAACTAGTGGAAAACCGTTGGAAAAAATAGGGAAGTAACAATTGCTTTTAGTTTCTTAGTAAAACTCAATGTGGTTTTATGCACATATATCTAGAATTTCCAATATCAGTAATCCATCGCAATGGCATAGCACCGTTCTAATAGCTTTTAACGGAAGTACGGACTGTAAACCTTGCATTCGTTCAAATGTTCATGCAATATCGTGTGTATAATTTTCATGCCCATGTGAATGATGCTTCGGTTGCCGATTTTGTTCAATGATTGTATGCCCTATATCAAGGATAGTGGCAATGATTGATGTCGATGGACGGCCTTTACGAAATTTATCCGTGAGAATAGTGCGATCACGCTGGAATTCGACAAACCAATTATAAATAGTTGGATGATGTTTCATCCCCAGAAGAATAAAGTGATTGTAGCCAAGCCTTGTATAGTACTATTAATACTTTATTTGAAAATACTATTGATAGGAATTTTCGAATATAAGTTTTCAAATTTAGAACTTTTCTCTTAAAATTCGGTTAATCTTCAACCTAGGTGTTGCACGCTGTATATAAATTAAGAATAAATACGCTCATTAACATTGCATGTTATAAAATGCGGTAAAACACCTGGCAAACATTTGATCAATAGTAGCGATAGCAAATAGTGAATGAAACAGTACCCACTTAAGATTCCTAGTTTTACACTTGGTTTCACGCAACATCGACGCCCATTCGAACGCAAAAAATTTAATTTAGTCGTAACGCTAAAAATAAAATGGAAAAGTAAATTTTACTACTTGTTTTGTCTTTTAGTAGTTACAAGTATGTGTTGCATATACTAAAGCAGGAAAACACAATAATTTGTTGCTATATGTGTAATATGTAAACTATATGTATTACTGGTGCGATAAAACGGCCACAGTCATCTAAAAGGCGATAGATCTTCCAAATGTTGCCTACATAAAAGTGCTGTGTGCTTCAGATTATTGTTGTGCATAAATATTTTTCTTTTCCTAATAATTTCGTTCAAGACGAAATTGCAACGAATATATTGGTACTGCTCTTTTTTTAAATCCCATTAATTTTTTGTCAGTTTTTCGTGCTCTTTTACATAAAACAACTCCAAATCATCCTCGTATTTAGCTGAATAATATAGTAGCTCTTTTCATATTTAGATTTCTTTAAAATTTGTTGCTTTTGTCTGGGAACTTCGAACTACAACTCATCTATTCAAAGCACTTTCTTCCACTCTGTCATTGCCCAGTCGCGATGCGTTTATCGCCATTGTAACGGTTTTACTTTTTTACCTGACCGTAGAAGCGGTTTTTTGATTGCAACTAGATCGTGTAATACTGTTTTTTGCAGTTACGTTTACTAACGAGCTTAAGTTTTAAATCTTCGCTTTAGATATGCTTCTTGATTGACTCATGCTATTGATTTTCTAAATTTCCTGTTTGATGAAATAGGCGTATTATTTGCAGTTGGTTTCGTACTTCCAACTTTTGCACTAATTTGCCAAACAAAACAACTATCTTCAAGTAAAATAATGAGTGAGAATTGGTTTTTAACACGGTTTCTGCCTGTCATCTCTTTTTAATAATTTCAATCACTGTAAATTTTATTATACAAAATTTAAACTGAAATTCGTATTTCTTCCCTCCAATAGCTCTGCTTAACAACTGAAACTGCCATAATAAATAAATCATCAGTATCTTAACCAAAGAAAATGTAAATATTTTATAACACCGAATTATGTATTATTAAATTTGTATGAAATACAAATTTTCCTTAGTTAGGCTAGAAATGCCTCATGGTACATAATGCATATGGAGTAGTAGAATTCTTTATTTATTTGCGGAATAGTGTCATAAATGTAAGTTGCTTACAGAATATATAAAGCCTAATCTGTCATGAGTAAGATCGTATATCAAATATACATTGCTATATGTTAGGCATATATAATGTAGTAACCCGCATCACAAAGCTCGCTTATTAGAGCTACTTTATGAGGATCCTGTACAATTTTGTCTCTTACTAATTGCTATTTGCACACTGCTTCCTTTTTGGATCATATCAAAACATTTCTAGCGCAATGTGTTCTCTATATGTACCTTTAGATATCTTTTCGATGAATGTAATAAGATAGAACAATCTAGTTTATCACTTGCAACTGGTTAAAGTGGTCCTAAATCAGCGCATGCATCTGCTTATACTCCATTTAAGACAAGAAATTTTGTGTTTACTAAATGTTAAACGGATCTAATTTATTGCTTAGAATTTTCTTAGTTTCTTATAAATTCCATGTATGATTTTGTGTCAAATGGACTATAAAGTGTAAACTAAATGGTTCGTAATAGAAAGAGAAACAATTTACGATATTACAAAGTTAGCTGTGAAGGTAAAAAAATGCTTAAGTATAGTTGTTAGCATATACAAATAGTTTTGGCATACACTGTAATACTGACATTTGAATTGACCTGGTTTTTTATTTTATTTCCTGCAAGTCCCATTGATAAGAAAAAGCTAAGCATCGCTGTTAAGTTTTAGATAACTGCTGCTTTTTATTTTTATTATAAATTTATGTCACACGCAGTGAAAGAGGTATCGTGAACGGGAGCGTGTTATAACAAACACAATACTATTGCATCTAAAAGGATATGGCCACTCGATGATGAAGCGCGTATATCTACGGATGGGGTTCTCCTCCGAGAACAGGAACAACGAGGTGGGCCCCTGGCCGCCCGCCGCGCTTGCACCCCCCATTCTATCAGCTGCGCCCGCCCCCGTCTGCTGCTGCACCGCCTGAGCCGCCGCCTCCTGCGCTGCGGCCAACCTGTAAATCAAAACAATTGTATTACCATAAGAACGATAACATATCGGTTTAGTCTTAATGCACAAAAATAATATTCACTTCAAATATTTCAAAGTTTTTCTATAAACGTAAAGAATATTTGTAATGTGCATATTGTGATCGAAACTAAAATTTACACCACGTAGGTTGGCATCTAAGGTTTCTTCTAAATCATTTCTACGTATTCCTAGATGTTATATAAAACTTATGGTACATGTGTAACATAATTGCGTAATTGTTACTTACACATGCAAATGCGCAAGCGTAAATGTGTGTGATTCATTACAGGTGGCGCTTGCTCAAGAGACGATTTGAGCGATTGGAAAGAGTAAATAGTATGAATCGAAGAAAGATACATTGAAGACAGACCGATAATAAAAGGAGTGGTCTTTGTCACACACGTGTTTATTTAGAGTCAAAATAGTTAGGGATTAGCTTATTTTAATAATCTCCTAATTTTTCTATCTATTTAGATTTAAATAGGTCGTGTGCTAAAAAGGTTTTAAAAATATTCTATTGATTTATTAGTTGTGAGTTTAAAGCGAATTTTGATAAATTTTGATTGTAGTGTTTACAAATTCTTTATGTCTATGTGCTGTGTCTACGAAATAAATAAACATAATTGGTTTTTGTGTTACATATGGATGTAGTAATGTGTATAATCTACAGGATGTAGTAATGAATATAATCTACAAAAGTCAATTTCTTTTTTTTGTGCAAGAATGAAAAAATGTTTCACTTAGCCTAATCTAATTTTTATGTACTGTCTGCAACCATATTAATAACATCATTATATTTTTATTTTTGATAATATTTCTAAACATTTGCAAAGAAAAACTGTTTTAGTCTGAAGAAAAATAATAAAGGTAACAAACTGATGTTATTTCCTTATTTACTTACACTTAAATCTGAAAATCTTGAAATCTTACATCAGTTTGGAATGTATCTGGCGATAAGCCAAGCCGACTAAGGGTCTATTTCTCCAACTTCAGCTGCTAACACTTGTTAATTGGAAAACTCAGTGCATAATTTTAAAATCTGAAAATAACCGCTATAAAAAATTAACAAGAGAAGTAAAGACCCTCAATCAGAAAATCAGAAGGAGGGATGTGAAGACATGTAACATGAAAGATACGAGTATTATCCATAAAATTAAAAATAGCTGCTACAGTAACGAAAATCCTAATACTGCACTGAAAAACTATTTTGTGATTTTTACTGTTCTTGCATCTTTTTCTTTTATACCTCTTTCTTTTATACCTCTTCCTTTAGAGCTGATATAATAACCAAAGATTTACCATATCTTGAAAAGAGCATTTTATTTTACCAAATGGAAGAACAAACAAAAAATGGTTGGCCAGCGTGAATTGTAACCAGAAATTTTAAATAAAATGCCCCGTTACATATTTTTAATGAACATATCTGATGCAAGTCTCTACACTCAGTTAATAATTTGTTGCATACGAAACTTTGAATTTGCAATACTCACATTATAAAATTAGTAACGTTATATAATCCTCAAACAAATATATCTACATACAAACATCTAGGTTGTGACATGGATTTGGAAGAGTTGAAAGCAAAATTCCCCCATCTACACGCTGCTGAAACGTTGGTATGTTGCCAGCTTTTACCGAAACGAATGGTACTTCCCCCTTAGGAATTAATAGACCGAACATCCATAAGAAAACTTGAACTTGAAGAAAAAGGCGGACTAAGGTTAGCCAATTTTTTTGACAATCATGTCAATTGCAAGAACAAAGTAATAAATGTTGGCTTAACATCGTAGGATTTGAAGTAGTGTCGTATGAGATGCACTATAATATTTAGAAAAATGTAAAATACAAGAATTATAAGGTTGTGCTGCCACTGTTCAGTTTGTAAGTTGAAGTTTTTAATATGTCGAGCCTTCGAAATCCATATGGATATATAGCAAAGGGTTTAAGGCTCCAGTTAAACTAAAAATCATAATCTATTTCGAAGAATCATTGACAATTGGCGACATTCCCATTTTAAATTATAACATACCCGACAAACACACTCGTACGAGGAGTAAAACCTTGCAAAAATGGACTTGTGAAATATCTAAAAATTGTCAATATGAGAAAAATAATTTTGTTTTGTTTGGATAGGACATGTGATGTGTAGCTGTTAGCGGTTTTCCCTCGTACCATTAGATAGCGCGGCAATGGTTAATAGCTGGACAACAATATAAAATATATAGGTAACTTCTAAAAGTTGTACAAGAGCCTAGCTAAAACATTACAGTAACTTCTAGCGAAGGTGAAGCTATATATTTAAAGAGGCTACTAATTCATGAAAAATATCGGAAACAAAACTTATTGATTATCCTGGAACAGTTAATAAATATTTTCTTTATCATATACATATAAAGTTTTTAATTTCATTATTTAAAGGCTAAATAGCCCGGGCATGTATAAGTCAATATAAAATAGTGAAATGGAAAATGTAAGTTCTTGTTTTGAACATTATGAATCTAAATATAACCGTTGTTGGATAACGAGACGATAATGACTTAGGTGACGTATGGTGTAACATCAAATATTGGTTATTAGTATTTTAGTTTTTGTGTATTGTGAGAAACATTAGGTTTTAGATGTCATTTCACATGCATTTTATTTATATATTTTATCACTCAGACCGTTTCAATTGGCAAGTACCTAATATTTTTCCGTACAGATGATACTTATTGAGCCGAACTCTTTCACTATATCTAAATTTATGATTTCTTTTTTAAATGCACTGTTTATTTTTCAACACATTTCATTTGTATCATTTAATGAATTATTTCTTCATCTCACAAAAGTGTAAAATTCCCGTATCGTCGAAGTTTAAACTCCGAATTATCAACCTTCTGGTTGGTGGTATCCAATAGCCAATGGTGAGCATGAAGTTTCTACGATAACGAACTCTTAGCACTTAGAATGTTATCTCATACACAGTATTAAGTAGTCGACACAAAATACACTAATTTCCTTTCCATTGTCGCTATTGTTAATAAAGCTAACTTCAGTAGAACTTTGTGTTTTCATTTGTATCGCTGAAGTAAGGAAGAATAACAATCCTTCTCGCCGCTGGTAATTAGCAAGAATTTTTTACCACATTCTACTTGGAATCTCCGGTGGCTTAAAGCTTCCGGAGGACAACTTCTATTGTAAAAGAGAAGAGCGATCCAGTTAATACAGCAGTCTGCGGTCACTGAAGCGAATTTACTACCGTATTATTGTAAATATTGATTGTTTACTGTTGTATACTGTTATAACCTTCTGATTCCCAAACTCAACTTCCAAAAAAACAAACAAGAGCCGTTTAATTCAAAAGAGACAACTCGCATTTCATTTTAATCAATCTAACACGCAAAAACTCCCAAAATAATGTAGATATTGTAAGAATATAGGGCACATCATTGAAGAATGTCTTAAACGCCAATATAATAACGCAAAATTGGGCAATTCAAAGTTTAACATATATCAAAGTAATTTTAGAAACAATTCTAAGACATCTATTAATAATTTAAGATCTTCCAACAAATATTTTTTTTTCAAAATCTAATTCATCCTCCGGAGTAAGTTCCGCAAATAACTAAATCAGTTTATAATTTAAATAATCTTGAAATTCTTCTCTTTACTACGAACGCTCTCGTATATTGTATTCGAATCTATTCATACTGAGACACAAGACAATATCTTAAAATTCCTTATAGATACCGAAGCTTCGGTATTCCTAATCATAATTTCTTGTTTAATGAATACACCATTATTTAATAAAAATGCCATAACCTTAACGGGATTCTTACCCAATGCACCTGTCAGAATTTAGGGAGAAGTAGACATCGAATTGCAAATTCAACACATTTCACGCAATCAGATCATAGACTAATATTCCTTTTAATGGTTTGCTCGATGATGATTTCTTACGAGCACAAAGCGCAAACATCAGTTATTTTAATTTAACAATTTCTATTATTTGTTTCCCGTTTTCAATTCTTTTATGCTATAATACAGCTCGGAGATCTGACTTCACTGTATTTACTAAATCTCGTATTGAAACAATTATTTCGGTCAAGGTACGTAATCTAGAAGAAGGTATCATTTCATCTCATTATTAAGGAATCTCTACTACTTCCAAAGGCTATCGTTAAAGTGCGAAACGGTAGAGTATTAATTACTACGTTAGATAAATCCAATGTCAATCACATTATTCTAATTTCTATATCAAATATTAAAGCTATTCTAGGATTGAAAATATTTTCAAATTCAACGAAACTGCTTTCAAATTGTCAACAAATACTATCATTTAAACTCGGAACGACGAAAACTCTACGTGAACAATTATCATTAGCTCAAAATCGATTGTAATGAAGTCAATAAATAAATGGAAAAGATGTTAATACAGGGAATAACTAAACCTTCAGCCAGTCCTTGGTCGAGCCCACTTTAGATTGTACTTAAAATATTAGACGCTTAACGCTTCTGGGGAGGAAAATGACGAACTAATGAGAAAACTCGGCGCTAGTGGTTTTCGCTAAATTCCCATAAACGTAAAAACAATCCAAAACCTGCACTTTTTATAACAATGGCTACGAATTTACTCGAATGCCTTTCGGTTTTAAGAATGCACCTACCACTTTTCAAAGAATGATGGATATGGTTTTAACTAATCTCAAAAACTGTTAATGTTTTGTCTAACTAGACGTTGTTGTAAATTACGGTTTTTCATTAGAAGCTCATAATGGTAAATTACTTCCTTCGAGAATAATTTAAAGTTTCAACCGAATAAGCATGAATTTTTAAAGAAATTCTGCCAATATCTCGAACATATCATTTCAGATAACGATGTGCAGCCAAACCCTAAACAGGTGTGTATCAAAAACATTACGCAACTTATTAAGATATTTCTTGGCGTCATCAGTTATTACTGAATGTTTATAGAGGACTTTTAGACCGCTGTTAAACCGTTAATACAATCGGAAATCCGAATAGCAAACTATATTTCCTACTCTAAAAGTCAAAGTAATCGAAAATCCTGTACTCCAGAAACCCGATTTCGCACAACCATTTATTTTAACAACAGACGCTTCAAATGTAGGAATAGGATCTGTTCTACTACAATAGAAAGACAATAAAGACTTATGTTAGCTATAGCATATCATTCATGTTCCTTGAACAAAGTCGAGCAATATTTTTCAACAACTGAGTAGGAACTACTTTCAATTAAAAATTCTGTAGAATATTTTAGACTATATCTTTTTGGTAGACATTCTACTATTTTTACCGATTATCGACCGACCATTGCAAAGATCTTTCCTCGCCTTTAGTTAGACGGAGATTAAGATCGAAGCAATGTCAATATGAAATTAAAGCCAGGTTATATTAATTCGAATGCCGACGGTGCCTCTAGGCCAATATCGAAACAACAGATAAATCTAAATAAGAAATTGGTAAACTGTTTCGCTGATAATCATCTTAATATATCCAGGCTATTATCACACAGCAGGTGATATCAAATTTGTGACAAATTGTTACAATATAAAGAACACTATTTACCTATGGTACCCAATTACAACATTGTACATAGCTATTATAATTGCTTGAAATGTAAGCTCTCGTTAATAAAGAAATCATTATATTTGTTATTAAAGTACCGCTGATAAACAAAACAGTTTATAATTTATACGAACTTATTCCTTTATTTATCAGAAATATAACCTTACCTACTAGCAAAATTTATTACTCATTTATGCAAGGCTTAACATGCTACAATCAATACACTAACCGACAGTACGTATGTATGCGATGATGGTCACACCCAAAAGTCGCACAGAACTACTTGTGTGCGTAATAAAGTAAATTTCTTGGAAACCTAGCCGTATTCCAGAAAAGTATTTTATTTCTACAAAGATTTTTGTCATATTACATGATCTTAAAAACACAACGATTCACCAAGAACTCTTCGTATAATAGCACGTGTCCAGAATAGTCGACCTCTGTAAGTATAATCTAGATCTAAGATTTCGAGCCTATCCTTTAGTTATTCCGGTATTTCCCCAGTTGCCCCAATAACTATAGAAATTACAACGCTTCTATTCATTTTCCCTACTCCTACTCCTATTCTTGCCCCTACCCTAGCGGAATGACGCTGGCCGCGCTGAAAGCCCTATCCGACGAAGAATACCTGTCGAAGTTCCTAAATAAGCCGAACAGTGTTTTCTTCAAGAAAACGCTCGCCAGCGAGAACCCAGCACCGAAAACTGCGATCACGCAGAAACTTTGGGGAGCAGCGAAACACAGGACAATAACTAAGACGCCCAGGAAACTGTAACTTGTCAGGAAGTATCACTCTTCTTAAAAATCTACCGATATTAATTCACTCTCTGTTCTAAGTAAAAGAAGAAGAAACGAGGAAGTCCAGGAGGAAGACATCAAGCACTCAAGAAGATACCAACAAGTTCTCGGCAAGTTCCAAATAGGAAGATACTGGAAAAGGTAGAGTTTTTCTTCCCGAGACGTAAAGTCTGAAAAAAGAAAGATTTCGCAGAAAACAAAAACTGAAAATCGCATATTTATATCGTTCTTTCAGATTTACTTATATTTGCAGCAAATCCTTTTATAATCTCCTCTGCAAGAAAATTGTAGTGGCTTGTTTGGTTTTCCTAGTTAAAACATCGCTTTACAAAGATTTCTTTGCGAAATTCTCTTTAAAATATTCGTTTGCTAAAGCGGTTATACAAAACTGAGGTTACGAAACTCGTTACCTTGAACCTATGAGAACAAAATAATTAACTAGTTAACAAACAGTTTCAGTATTTAAAATGATAAAATTAAAGAGAAGTCGCAAGAACAAGTCAAAATATCAAAATTGTACGCTAAAAATGACCAAAACATATGGAACTGAATGTACCCCGCTGTCAAAAATACAAAGTGACGATCACCAAGAGAGAAGGGCAAGACGTTGACAAATTAGTTCGCTCGTCAAAGTTACTCAATCACACTGTACTTGATTCTGTAGAGAATAATGAACCACATCAAATGGCCCTTAGACACTAATTTGTACGCAAGCGCTAATGATTTAAGTCGTGAGGCTGTTTTGTCTTGGAGAGACTTAGTAATATACAAAGCGATATAGAAGACCGTGAATGTTTGTAGTTACATCATTGTAAAGAGAAGTGCTACATCTATAAGTTAGAATCATACCTATACGCAAGCGAGATAGAAGTATATAACATAAGTCGTAGATTCTTAGGATATACGTCCATATTTCATGCAGGATAAATGAACTAGTTGAAGTGATATGGAATACGGTCGAGTAATCCGTGGATAAGACCTTTTAAAATGTTTACTACAGGGCATGCAACCTTAATAATTATAACAGAGAATATCGGTCCGTTGACATTTGACATCTGCTTTGTATTGTTTATTCGAGTTTAGTTTATTTTTCATTAATTCCACTACTTCTTTTGCTAAAAGTTAAAGTTCTTTTCAGAGCTATGGTGAAATAAATCTTTTAGTTTGTGGTAAGTTTAGAGATGTAAAAGAAGCATACAAAGACTTATAAGATTTTTTTTGAAGGCTACAGTTCAAGATGCCTGGTCGACGACTTACTTCTTGTTGCCAAGAGTTAGTTTGTCATCTGCTATAGTATTTCAAGAAAAAGAAGTGAAATGGAAGTTCTCTAATATCTGTTGATGCGGTCCAGGAGGTAAATTGTAGTTGGTTAGTATTCGATCAAAGTTTACAATGGTAAATTATAGAGAGCTGCAAATGCTTTGGGCACTTCGATGGGTACCGTCTATTACATAAAATGGAAGAAACTATATCTGCCGCTCCTTCATCTAGTACTTCAACAGCTCCATCCAAGTCAAGATTAATGCCCAAAACTCTTGATGTGTCAGAGAGGATCAAAATGGATGTTCGTAAAGTAATTTATGAGATGCACAACGATAACAAGTTCCTTTAGACAATTAAATTTCAATTCTAATTTCATATATTTTTATAGAAGAACATGTAACAATAAAGGTGTTACAAGAAGTGTTTGAACATAAAAATATTATACATACTAGCATTACCTCACTGCGACGTTTACTCCATCTTTTGGGATTTAAGTTTAAAAAAGATGATAACCGTAGAGCTCATATGGAGAAAAATGATACTGCAGCATTACGATTTGCCTTTCTTAGGAAGTACAATGAAATGTTGACATCACCTTGAAAAGGAGATATCGTTTACCTAGACGAAACGTGGATATTTTTAAAGGGAAGCGAAAGGAAATTATGGATGACAATATAAAAATTGTTAGAAAACCCGGAGGTTATGATGGTTAACGATTTACAGTGTTTCATGCAGGTACCAGAAGCGGCGTTGTACAAAATGCCAACTTGATATTTGCTTCAAAATCAAATATAGGTGGATTACCATGGTGATATTAATAGCGATTTAGTTACAAAGTGGGTTGATACTCAACTGATTCCTAATTCAGAAGAACCATCAGTAAGTTTAATGGACAATGCACTGTATCATTATGTTTTGATTGAGGAGTCGCCAAATCCAACTTAGACCAAAGGAAACTTTATTGCGTGCTTAAATAACAATAGTATCAGCTATAACAGTGAAGTTTTAGAGATAACCAAGAAACATAAAAAAGACAAAGTTTATGTTGTTGATAAATTACTTCGAGCACATAGACATGAAGTTTTAAGAATTCCTCCGTATCGCTGGGATTTCAATCCCATCGAACTGATATAGGCAAATGCGAAAGGGTATTACAATAAACATATTGGTCGGGATGGTTATGGCGATAGACAAATATTAGATATGTAGCAAGAAAGTTTGGACAGCAGTGGACCAGACATCTGGCAAAATTGTATGTCATACAGACAACGTGAAGCAAACGTATTCTAACGGTTAATTGTGGATCAGAAGACGAAAGTGAAGACACAGACTGAATATACTTTTACTTGTCCTATCTGATTATTTCCTTCAATATTCACATAACTTAATTTAATTTAATTCATGTTATGTTTTGCATATTATATTCTATAGAAATATGTTTGTTATATAAATAAAACAAAGATATATTTCGTTTAATGAATCATAGACTAAACACTTTTATGTTTCTTGTTTTTCCACATTTTGGCCTAGAAATAGGTTTTTTCATATAGGATCTATATTCTTAGGGTGATAAATACTTTCAAGATTTCATAATTAGTTTAGCCCATTCAGCTCCTTTCCGAAAGAACACATGTATTGATATACTATTATAAAAGCGTTGTCAATAGAAGAATTCACTATTTGTAACGCTGTTGCTTGCAATCACCCATGATTTGATTTTTAAATGCACCGTTAATTAAGATGACCAAGAAAATGTAGATGAGAAATAAAGATGATAACCTCAAAATTTGACAATTGTTGTTTTCTTGCTGTTCATTGCATGGTTGGTGTACCTGAATTTGTTTCAGATGCTGCATACCTCATAACCAACTATGACGTAACTACAAACATTCACGGTTTTCAGTGTATCTACATGTGATCTACATAATCACTCAAACTTTATTTCATGTTGCAGATGGCACTACAGTTTAAGAATCTTATCTAAAATTTAACATTTTAATCTGTTTTAACGAGAGATACGGCGCACTTGATGCTATAACGTTCTATGGCATTTTGTTTGCATACTTTTACGAAATATTTTTATGCTTATTCAGTCAACAACAAGAAAGTTGTATTTGTAGATAACGTTGCCTTCATGTTGATTCTAAATTATTTTCGGTGTTAATAGATAATGCTAAAATTATATTTAAAAACATGATGCTTCTTTTCCGTTGATTCTAAATGATTTTTCGATGTTATGCGGCACATTGCTTTTCACATACTTCTTGGAATGTATGTATGTATATGTTTATTCAATTTTCGTAGACGGCATTAAAGTTATACTTAAAAATGACATTGTTTGGTGTTGATTCTAAGCGATTGTACAATGTTGCACAAGAATTTACTTTTCACGTCCTTTTGCGGGGTATTGATATGTTTATCAATGTTACTTGTAGATGTTAGCTAACGTTTGCTGATACTGATACTAGTACTAATATCAATACTAATAGTAATAGTAATACTAATACCAATAGCTGGAACTTGCATCAGAACATTAGTAATCGCTAATGGCATCAAGAAAGTAGAATTACATCTAGAGTTAATACATGGTATAAAGAAGGATATGCCCTTGAGCAAAAAAAACAATCTACATAATTTGTCACCTCGTTTGTATTTTAGAATTTGTTACGTGGCTAAATGACTGTACTTCTATGTGGATAGACACTATCACTTTTCAAATAGACAAATTTAAAACATTTGTATTTGATTTAAAGCTCGTATATCGAACGTGCACAGGGAATACCAGATCAGCGCTGCGTATTCAACTTTATAACAAGTAAGGAAATAAAACGTACAACAGTAACGTCAAAGACGTTTGAAGCTAAAAAGGTTTTAAACTAAAGACGACCACATAAAAATTAAAAATCAAATGTGTATGTTCAAAGTAATTCGTTTAATTTCCGATGAGTACCAAATATTGCAGCTTCTACATAGTTTAGCTCTTAAAATGATACCTACTGCGCCTTCAAACCGTCCACTATATTTTCTAATGTAGTAGGATGTGTTTGGTAAGCCATATATTTTATTCTCCACCATAAACAGAAGTGAAAAACCGTTTAATTTGGTGTTCTAACTGGCCGTAGAAATAGGTTCTTATTTGGACATATAGTCGTTGCGACAGATAGCATCGAAGATACAATGACTTCAATATGTTGTACGTACCCAAATCCTCCCACCCTTATGTAGGGCGGTACTATGGTAAGTCTTAAACTAAACTGATGCAAACTTATTTTAATTATTCAGTATTATTTTCGAATTTAGAGCTTGTTTTTGGGATTTTTAACACAAACAAGCTCTAGGAATTATACCTTCGAGTATATTATCGTTGGCTACGTTTAGTGGGATACTCTTTCCATTACATTACTTTGATAAGCTTTACTAAGATAATGTTGAGTTATGTACTTCTCAGAATTTAATTTGTCGTAAGAATTGATAGTAAATACTGGATAATTCAATTGTTAATAATGACTTTATATAGACAGATTTTTCCAAACTCGAGAACAAATCCAAATAAAATGTTTTAACCAAATGAAAATAAAGCACAGGAAAAGAACGACAGCGGTATCTGTGTAATACAAAAATGTATCAGAAATTTATGATATGTTAATATATCCATATACATATTATCTATCACTTATATTTATCGCTAATAATTGAGTATGTTATTCAACAAAGTATATTATAGAGCAAAATCGATACCATACATTGTATGTAACAAGTTTCATTCACTGGAGCATGTAAATATACATATCATGTTCTTATATTGATTTTTTACTATTAATTCACGCGGCCAATTCGGTTTTGTGCAGATCCAATTTAATAACAATCAAAAAGACAATAATTAATTTTTGTTAGAAATGTAAGGAGCTCTTAGACGAAGCGATGCATTCACCGTCTTTTATGGCAACGCAAATATCACTAGGTTGGGGATCGCACTTCCAACCTCAAGTACTTTGTCCTCATTTTTCATATACTGTTTATTGTGTTCTCTCTTCTCCTATATCAGCAATTTTCCTGTTCATTATGAAGGGGAAAAATTGGCAACACGATGTGAAGGGTAAGACTCATGTACCAAATAACCCACATAAAGTTGGCCATGGCGTCGTCTGGGGCGCGTAGGGCGCCGTCTTGACAATCAGGTTAGCCAACGCTAAAGTTGGGTCGGGATAGATTCGAACGGAGGAGCGTTTTCAGCTACCGCTGCACTGAATCAAATGGTTTTTCTCTGTCTAGAACACGCTTAAAATAGAAACAGCATCGTCATTTATAGTATGAAGATACGAGATGTACATGTAGATGTTGTACGCTGCTTACGCTTATGCTTTATTTGCGTGTGTTCTTATGTGTATCACAATGAACACTAACAGCATCTATTCACTGTTTAATAGCACTTTTTTGTTGTATTTGTCCAGTTAGTCAGATACCCTCTATTCACCTCCCTTTTACTGAAAGAAATCAATATGTACCAAATTCACATCGTAATTTGAATAAAAATGATTTTTACGTGGGTGTATTCCTATTTAGAATCATATACAGATAACAAATAACCTTGTGCTGAATTTGAACCTGTTGATTGATTTTTAATGTTTTTTGTGTAAGTATGAGAATTCATTCTGCTATGCAATTACTAGAGAGAATATCACAAGAAAAGCAAAGGATGAGTAAACACGATTTTCTTAGATATTTCCAAATATAGTAAATGTGGAGGTTTGGAAAATTGCAATTTCATTGTTGAACTAAATCACCGCAAAAGTATATTTAATCAAGTATTTTTAAGCATTTATCGCGCTTTCAATAAACGAATGTACGTTAAAAAATCGATACATTTATAGTCGTCGGTAACTGTATGGCGGTGCCCTACACATCACCATAAAATTGATATTCTTGATAGGTCTTGCTGTTCGTGCGATAATTTTGTGCAATTTTTAATTCATAAAATATATTTGTAATACTGATTTTCATTTTTCTTTCGTCTCTATTTTTGTAGTTTAGATTCATTTCCTTTGTTTATCTTTCCTTTTTTGGTTTGTTTACAATTCTGCGGTTCTCTATGTATCGTTTTAGTTTTAGCCGACTTAATCCTTATGCTGTTCTTTTTGTATTAATTTCGATTCTACTCTTTTCTATTTTGTGGCAAGTGTAGGTCATTTGAATTTTGACGTTGTTATTTCTGAGTTTTTTACGTGGCTCAGTGATGATTTTGTCAAGGCCAAAGGTGAAAAAAAGCTGAATTACATTAATTTTTCGAATGTAGTTACATTGGTTATTCAGAAGGTCCATTCCTAAAAGGTGTAATTGGTATACTGTTACGAAAGATTGGACATTACAATCACGCTGTAGGAATTAAGTGTTACTAACCAGCCAAGAAAGTCAGATTTATAGCGAAAATGAAAAAAAGCACATTAACAATGGCTGACGATGCATCCAAGATTTAGAGTCGAAAATTAGAAAATGGCAAATACAGATATACACACTTTGACGTTATCAATCGTTTCGGAATGTATCAATTTATAAAAATTCTTTTGATTTTGGTTCTCTGAGACCTTCACTGATGGATCCTGGCTTGAGGCAACGACAGTAAGTACCCAATTTGTCAAACGCAGACTGAAGGAATGTCACAGCTACAAAAAGAAAATTAAACATTCAGGCAGCGTCATGATTCGCTGTAAGAAGCAGGTATTGGGTCTTTGTATTTTATAGAGAAAGTAATAAATTAAATGCAATCTAAAAAACACACCTTTAAGGGCAGGCAATAGACACAGGCGCTTTGTGCCCATAGCAACGATTGAATTGGGATATTTTCAGTGTCCCTGGTTTTCAGTACAACGTTTACGGATTGGGGGTATATTTTCACACAGTTCGATCTGTGATATCAGTGTTAGTTAATATCCAATAATTATCAGATTTTTCAATAAGTTGATAATCGATAACACACATCTGATGTAATGTTCTTCGATAATATTTGAAATTGCTTTTCAAGTGAAAGTACCCAATTTTTAATGAATTTAACATGGAATAACTATAGATGGACCTTACAGAATCATCATTCCCCCTTTACACATTAATTTATACGAACGGACCAACATTCAAGTATTCCAATGCTATATCTAGGCATTAAAAGTAATTTGTCGTGTGTGTTCAAATCCTACCGAGACTGATATTTTTTTCAGAAATCTAGAAATGTTGGCAATTTGCAACAAAATCGTAATTTTATCGTTACTAAGACGAACGAGAGTATCATATTAATTTAATTAATAAGAACTTGCCTTAATATTATTATGTCTGCTAGGATATTGCGGTATATCTACAGACATTGCAACATCTAGGCAAAAGTAATTTGTTCTCATACTCGGTCCACCGGCCTAGTTGGTCGAGACGTTCGGTTGGTAACGGAGAGGTCGTGGATACAAATCCTATCGAGGCTGATATTTTTTTAGAAATTTGGTAACTAGTAAGAAAACCGTAATTTTATCGTACATATACATGTATCCATATACGTGTCTGGAAACGTTTATGCAACGCTGGCAGTCTTTTGTTAGTTTTTCCATTTTTTTTTTAAATTTTCAAGTACCAGTTGCTTTGTATAGATTCGTTTTTCTGTTGTAATTGCATATTATTCTTTCATGTTTGTTGTTCTTTTTTCACATTCCTTGTCCATTGTCTTGAGGTTCTACATAACTCTCTTGATGGTTCTATGACAATAAAGCATATCCTTATAATTCGACTTTTTGAAATTTATAAGATTTTGTGTTCGCTAAGAATAGGTCCTGAAAAAACTGACAACATGAATGGTAAAAACTGATCAAGGGTAAGTATTCCATGGTGAAATAATAGACGACTTTTATATATTGAGATATATCATGAAAGCTAATCAGTATTTCTAAAATCATTAAAGCTTACAAATAACTAAGTAAGAAATATCATATAGGTTGACATTCAAAAGCATGAAAACGCGTCTTCCGAAACGAGATGGAAGTACGATAGATTACAATAAATTTTCATAAATTAAATTATAATTTGTAAGAGAATATTCCATAAAATACAATATAATTAGCCGCACTAAGCTATTTCGACATTTATACATTCATTTATCCATTTATTCGGAAGATAGCCCTATCTCATATTTATCTGAAATTGGTAAAAGTAATCCTAAATCATTAACAGTTTATCGATACTTAAGTTATGCAATTCCAGTGGGCTGTCTATGTAATAAATAGTATCGGCAGAGAGGGGCAAGTTTCAGTGGCGTATAGAGAACAACGTGGAGGAATGAAGTGCGTGGAAAATCGAGTACCCATATCAAAGCACGCTTGTTCAGTATTATTCGACTAGTCGTTGTGAGTGCTTGCCAGTCGGAAACGGCGTATTTCTAATAAACTAGATGCTGGGTTTAGAATACAAAGGCGAAGAGTTAAATGTGTAAAGTGCGACAACTATTTGACGTCTATCAGTAGGTGGAAGTGTGAACGCCACCTAAAAAGTATAAAACTCTGTTCTGGAATCCGTGACAAACAATACAGCGAACAATTAATATTTTATATAGGTGTTTGTTTTATTCTATGTAATGTACCGTTCACTTTACTAGACCAACAAGCATTTGTCTCTTTCTGGAGCAAATATGCGGATTATACATTACCAAGTCGGACATCGTTAAGAAACTTTATGCCATCTGTTCGTGGCGATGTTGAAAGAAGAAGTAAAGCAGAATTGAAAGATAAAAATTGTGGTTATGTATGGACGAAATAACCGATCGCCAAAAACATTGTGAATGTGAATGTGATGTACGTACAATGTAAGAGTTTGCACCGTCATACCCTTACTTGTTTCCAAAAGAGTTGCAAAATGTACTAGCGATGAAATTTTAAAAGCGGTGTTGAGGGCATCGAACAAATTTCGAGCTTCAACAACCCAATTTCTAACGTTTGTGAGTGACAGTGCCGAAAGTGTAACATGCTTTCCTCAGGCCGATCTCTTAAAGAAGAGAGTGACAATTTGTTACATGTAACATGTAAAATTCATGCTTTAATCCCTGTTATCCATGTTATCAAATCCAATGAGTAAATGCTTTAATAGCTCATACAAAGACAGTATTTCTAAAGTCCCCAAAATGTACAAAAAGATTTCACGAACTGTGTTCCAAAGTACCTGAACCACCACAGCCGATTACTACGCATTGGGGAACATGGTTAAACGCTGCATTTTACTATTGCGAACATTTTGATGATGTAAAGGAGGTAGTTTTACAATTCGATCCGAGACACGTCAAAGCTATCGAAAAAAGCCAGAAAATATTTCAAGATAATCAGGTAAAATGTGGGTCAGTAAGTGTTCGCAAGAACTACTATAGACAAGCGAAGGGAATTGTGGATGATGTTCACTCACACCTATGTACGACGGAAGGCGAAAAAAAAATTGTTATTGACAAGGATTCAGATTTTCTCATACTATGACAAATTGGTGAAGGTGCGTCGAGAGATCCATTAAGTTGCCACAGGGATTATTTTAAATTTGCAAATATAACATCACTCGATGTGGAACGGTTGTTTTCATCACTAAAAAATATTTATTCTGCATGCCGTACTGATTTGTCTGAAATATGTGTGGAAGCATATTTAATGATTGTAATATTTAATAGATGCCACTAAGATTGTGATTTCGTGGAAACTTCTTAAAACAGTAAGTGTTTAAGGACGTTATATAATATCTCTTTTGTCATTATTTTATGTGTAATCATTCCCGCGTCCGCTCACTCATGAAGGTCACGATCATAAATAATCTGAGTACGCAGACGTTATCGAACACTCGCTTTGATACGGCCGCTCGGGCCCTCCACGTTGTTCTCCGCACTGCACTGTAACGTGGCGAGACTAGTAATTCTTTAACACATTTGTGAAAAGCAAATTAGGATATTGTAGCATAATCTGGCACATACATTGTTGGCTAATGCAGAGTGTTCAAAAACTATTTTAAAATATCTATTCATGAATGGTAGTTAGGCCAAGCATAGTGTTACATTTATCAACCACGCTAGAGGTGAGAAACTTCTGAAGGTTTATTGAATATTATTATTATTATTAGCTTCTCGGGTTCCCTGTTATGTAGAAATTTTATACTACTTAACCTTTCGGTCATTTTGTCGTGCTTTTCTTCAGAAGTGAAGTATCCTTTGCTGTGTAACTATTTCATTCTTTCCATGCCGTTTTGTTGAAGTGTACCCATTATTGTCTGTTTACACGTGAAGAATATTTTCCAAATACTTGGTAACTGTAGTCCGTCTTCTCTGTTCATGTTGTTCGGATTCTCTGTATTTCCACAGGTTTTCTGTATAACCTTCTCCAGTAATCTGGTTCCCTTACTAATCTCCTACATATGCTAAAGTTGATTCCGTGTGTCGTATATGAAGAGTGTTCTGCTATTGTTAAGTTGTCCGTGTATTCGTATTTTGTATCTCGTATATTTCCTTTTAACCCCTCTTTTGACACGTACAAGGTATCTCGTAGACTTCTGAGTTTTTGATTTTGTACAAGCATCCTTTAATAAATAGCAGATAAGCTGTTCCAGTAATGGTTGCGCGTTCTTCCTTTTATTTAAATTGTCTGTATATTGTATACGGATACAATATACAGACAATTTAAATAATGTAATGTCTTTATATATATAAGTAGAAGTATTCTGCGGAATTATTTCAATGAATCCATACCGTACTTTATTTAAACCGGACTTTATTACTAGTCTCGGCAACGTGGGGTAAGTTACAGTCCAGTGCGGAGAATAACGTGGAGGGATCGAGCGGTCGTAACAATAACATTTACGTAGTCGCATCATTTATGATCGTGACCTTCATGAGTGAGCAGAGGCGATGTGGACGCAGGAATGTTCACATATAAAATAATAATAAAAAATATATTATATAACGTGATGAAACACTTACTGTTCCACGAAATCACAACGGGTGGTATCTATTAAATATTGGAATCATTAAATATGTTTCTACACATGTTTCAGTCAAATGAGTACGGCGTGCAGAATAAATATTTTTAATGACGAAAACGACCGTTCCACATCGAGTGATGTTATATTTGCAAATTTAAAGTAATCCTTGTGACAACTTAATGGACCTTTGACGTACCTTCACAAATTTGTCTCAGTATGAGAAAATCTGAGTTGTTGTCAATAAAACTTTCAAATTTTATTACGTTTTCTAGTTTAATTTCTAAGTGCAACATTTTTCAAGTATGTGTGTACCGACAAGCACTCACAACGACCAGTCGAATAATACTGAACAAGCGTGCCTTGATACGGATACTCGATTTTCCGTGCCGCGCACTTCACTACTCCACGTTGTTCTTCGCACGGCACTGAAGCTTGCCCCGCTTTGCCGAGACTCATTATGACTCGAACTTTAACAGATCTGTAAATTCCTTGGACAAACGCAAAATGATGCGAAGCGATATAGAGGTAGACGAACACATATCAGGAATATATTTGATAAAACTCAGCTGATGGTAAAAAAGAATGCCTAGATTTTAAGACTAAAAGTGCGAGAATAGGAACTTTATCAATGGTATAATCAACAAAAATGGGTTTAATTTTCTTGATGAAAGAAACAATATTGCACTTTCCAATGTTTAAAGAGAGCCAACTGTTGTTACAGCAGGTTAAAATAGTGTCAAGCCTTGCTGCAATCTCAAACTATATGAGATATCATTCACTGCGGTGTATATTTTCATGTCATTATCATATGCCAAAGAACAGCAGGGAAGAAAAACCAAAAGATTTGTTAATGTTAAAAGTAGGTGGTTCTTATGCTATGTCTGAGGTAGCAAAATACATATATGATTTCAAACTTGGATTCATCTCCAGGTAGCTTCGAAAGAGAAGAAGAAGAAGAGGTGTAGTTAAACCGAAAGAGCTCAGCATCTGAATCAAGTTGACGCGAAATATCATATGATATCCGTCTGACCCCCGTGGTCAAGTTGACTGTGCTCGATAGTCCATTGGTAAGAGGGACTATATCTGAATTGGGGATATGCGTTTTGTAATGATATTATCTGTTTATAATTAGAGAATTTAATTATTTATTCCAAATTTTCACTATTTTTTCCCTGAATTTTTACTTGACTTACGTTTATTAACGTTTTGTTGTTGTCGAATGGAAAGTCGCGTTAAGGTTCCTTTTATTTCTAGTCTGAAAATTCAAACACTCAATTTTTTCAATTATCTCTTCCTCTATTTACCACCACAGTTATCTACATTTGTTTACCATTTATCAGCATTCACCATGCAATTCAAAAAATTATAATTTTAGTTAACAAACGAGCTTTTTAGCTTAGCTTCGTGTACAGTGGAAACGTAAACTTCACTATTGTAATAACGTAAAATAAATAAATAAAAAAAATAGCTTATTACATTTCTTCAAGATTATTCCAACGCAAAATTTTACTACCTTGGAAAAACACACGCAATCTTCTAAATTTTTATACGTGGAAAGGATGGTACGACTGGCAGCTTTCATAATGAATTAATGCATCAATAGTGTTTATTGTGTAGTCTAACAACCAGACAAACAAGTCTAGTGCACCATGGATAAGGTATCGCTTCAGTAACAATGGGTACTTGATAGAAATAGCAACGTCAAATTGACTCATTGAAAATTTCCTTCTTGAATATAAACCATTATTATCTTCAAAAATAGTACAAAAGTATATCAAACATTGAAGAGTGCACCAAGACGTAGTTTTACATATTTCGAACAACCATTCTGAAAATTTCCAGTATCTTTCCAAAGATCCAGAGATAACAAAAAACCAGTGCCTGTATTTGAATGCTATTTCTTGTAAATATTTAACATATATGTATATATATATATATATGTATATTGGAAAAGTTTACAACAAAGCCGCTCAAAAATCGTCTGAGATTTTCCAGCACAGTGAAAGTGAAGGAAGTTCGGATTCGATATAATGAAAAAAAGAAATGGAAATAAAGGCTAGAT
Source organism: Trypoxylus dichotomus (assembly GCA_023509865.1). NCBI lineage: Eukaryota > Metazoa > Arthropoda > Insecta > Coleoptera > Scarabaeidae > Trypoxylus > Trypoxylus dichotomus. Next base: position 30,833,834 of record CM042079.1, read on the forward strand.
AAAAGTTACCCGCAAATGCATTAACTATATAATGGGAATTAGTGAATTTGTTATTATCCAAATACATCTTTCCCGGAATCCTGAAATTCTATTTTAAATGTATTTAGGCCAGTAGCTCTCCACTTTTGGTGATAATGTATTTTTATCGCTAATCCTTATTATCCTATCGAAAGATGAAGTTATAATAATGGTCTGACTTGCCTCCTGCGGTATTGCTGGAGAGAGTAGCTAGAGAGCGATGACCACAAAATTCTCAACAAACGTACAGAAATTCATTATTAAATCAATGCCAATTATCTAAGAAAATTAATAAGCGAAATACCCAGAATTTTGCAAAGCGGCGCGATACCAGCCTATGGAAACATACAAATAAAAAAATGTAAATTAAATAACACCAATTTAGAAAGATTGTTTTCTTACGTTTTTTGTTTTCCTATATATTTTGGGTTAAGTAAAACTTCATATAAAGACCCTTATACATATATATCTACTTGCATCTTGATAAGCAAGAAAAAAGAATGTTATCTTGACATACAATATATTTAAAATTTAATTCCGATTTGGATTTACACTTCGTAATACTTTGATATCCAATACTTGTTTGCATGTTTTCTATTCTCGTAGGACTAATAGCAAATAACGTGCGCATACACGTGTTTCGTGACGCAGTAGAGGGCTGCAAAATGACGTCATGGTCGCCATATTATCGCATGACGTAGAGGCGATCGATATACATAACTGCAGTGCTTCTAGCGGAAAGCAGAATCATCCTAGTGAACTAAATACACGAGTACGAGGGTCAAATCTCTCGGTACGCCCACAAAACCAGCGGTAGTTGGAACGTCTCGCAGAAAAAATATACATATTTATACGGTGCGATCGGTAGCAATTGTCGCCAACGCTGTACTTATAGAAGCTGATTAATTATCGTGAGTTGAGCTTCTATATGTTTAGAAGCGCATAATTGGTCGGCTCTTGTAATTGGAGTTGTTCGTTGTGGCAATACATACGAATATTTTTGCTGTCAAATTTGACGAACACGGAGTGTCTTGCGCCTTTGTGTCTTTCTTATTGTAATCGTTTGCAATATCTATTTTCGCATGAAACGCGTCACTAATTTAGTGAAGAAAAGTATTTTGGAGGAAATTATGACACAAAATATGTGTACAACACGGTAGTTGCGCCAGTCTTGATTTTTCTGCTTTAATTCAATTTAAATTGCATAAAGGCATATTCCAAAGATTTGGATGTGGTAGTGTTCTAAATTAAAAAGAGAAAATAATAAAATTTAATTTTGCCGCTTTTGCCATTACAACCTTCAAACTATGCGCTGCTAATTTTGAAGCAAACCACAGCTTTTACTGATTTTACTAGCGCCGTGTGATATAAATTCTCTTTTTCGCATATTACACATTATTATAGTTTTATTTTTATACTGAATATCGGTAGCACCAGGAATAAGTTTTAGATCTGTTATTACCGCATCGTGTCACGTTTGAAAAGGATATCTACTTGCGAGAACAAAACGAAAGCGAGACAAGAAACCTTTCGCTGGTATTGGAAATTTTATTAGGTATGCTCTCAGAAATCTATGATATTAATAGAGACAGTACACTACATATTTAATACATTAGTATAGATCTGATGTAATTATAGAATAGCACATTGTATTATACTTTGAACGGAACATTTGTCGGGTGTCGGCCATGTGTATAAAAAATATTTCGTAAATTTGGCTTTTATTTATGGTGAATCAAAAATGGTTTTGATCAAATTATCTCATACTAAATATATGATAAAACTTTCACGGCAGTAGTCTTGGCGTTTTTTGGCCAAATAAAGGTCTAGGAAGTATTTGTACAACCAAGTGAATATAGCCAAAGTGGAAATAGATCGAAAGTAAATACATATTTGAATTTTCTTTTATTGTATTTCAAGGTGGTTCCTTTGTTTTTCCGGATAGTTTCTGTAGCTAAATAACTTTGAAATTATTTTGAATTAACTTTTGGCATGGTATCCGTGACTGAAAAGTAAAAGTCACTTGTTAGCAAATAACATGTGACATCCTTGGTCGTCAATTGGTTGACATGGGATACGAAAGTAGAAACTTAGGCTTCGTCTCAATAAATGTAATTTGGTATACCCTTGGATTCGGCCCTCAAATACACTCTATGGAGGATGCTAAATACTATTCTAATGCATACGGCGGACAAACGGAATATTACTACATGACGTATTTCGTGTCTACTCTACAATAGGCGCACCTAAGTCCACAATCGCCGGAGAGCCAGTCAGACAGCGATCACTTCGCACAAGCTTCATGTGCAAGTCCACAATTGAAAAGCACTAAGTTCAGCAGACCCCAGAGTCTGTTGGATTATTTTAGTGTGGCCATCACCAACAAGTATGCCATCTTAGCCAAAAACATTCCGAAAGTAAAAGTGGTGACCCAGAAGACATGCAGGTAACTCCACTATAACCTTATAATATAATATGTCACAAAGGACGGTTGAGGAACCGCCGACGATTGCTTTACCAGTGTTTTGTGACGCGGTAATTTTTATCGGGAGTTTGGGGAACGTTCAGGCGCTATCCCACCCAACTTCTATCAACCGTTTACTGGAAACAAAGCCACATACATTCTATGAACATGTTATTATAAGCAATGGCAACGGCGAATTGCCATTCTATACTTATATGCCGCGGTCAGAAAGTTTTTCTTGTCAAAGTACACACACAGTAAGGTGATCGCAAAAATATGCTCTTACAGATTCAGATGTTAGTATGAGAAAAGTGGAAAAATAAAAGGAAAATACTAAAACTTTATGATCATTAGAGACCGGATTATATGTAAAGTACATATATTTTATTTTTTGCATATTTTTAATTGTAGTCTATATGTAGACGTATTGCACTAATTGAAGTTAATTAGTGATTGCATATATTCCATATTTAGGCATTTCTATGCATATTTTTACAAAAGTTGCGTATATTGCATATTTAGGCTTTTTGTTATCCTTTCTATTAGTAAAAATTCCTAACGTAGATCGATAACGGACAATTCTTAGAACGATAAAGGATGGCGACAAAATATTTTGTCGAGCCTGGAGTAAACTGGTAAGTTTAATTTTACTAAAAGCTTTACAATTGTTTTTAAATTCTTTAACTTTTGATATAAAACGGCAATTGTTGTTGTAGGTGTCTTGTGAGAGAAAATACCTGATTGATCAACACGCTAAGACTCCATCATATATTGGAAAATGTGAAAAACTAAAGCGATCCGCATGTGTGTAGCAATCTATATATCAATGTGTAGCATCAACTTCACAAAACTCAGAACAAGAAGAATATAATACGGATCGGTGTAACGCATTAATTTCGTCTAACATACCATTAGCAAGATTAAACAATGTTAATTTGAAATCATTTCTGCAAAAATATTGCAAACATAATATACCTGACGAAAGTACCTTACGAAAAACTTGTCACATCTTGTTACCAGCAAACAATAGCAGAACTTCAACAATTGGTAAGGAATAATTTTATTTATATCATGGTAGATGAAAGTACGGATAAGTGTGGCCGTTATATTGCCCATTTGTTAATAGGAATTCTTCATGAAAATATTGTAGGTAAATCATATTTAATTTATTGTAAATAACTTCAAAAAACAAATAATGTGACGATTGCCCAATTCGTTCAAGAAGGTTTATCAAATTTCTTTTTACCTGGAAGTATACCTTGCGAAAAAATTTTACTAATGTTGTCCAACGCACCATACATGATAAAAGCCGCGCAAAATTTAAAAATTTTTTATAGTAACATTATTCATACCACTTGTTTAGCTCATGGGTTCAATCGTGTAGCTGAAGACATTAGGAATCGATTTCCTGTGATTAATGATTTAATTAGGAATGACAAAAAAAGTATTTTTAAAAGCACTTTTACGAATCCAATTTTATAAGGAGCGACTTCCCGGTGGTAAGTTGCCTCCTGAACCGATTATTACGAGATGGGGTACATGTTAGACGCTGCAAATTTTATGTCGACAAGGAAAAAAATGTAATTCTTGAAATCACTACTGACTACATTGCTCTAGAAAACTGTAAAACGATAGTAACATCAACAGAATTGCTACAAAACCTTTTGTACATTGACTTCAATTATAGCTTTGTTTCAAGTTCCATTCGTAAACTAGAAACGCAGAAGACAAAACATTCTTTCACACAATTTTGAAAAACATGTAATTATAAATTGGTTTAGAAATATGTTATGAAAGAATTTTGTGCAATAATGTTAATGTTTAAATTTCTGCTCTTATTTATTTTATGTAAAAATTTTGCATATTGTCGCAATTGTTTTGTATATATGCCCCAGGTTTATGCATATTTTGTCAAAAATCGATGCATATATATGCGCATATATCCCAGTTTTGTGCATATAATCCGGTCTCTAATTATCATTACACAGTAAAGGACAACTATTACAGACATGCACTAAGGTGAGCTTCGTGCAACATGCACGCGGATTTTACAACCTTATAATTTCATAAAGGAACTCACTCAGCGTAAAAATGTCAGCAATGGAAGGACTTGACAACTGTTTTCTGAACGTGGTGCGTTATGTAAAGTGTACACAACAGCATAGATTTTATGAGAGTGATCGGGTGATACTTCCGCATTATATTGCAATCGTGTGAGGTGGCACCTCCCGTATCTAGCATAAGATGCTGAATGTTAAAACCATTAAGTTCGCAAATCGATACAAAAGCTGCTTGAACTCCTTTAAACCAGCGCCTCCGCCAAAATACAATGCGTGTGACAACTGTCGCTATTTTCCGCCGCTAACCGCGACACAAGTGGAGAAGACACGAAAAAAATGCAGTTATTCGTATTTGCTGGTCCGCATTGGAGGACATGAATGCCTCAAACAGCCAATCGCAGAATGTGCAATTCGGGGTAAACAAGGCGACCAACAACGATAACCTAATAAATCGAAAAAAATACCGGGAAACACAATAGTGGGTTCGAAGAAAAGGCATGCTTGGAAACTAGCGAAATAGGCGAATAACCAGAACTCTACACTATATAAAGAAAATGTCGTTAATACTAAAAGAAGTAAATAAAGGTAACCGATGTAAGTGGCTGCCTAGCAAATTGAAAGAATTGCATGGGAAAATAAGAAAATATATAGCACACCAATTGCATGTACAATGGTACATAATGACATAAACATGACCGTTAAAGTAGTAGAATTCTCTTTGGGAGAATTCCGAATATAAACGATTTTCCTCGCATTAAATGTGATTAGGATGACAAGAATCTTCGTTCTCGGTATATGCGACTACTGCATTGAAGAAAAAAACAGGAGATAATGATCACAGAAGGAATGCGATAGTAGTAAGGAAGGATGTCATACCAAAGTGTGAAATTCGACACTTTAAAATATAGAGGCGGTTGCAATTCGCCGATAATACCATTCTTACTACCTAGTATAACAGTCCAAACTGAAAAGACCCCCCAGTAGTTGAAATCTGTCTTCTGAATGAGTAGGAAAGTAGTAGCGTTTAAACAGCAAGGCAATCGAAGCACAAACATGAATTTCAAGAGAAGAAAAGAACCGCATGATAAACAGAATCTATTACCCGGTGTTGCTACGCGTATAAAGCACACGTACCGCCGTAAAAGGATGAGAGCTTCACGCAAAGCATAATTTTTTCTCAAATCCTCTTTCTTAAATTTTCAAAGGTTTCCATATGTTTTAATGCGCTTTTGGAGTACAAGTGCTCTTCATTTAACGAGCGAGTTGTGTGCTCATGAGTCGGCTGTAAAACAAATTGGTTGGAAAGCGATCAGAAATAAATTTCGACTATAAAATCGTAAGTAAAAGGATAGAAAAAGCAATATTAATACTACGTGTACAATATTAATGACTAAAAACCCAAGTGAAAGATAGTGTAATAAGTATAATGAGAATGTAAAAAAAAGGCGTTGCAATACTGATTTCAGTTGAAACTGATTTACAATTTTAAGCAGAACCACTTCGTTTGTTCGATTTCATACATCTAGTCGTAAGCACTATTTACAATTTTCGTTATTTATTTAACTATTTTAAGCTGGGTTAGATTATTGAAGAAAAATTATTACAACGGTATCGGATAGAGCGATGTAACGGATATTACGATCCCCAATAATGACTTTGGTTAGAGTCGTACATAAATGTGCAATGAGTATTTTTTCCAACCTTCGATTGCGCTGCTAACAAAAAATGACAACGAAGCGATAGGAGATAGCTCTGGGCACTGCGCAACTCCATCTCTATAACGTTTGTTGCTGTCGAGTCCAACACATCATTTGGAGCTGAGTTACGGTGTGGTTGATTCTTCTCCTAAGTACGAGTTGCTCAGCAGCGTAATTCATTTTCTATGTTCATGAAGAAGGTGTACAAGTCCGTCCCCAGGGAAGATTTTGCTCAGTAAGTTGACCAGGAATAAAATCTTCCTTGGGGCTTTTCCTTGAAGATATAGCAAAATTTAGATCGTTGGCAAGAAGCAGCTGTTTGCTGTCGAATAAAGATTTACAGGATAGTTCTTGCGTTTCTCAGCTGTATGAATCGCTCCCGAGTAGTTGATTCGAGAATACTGGAACTTATAGAAGCGGTCTGCATATGTTATCAGGATGTTTACCTCGTCGGCTTTTCTACCACAAAAACCTGGAGAACATACATGATGATACATTCACCATCTGGCCTCCGCGTAGGGATACTTCGATCATCTATAGTAGCCTCGGCATTTATATTTCCGTCGCGGATTGCTAATTGCAATCTTCCACCATACCATATCGTGCCCCACACCATGATCTTCACACCGCCGTATTTCACCATCTGATGCAAAAAGTTGTTGTCCAGTTGCTGTGACGAACGTCTCCATACCCACGTACGACAACTATCACTGAATCGGCAGTATCTACTTTCGTCTGAAAAAATGACAGATCGCCAAAACTCTTCGGGCTTCGTTCGCATTTCGATTGCCCAAGCCATTCGGCGCCGCTTTTGAAACGCCGTTGGAGAGGTTTTTTCTTTGCCACCCTTTTATACATCCCCACACTGTGGAGGTATCGCAGAACGGTGCGCTGACTTTTCTGTGAAGTTGCCGCAAGCTCAGCTGTACTTTTTCGCGGTTCTCTTAACACTTCGCGCACAAGCACCCTTTTACTTCTTTCAGAAGGTCCGGCACGACCTGGTCTCGGCTCCACTGTTGTTTTCTCCTTGCGTTTAAATTGTGTAATCACACGGTTAACTGTGGACAACGGAATATTTAAAAATTTACTTATTTCACGTTGCGAAGCGCCGCGTTCACTCTGGCCAACGATGCGACCCCGGGTGAAGTCGCTAATATCACTCGAACCTTGTAAGCGAGGCATAGTTGTAACGATACTAAACTATGACGAATTCCTTCCGATACATCTACCCCTACCCTAATGACAAGAGAAAGTTCTTAATTCGTTCTTAGAATTTAGCTGTTTACATATTTATACCGCTTTACCTGGTGTCTATTTTATTCTGTCACCCTAGTGTATATAGTCATTAATAACAATAATTGTAATAATACTAATAGTAATAATGATAATAATGATAACGATAACGATAGCGGTAACGATAGCGGTAACGATAACGATAGCAATCTGATGCTCAACACATCAAAAAGCATAACGGATGTCGGCAGAGTTAACATTCGGAGGGGTGTATTCCAGGAAGATGCCCTTAGACCTTTATTGTTCTGTTTGACCTTCCAATCCCCAACAACTTACCTCAACTCCCAACAGAAAGGATATCATCTAAGATCAGATAGCGTGCCAATGAGCTACTTTTGGTTCATTAATAACAAAAATATAAGTATTCGACAATAAGCACTTGAAAATACTGTAGGTTTGCGTGCGCAGATTCAGCTCGGATATACGGATGGAATTCTGGCATGATAAGTGTCGCACTAGTGAAACGTAAATTCACGCCATATTGGAAAGCATATTGGAGCTGTCTGGGGGCTAGGTTCCCTCCAGACAGCGAAAGCCATAAACCTCTGCGCAAGATCGCTGTTGATATACAGTTTTGGCGTCATTAACAGGACCAATGCTGAGTTAAAACAACTTGGCACTGATTTCATTTGCCGAAAAATCACGGAGGAAGAGATATACCGTACACCAAAATTAGACATTACGCGTACATAACAATACATTATACCTGCGCCAATATTTCCTATAGAAAGCGGAATCGAGTCGATGCACAAAGATGTAGTAAGAGAGGATAAAGATATATCTAATGACTAATGCGAATTATGATCCGTTGGTTGGTGTCGCGAAAATAAGCAAATTGACTCATGGAAAATACAGAGCGGCACACTGTACTGGCTCTGCGAGGGTTGCCTATATAAGTAAAATAAGTTTTTAAAAGCCAGAGTGGATACTAGATAATCAAAGTATGAATACAACGCAAGTAGTGTTTAGTGTGGCTTTAGCACAATAGTAACACATTATTGTAAATTATTAAAAAAAATAGAATAGTATGTATTACAATCAAATAAAAATAAACGTAGTATACACTTATGCGATTAAAAATAAATCGTTTTGGTCCTTTTTTATCGGAATGGGTCCTTTTTTCTTTACTACCTACACATGTCATGTTATTTATTTATTTTTTAATTTACGTAAAAACATGTATCTTTTATTGATTTAACAAACAGCAGCATTGATTAAAAAAGTTGCAACTGTTTGCAGGGGAGCGATAAAATTCTTCATATTTCAGGAGAATAAACAATAGAATAGGTTTGTTTTTCGGCATTTTTCACATATGAAGTTTGTTTGTGTCACCTTTATCGCAAATCGATACCGAATATTGAATGTTCAAATATACTTACTGACGGTTTACCTCGAAGAGAAATAAGATGTTCTTTATTCCATTATGTTCAAATAATTTCGGATGGCCTCTCCTTCTGTTACAAAGATTATTTGCTTCGAGAGCAATTGTCAGTATATATGTGTATATATATAAACAAGTTACAAGAAGAGGTTCAACATATATATATATATGTTGAACTTTTTTTTGTAATTTGGTTTTTAGTGCATTTTAATTTCCTGCAAGAACATTCTCTTCCCAAATATGACAACTTTTAAACAATACTGATACTCCGACCAACACGCTGTAAAAGAAACTTGTAATTGTTTTCACAAAAAAATGTTCTTAATTTATTCTTAAAATACTGTTCCAAGTTTTCTTAGTCCATAATAAAAGGTTGTGCGACACATTGCTTTGCACGTATTTTTTTGCAACGTAAATGGACATTTATTCGATATTATATTTAAAAATGACGTTATTTCATTGATTCTAAATCATTTTCCGTTGGTTCGAGTGCAACACTTAAAAGAGGAATATGGTTTAACATTTTGCATTCATAAAAAATAAAGGTAAATGTACAAATAAGTAACTTTCACACAGAAATAAATATTATTAAAAACACGCCGAAACAACGAGATTAATACTTTTAATAAAATTAAGATTCAGCATCTATTTTCTCTTATCCTGCATAAAAATTAATACTTTTGCTTTTGGAGTACTAAAAGATATATTTTCGATACATTGGGGGAATAGGTATCACCTGCTAAATTAAATACATGGTTATTCATTCTTACCACTAAGTTTTAGGAAATACATATTTGCATTTATTATTGCATTTTTTAAAACTATAGCATCACGCAAACGGATCTTTACGTAGGCTAGTAATACCGAACGAAGGAGATGGTAAAAGGCGGCCATAGTTCGACAGTAAGGAAGAATATCGGAGATTTGCCAGTGAGTCTGCAAGTCCGTTAAATTCAGAGGTGCCAACGAGCGGTTGTTCTCTGCATACAAGAACATTTTTTCATCGTGGCGAACACGGCTCGTCGATATAAATAAGCATACCTGATGTAATTATTTTCTCCAACCTCATCCGTTTTAGAATCAAGAAGCTGTTAAAACTATTTAAGCGGGTAAGTGTTTCCGAACACCTACTTAGTTATTATTATTTTAGTTTTTTATTATTTTGTTTACAGTTGGTCTCATATTGTAGCTTTAATTATTGCGTTATAGTACTATACTTCTCGTACTACTGTTGGTAGCTGCTGCTGTACTCATCAGTCCGATATGTCTCTGCTCTACCGCCCAGCGGTTCGGTTGAATTCTAATTGTGGGTGGTTGCGAGAAACGCGTGGATAAAGTTCTGGAAAATATATATTCAATGGCTATATCTTTTTCCAACTATGAATTACTGCAAGAAATATGTTCGGAAGTTGTGCAATTGATTAAAAAAATAGAAAACACAAAAGTCTGATATATTCATTGTGACTGCCAGATGTTCCCTTTTCACTTCCCTAAATGTGTAGCCATTTTAAACACTGCCATTTCTACCTGAGTTAGACATCTTGCCTCGGAGTGAAGCAAAAATTATACAGAGCTGACTTTAGTAAAGAAGAGTAGTCCGAGAGGCTTATGAAAGATTAGTAATTTATACTTAAACCTATTATGTATCCTATCTAAAATTAAACATAATATATTATATTTGAAATGTGTGATAGTTTTAAAAGCTAAATTTAAGTAGAGATTATTTGTTTATTGTTCAATAAAAACCAATCATATTAGCTTATACTTAATTATCTTGATCTGAAAATGTTTCCTTTTGTAAAACAGTATCTCAGACTTTCACGGCCGTTTGTAGTAGTCGTAACGGTTGTCTGGTTCCGCCGTGTCAGTAGGTTTTTGTACTGGCTAGTAAGCTAGACACCTTTCATGTTGGAGTGAAAACCGTCCGCATCTTGGAGAGCGTTATGATCAGACTTATTATAAAGTACTGATGTTATAGAACGGATATCAGGTAGAACAAGTTTTGGGTCTACCTGATAAATAGTTCAAAATCAGATTTTTAGTTGAATTTACGATTTTAAACAAAATTGCAAACAGAACAAAAAAGGTGAAAATTTACTCAAACTAATAGAAACTATATAAAATAAAATTTAAAGCGATTAAATATGCGCTAAACCATTGAACCTGACGTTGACGACGTATTAGGCAAATATTGGTGCGTGTTACTTGTTCATATAATTATACCATTGCCGTGTACAGTCAAAACGTGTAGAAAGATAAATTATTAGCGTTATCTGTCGAAATGTAAGTACATCGATTAAGATATTATAATAAAGAAATTTGCCGTTAAGATTGGTGAAACAGGTCTATTGTTGCAAAATTAAATTAACTTGCTTGCTTTAGCTTTGAATTTATGTATAATTTAATTTTTAATTAATATGTAATTAAAGAAGATATAACAATGTTTTTATAATTTTGTAACCACTAACTAATATAAATTCCATCGTATTGCTTCGATTTTGACTTTATGTCGAATTCTGGATTTCACCATCAGCGCACAAGGAAAACAAGAAGGACATGAGATAGGATGTCAGTGAGTTTTATCATTCATTTGTTCATTTTATTTTATAACAACGCTGTCATCCATTGTCAACAATATCACTTCAATGCATATTGCAATCCGCATGCGTACATTCTGCAATTTTCGTGCCCTAACAGTATACTTTACATTCCCACTTTTATTGAATATATGTCTATGTTTACATATTTCTAACAGAAATACATAAATGAAATTTGGCAATAGATACTTTTAAACAAGTGAATTGCGAAACTTATGTTGATAAAAACTGTGTCAATTGTCTTTTAATAATAATGATGCTGTTAATAGTTTTTATAAGACATTGTATAGGATACTTGACTGTGTTGTGGCAAAATTTTCAACACACATAAAACCTCGATATCCTCCCTGGTTGGTTAATTGCAAAATATGATACATTTTATAATTAAATGCATATTGCACAGCTCGATGGAAAGTTATAAAAAATCAATATCTTCAGAATGAAGGACTGGGTGCCGTTTGTAAGATGTTGATCTCTAATTCTTATAAAATATATATGAATTAAATAGAATTATATATAATGGACAATTCTAAAGGGATTATATATATATATTTATAATCCCTTATATATATGTATATAATCCCTAAACCTTCCAAAATGTACGTATCTTCATTAAATGTAAGATCTATGGCAGAATTGTCCATTATAGATAATTCTATTTAATTCATATACATTTTATAAATGTTTCCAAATTTCATTCTTAAAAGATGTTTAATATACTGTACTCACACATTTCAATCACATTGTATAAATACGCATTATTACGAAATTATACTTATAATCTTCAAAATTTCTCGTACGACGGAAGGATGGCACGACTGGCAGCATTTACCTTTATAATCTCACACATATCAAGTACGTGTGTACTGTGTGGCCTACTATATAGGCAAACAAATGTGTTGCTGTGGATATAAAAAACAAAAACAAAAAACATCGTGTCAAAGTCAGACATGTTGGCATCGCTTCTCCTGAGGATAATCAGTTGTTTTCTCATATAACTCTATAATTTTACAAAGATCTTCGTTAATATCCGTTCATAGAATGTATCAGTTGATTCCTACAAATAAAATCTGGAAGTTCCGGACACATATTTTGGAAGCCGAAGACCAGTCCATCTTAAAGGCGAGAAATCACGTGCGAGTGAGTACGATTAAAGATTAAAGACGTCGAATCTTCTTAAGTTCTTCAAAATTATTTGTATCTTTCGATCTCATTTTTGTTTCGTAAATTAATTAGAATATTTAAAGATTAGCTAGACAGGGATTGCCCTAGGTTTTCTGTAAAAAACATTTTTTTTTATAAAAAAGCGGTATATATTTATTAATTTGTCAATATATGCATCTTTTCAACTTTATAGACTATCACAATCGTTTCAAGTTAACTTAGTAGTGGTGTTGGTATACAATAGAATTAAGATCTGGATAACCGGCGTTTACGTTTCGGATCCACTATCAACTACTCTGATCCCGATTTTGTAATGTAGAGAATGTTTAATAAAGAAAATATCGAATTTATGTTATATAGATAATCACAATAGTTTTCAAAATCCATGAGCTTATATGAAACAATATTCAGCCTCCATGTGCACAATTCAAACTTACTTTCCAGTACGTATACATGCTATATTTTTAGATAATTATTCGAGCTGCTGTAGATTTCTATAACTTACTAAAAACCCTTACGGTACTTACTATTTGATTGAAGAAATTATCGAAAAACGAGGTTAGATTGTGTTATTGGATAATGAATTCGGCTCTGAAAGTTTAGATAAAGAATCGGAATTTGAGATTTTGGATAGTGAATGCGAATCAGAGGTTTCGGACAACAAATCTAGATTAGAGGCTTCGAGTAGTGGATCTGGATCCCAGGTCCGGGTTAACGAATCCGGATTCGAGTTACCGGATAACCGAGACTTTAGATACCGGATTCGAATAGTAACACCAAAATCCAGACTTGTGTAATAATTCGTATTCGAATAACACCTCTAAAACCTAATTAACCTATATCAGATAAATCTAAGAGTGTAATGATAACAAACGATGGATATTTATCGTACTAAGCCATTATTAATATTAATAATAATGCTTTAAAGTACGTCCTAGTCACATCACAAGTGGATACCGAAATCTCACTATCGATGTATAACAATATATTAACAGATTTTTTGATTTACAAATAAAGAGTATAAAACGCAAAAATTGTAGACAGAAACCATACATTTTGAAAGGAAAGCGATGTACTTATATGCGTATTTGTAACAATTATTGCAAGTCGAAGTCTGAGCCCACTAATGATAATGGGCCATTCTATTACTAGTAAAAGATTGTCCTAGAATTTCTGTCTAATATATGTGATTATGACTATTACACACCGTACATTTCAAATTCTTTTACACCAATAAGTAGGTATATGCGAAATATCTTATAATTGCTGCGTATTTTAGAAGTCTAAAACGAGCATAACGTCGATACAATCATTGTTATGTTAACTTAAATGCTGCGAGGTATGGGTTTGCGAAATATATACGTAATATATATGTGTAATGTGTGCAAGTACGCCTTAATGTTGAATAAATGGAAATGCTACACAGTGAACGGGAAGCACGAGGCTGCTTAGAAAATGATAGAATGTATTATTCATTATATTAGAGCGGTAGTACCTGATTCTGATAAGTATATCCCTATATTTAATGTGCATACCATATCGCACTTTCTTACATTCCTATTCTCTCAGAAGAAATGATTGATAAAAAGCACAACATCCAAATAGTACATAAGATCACTTCTCAAATATCAACAGTAGACAAACAAATACCCATCATTTACAAGGTTAATTATGGTAATTGCCATGATCTGTTTATTAGAGAGAAAATTAAATTATAACACACGAATAATTGGAGAAATGATCACAAAATTGAGAATGCAGTATCATATACAGCGACCAGGAGAACATTCGTATATATATATATATATATATACTCTAAAATATATACATATATTTATAAATATATAAACATATATATACTTATTAGGCATGTACTTATCAGATATATATATATATTACTATGTCTCATCAAAAAACTACACTTACCATAACAAAATAACACATGAAAAACTAGAAAAACACCTACATATATTCGCTATGTTAAGCAGTTTACAGAATATCTTTAATATGATTCTAACGCTTTGTAAAACAAATAACATGTTTCCTATAAACTTGTAAAACAAAGTATAATATTATTAAGAGTAGTATTGCCATGAAGAAGGGATAGTAAAGCCCAGAAACCAGTGGCATGACATATAAAATTATATGAAATGATCTGTTTGGATTATTTGTTTGTCTGAAAAATCCCTTAATTAAAAATAATAGTTTTAAAAATTCCTATGTTCACAACCAATGAAAAAATAAGTATAAGTAACACATGGGCTGAAAAGTCCCGGGCCTAACAAAGAAAACACGGTTTTTTTGGTTCAAAATTGGCTTTATTCATCAACGTAATCTCCACCCAGAGCAACGCATTCATTCCAGCGCCGCTCTAACATTTCAATACCACTTTTGTAGGACGATTTATATTTTGCCTCAAAATAGGCCTCAGTTTCAGCGATAACCTCTTCATACGTGCGAAATTTCTTACCGGCGAGCATTTTTTTGAGGTCTGCGAACAGCCAGTAGTCGCTGGGAGCCAAATCTGGCGAATACGGTGGATGTGGGAGCAATTCGAAGTTCAATTCATGTAGTTTTGCCATTGTTTTGATTGACTTGTGACACGGTGCGTTTTTCTTTACCATATGCGCTCGTTTCTTTGCAATTTCAGCATTCAAACGCTCCAATAACGCTATATAATATTCACTGTTGATGGTATTTCCTTTCTCAAGATAGTCGATGAATATTACACCACGCACATCCCAAAATACCGAGGCCATAACCTTTCCAGCCGATTGTTGTGCTTTCGGGCGCTTTGGACGAGGTTCACTAGTTGCTGTCCACTCAGATGACGATCGTTTTGATTCCGGAGTGAAGTGATGGATGCATGTTTCATCCATTGTTACATATCGACGCAAAAATTCCGGTTTGTTACGTTTAAACATGGCCAAACACTGCTCAGAATCATCAACACGTTCTTGTTTTTGGTCAAC
Source organism: Trypoxylus dichotomus (assembly GCA_023509865.1). Classification (NCBI taxonomy): domain Eukaryota; kingdom Metazoa; phylum Arthropoda; class Insecta; order Coleoptera; family Scarabaeidae; genus Trypoxylus; species Trypoxylus dichotomus. The sequence goes on from CM042079.1 coordinate 30,849,480, forward strand.
AGTGAGCAAACGCGGCACCCACTTTGAACAGAGCTTTCTCATAGTCAAATGCTCATGCAATATAAAGCCAATACGTTCTTTTGATATCTTTACGATGTCAGCTAACTCACGCAACTTCACTTTTCGATCATTCAAAACGATTTTGTAGATTTTTTTGATGTTTTCTGGTGTTACCGCCTCATTTGGACGTCCGCTGCGTTCTGCATCATCGGTGTCCCTACGACCACGTTTGAAATCAGCAAACCAAAGTTTTATTGTTGTTTCTGATGGAGCGGAGTCCCCATAACACTTTTCAAGCCATTGCTTCGCTTGAACGGTATTTTTTCCCATCAAGAAGCAGTGTAAAATTAAAACACGAAATTGTTTTTGATCCATTGTTTTGAAAATAACAAAAGTAGCGTGACTCTTATCACAATAGCTCACAAACTAATGAATAGAATATCATGAAATTTTAACAGCTGTCTTTTGAAGGTTAGTACTAACTGAGAGAAAGGTAACTGCAATAAAACTAGCGTCATCTATGTGTTAGGCCCGCGACTTTTCATCCCATGTGTTATACAGAGGCACACAGCCTTTAAGTATGTTATAGCAAACTCAAACTCTTTGTTCTTCTACAAGAACAACCTCCTATACGCAGTAATCAAACATATTCGTTTATACCTTTGTTGCAGCTAACCATTTGAAAATTTGTATTTCAAGATCCATTTTTAATCATTTCTAGAACTTGGGGCTAACTGTGATGGTTATAAATGAGGAATTGAGGTATTGAGTACAAATTGTAAAGAGAAAATTGTTTTAAAAAGTAAAGAATCTGATCGCAGTGTCACTCCAAAAGTGAAACAATAAAAAATTAATAAAAGAGGATACATTACCTCTTGTTATGTTATTTTTTGTCACTCTTTTCATTGATAACAAATTATCCTATGGTTATAACTAGGGACCGGATTATATGGAAAGTGAATATATTTTACTTCTTGCATATCTTTAATTATAGTCTATATGTAGACATATTACACTAATTGAAGTTAATTAGTGATTGCATATATTGCATATTTGGGCATTTCTATGCATATTTTCACAAAAGTTGCATATATTGCATATTTAGGCTTTTTCTTATCCTTTCTATTAGTAAAAATTCCTAGTAATTCCTAACGTAGATCGACAACGGACAATTCTTAGAACGATAAATCATTTACGTTGGTTTCTCTTATACTTTTTTCCAAGAACTGGACGTGTTTAATTTCCCCAGAAGGGATGTGGTAAATACGTTTTATTATTATTAATTCCCAAATAAACTATTCCTTCATTGAATATCTTTGACCGAAACAGCATGTAATTGTGTTATTCACTGTGATTACATACAATGAGTATAGCGAACAAACTTTCTTTATGGATTAAGCCGTATCCTGATCTGGTAAAGGATGGCGACTAAATATTCTGTCGAGCCTGCAGTAAAGTGGTAAGTTTATTTTTACTAAAGGCTTTATAACTGTTTTTAAATTCTTTTCTGTTTCGAAACATACGTATTCTGATAGAAAACAAAACTTTCTTTTACACAATTTTGAAAAACATTTAATTATAAATTGGTTTAGAAATATGTTGTAAAAAAAATTTGTGCAATAAAGTTAATGTTTAAATTTCTGCTCTTATTTATCTTATGTAAAAATTTTGCATATTGTCGCAATTTTTTTGCGTATATGCTCCAGGTTAATGCAGATTTTCTCAAGAATCGTATGTATCGAAGCAAAAATTATTATTATTTTAATCAGAATGCTGCATTTGTCTTAACTTTAGTTATTTTCGTTCCTCTCTTTTTATAGAAAAAGCACGCAGAATGTAACAATCAAGTTCGATGACTTAATCAATAACAAAGCGTAAAATCAAGTATCGATGTTGTATTATACTGAGATCTAAACTAGAGTCATAGAGTTTATTGCATAAAGTCATGAACTTATACAGTGTGGAACCATTACACGTAGGTACAAACATATGGTAGTAGCTTTACTTGAAGAAATTTTAATAAATAACTGGCAAAATGCAGTGGCATTAAATTAGGTAATGTTGTCCGATTTAAAGCATTTAAATGTTCTGCTTAGAAGGTTTAGTGTGTGTACTGTAAAAGGTAGTTCAGTTTGTAGCTAGTTTTAGTTTATATTAGAACACAACTTATTTAAAAAGTTGTAATAATTTTATTATAAATGCTTGTATTTAACTTGCGATTTAGTAATGAAAAATAATATATTACAAGTGACTTCTTGCAGATATACGGTAGGTATCCATTCTTTTACGTAAAATTTCGTAGGGCGTTGTGATTGCTATTTGTAGCATACTATTTACTGAGAAATTAATACAGGTATACTGATTTTATTGTATAGACCTTGCTGATAGAAATACTAAGATGTAATACAATTAGAATATTTTACTAACTAGTGCTAGTAGCTAGTGCCGGAATGATTTTTATTATTGTTTTATGTTAATTTAAGTTTGTGTAGTAAAATGTAGCAATAGTTTTTGGGTTATTTAAGTAGTCACATAATGCTATATTGATGGAGTGACAAAACGTTTGATTCAATAGTTTACAATGGATTGAAACATTGGTTTTGTGTTGTAGTACGTTTACGAAACATTTTTTCGAACAATAATATGCACTATTACCTAAACGCGTCAATGGATATTTCGGTAATATTTGGTGTAAAATATTTTGTATTACTTAAAGCTGATGCTTGGATGAGTTTTATGATGATAATTAAATACCAAACAAAGGAAGATAGCTATTATCTCTTATTAAATAATATGAAGGCCCATATCAGATTACCTAAGTAGAAGCTGCAAAAATAAAAATCTTGTACAAACAAGAAAGAAATTGAAAAGCCTTAGTAGAAGGTTGAGTATTAAAAGAAAGGGGTTCTAGATTCTAAATAAAAGACAAATTCTGAAAATATAAAAGAAGGCGTTCATACGCAACTAAAAATAATATTCCCAAATACGAAGTTCATAATAGCCAAAAAATTAAATAAGCTTTTCAAACCGGCTTTCGCTTGCAAACACAGTAACCTAATTTGTATAAGAACTGTTGCTAACAAATAAATATTCTGCTGGCATGTTTGCAACTTCGTCTTGATTTTTGTGTCCCAATGTATGAAATATCTTATATTTTAAATACCTTCATAGAAATAAATTAATGGTTGCTTATTAAAAAGTTTTCTAACGTGTTAAGTAAACATTGGCGCACTAGTAAACTACATGCTACTACTACATGCTAGACAGCTATCCGGTTGATACCACTATCTACATCCAGTAAATTAATAGTAATTGGTGTAATTGAGTTGGTTCATGGACTAGCTGGGGCCGCGAGTTAGCTCCCACATTTGTTCATGTAAGACGTATATTATATTTATCTCTTTTTATCGAGTTATTTCGTTTTATATGATAGCATGAATATAATATTTTTATGCGTGATTAATTTTCCCATTTCTTCACAATTTCATTAGCTAACAGATACAGATACCTTGCGATCGTCAAATTATCAGGAATCAAAAATATACTAATAATATTATCGTGAAACAGCAAACCAAAACATAGGGGTATTGAGTTCGCGCATCGTTTCTCTGGTGTGGATTTTTTGTAGTACTTCCGATTGAAGGACTGTGTTTACCATATAAAGGAAAAGTTGATACGTTCGTAAGTACAATATGTGCACGATATTTTAGGAATTTGTTTCTGGAATATTTGATACTGCATATAGTAGAATAGCACACTACAATTTCTCGTAATCCTTGTTCTTTATTATTAACTGTTTGTGACTTTTTGTTACGTTTACATAGGAATAAAAAACGGTGTCTTTCAAAATTTAGCTCAATGAGAGTAACAGCAATATAAAATAAATGTCGAATGTTTATTTATCTACAACCCATATAATATCATTTAATAATTTGTAATTTTTCTGCTGTTTCATAGATATCCATTTTTTAAACAATATCCGCCGAATCGTTCGGAATAAGGCTGGCATACAACACATAACATAGCCTAACGTCCATTAAAATCCATGTGATGAACTGATGAAGCGCGGCTGAAAACATAAGACATATCTTCACTTGCCTTACTACCCAATATCGATACAATAGTATATCTACTTGAGCGAACAGAGGTGTATGCCTAGATGGAAATTTTGTTTTCCATCGACCAACAGTCAAAAACATTAAATGGAATCCTACTCCTAATGCATTGACATATTCGTATGTTACGTACTAATTGTAAAGAATACAATATAATAATCCCATGAACATGTATAAGACTCGCTGTTCGATAACGAAAAAAAAAGAGGAAAAAAAATCAGCAAATAGTATGAAACACAAGTATTTTAAGGATATCAGATATTTTAAAGCTGATTGTTAAATTCCGCTCCATGCAGACTTCAGTTTAGTAGTTTTTTGAAATTTTATCCTCGGACTTCCAAATTTTTCAGATCATTTAATGTGATAACGTTCTAATTGCATATTATAACCGTTTGCTTACGAGCTTTTATTTGACATGAAATACTTTTATGATCTGAAGTAATCTAATGCCGACAAGTTAAGTGGACGAAGTAACCAGAAAGAAAGTTTATTGCTAATTATAAAAACATTTGTAGAAAATATTTGTTCAGTGACCACTAGGTGGTCTTAAACTTAGACGCATATTCAAATATATTTCTCATATAAAAAAATAATAATAGATTTACCGGTTAAATTGCTTGCACAAAAGGTGTAAGTATATCATTTTTACAATATGCATTGAAATGCCAGCTGTCTTGAAGGTTTAGTTCTCTTGTTCTATTGGGATTTGTGACATTTCGACAGTGCGACTTACAGCTATTGAGCGTTTTCCTTTCCAAATTTGGATTAACCTTTTAAATAGTTTGCACTCGACCGATGCTTATTGTAATAGCATACAAGTCGTTTGAAAAAGAAACATTACAATTTTTATAACTTCATTATCAACATGTTCGAACTACTGTTTTCAAAATCCGTAGTTTTTTAATGACATACAATTAACATAATTTGCTAATGGTTTTTGTTTTTTTTTGAATATTGGACAGCAGACATAGGACATGTTCTTGATATTACTAAAAATGAACATAGATATAATTTAAATACTGCGGTATTAGCTATGCATGAGGGCTAAATTTCATATGTCAAGTAACTTTTTGTTCTAGTTAATAGTTTTGGACCAACTAATGTATTATTATGAAAATGAAAACCTAGTTTTTTAAATAACTTGGCAATGCTTATAATTAGATACATTAGTTAGAATGAAAAGCCACTCTATTTTTTAACGTAAAATAGAAATATATCAGAAAAGTAGAGACTTCCATTTAAAATGTTTGACTTGTAGGTGATTACGATGAGTGCGCGACAGTTGAAAAACTAAAATGGGCAATCTAAATCTCGAATGAAACATACCGAAATAATAATTTTCATTCATCATCAAGCATTATGAAGATATACTTCTTTTCATAATATAAAAAATAACTAGTAACGTCTTTCACACTTTTATAAGTCTTTACATAGCAATAATAGGAAAGACGGTACGGTTTACTTGTGCACAAACACTTTTGTACATACATATAGGAATGTAGTAACTAGGAAACATCGACAGCTGTTATAGATCAATTTAGTATAAAAATAATTGTTTTTAGGTACCCATTTGTCCGTTTGCGGGATTCGCAACATAACCTCTCGCTATTTAAATTAAAATTTCTGAAATTATGGAAAATATTACAAAATTCTTTGGACAACTTTCTAACTGTTTTATTAGTATTAAATGGGTAAGAGAAAAGCAGTTTTCTCTCAGCTACTATCAGTTTACAGAGGTAGTCCCTCACCTTCTAATACTTTTAAATGTAAAAATTTTTATTTGCTAAAAAGATAAAGATTACGAATTTATAAATGTTGTTTACCATGACATAATGAAGCTTTTTGAAATAAAATTGTACATTAATCCTCTCTATTGTTAAAGATCATCTAATTGAATACGTTGTTCACATTTTGGTTTTATGATTGGTGTAAGATGTTATTGAAATTTAATGTAGCTAAAGTACTTTGGTGTTATCATTCTATTGTTTTGTAGGTCATGCTTTATATTTAATAAATGAGATGACATACTATTACAAACTACAACAAGACCGACTACGTATTCAAGTAAAGAAAAAATGCTTTTGGATTACCTTGTTAAAGAGAATTTATCGTAGAAAAGAAAGGACAGGTGGTGCTACAATGACCGGAAAGAAAACAATGCCTGGGATACCACAGCAATGGTATTTAATGCTCGGCCTGAGGTCATTGTGAAAAGAAGTGTGATAAAGCTTGGAAAATTATGGAACAACTTAGAGCGAAGTTAATATTTAATAAATAGCAATTTTATTGTTATTTTACGAAAAAAAATAAGTTAAGTTTACGCATAAACAAGGCAGTATTCAGATTCTACGCCCGGCGCACAACTTTTTACACCAAATCGCTCACATTTATGAGATAATGTTAATGAGCCAAGCCATTTTTGTGTTAACAATTCACCTAAAGTCTGAACATAGCTTAGCTTTGACTATGTCAAACTGCTACTTTACTAACTGCTGCTTAAGGTTGAGACTGAGTTCCTGTTCGTATCGCCTTGAATACAGATCATATGATTAAATATAAGCATCACCTTGAATACGAATTATAGATTGGCCATTAGCTAGGTCTGTATAAATTACATCTACCTGACCACGCCTATTCCACACTTCACAAGAAATCGTTCCGTAGTCCAAAGGTAATGCGTACAAATTCATCATCTGGCCCTATTGAACAATTTGTTTCATGATAACAGAGGAGATGCTATAACCGTTACTAGAACGCAACTGCTACTGGTATACAAGTATGGCCATAACAGTTTTGAGGTAATAGTTAGTTCGATGTTTACAAATTACGTAGTTTTAGGATGATGGTGTCGTATCCATACTGCTCGTGTGTCCATTATTGCAGTAAGAGAACTCTTTCCGAACCATGTCATATCCAAACATGGATACATTGTCTAGCCGATCAACGCTCCGGATTTATATACAGGTGACCTTTCTCTTTGAGGTTTGTTTAAGAGTAAGGTATATGTCGAGGGACCGTAAACGTTAGCGAAACTAAAATTAAAGATTGAGAAAAAGTTGCACACATCGGATGTGTTAAAGTAGAGCGTAGACTGTAATGGTGATCGCCTAACAAGTGTCATTTTTAAAAGATAAAATGGTATGCTTTACTTAATAGAAAAGTATAAAAACAATGCTACATACAAAATTATACAAATATTATTAGAATTGCTACTACTGCAACTAAACCCAATGCGTTATGTGTACATTATTGAAATTAGCAAATTAGTGTAAATTACCTATAATTTCTATTTAGAAAAAACGCTCGCACAGGAACATGGAAACTCTAAATCTGCATAGATCTTGGGTACCATACTTGATTTCTAGGCAAAATTTTACCTAAGTAGTGCTAAATTACTGTATTGGTATACGGTATCTTTAACATTAATATAAATTATTAACTGGTATGTTTTTCACCAATTTATATTATTCAGTTTCTTGTTTTTGTTTAGTATGTCTTTACGTGATGCACATTTTGTTCAATTTAATCTGCTGTCTGTTTATTATTATTTACGAGATCTTACACTGTGAGAGTCTGTATACCTTAATATTTATATTAGCCCCGAGTAATAGAATCCGTACACTTTTTTCAGATAAATCAATAATCACGAAATCTAGTAAATTCTAAGGTTTCATTAGAAATATTTTTCTCTACACAAGAAGCTAAAAAATAGAACCAGTTAATGTGTATTAATTAAAAAAAGTTCATTTAATTTACAGATTTCAAGAACCTAAATTGTTTACTATTTATGCATTCACTCGTGAGTTTGAGATATCATCAGTGTAATAGTTGCATTAAATAAGAAACTGAATACCAAGATTTGTTTTAACACATTGATGCATATTTTAGAGCGATTACCGCTCCAGAATGCGCTTCAATACGCTCCTTAGTCAGAATCTAAAAGTATACCGTTGTAATTAGTAGCGCAGAGTTGCAATTTTGAGTGTTGTCCGAAATCGAAACATACCACGGTCTATCAGAGAAAGAGGTCTGACCTATGGCCAGGTTAACTGGAAAATGGAATGACACAACAAAGTGTTGCCGAGAATTTCGAATCGAGTGAAAGCATAGTTTTTAGATTTTAAAGTTATTTTTTGGAAACTAGAAATATTCGATGAAGACAAGGACGATGTCGACCAACATCAACAACACCCAGCAACGGTCGTACCGGTTGTAATTGGCACGTAGAAATTGCAGTCTTAATCCAACCTAGCTTCGAAGTGAATTCATTATTGCCACTGAAGTGTTAGTATGAACGCAAACAATAAGAAATGGCTTGCATAGCTCTAGCCAATGTTCCCGAAAACCGTTGATTTATATTTCTCTTACTCCAGAGCATAAAAAAGCTCAAAGAATGTGGACTAATGAGGATATAAATTAGGGTCGTAATGAATGCGTACGAGAATTACTTAGTGATGAATCCATATTTATGTTGCCGTTAGATAATAGACATATTTATTCTATGAATGGTAATCAGTCATTCTATGAATGGTAATCCAATGGAACAGTTTTGGTATGATTGGGAAGACGGTTGCTGCACGCAACACACCAGCGACAATGCCTCAAGCATTACGAATTTTTATCAGGGAGGATTAGGACGTGATTCCTCAAGAATTGTTCAATACTTTAATTCACTTCATGCCATTAAGCGCTTTTTAGTTATTCGCAAAGAGCATATCTCCTATAAATTCTTACTTCTTTTAAGAATTATTGCAATAAAAGTCTTGTAAGAGTGCATAGTTTTGCATTTTCCATACAATAAAAGTGTCACATTTTATATTTTCTCTACAAGATCACATTAAAACATGCTAAAACAAGTTTAAAACACACTGACAGCAAGATGTTTGCTTACAAATACTAAAACCAAAATACTAAAAGTGTCAGAAATCACTTTCCATCGTTTTTTTGAAATATTCGTATGAGTAGTGTAGTTTAGTGTGTTAGTTGAGAAAGTTAGCTTTTAAGGTTTTTCAATATTTTTAGGTGTATATGGAATAGGTGTGGTAAATCTTGTATGTGTACATATGTATATATGAAATATATATTTTGAAATCCAACTTTTCTGTAATGGCAACGTGTGACGATTTGTAAGAAAGACGAACGCACTACTATACTTATTAAAGATATACATGAAATTTTACTTCAGTTCTTTTCTGAAAGGTCATGCTTTCGGTGGAAGCAATTGCTTTTCCAAGTCTCTGAAGCTTCAAACGTCATTAACAAAGATTATTTTATTAAGGCATAAACAAACCAATGTATAATATTGAATGAAATTAAAGGATATATTATATTGATTATACCAAAAATTTAAAACGAACAGTGTGAACAGACACTCAACTCTTTCCTGTATTAATAAGATCAATAATATCATATAACAAGCACATATAGAGATAAGAGAATTGTAAACGTGTATTTTCTTAAGATATCGAAATATATTTCTGCGATCTATACCTTACGTTATTTATTAGAAATTATACTCAATCATTCTTTGTAAAAGAGGTCTTCTATATAGTCAAGAAATGCAGTAAATTGGATAAACAAAAATGGAAGGCTTCGCTTGGTATTTAGGCCAAAGCTCTTACATGTATAGCATAAATAGTGTATATGCATAACACGACTATGCATTTCGATAGTTATATTATAGAAGAAATTTATGTACACAAAGTGTATTTGTTTTGGTTAAGAGGGATGTGTGATTTTTTGGCGCGTACACGCAAAATCGATTGTATATATAAGAGCACATGTCTGATAATAACCAAGATAAGCTTTCGGTTACAAGTTTAACGATAATCGAGAGTGATTAAAAGGGATATCATGTGAGGTGTAAAGGGAAAAGAAGTGTTTTAAATAGAATCAAATAACTGCGAGTTTCACGCTAAGCAATGACACGTATGCACGGCTATTCTTTTTTTATTGGTCAACAAGCTTAGATATGTCGGTAAACATATGTGGGTCAGAAGAATCAATGCGTATATATTGCACACTTTAACGCATTTACAATTTCTTCTCGCAGATTCATCGACATTTTTCCCCTATGAGGGTAACTGCCGGCGATTAGTTTCCGATTGGGTGGATTACGTGGCCGACAAAATCTATGTGAAAGGAAACTAACCTGATTTGTCAGTGTGGTCTTACAGCAGCATGCCTCCATTTTGTGTTACTGAGTTTGGGTGCAGGAGGATTCCGTGAAGCAGACGCGGATCTTCTGACTTTTGGTCTGCATCATCCTGATATGGAGTTTGCGGGGATAGGAAGGATTTCGCGAGAACTTACACCCTGTTACTCTACGTTTTTTCCAACACTATCAACAACGCACAGATTGTGGCACAGATCGGTTGCACCTCATTTTGACGTGTATTTTGAACGTTTTTGCACAGAACGTCACTTTGGTTCGGTCCGCACCCGTATGCTAAGGGTTGAAATACTTTCGGATACGTTCGGCCCAAATCGCGTGGAGTAATGCGTGTGTTTCTGTGTGCGCGATCCTTCGATTCAGTAGATATTTCTGTCTGTGTCGCGAAGTTTGTTCGCAGACTTGCGCCATATCCTTTCGCCGCTGTATATAGGTGAACTTAACTCCGGGCTGGCGCGTGGACGAACGGTATTCATTCATGCATTTAGATCGACTTACTCCTACTCATTAAAGACATGCTTTTTCCCAACCAATCGCGTTGTATCGGTTCCATTCGGGAAATATTTTTCCTCGATATTCGCACGCATCAATGCTTTCCAGAATATACATCCTTTTTTCATATTTACTTTAATCCGTCCTTTTCAGAATATTTTTGCCGTACGAGCATAATAAGAAGCTAAAGGAGGGGAATCGATTATTCACTACCCGTGTGTTCTAAACATGTACATACGTTCGTCACTATTTTAATATTAAAATATTGTAGATGCCCATGCCATCTTTCGTCAAAGCTAAAAACCGTTTTATCATGCATTAATTTTAATTATCGTTAGGGTATATTATAATAAATTCTTCAGAGCATAACACAAAGACAGAGAAGGCCTTCAACTGCCGACATACCATCTATAATATAATTTTTTATCTAGAAGAATATGTTATTGTGGTTAACAATTTAGATTGAAGGCACAAATTTGACAAATATGTATTTTATTTATCCAAATTAATCAAAACTTTTAAATAGGTAAATTCAATCTAGTGTATTTTCCAGTATTTACGCAATCATGCAATCGAATAGTCCCCCCAAATTATATAAACACGAATAAATAGCGAGCCCACATATGCGTAACTACAAATCTATTACGTACTATCAAAAGGATATTTTTGTGGAGAAAGTAGATTTAACTTTAATCCAATTACACTATTATTTTAAACCATTCACAAAGGTTCCATTATTTCCAATTTGTAAACCTGAAAGCAATATATGTAAATGAATTGTTTTTGGTTGTTGGTTTTCGAATAGAGAATCAAAGTTGACCGACTACTTAGAAAATGTAAATATCCTCTCTTTTAATAGTTCTAATGAAATTTAAATATTTCTGTTAATCCATCTTTATAGGCACGATCACAAATACTGACGATTTTCGTTATTATTATACAAACAAAATATAAATTGTTGCAATTTAATATTGTAACGGTTATGCGACATAAAAAGATGTGTGTATTACATAGAGCCTGCTAGCTCGATGGTAGATTAGCCGCATATACTTTTGGTAATAATTCTTAAATATGCAATTGTTTTGAAAGGGAGTTTACAATTTAAGGTACTGCGGGGGGTCAGGCTATCATAATGGTAAACACTCTGCGTAGTATTTGTTAGAACTCACTGACGTTCTGTCATACGAGTGTATTATGTACGCTTCTGACAAGATGCATTTTTGCAAACAAGGGAACACTATGGTAAATGATTAGATTAAAAACTAAACAAAACCAAAAGTGTTCAAAAAACTTAGGAACACGACACAAAGATAAGTCCTCAGAAAAAAGTTTTGAACATGTTTTTAGACTTTGTTTGAAAGGTTAATATAATGCTACTAAATACAGCTACTCATGGCATTGGTGGGATCGATGTGTTGAAAGGTTATGTGCTTTGGTGTACAATATAGGAAACCCACTACAATTTTTATACAATGAAAGCGTATTTTTGACGCAATCTAACATCTGCCATAATTTCTTTATTAATTGTTTTAAAACTATTTGATCATAAACAAATTATCATAAAAATACATACGACGTTCAAGATTAATCAGCATTAAAGACAATACTATTTTCATTTAAATTATGGCAGCGAGGATAATAGAGAGCAAAAAAATCAAAATTATGTTTGTATAGCGCATATGTGGGTAACAACCGGCCCGCTGTAAGATTTGATCCGGCCCGCGAAACATTTTGAAGAAGCCAATTAAAAAAAAAATATTACAATATCTACTCATACTCACTCCAAATGAGGAAGATCCAGTGATATGGGGGTTAATAAATTGCCTTATAATAACATTCTCGTACTATTGACAATTTGACAATTGCAATAGAACAATAATTGAAATTAATCCAGAAAAGTTGATAACATCCACGGTTGCCAATGTTAGGATTGTATGTATAACAATATAGTTTGATCAAAAAGTAATTGTATTGGTACATTTGAAATATTGGGAATGTTCACGGCCATTTTGTTTTTTAGGGCCGTATTTAAGTCATTAAAATTATTTAAGTAAAGGTATTAGTAGTATTAGTGACTGTGTTATATTAGTGCAATTACAGAAAAACTTTATATTTATTTTATGATAAAATGGTATTTTGAAAGTGACAGTGCGCCAATGAAAACAATAAAGCAATAGAAAAGTGCTGTTATCAAAAAGTGTTCCAAGTTAAAAATATCTGCTTCGAAATCGTTAACTTAAACAGTCTTTTTTGATCAGATTGTTGATACATTGCGTCTGCGATTGTCTAATGAGTTTATTTCCTCCGCTCAACCAAAGGAAACTTAATGCGGTTATCGCAATCGAGCACTAATTAATCAAAATGCACTGCTTTCAATTTAATTCACTTCTACCGCATCGAACCCATTTATTTTTAATTCACTGGCAATAAATATAGCATTCATTACAACCTTTATTAACCTAATTTAAAAAAAAAGGTAAACGTAATTTTATATTTCAAGAATTCCCACGTTTTGCTAACTTTAGAATTCATTGATATTCGTTTCAATACTTTACTATAGCGCTTGTGAAAAATAGAGACATGTATTTAATGTGAAAATATTTCAGTCAAGTTGAATTATAGGTGAACGTAGTGGTAGTTTCAGGTTAGACCTACAGATAGGGAATATAACAATAACAATAGCAGCAACAGCAACAGCAACGGCAACGGCAACGGCAACGGCAACGATAACGGCAACAGTAACACCAACAGCAACAATAATAGCTTCTGCAACAACAACAATAGCAACAGCAACAATAACAGCTTCTGCAACAACAGCAATAGCAACTGCAACAATAACAGCTTCTGCAACAGCAACAGAAACAACAATAGCAATAACCATAATGATGACGATAATAATAATAACAATAATAATAATCATTGAGCAGTGGTACGAAAACCCTGAAAAGCCACTGAAGAAGTAAGCCACTACATTACAAGGGTAGAAGGCGAGAATACTAACAGAAACGATTCAATCGTAGTTAGAAACAGAAAACTCTGCGACAATACTAGACCAGATAAGATGTACAAGAGTATATAGGAGAAGGACCACCAAGGAAGACAAATCAAATGACGGATATGTCGAGAAAATGGAAATACTGCTTTGTTGTGGCACTTAAGTTTTACTTGGAGGGTCTCAAATATAATTTATAAAAGAATACGAGAAAAATACACGTTATTCAGAAATCCTGCCCCGCATTACGAATATATTTCACCAGTCGTCCTGAATAAGGGAAACATCAAGCTGTATTGGAATAGGAAGATCATTACTGATAAGCAGATCTCTAGCAATATCCCAAACATAATCTTCACTTTAAAACAACAAGAAGTAACGTATACAGTAGACATAGCAGTTCCCTGTCCAGTAATATACAGAAGATGTGGTCGGAAAAAAATACAAAATACCTTTGGCTGACAAAGTAGGCACTATGCAGAGAACGGATAAAGCCGTTGCAGCTCCTATCGTTATTGAACCAACTGCGGAAATGCCAAGGAAGTAAAAGATAGCCCTAAAACCTTAGACCTGGATCCTAGACCTCTATCTACGTTTACAGAAATCGACTAGGAAATAATACCAAGATATGATAATTCAATTTCCTAGTTATTACCAACGTTAAATTTAATTGGATTATTTTTTGTGCAATTTTAAATTAAATAAAAATTTTACGGTTCCCGGTAGAATTTGAACCTACACCCCCAGTTCCCAAAACTTACACCATGAAGACCATCTGAACAAATCGCTATTGAAATCGCCAAATAAATGGCTAAATTTCAGATGGTAAATTTAATACCTAGATGTTATAATGGCTGCAGATATACCCCTAATATCTAGGCACATACGATACTTTTTATATCAACGCCAAGCTGCCTTATAAATTAAATTATTTAGAACAACTTCCGTTGGTTGCTTCACTGATACTTCAATTTCCTCGTTACTACCAACGTTAAATTTAATTGGACTAGTTTTTTTTTTGTGAAATCTTTAAGTAATAAATCCATTCGCCATTGCGTAGCAAATAATATGGCGATTTAAATAGCGATTTGTTGAGACGGTCTCCGTGCTGTAAGTGGAACACACCGTGGACCTACCTGAAACCAAATTTTTGTTAATTACAAATTTCACAGAAAACTGAACTGAACTGAAGTTATTCTAAATAATTAATAAAGCAGAAGCAGAAGCGAAGGCGAAAGTGGAAGCAAATACTAAAGCAAAAGTAAAGACAAAGACAATGGAAAAAGCAAAAGCGAAAGACAAAGCCAATGACAAAAGCAAAGACAATGGCAACGACAACGACGAAAACAATAACAATGACGGCAGCAAGGACGACATCGACAAAGACAATGATTTCGAGAATAACGATGTTGACAAGAACGATGGCAATAAAGACGACAACCACGATGGCGATGATGACAACTGCGACGACACGACGTTGACTTTGACAACCACGACAACGTCAAAGACGATGTCAACGACAACGATAGCAGCGACAATAATGCGTATAAAAAAAAGTAATAACAATGATAAAAATAATAATAACAATGATGGTAATAGTCGTAGTGATAGTAATAGCAGTAATAATAATAATAACATATTAAAAGAGAAGCAACATAATGGTACCTCTAATTTGATTTGAAAGAGGCCATTGTTACATGTGACCATAGTATATTTAGTACCTAATAAGTTGTTTTTAGAAGAAATAGATTGAGAATTTATATATTATGAAACACTTGATAATTATACATATATGTACATGTGCCTGAATTGCTATGTACATATATGTAACAATATGTACATTGCTGAATATATAATTAAATATTGTGTTAGGAAACTTTCAGAAAACTATTATACTTAGTAAATTTAAGCTTTGTGCCAAGTTTTGAAAAACCATCCAAAATTTATTTGAAAATCGCCCAGTTTTTATAGTATTATCACAAAGATAGTGAAGTGCACCCATTTTGTGAATAGCAGCCAATTTTGCAGTTGTGGTAATATTTACCGACCTTTCCATGATGCTTTCTCGAATGTATAACTAAATTCTATCTACATATTTCTTCTAAATCATTGAATTTTATGCCATTAATTAATAGATTTGTTCACAAATAATAGTAGCCGTTTTCAACATATTTTTCGAATTAAGAGAAATCGGAGCTAATAAAGTTATTCTTTTGTTAATTGGAAGTTTAAGTAAAACGTAGCAATTTGCGCCCTCTAGTGGAATTTTTCCATCAATGATGGTTTTCCCTGCAGCCGGTAAATACGCGTCGCGACGGTCCTTGGTAACGACGCTTGTAATTTCTAAAATCTAATATAGGTGGCGCTGGTTGTATGTTACAAGATTTTACGATAATTTTATAGAAATATAGTAGTATGGAATGGATTCACTTCTTAATGCTAGAAAGGGAATATATAATATAAAATTAAATAAAGTTATAACTTACTGTAAATGCATGCTATATTCACTATGCATATATTAACACCGCCGTTATTAATTCTTTTACATAGTTAAGCTATCTATTCCTTTGTGAGATACCTGATGGTAAATAATCTTTATCGAGCTTAAGCATTTAGTTCCGCACAAATTACGTGATATTATATAACTATGTATTTTAGTTAATCTTATTAGTTTTTTCAATACAAAATACGCTATGAAAATATATTTTCTTTACATATTTAAATGTAACTAAAAAATACAAATAATTCAAACGTATCACAAACATCACTTGTGGAAGTTATAAAATATAATGAATAATAATGCAACATGAAATACTAACATGGTTCTTTAGGTATATTACTGTATCAAATTAGTGCAGAAGATATTTTTTTCTGTTCAATTGATCAGAAAATGTCTATATTTATAACAATAAAACTATTTTAGTATAGTACTGCCACAATTTCTACTATCTCTTTATTAAAAGAAATCAAACAACACTCTTAGTCGAACTCAACATTTTGGTAACTAAATATTGCTTCTTTTAAGTACCTAATTTTTGTTTAATAAACTTCTGTTGGTTACATTTCTTGATTCTTGAAATATGTATTATACAGTTGGTCACTGCAGAAGTGACAAATTGCTGCAGTTGAATATATTATAGCGTAATATAGCAAAAATGTTGCACTTTTGATACCCAATAACTGAGAACGAGTTAAGTAATTCACGTCAATCTTAGCTCGTCATACGAAAATTTAGAATTAGGAGAATTATTATGGAGCGTTGAATTTAACTAGAAATGAATATTATTTCATGAAGAATAAAGCAACGAAAAGAGTAAATAAGAAACGGATAGATAGAATAACGATCTTATGTTATTACGGTTTTAAAAATTTTATTACGATACGTCTTAGCTGCATCTGGGCAAAGCGATGTATATGTTGCGTTTAACGGACACATCGGAAATATTTTCCAAAATATGCAGTGTCCAACAACAATAGATGTGGTGCGTTCATAGCATCCGATGAAAGACAGAAGTGTTTTTCGACTAGAAACTTTACACGTCTCGTTTTGTTAATAGTTTAATTGTCATCATGATGACTTTGTAAGATAATTTTGGTTGGCCATTTTATCGCGACTGCTTTAATTTAAGAAACGTGGCCACTGCTAAAAGTTACGTGCCAAAAGTAAAATTTTTAAATATACTGATTACTAAACTATAATTAAATGAAATGAATGGCAAATATAAAGAATAAACTATAGAAGGTACAAATGTAGACGTTTCGAATTCAAACACATAATGGTACATAAGTTTGCAGGTATAAAGTATGTACTATTAAGACTTGTTTTGGAAATTTAGATTGTCATTTTATATTGTTTCTCAACTGATGAAATATAAATGTGGATCGACTACATTATGCATCTAGAAAGAAGTCATCTCATGATCTGAATCACCATGAAGAAAGGAGTTTTTCAAATACTATATACAAAATATCGTGCATCACACAATAAATGTGATGAAAATCAAATCCGCCTGAATCGCATGCCTTCCGTATTCAGTTTGGTCATCGTTTGTTTCTTGCAGTTCTATTTTGCACGTGCATCGTATGGCTGCGTTAGTCGCACGTAATGCATTGCTCGTGTTTAGCCTGGATTTAGGGTTACATTACATTATTAAAAAAATTGCGAAGATCGTCGCTTCCGTGTTCTCCTGCATAGTGGCCACCAAAGAAACTAAAAAACTTCTGAATTCGCCAAATCTGATTTTGTAGGTATCAGGACAGCGACACAACACATAGTCACCTATCTGTACTGTCTTCGTCAGCGCAAATATTATTTATATTTTGTGGTATAGGGCATAGCTTGTAAGAATTACCATTGGAAACTTAACAGAGTTCTTATCAAATTATTATTAATTATTATATAAATAATTATTAAGGACTGTTGAATGCAACGATTTTCTTACACAAATAAATTTGTGCAAGTTTCCGTAAATTACGTGCATACGTATTGAAGTTATATCAAGTTTATAATAAATATGTAACATTTATTGTTATATTACAGGTACGATAATGATGTTAGCTATACCACATAGGCTTTAAGTTTTTTCTGCACTTTTTTATATTTTATGAGATCACGATTACGAACAGCTGAAGGAATTAAGTTTCTTGGCACAATTGGTTTTCCTCTCATTAACAGTCCTGCAAAACTAAATTTTTATTAAAGCGAAGTATTCTCAAGAGTTAAAATAGCTTTTAGCTTTTTTTAACTTAGGCTTTCCAATAAGCTTGTAGCAACGATAGGTCGAGATCTTTCAGGAAATTTTATGACATCAATACAACTATGAGATTAAATCTGTAGCGCATGCAAATAACACTTTTAATTATTTGTTTTATCTGTACTGATAAGCTAAGTCACCACTCATTCTATCGCTCTAATGTTCTGAGTTTACCTCTCGCTGGCTGACATGCAAGCTCTCTAGCACGTTATTACGATGGTGTTGCGGATTACTGATTCGACTGTGTCATTACTTGGTATATTATGGTTTCTCTACATTCCTAATGCGGAATTACCCTTTGAGGCAATTTGTGCTTGTCCTAAATTAATATATGTAAAGAGTATTTTACCAGCTGAAAAACACACGGAATCTTCAGATTGGCTTTTTATTATTACTACTAAATTTGCAAGGAAATGAACGATAATATGTTGAACATAAACCATTACTTCTGACAACTTTAAATCCTCTAATGACTATTGCCAGAGCTGGATACAGCTTACGCTATAGTCAAGCTTTATGCAGGGATATTCCTAATGTCAAATTATACCTCACTAAACGCATTCTTAGTAATCAAAATCTTAGAGTCTGCGGTCTATCATAATTCGTTTCTAAAGTCACCTGTTTTCCAACAGCGGAAAACTGTCGATATAATACAGCAATAGTGCTACAAGAAATTATGAAACAATCGGTACAGCAAAAAAAGGCAGGAAGAATTTAATAAATCTATTCTTGATAGACTAACCCAAC
Source organism: Trypoxylus dichotomus (assembly GCA_023509865.1). Taxonomy (NCBI): domain Eukaryota; kingdom Metazoa; phylum Arthropoda; class Insecta; order Coleoptera; family Scarabaeidae; genus Trypoxylus; species Trypoxylus dichotomus. The sequence continues at coordinate 30,868,752 of CM042079.1, forward strand.
TTGAAAACTGGCGGAGCCGTCACACTAAGTCTTAATTGTCAGTGACTTAAGAATATTAGTATGGACTGCTACAATATAAGGAGCTGCTAGAAGTTACTCTAGAAACTCAAAATATTGATATATGTTTGATATCATAAACTCATTTCTTAAATCAAATGTAAATATAACAGATTTAAGGAGCATTAGGTTTATCGTGCTCTCCACCCACAAAACTCAGATAGAACAGCAAGTCAGAAACAGTATAACTCACTATAACAGGGGAAAATACACAAAAAATCTAAGCCGTGCCTAAGCCTCAAAACAAAATATAGATATGTTGATCTTTAGGACACAAAATAGAAAAGAATGTATTAATCTTTATGAATATTTCAGAAAAGAAATTGGCGGAGATTTCAATGCCAAATATATACATTGAAGCTCACGATTAAAACCAGCTGTTGCTGTTAAAGGAAATAATGCTACCAAGCGATAACCGAATTAAATGAAAATTGACATTCAACAGACAAACTCACGTATTGGCTACTGATATCAGTGAAATTCCAAACCGTCTGTACGCCATTAACAAGTAAAGGTATTAATTACGAAAGTTTGAAACTGGAAATGATTCAAAAGATTCATGTACTACTGTTGGGAGGAAACTCCCAGCTGTTTATCAGAAACAAACAACGTATCTATCGACAAATGTTCAAATCAGTATGAACATACAGTGTCTAGCTGTGGAATTATAGCAAAGAAAGCAATTATAATTGCTTCCTCAAGTAGTAACCTAGTACTAAAGAACATTGTCAGTCTTTGATATATTCAGAATAAAAGTCTTCACCGGGAACTACGACGGCCAAAGAAGGAATCAAGGAGTTATGAGTAGAAGCGTTATACATCCTTCAACTTTTAGACAATCAAGACATAATGCGATGATTCAGGAGAGCCTTCTGCGCTTGGGTAACCGTACAATGATCAGTGAAAAATAGAGTAAGCTTTTGGCAATATATCTTAGATTAGGTTCATTATATAAAAAATAAGACCTATATTATTCAGTTAGTGACTGTTATTGTATAGTAGCTTATTATGTACACGGATCTTATTTTCCAGATTTTAGCCTTGCAATTTAAGTATATCTCAAGCGTTAAGATATAGTAAACACCTGTGTTAAATTAAGTGCATAATATAATTAAATGACTATCTACTTTCGAATTATTCGCTCTATATAACGCATAACGTGAGAACAATAACACATTGCACTGTTATAATCCATTTAACGATGCCTAATTCTACGCGGTATAGAGTTGCACATTAATTTTGGAATGATGTGCATACACTATAAAACCTGAAAATTCGTAATTGCATACATTTACTACCCTTTCTATAACCATATACGTAACAAAGGAAAATATTGAACTGTCTTTTCAAATATTTGATTAAGTAAAACAATCTCATATTTTACTTTTGGTTAATTAGTTCATTAATTTATCTTACTTTTTGAACTCTTTTCAAGTTTATTCTACGTAATGTAATACGTACACATTATCTATGGAATAAATCGTTACTATAATTTTATGAATACATAAGTGTATTTAATATTTCTTTATTGATTTCATTTAATTTCGGTCGTATATGAACTAAAGAGAAAGATAATCTTTTCTTTTACTAAACTTCACTTTAACTATTCAAAACATTTAAGATTGTTTGAACTAGCACTCACGTTTTACAGTAATTTAATAATCAACAGCAATATTTTCATTAGCACTTATAGAGTATACCTTTTTTGTTGCTAGTACAATAGATTCAGTTGGAATTTTGATTAATTATTAAAATATTTAAAAAAATATTCAGCGCGAAAATGACAGTAGGTACAACTCAATACAATTTTCGTTAAAACACTTTTAAGATGTAGATATATACCACATGCCAGATACAGATATTTAAATTTGCAAAGAACAAACTAAGTTATCCTGCCAACATATTTAAGCCGAAATTTTTTTTAGTGGAAATTGAAATTGAGTAGCGCAAAAATAACATCAGCATGTTTCTTAAAATGTTTATATGGTAGATTTAGTAAATAACAGTAAATACCACAAAAGTTTAGAAAACCATTATACGGCAATTATCCTCGATATAAAATATTTGATTGGATCTAGACGGACAATTTCCGTCGTCGGAATCAACCAGACTAATGGTTGATTCCGACATTTCGGGGAGTAACCTCCGGGACCTTGAGAGTAACTCTGAGAAGAGGTATTGCTTGCCAAATTCATTCATAATTTGTACAATAAATTTTACATTAATTGTTTTCTCAGCAATATAGCCTTTGTGTTACAGAAATTTAGAGCTTTTCGTTTCATGTTAATTAAGGGTTTTCTTTTTAATTATTGTATATGTAAAATTAAGTTCATAAAAGTACTTCAACGCCAAAAATATTAAAAGGAAACTAATCTTTAAAGCAAATATAATAAAAAATATAATTTTTGCAAAACAAGAGATTACATGTATACTATGCAATACTTCTCCAACAGTAAATAAATTAAGGGAAGACTATATTAAAAATTGAGTATAAGTAAAGGTAAGCATGCCCAACATAATAATGCTGTTAAGTACAGCAACTCAGTATTGGTGGGATTATTCACGGGAAAGACAATGCGAGGAGAAGAAAAACGCTAACAATGCCGTTGAAAAACACAGCGACATAAGCGGGTGCAGTTTCCCTGCCTTCTCCCGAGCAGCATATGGGCCGTTAAACCAGAAAGATCTCCCATCACCAATGGATAGGGTAGCTGCACATGTGAAACATTCCCTCATACAGTGGCAAAGGCTAATTACTCTATGGCACTGTGCAGCTACTCCATGCACTGTTGTTGCGCGCCCTCTCTAGTCCATGAACTACTACGGAGAAGGTTTGGAAATTGCACCCACTTGTGTCCCTGAATTTTCTACGGTAAGCGACTGTGTATTCTTGTGGCATTAGATAGCGCCAAGAAATACTCACTTTAGCTGTTCGTTTATACACGGTGAAATCACGCCGAAGATGCCGCGTAGGCAGGAACATGCATGTTAGCGTTTTTTTCTTACATGTATGTTTAAAATAAATAAATAAGTGTTGACTGAAAGAAATTCAGAAAATAAGAGAATATATCTATCAAGCCAAAATTCCATTGTAATGTTTACAGTTTTTTCTTATTCAGTACGGCTTTGAATCTACTGTTCCTTGGGATGAATTGCATTGGATTATACTCCTATATCGCCCGTAATACGTAAATAATACTCTTTTGTTATTCGGCTCAAGTCAATAGCTTGTGGGTGCTATCTCACAATGAATTTTTTAAAGTTTAATATTTCAGATGACTCACTAAGGCCCGATTGGTGGTGATAACCCTTGTCAAATTCTATTATCAAATTCATGCCGAAAGGTAATGGGCTCAAAACGCGAGTAGGGTATGAAAAAAGTATAGTATGTTGAGCATTTAGTGATTTTGTAAATGCACACTCGCATGAAATTATTTTGTCTTCTATTTAATAAGTACCTGACTGCGATTTTTCTTATTTTTGTAGAAGCAATAATAGCTACGGGCATAATAAATTTGTGTTCTTGTTTAGCACCCTTCTACATATGGAATTCATTGTAATTATGCGAAACTGTCATTAACATATTAATGCTTTTACTCACGTTTTTGTAATTTTTATTAATGTTACTCAACTTATTGTAATGTTTATTTTGACTGAAACAATTTACGTAATCATTTCTTCGTAATGGCATTTACCTCTACAATTTTAGTGTCTACATATGTTAACGTAAACGTTAATAATCTGGCGAGAATAGCACTTACATAATGTCGCCGAGCTTGAGTCGTGTTTGTATAAGGGCACATGATTTGTGGTCGGAAGTAGTGACAGCTCTCCGACGTCGGGCATATCTACTTGGAGGAATATCTTCAATGTTACGGATAGCTGGCGAGGAGCCCCGTCGTCTGTTGGACATATGCCGGCCGGCCACACCACCCAACATTCTGTAATAAAAGATAATAACTATGTAATTACATATGGCCTTGTTTCAAATAAACTGACAAATAGAACAAAATATTTACGATTTTTCGGCAATTTAAAGCGATATACTATAATTTCCTGCAAAACTGTAACCTAAAGTATTTTATATAAGAATTTCTTTGAAATAACAATGCAGATGGACGATGCATGCACGCAATACACAAATTACTTTCAGCTTTTAGTTCTAAAAAACGACTGTTCCTGTTTTTGTTTGTTAGATATTCTTTTGTTATACGTCTCAAACAAATTAGTCACAGTGTTTTTAAAAATGTGCGAGAGCCATTCTGCAAAAAAGTTCTGATTGAGGCCGGGTTGTATAAAGCCTTGTCAAGATCTATCTCATCTAATATCGTGCCAAACATGATTGTGTTTTATAAAATATTGTTAATCCTTTCTTTCCTGACATGAGTTTAACAATGACTTCACATAAAATTTAGTAACTAATATCATTTAGCAGGTTACGTAGTTATATAATATTAGTGGAGGTGCAAGCTTCTGTTAAACGAAATCGGAAAGCAAATCTTAGTCCTCATCCAAGACCAAATGTAACTTCTCCCGAATGCATACAAATGAAACAAATTATTTTGCTGATAGTAACATTTCGATATTCTAAAGTGAATTTTTGGTGATATCACGTGCTGCTTGTTTTAGTGCTGATAGAGGCTAATTCCCAACTTGAGCCTGTTTCCAAAGCTACCGCATCAACAAGTAGCATTACAACCGACAGACAGAGATCGGAATACTTTACTGCTTTTGGAATGTGTTATTGTTTTTCTACGTTCGTTTGCGTTAGGATAAACTAAAACTAGTACTAAAGTAAATAAAAAAATCGGAAAAAAAGAAGTCTCTTCATATTCTTTATTTGTTTCCATTACTGTCGGTATTTCCTATTCTAATTTGTAAAAATTCTGAGTGCGCAAAAACAATTACAAATATTAACAAATTAACCATAACAATGAGAGTGAGAGAAAACTAATAAGAATAAGTACATTATTACTTTCTACCTATTTTTTATTTTAGTTTCTAGTTAGTTTGGCTTACTTGCCGACGCATACTATATCATCACTAGAGACCCGATTATATACAAAGTGCAAAAATTTAATTTAATTTATTTATTATATTTTACGTCTATTTGTAGATGTCTTACATTGATTAAAGTTAATTAACGCTAATTAACATTAACCAATGTAATACATCTACATATAGACGTAAAATATAATAAATAAATTGAATTAAATTTTTCCACTTTGCATATAATCCGGTCTCTAATCATCACTAATATTATGGTATAAGGGTATAAAGCAATTTGCAAACAAGTTTTTTAAATGAGTTTTATTTGACAAACTACAATGTTTTGTGGATGAGTATTGCTTTCGACACAGAAGTACTCTTACATATTGCAAAATAATTAAAATACGACAAATTTCTTCTTCATGCAGTAAAATTAATATGTTATAATTTCAAATTTCCTAATATTACATAAGTATAAAGGAGATGAATAGATTGTGGTTATGATTTTTTTATGTGTTTGTTGAAGCAGATGATGATAGCGCCACCACTGAGTAAATGTTCAAATATTATATTAATAGATAATAGCCAATTATCGGGCGTACAAAGAGTAGATAGTATCGATTTCATAAAGCGTTCAATTACGGTGGTCTATATTTTGCATTGTTAATGAAGCGCAGCTGCAATTAATTCAATGCATGTTACCGATTTGTCGGAAAAACTCGAGCACCAATGAAGAGAACAACCTGATCGTTATTTCTCATCATACAGCTAGGTATACCACAATTAATTGTAATGTTAATTGCAATTTCCAAAGTTGCAATTGTCTATTAAGCAAAACATAGTCATTTCCTCTAAATTTTGTAATAGTGTGCTTGTAATACGATATGTAGGATAGTGATCTTTGTAAAGCTGTTAGAACAAATTCAAGAAGATTACCATACTATCTAGAAGAATTGAAACGACTCTCTTTATTGCCCATTCGATAAAATATGTAAGTTGTCAGATGTATCCTGCAATATACGAAAAATAATATTGCAGGGATCCTGGCGATCAATTCAGTGATTTGTCAGATTTTATGTATATGCAGTGTGTAACGAAAACCAGGAATATTAAATGTCAAATAATAATGAAAAATTTTTGCGAAAGACGCTATAGCACATCGTTTAGATTTCTTTCTGCAATTTATTCAACTAAGACAATCACTGCCTATTCATTATGATTATTTTCAGCATATCCAAAGACAAGTTAAAATCTATATGATTTAAACCAAGTGTCAAGGACTTAACGCTTTATTCATCCGAAATATGTTTGCTGTTTTATTTATGTTTAATTGTTATTAAAATAATATATACACAACATGTACGTACGCATTCACAGCGCAAAATATTTGCATGTGTGAGACCTATAATTCTACGTATAAAAAGAAAATGAGAGACTTTGGTAATATTTCGGCCACCACCAAGTTTTCTTCGGAGACCTGCACGCTTGAAAATGTGTGTTGTTCGCTGAGGTGAATGTCTATCGTTTCTCGACTGAAACATGTGATTATCGTCGGCGTGGCCGACCACCGCCGATATCGGTGCGCATATCGCACAAAACTTGGTTCGCTTCAACTTTTCATCTCTAATATGCTAATATGTCCAATAACTACAACATCTGGGTAGTCGTGTGTTACATGGTATGTATCTCCAGTGATAATTGACTATTTCGCTATCTCCACAACCAGGTGTCCAAGCGCCGAAGGGATCTGAGACTCCCTATAGGAAAATTACAATTTTCAAAAATACAAATTTCCCTGCAAATAAGATATAAGAAGATAGAGTTTGGCTATTCTATAAAATTGAGAAATAATCACCGCTAGACTGCTCTGCCACAGCAAGCATGTTTTAAAAGTTTACCAATAGATGCGATTGTACATATGCCCATTCGCTTCATGTAGGCGAGAAGGATGAATGCGCAGTACATAATATTTCCCGCGTTGATGGAATTGTATTGTGCCCGTACTCGACAAGCGATAACGTAGTAATTATTATACGTACATACATGCAAAATCGATAAATAATTATTAATTTTGTATTTACTGTATTTCTCTCTACTCTCCATTTTAGCTATGCATGTCAAGAATGCATTTAATATAGATGAACATTTAATGTAATAAAAAGATTTGAATTACCTAATTCCTAAAATGACAAAAATTGAATTTGAAATTATTTGCATAATATTCCGAAGAACCGAAGTTTTACTCATAATATAATACATTATTTAATCCTTTATTTCTTAAAGTGGTGGATATTGTATTTGTATTATGCAGTATACACAGTATAAGGTTTATATTCAGTTGAAATCATTATAGGCGTTATGTGGTAGTACAAAACGTTTGTGGCATTTTGCTTTCACGGCTTTTTTCCATGGCAAGTGAGAAAAATAAGTAAAATATTAACAATAAAGCAATAGTGTTTAATCTGCTTAACTACTTTGAGAAAATCTCTCCTGATACAAAAAAAAACAAGAAATTGAGGGAATAGCGTCGAAAACTGCCGGTGTATCGATAAGAAGTTTGAACAAATTGTGGATTACCCTCTTATGATCTGGATCTAATTCCTATAGAGTTGATTTGAGGCTTTATTTATAAAAGAATGACTAAGGAGGATATCAAATTTAAAGTAGGGATTTCTTCAGAACTGGCAAAAGAAAAATTTCATTTAACAACGGCAGATGAATGTAAAATCTGTTATTATCGTGTAATAGAAATTGAAAAAATGTTGGGAAAATTGGAAAATTACCGATTTAAGGACCGAAGAATTTATAATTAGTGTCAATGGCGACACATCTGACGATGGTGATTATTTCGAATCTGGTAATGATTCTGAATGTGAGCATTAATACTTATTGTAACTATATTATAAAATACTCCTCCAACTACATTTTTTGTACTATTATTTACCACTTCTTTAAATTAATATGTTAATATCTCGTTATACTGTACTTCGGCGTTTCTTTTGTCAATTTTTATACAAATATAAGTAGTTAAGATATAATTAATTGTAAATAATTTGTTCTGCAATTGTGAATTCTATATCTAAATAAAAGTGTTCGAATGTATTTTTCCTGCTTGATATTAATACCTCCCTGTTCATTTTATGTTTGTCGCTCTAAAAATCCGAACGTAACAGACGCAAACGTCGGCATGCGCCGGAATTCGCCTAATTGTAAATAAAACGAATGGACAGTACCTGCATAAGGATCCAGAATTAATGCATTTCTGCATACCACAAATTTACTCACACATGTATATTGCATTTGTACGTTTATACATAGTGCTGGAAACCGCACATACCTTTTATATATTATGCAATTCATATATTATTTAGACACTTGCGTACTGTGTTTAAATGACTATAGATTTTCTAGTAGAAATATATATATATATAGTATACTGACACGTAAGATGTTTTACTTTTTTGACAGTCATATATATGTAAAATATAGTGTTGGACTATAGTACTATAATTTTTATGCAAACAGTTTTGCATATTTTGAGTGATAAAGCTATCGAAGAATATCACGCTATTGCCTCAAGCTGTATATATCAAACGCATTCTAGTTTTAGTAGGTATAGAACTCTACTTGAAGCAAGCGTAATTTGTTTGTGTTATTTGTCATCAGAACAACATTGAATTTTTTTCTGCAAGATCTCTATTTTTGTTTGTTTTTCATAATACTAATTCAAATTACTGTGATATTTAGCAAAAAAATAACCACTGTGTTGCAACATACTGCATACATGAGAAAATTAAAACGTGAATTAGCTAAAAATTCATTTTATATCCAGCATTGTCGACAGTGAATTGAGGTATTGTTCCTTTGTTCTTCTATTACACAATAAAGAATATCGAACACCTGAAAAAAAAAACGAAATAATTACTGTATCCACTGTTTCTATACAAACTTCGACTCATACACGTAGTAAAAACTAACTGGAAAGCCGTTGCAAAATATACTGTAGATCTCTAGGTGTTGTAACGGTATATAGGAAAAAGCAAGTGATGTTTGACCAACATTATTCATAGAACACATACTCAGTGAATTTTTATAGTTACATATAATTTGGTAGCCTCTTGTAAACATTTATTAACGTTAAACTTAAGTATTACCTAGAGTTTCATTTCCACTTGTCTGTATCATTAATATGGTTACTGATAAATAAGGGAAGTATCTTTTATATAAACGTATATATGTAGAAGTACGAACCAAATCTCTATAATTCCACTGAGTAAATATTGCATGAAGTTAGGTATTGCATTCCAGTATAATAAGTCCTCTATATTGCTAACAGATACATACGTACATATACATACATAGGTATATGTACGTATGTATCTGTTAGTATCCGGTATAGACCAGCTTATAAAAATTTCGAAAGATAAATTAGGTAGCTAGTTCAAAAAGAAAAGACTAAAATAAATAGTTGTAAGGTGCAGGCTTTTCAAATCAAGGTATAGCTAAGAAAATAGGACAATCTTATCACTTGATCAACAATTTTATAAAACTGGTTCATTCCTGCAGTAAACATCGTGCTAAAAGAAATGATGAAATAACCGCAAAGTAATAAAATCTGATTTTAATTTACCAGTAACTAAAAGCGCGTCCAACAAACTTTATCCAACGGTAAATATTTTGAGTCAAAAAGGTTTCAAAGCTACCCTTAATGCAGAAACATAAACGAACTAGTCTAAAATTTTCCCAAGATCACGTGGAATGGAATCATCAATGGAAGAACGTTATCTTTTCTGAAAAAGAAGTTTAATTTAGATGGTCTTGATGGTTACAGTTATTATTGATACGATTTGCCAAAAAACACTGAAGTCAAAATTTTGCTGAGGGTACTGTTATGGTTTGGGCGGGCTTACGTCCAATAATAAAACACCGATATGTTTTATTTCTCCTGGAGTGAATTCGTATTCTTGTATAGAACTTGCGAGTATAGTTCTAATAGACTTTGCTCAGTAAATGCTTTGACAAGATAATGCTGCAGTCGATACTATCAGGCGTACAAAAGATTGGTTTCTTGGAAAACCTAATTGAAAATTTCTGGGAAATATTGACAACAGTACCTTTATTGGCATTTATAAGCGATACTATAGCATCAATGAACTAAAATTTGCGATAAATATGTGCTGGAATGAAATTCCTACTTCAACCTTGACCTACTTGGTAGAAAATATGAACAAATTATCACTATTGCAAATATTTTCTATAAAAGGTACAGTAATTTTTCTCATTGTTACTTTCCATTTTATTTGCTTTTCGTTGTTGTTTTATATTAATTCTAGTGCACAAGTTGTCGGCAATATAAAAAACTTATTCTCGTATACGCCTTGGCAGTCTAACGGTAGTTTGTCCTTTGATGTAACTAGTATATTTCCTATTTTCCGGTGCAAAACGGTTGCATAGCTTGAACAAACGGGGCGACGCACAACGTCTTCCGCAGACATGGAAGCCGCTACTTTTAAACAGGAAAGTAAAGGTACAACAACGCTGGAGTACATCTAAGCGTACAGACCGAACGCGGAACGCACCATCGTAGGAAGGGTCAATTACACGAAGCCGTGCCCGAGGGAGAGGATCCAGCTCGCATAAAAGGCAAATTGCCTTGCCACTATAAAGACATCACGGTCAAACGCTTCGTGAACCACCCTGAAACGGTGGACGGAGATTAAAGCCGCCTACAAAGTGGCGGATATTAGAGCCACAAATAGCCGCAGCAGTATCATTCCCGTCAGCGGTTCAGCCATTTTTCGGAGTGCTGCACATTAGCGTGGAGATGCTCGCACTGCAGCAGAAGCCACGAGATTACCTCATGGTCGCTCGACAAAGAAGGCACGCTAACTGCGGCGGTTCGCATCCCGTACCGCGGATGTCAGGTATACAATAAACTGACTAACCGACAGCTTGCAAAACAGATACAGCAGGTTGCGAAGTCAAAGCCGCCTCTGTCGCAGAATCCCAAGGGGTTACCCGAACTGCCTATCATCGACGTGCGCGCAACGAAGTTTTCTAGCTCCCAGAGTGCACAAAAATGTGTGTAGAATCGGGATGATCCGAAGTCGGCGGACACCTAACGCGGTTACAAAGGCGCAAAAAAGCCTTCCAGAGCAAGCGAAGGTCCGTCCGGAGAAGCCCACCGAGAAGAAAAAGGAAATGGTCCCAAGTAAGAAGAAACACAAGGCTCCAGCAATCGACAGAGAAGAAACAAGAATAGCCCCCGGGCTCCGAAAAGGGTAGCGTAATCAGAGTGCACTCCGTTCAGGACTCTCAGACGATAACCGCCAACTTTGACGGGGAGGCGGAGATCTCTAATGAAAATTCTATCTCTGCTTTCAGGTTCCTTCGTCTGTCAGCGAGGAAGGCGGTTCAAGGTCTCCGATAGATCGAGAACATTAGTAACTCCATGGAGAAGCTCGCACTTCCGAGTCAATCCTGTCATGAACGGGACGGCACCAAGTAGTGTAGCGCAGGGGATCTCGAACAAAACACTTGAGTTCGTTAAATTTCTCGTCGATCACCGAATTGACATCGGTCTGATACCTGAGACATGACTGAAACCTGACAAGAAATTCAAGATCGCAAGCTTCCACATGTACAGGACTGACCGCGTAGACCGCCAAGGGAGAGAATGCGCTATCCTAGTGAAAATGTGCCTCGCACACTGGCAGTTCTGCCTCCCTGCCAACAGCTTGGAGGCGTGCAATTGTGACCCGGAGGGCCGGCAAGGACATGATATTTGTGGCTTGCTACAATCCACCTCAACAGGCCATTAACACGTTGGATCTTGGTAAAATAGCGGACCAGGTCGACCATGTTTTCATATCCGGGGACCTGAATAGTAAATACCGTTCATGGATCTCAAAGGTGGACAACAGGAATAGCGCTTTTGCGAGCCTGGTTAGACATGAATGGAAGAGTTTGACGTACAACCTGTAATAACTGCAGTTCTGAATTATACGCAAAATTTTATATTTTGGTTCATCTATAGTTTTGTTTCTCTCTTGTTTCCACGAACTTCATTCACGTGCAATCCTTGAATATTTTTTTCCAGCATTTCAGTTTATTTTAATTTGAATTTAGTATATATAGTTTCACATTTTTAAGTACTTCTACCATAAAAGATTTTTATTATATTTTGTATCGTTCTATAGCCTGAGTAAAAATTATCTAAGAAAAAGTTATCGTTACTAATATTTGTAACAATTACTATTACAAATATTAGTAACGTAAAACGCATGTACTCAGAGATTTCTAAGAAACAAATAAATTAATGTGAAATGCTAGTTCTATTATTTTGTAATTTTCTCCTTATATTATTATTATTGAAAACGTTCTGCGGAGGCTTTATTTCATTTGGAGAATGATTGCAATGTCCACCGATTCCACGATGCCGAATTGTACGATCTCACTTGTTGAATATACATATTAGACCTGTTGCGCGAAGTAGATTTTGGGTCATGTAATAAAATTTGACAGTGCTTTCCAGTGAACTTAGGCAATAATTCATTTCTGTAATCAAAATAATTCGTGCTAGTATTTTCTTTTAATCATTAACGAGCTTCCCGCACTTGAACATCTCAGTGTTTGACTAACAATCATAGATGAAAGCACGTTTCTTTGGTTCCGGGAAAATAAAGCGCTGTATCCACAGATACTTAATGTATGGACTGGAACTGTCGGAAATGGGATTATGATTCATTTCCTTACAACCATGACAGGAAACCTGTATTTCAATTTTTATTAAATGCCATAGTTCCCAAATTGGATAATATCTGCAAGGTTTTCATTAGGAGAGACCAGTACGTGACTAACAATGTTGTATATGTCCTAATCAGTGTACTGGTTGAAGAAGTACAGCGGAATAGCCTGACAGATTCCCTAGAGCTGTTTTTATGGGGGATACGTAAAAAGGGAGAGTGTAGAAAGAGAAGCTAGTTAATTTACAAAAGAATTTAGCAAACCCACTATTACAACCATTGAACCAAAACGTATTCCAAATGTTTAAATACGGGTTAGTTTATTGTCACTAAGTTGCATCTGAGCATTTGTTAAGACGATGTCTTTATTACTTTATTATAATTTTATATTATTTACAATGAAAATATAATTTGTGATTTTAAGTATCTATTGTTTATTTTGTAAAAATATTCTTGTGCAACTTGATAAAATGTTTATATTATCAATTTAGTACCTTGATGAGGCATCAAAGTATTAGGTAACATATAGCGATTATCATTTAAAGAAAGTACTAATAACGTAATCACGTTTAAATGTATTACAAAATCAACATTTGATTTTACTTCAAATCTAAGGAATACATTCTACACGACATTTGTTTCTACCTCCAGAATGTAGAACAATTACTCTGTTGTAATGTAAAAAAAAACAAGTCTGAAAATCGAAAGGGTTAATGAATACATTCACATACTATTAATGAATAGCAACAAGAATATATTTCCAAAACTACCATTTAGTAGTGCTATTACCGCCAAAACATATGTACATACATATAGATTTAAATTTCGTAGCGAGAATGTTAATTCGAATAAAGCAATGAAAGTACTTTAATAACCATATTCTATTTCCAACAAGAAAATTATATAAATTTGCTTCTGATTTACGCCGGTTTAAGAAAATTACTAAAATTTAGATGCGAATCCGTAACCAAAACTAATTCAAAACTTTATAAATGAATGAAACCTTCCTTACTTTTAAATGATTCGAACACGGAAATCGTAACCGATTGAAATAAATGCAATTTGAATAAATGTTTATCTTAATTTTAAACATCAGCGCTAAATATAGTTCAACAATTTTTATGATGTAATAAGAACATTTGTTGAATTTTCCAGTTTAAAAACTCAGAAACTGTTAAATCAATTATTTATTCATCATATACTTAAGTTAGCTCATTATTTACAAAAGCGCTATTTTATAGTTCTATTAATACTATTTTAGTAACTGAAGGCATTGTGTAAACATCGAGTTCGTCTTGGAAATATATGCACGTTTCGTAGATTAGTAATAGATATTATCTGATCATGGCTTAAAGAACTTTGAAGTATCCTAAATTAACTTAGTTATTTATGTACTTTCCATTTTTACCATAATCAATAGTAATAATATGTAATAATAATGATAACAATAATAATAATGGTATTAATAGCATTAATAATAACAATATATAACAGTAATAATAATAAATGAGGGGCTGAAAGATGTCGTAAGAAATTAAGGATGTATAACTCAATTATAGTGGGTGCGACTAAAGAGACGAAAGATTGCATTTATAGAGCGTATATAGCATTTAACAATGAACCTCGCACATGGCTACCAGGGATGTTAATATTTTATAAAGTAAAACATCATACCATCCACTTCCTAAACTACGCAACGGTAACGTGGAATACCAACTTGCTACTAAACACCATCATACCGGTAACATCTAAGTCCGCGGGCCATTTTCTAGAGTGACGCGTAAAGCCCATTATGGTTCTGCCTGGCACAAGGCCCTTCATTGCTAAACAGCCAAATGGAGAGGTATCTGAATGCAACCCAAAGACCAATCCTGATATGCATGGGGATCTTTGGAATCTCATTAACTATAGATATTGCTAGGCATCGCACCTTTATCGTCAACATCACCGGGAGCAGATAAACGTAAGATGAAAGAGGAAAGTGAGTCAACTCAAGTAATAATAGTCTCACCACAAACCTGAAATGAAAGAGGAAATATTATTCAGAGCAGGGTACATGGAAATATACATGGCGAAATATGGTGAACGAATTCATTCAAGATAGAAAATGGAGTAGCCATGAATTTAATCGAGATAAAGGCAGAAAGAATTGTAGAGGGGGGTAAGAATGAGATGGCCCGTAAGTAATTAACAATGGAAGTGGGGAAGAAAACGGAATAGCGCTGGCCATGGAGAAAATGGGACAAGAAATTGGAATAAGACTAGTCTGGACAAATCCTTATGCAATAATAGGTAATCTGAAACGCATTAAATATAAGGCAAAGAACCTCGCTGAAATTAAACGAACCACATGAAATATAGAGGTAGCTTGGTAAACACAATCTCCTTAAACAAAAATTGATAAAGAAGCTAAAAGGAGGTCATAGAGAAAGCTGGATGTACAACAGAGAAAAACAAGGACTTTTTAAGAAATGCGTATAACTAGATACCGGATTATATGCAAAGTGCATATATTTTATTCTTTGCATATCTTTAATTATAGTCTATATGTAGACGTATTACACTAATTCACGTTAATTAGCGCTAATTAACGATTGAATATATTGAATATTTAGGCATTTCTATGCATATTTTTACAAAAGTTACATATTTAGGCTTTTTCTTATCCTTTCTATTAGTAAAAATTCCTAGTGATTCCTAATGTAGATCGACAACCGACAATTCTCAGACCGATAACTCTTTTACATTAGTTTCTCTTATACCTTTTTCCAAGAACTGCACGTGTTTAATTTCGCCTAGCAGAAAGGATGTGGAAAATACGTTTTATTATTATTAATTCCGAAATAAACTATTCATTCATTGAATATCTTTGACCGAAACAGCATGTAATTGTGTTACGTTTTTAAATACTGTGCGCACATACAATGAGTATAGCGAACAAAATTTCTTTATGGATTAAGCCGTATCCTGAACTGATAAAGGATGGCGACAAAATATTTTGTCGAGCCTGGAGTAAACTGGTAAGTTTAATATTACTAAAAGCTTTATAATTGTTTTTAAATTCTTGAACTTTTGATATAAAATGACAATTGTCGTTGTAGGTGTCTTGTGAGAGAAAATACTTGATTGATCAACACGCTAAAACTCCATCACATATTAGAAAACGTGAAAAACTAAAGCGATCCGCATGTGTACAGCAATCTATATACCAATGTGTAGTATCAACTTCACAAAATTCGGAACAAGAAGAATATAATACGGATCTGTGTAACGCATTAATTTCGTCTAACATACCATTAGCAAGATTAAACAATGTTAATTTGAAATCATTTCTGCAAAAATATTGCAAACATAATATGCCTGATGAAAGTACCTTATGAAAAAATTATGTCACATCTTGTTAGGAATTCTTCATGAAGATATTGTAGGTAAATCATATTTAATTTATTGTAAAGAACTTCAAAGAACAAATATTGTGACAATTGCTCAATTCGTTCAAGAAAATTTATCAAATTTTTTTTTACCTGGATGTAAACCTTGTGAAAAAGTTTTACTACAGTTGTCCGACGCTGCACCATACATGATAAAAACCGCGCAAAATTTTAAAATTTTTTATAGTATCATTATTCATACCACTTGTTTAACTCATAGGTTCAATCGTGTAGGCGAAGACAGGAATCAATTTCCTTTGATTCATGATTTAATTACCAATGTAGAAAAAGTATTTTTAAAAGTACTTTTACGAATCCAATTTTATAAGGAGCGACTTCCCGGTGTTAAGTTGCCTCCTGAACCGATTATTACGAGATAGGGTACATGGTTAGACGCTGGAATTTTCTACGCCGATAATTTTAAAAAATGTAATTCTTGAAATCAATGCTGACCGAATTGCTCTAGAAAACTAAAAAGATAGCAACGCTGAACACAGAATTGCTACAAAATCTTTAGCATATTAAGTCAAATTATAGCTTTGTTTCAAGTTCCATTAGTAAACTAGAAACGCAAGAGATGTCACTGTCGGAATCAGTCGAAATAGTAGACGAATTTGATATGCTATGTAAGAAGGTTAAGGGTACAGTAGGTAATTCTATATACGATAAATTTAAAAAAATGATAAATAAAAGTGCAGGGTACTTGGAATTGAAGAAAATTAAGAAAATTTTGGAAGGTGAAACAGTAAACGATTTCGACTTTAGTTTTAGTTTAGAATGTATTGCAAAGTTAAAAAATGCACCAATTACATCTGTGGATGTTGAAAGAAGCTTTCCTATTTCTAAACATATGTATTCTGATAGAAGACAAAACTTTCTTTTACACAATTTTAAAAAACATTTAATTATAAATTGGTTTATCCATATTTTCTCAAAAATCGATGCATATACATGCGCATATATTCCAGTTTTTCTTTGCATACGATCCGGTCTCTAGTAATAACAGTAGAGGTTTCGAAGTTAGTACAGATGGTAAGCTGAAGGTAACACTGGGGACACAACATACAGAATGTTTCTAAGTAGGAGCTGAGAACAAACACTTCGGCAGAAAACATAGCTGAGAGCTTTGTTTGCATATTCTCTCCTCTCAGAGAATATGTCAAATTCGAATAGTTTCAAATACGCTTTTATTATAATTTACAGCGTAAATTACTACTTTTATTTCAATTAGTACTTTTGATTATAGCACTAAGTCTGCCAATGTCAAGAAAAAGTTATTTGTATAAGAAAACTACCATTTTTTTGTCACTTCAAATATCAAGTTGATGCAATGATTCCTTGTAATTAAAGCCATATGCGGATATAGAACTACGGGCACGCCTGAAAATCGAAATTTAACCGATGAAACCGACAACTGACAACATCGTAAACACCAAAATTTGCTTCTTATATAATAAATACCAAATTTTTCATATTTTATGTGCAATACATACAGTTATACGACCTGATAACATAATACCGCAATAATAAAGTAAAAGTAACATCAATTGTAATATAAATGTCTCCTTTCGTTGTTTCGTTTACCGAAATAGTTGGACCATATTTAATTATGTTAGAAAGTAAATGAGATTGCATTTGAGGTTAATCGACGAGAACATAAATGCCATACGACAAGCTTTAAAATAACAATATTGCAATGGATAAACTTCAATCGAAAAAATAACTTCGACGTGAATGGTTATATTCATAGTATTATACCAAGTTATTTGTGATGGAGTAAATCTCTCCGTTGGTAATCTCCATCAATTTTAATGGTATGGTTGAAAGTAAGCAATTCAATATATACAAACAAGGAAGAATGTTGTTGATTTTGAACAATACAATTATAATGGGCTCAATGGGCTCAATGGGACTGTATCCAAGTCAATCGGATAGTTTCAGAGTACATGGCAACACGCAAAATCCTTAAATCTTGCATAGAATTTGGTTATTGTCAATGATCAAATTAGATGAGCTGTCCAGTGAAAAGAAAGCAGTATACATACTTGCTGCAAGTATATGTACTTATCTACTGTACTCCGACTGCAGTAAAACCATTGTACATTTTCAAGGACAGTACAGTCAATAACTAATTGCATGCATATCAATGACTACAATGAAATACCAAATATACTAACTAATTATAGTAATCTCTTGGCTGCACATTATTATAAATTTATATAGTTTTCTTCTCTTCATATCTGGAATGAATTTAATAAAAAACATTTCTTTACTGTTAGCACTTTATTTATAAAATAACAAATGAAATAAACATATGAATTTGATTTATAAATCAAAGGGAAGAGTGAAAAGGGCGAACAAATAATTTCAATTTATTATCCAAATGATATTAGCGGATATTTGAATCAGATTCTGATGACGGTGGTTTGATGAAGATTATGTATTTGCTATTATGATAAATTCTTCAAATGTATTTTCAGCAATACTATCCAGTTAATACATCGTACTATCTTCTTCGATAACATGTTAGATACAATTAATTTGAAGACGTTCTTTTAAAATTACTACATTGTATAAAATACCTTAACTAAATGTATGGAATACATGAAGATATAAATGAGCAATCAGATTATTTAAGTGTTATATACATTTCAGTATTTATTAGGCAAAATCAGAATCTAATGTATCTGTCGATTAATCTCCATCTATAGTTATAATAAATTCTTCGACTATATCTTCAACTTAGCCTCTATCTACGGCCAATATGCTTCTATTGAGGGTTTTTTGATTGTCCTGCAACTGCATGTACTACTGCTTCTTCAGCCATATCGAAACAAAGCTGTAATCGTAATGTAAGAGTAAAAATTATTTTGTTTATATAATTGATTGTGTAGTACCTTCAACTATTAAACGATGAGATAAAAGAGCTCTGAAAAGAACTATTTTTGTCACAACTTGTTTATAGATAAAAATACAATGAAAAACTGCAGGAAACAACGACTCGAAAATCGTAAGTAAATTTGACAACTGACACAATCATATCAAGGAATTACATCAATTTCTCCTGTGTCAATATGCCTCGCCCATTAGCCAATAGCAAGCCCGTATTTTAAGCCCTATGTATTCCAAGTCTGCATTCTTAACGTGAATGGAGTATAGTACCCGTATAATACGTGATAAGTACATTTGCATTGTTCGGGCACTCGAACGTTCTTATCCATTGTTACTCTATACTCCCTTGTACATACATACGATTTGAGGACACGACTTGGCACCAAATTTGGTGTAGGTGTACATTATTCCTTATAGTGATAATTAGAGACCGGATTATATGCAAAGCACAAAACTTTGCATATAATCCGGTCTCTAATGGTAATATAACGTATTAAAGTACTAATCTACTAATTTTAAAATTAGCCCGATACCACAGTGATTTTCATTTCATTGTTTGTTTCAAACCACTTGCCACCGAGAAAGGTCTTCAGATATCTAAAGAGGCTGCTTTTGTAAATTTTGACATCCATTGTTTCTACCAGATCGTTGTTGATGACAAATCGTTGACTAGAACATGATTCCCGATGATGTCAAGATGATGACTTCCTTGAAGTCATCATCTTGACGGGTGGCCCGATTTCCTTAAATGTTTTGAAATGCTGCATATGGGTTAGCACTGTGGATGTAAATGGGGTTGGCATCTGTGAAAGATATGCCAGGGGCTTACGCTCACCTATTCTCACACATGAGCAAAGTTTAAGTGACTAAGTTGGTTAAGACTAAAAGCCAATGATTAAAATATCTTCAATCATGATTACATTTTCTTTGAAGGATATTATTATACAGGAGGTTTATATTTTATTGATTATTATCAAGTTATTTTTTCCCCTTTTTTTCTGCTCTCTTTATCTTCCTTTTCCTCCTTTTCTTCTCTTTCTCCTACTTCTTCTAATAATTGATTGAAAATATTGCTGATTGCAGAAATACGAAGCTATATTCTTTTTAATATTTTCAAGAAACTACTAGTGAAATAGCAGGATATTGTTCAAAGAATTAAAGAAAAAGAAATAATGGTTGTTATAGCAAAGCTACTAGGTAGCACATCTAAAGTATAGATTGAATGTGTATGAATAATATTTCTTAGGAATAGAAAGCAATCAAATATTCCTTGTAGTATAAGAGACTCAGTCATTTTAATAAATTGCTGGAGGTAGGAGCTCCTTCGCATTTCTGATGGTCAACTGTAGCAGCAATCGATATTTAGGAAGCAACATTACAAATAGTACTAGATAAACTTAGTATAATTTTATCTATAATCTATATATATATATCTATATCTTTACCAAATTTTAGTCAAAATAAATACCTATTAAGGGATCAACACCGATAACTAACACGAGAATGAATAGAAAAAATATGAGCAAATATCAAATTAACATTTTATAATTAATTAATTCTATAGAGCAAAGTACTACAATTTTAATGTGAACGAATCCCATATCTCCTAGGGTTTTTGCTTTCGTTCGGAAAATATTCTAAAAAATGATTCTGTAGCACCCTTTCCATTTTTTCCCACAAAATGAGACAAATCGGGACTACTAGAAGCGTGTTCTACAAGGGGCAAATTGTCCTCTCCCTTCTTCTTTAGGGCTTTCTTATAGGCGTGGCATATATTGCTGGAACATAAAATCTAGTTCTGATGTCAAATATTCTTCCATGACCGATAAAAGCAATTCTTCTAAAATGTAAATATTTGTATCAATAGCCCTTTCAACTATTGCTGGCCTGGATTATAACCGATGGAGGAAATTTAACCTTTCTTTTGGGACAACCAGAGTAGGACGTCCCATGTTTTTTGCGAATAACTCTACTTCTACTATCTCCAATGCCCAAATTATTCTATTTTTCTTTTGCTGCGGTGTTGAAAGTGGGTTTTCCTTGGAATGAATCAATACTATTACTATTATTTCGACAATAAGCAACTTCAGGAGCAAATCATATCTCGCGCATTGCCATGTATCGAAAAATGTTGAAAAATATCGCAGCTTGTAGGTTTTGTACCAACTTATACATACCTTGTATTTATCTGATATATCATACCGAGTTACATAATCTCATACAGAATGCTTATTATTTTTAATAAATCTTAAGCTTGGTTTTTCTATATTTTCTTTGTTCCTTAAACAAAGCTATTGAATTTATGGCAGTTATTTCTTACACATACATTATACAAACCCTCAACTAAATGAAAAATATTTAAAATATTAAACCATCTAACGTTTTTTGTTACATTTCGGTCCACTGTTTAATGCTTTTGGCATATCCTTATAATAAACACACATCTAAATATACTCACTACTAGTGCGTAAAGCTGGTTTTTTTAGATGTCTAGCTTATGAAAATAAAATTGATAGAAAGTTGTAAAAGTAAAAGTATTTACCTGAATACCATTGGATAGTATATTTGATTAATATTTTGATACATTTTACAAGCAGGGCACTGGATTTATGAGCGCCACTACAACATATAGATTTTGAAATTCACCTTTGAGATGGTACTTAACTGAAGGTAACTAGTACACAGATATTTATCAATAATTGGCATCTTTTCATCAAGGATCTATCCTCTGCCCACAACTAGTTTCCAAATACTTTATGTCAGTTACTGGCGATTGCATAGAAGTTTTCTTTCAAAGCTACCCACAATTATAAGCCCAATTTGTGGAAAAATAAAAATGGATTGATGTATTAAAGATAATGCTTTTTTTAAAAGAATTTTTTTCTGGGAATTTTATAAACAAAACGATAAAGTTGGTGTTTTCTATTGCATGTTATTAAATATGCCATGTTAATTTGAAACCTAAAAAATACTCTGGCATTTATTGTTTTTTGACGGTGTCTAAAAAAACTAAGACTTCATTCGAATTAAAATTAGTAATGCTCGGACCTTCTTGACGCACTATTAGAAAACTGTATTCTCGCGCAACGATAGTACACGATGCTATCTTATTTTTAATATAGTTTCACACCAAGTGTTTACCTAAGATACATTCACAACGATTTTGAAAGGTTTCTGATTTTAGTTTATCTCACATTTTTTACCAATTTCAATCCATTGTATGTCAGGTTGCAAGAGGTCCTTCATACATCCAAGATTCCCTACTACAATTATTAGCCAATCGTTTAATAGGTACTTGACGTTACTTGAACAATGGTTAACTGCTAATAGCTTAATTCTTAATCACATGAGTACCAACATTATGCTCTTAAAAGCGAAGGAACTGAATTATCCTAAGATTTTTGCCTCTCATTAACTATAACTATGATGTACAACATTCAGCACGCCTTTTGCCTTGCTGAGGATGCCTGTCTCTAGTGGAATAGTCATACAGATTTAGTTTGTAAGAAAGTAAGTACGTTCTGTTATGGTGTCCGAATATTACGTGATGCGGTTAGTGCTGATGTACTTCAACTGGTTTACTCTTCTGTCTGCTATCCGCATTTAAAGTTTGGGGTCTTCTTTTGGGGAAGCAGTAGAGAATTGGATAGTACTTTCGTTAGTCAAAAAATGTCCAACGTTTAGTGTTGCGCCTCAATTGCAATCAATGTTGTAGAGGGCATTGTAGAGCTAACAGTTTTTTGAATTTGTTTGCAATCTATAATTTTGAATGTTTATTTTTCTTACATAGTACTTTCCTTCACACCCACCATTCCAGACACAAAATGAATTACTGCTACCCCAAACACAGACTACAGTTGACCGAAAGACGCCAATGCATGCAATACAACAACTAAGCAGCATTCGCGTATTTAAACAATACCAAACTATAACACTAGCACCTCCGTGTTTGACGAACAGCACTAAACATGCGTGCTGTCTAATGTACTCAGCTCCAAAAACCACTCGTGGCCATGTACTTCGTGTTCTAACAATATTTTCTCTTGTCTCTCTTCTCCGGGCCAATGTCTAATGCACACCATTCGATAAAATCTCTAACCGCAGTGCAATTTTTACCGCAGTCGGTAACACGGTTGACAATGAGAGTCCACGTGCTCTCGAAACGCTGCGTTCCGCATAGTTAATAAACTTGTGTGAGTGGAGTTTACTGCTATACCTGTGAAGAGAACCAGTTCAATAATTTATAAATATACCTAATACGTTCAACAAATTTTATAATTTAAAAAATATTATGCAACGAGTTGTATTGATTAAAATTTGTATTACAACTACATATATGTATTTTCCGGGTTATAACCAATGTGTAATAACCACAATCACTAATTTTAATTAAAGTTATTTACAACGCATAGACATAAATACATGTGGAAACATATGTTGATATATATATATATGATGGCAACTACTTCTTCCAATGTGAAACAACACTTTCTGCGTTAATTAAATTTATGTCTAACGCAGATGTTTAGCGTACGCTACGGTAACTTTAATTGGCACGTCTCATTTCTATCTCGTAATTAATAAAGGTACTATGCAAATCGTGATAGAACATATGAAGTTAATAACAGCGAACGAAATTTTCAGAATCGGATTAAACTTTGAACTTCCTGCTGCTAAATTATATTCGAAAATGATGTCTGCGAATATTTAAAAATATGCAATTATTGAGTAGGAAATTGGAAACCAACCTATTGCATATACGACAATGTTATTGAACATGCACTACATTATTTCAATAAGTTTATCGGTACACTAAGCGTAAAATTCAGAAAGTTAAGAAGGAGGTAGTATCAGACAAAGTAATAAATTTTGTTACCGCTTCTAAAGTACTTCTTTGTTACATGCGCAAAAAAAATTCAATTGGGTGATTGCATAATACCGAATGATCGTTTAAGCGCACTCTGCGTTGGCAATATTAAATATAACACATGGGCTGAAAAGTCCCGGGCCTAACAAAGAAAACACGGTTTTTTTGGTTCAAAATTAGCTTTATTTATCAACGTAATCTCCATCAAGAGCAACGCAATCATTCCAGCGCCGCTCTAAAATTTCAATACCACTTTTGTAGAACGATTTATCTTTTGCCTCAAAATAGGCCTCGATAACCTCTTCATTCGTGCGAAATTTCTTACCGGCGAGCATTTTTTTGAGGTCTGCGAACAGCCAATAGTCGCTGGGAGCCAAATCTGGCGAATACGGTGGATGTGGGAGCAATTCGAAGTTCAATTCATGTAGTTTTGCCATTCTTTTGATTGACTTGTGACACGGTGCGTTGTCTTGATGAAACAAATTTTTTTCTTTGCCATATGCGGTCGCTTCTTTGCAATTTCGGCCTCCAAACGCTCCAATAACGCTATATAATATTCACTGTTGATGGTATTTCCTTCTCAAGATAGTCGATGAATACACCACGCACATACCAAAATACCGAGGCCATAATCTTTCCAGCCGATTGTTGTGCTTTCGGGCGCTTTGGACGAGGTTCACCAGTTGCTGTCCACTCAGATGACGATCGTTTTGATTCCGGAGTGAAGTGATGGATCCATGTTTCATCCATTGTCACATATCGACGCAAAAATTCCGGTTTGTTACGTTTAAACATGGCCAAACACTGCTCAGAATCATCAACACGTTCTTGTTCTTGGTCAACAGTGAGCAAACGCGGCACCAACTTTGAACAGAGCTTTCTCATAGTCAAATGCTCATGGAATATAAAGCCAATACGTTCTTTTGATATCTTTACGATGTCAGCTAACTCACGCAACTTCACTTTTCGATCATTCAAAACGATTTTGTGGATTTTTTTGATGTTTTCTGGTGTTACCGCCTCATTTGGACGTCCAATGCGTTCTGCATCATCGGTGTCTCTACGACCACGTTTGAAGTTAGCAAACCAACGTTTTATTGTTGTTTCTGATGGAGCGGAGTCCCCATAATACTTTTCAAGCCATTGCTTCGCTTGAACGGTATTTTTCCCCATCAAGAGGCAGTGTAAAATTAAAACACGAAATTGTTTTTGATCCATTGTTTTGAAAATAACAAAAGTAGCGTGACTTTTAGCACAGTAACTTACAAACTAATGAATAGAATATTATGAAATTTTAACAGCTGTCTTTTGAAGGTTAGTACTAAGTGAGAGAAAGGTGACTGCAATAAAACTAGCGTCATCTATGTGTTAGGCCCGGGACTTTTCAGCCCATATGTTAGAATAGCACCACTGTGCAGGTGACGAAGACTTCTTTCTTCACTGGCAATATTCATTATTGATTGAATTTTGTTTTTCACGTTAGCGAAATTGAACTGCGTAGAATGTTGCCTAATTTTAATATTTTCTTTTTCATTCTACTTTTAATTGAATACACGATACCGTCAATAACTTGTTATTGTCTCTCTGAAATAATCTGAGTAGATGTCAATTTACTAGTACTGGGCCAGTAGGTTTCGTTCCAAATAAAAATTTAGTTCTTTAAGCGTCCTCAATTCACCGAGCCAAGGAGGTCCAATTTTTCCAACTTCTTTAATCCTCCAACAAAATTTTTGTGAATGAGTATTTTAGAATTGGTTATTTTTTTAGGGGCCCCTAATAAAAATACAATCAAAGTATATTTGTTGCAAACTATATTTGTTGAATTACAATAGCACTGGAGTCAAAGGTCATCCTATTTAAAAATTATGAATGGTAAAATGGTTAGGTAGAGGTGAAACACCCTTACATAGTTTTATACAATCTGGTTAGTATAGTCAAATAATTATTACTTTTATCAATTATTTACTGCATTTAATATAAAGCACTCTAAAATGTGAACATAATTAAGATAGAAATTAGATAATATGTAGGTAGAACGTAACTAACAACGTAAAAATGAGAACACAGAACATAAAAATGTAAACATTGAACGTAATAAAAATAAATTAGTTACCTACATAGTTATTTTAAATATAAATAAATTGATATGGATCCTGATAAAAGTTACACGAAGGAAACTAAATCACTTATATTAATGATCCAATGAAGTACATAAATTCTTATAACTCATTACCTAAACTACCAATAAATAAAATTGTATTCATTACAAACCTTTCAAAATTCGAGAACATTATAACAAATTCGTTTGATTATATAGTATTTGTAAAAAATAAGAAATATAAAATAAACAAGATCTATATAGATAAAATGAATACTCTGTTTAATTACATAATAAGATATCAAATTATGAAAAAAGAGAAATTCTTTCCAATAAAAGTTATTGTTGATAAAAATTATAATTTTATTCCCAGAACAATTAAAAAATAGATCTCAATTGGCGTCAATTCTCCAAGGTCTCTTATAATCTCTCCAACACAATAACTTTTTATTTAATTCCTCAGTGTATATATTATCGTCATAGCTCCTGATAACGCTTTGTTTATGATAATATTGCTTCTGATCAAACAAACATTTTTTATAATGCTGAAATTTAATTTCTTTGTCAAGTACTGATTTTTTAATTCCTTTTAATTTTTTATGTAAATTATTACCTCTATATGATTTAGATCTTAATCCAACAAATTCAAGTATCTTTTTTCCTCCTAGTTTATCTTTAAATTTTCTAATTACTTTTTTATTTTTATCGCTATATAGTTCATGATCTTTTGGATAATTAGATGTATCAAACAAATCTGGATTATCTTTGATAAATTTATTAAAATCTTCTTTAAAATAATAGATTAAAGAATCTGTATTCATATACATTAATTTTAGTTTTTCATCGTATTCTTTTTTAATTACATTATAATGAAAATCATACATATATGCTTTCGATAGGTCTAGTATAGCTTGTCCTAGATATATAGGTTTATTCAACGCAACAATTGTTTTATTGTTTATGAATTAATACAAGGTTTTTATCAAATATTATACATTTTCTAAATGTTGGTTTATTAATAGCTCTTTGGACTTTTAACTCGTTTGAATAAAGTTTCAAATCTTGTATTTTTCTAACTGATTACATACTTTTATCAAAAATTGCATTTACCGTCAATTTCCAAAACCCAACTTCAAATTCATTTTTTGATTTCTGTCTCTGTATAGTACAAAATTGACTCTGTGTACCTTTATTCTTTTAATTCCTAAATCTTTATAAAGTTTTAACGTTTTATAATGTACTATACAATGTTTCTTATCATGGAAATCGCAAATAAGTTTCATTACTGTATTATTTAGAGGTGGTTTATTTTCTGGAGCTAGGGGTAGATCATAAAATCTATCATGTAACTCTTTTGGAAAATGTAAATCAACTCCTAATACATATCCACTTTCATTATCACTATTTATATCATGAATTAATTTTTTTCCTATCATATGGTCCCTTATTTTTTTCTTATTACCATCATATGTACACACATAAACATTAATTTGATTTAGTGATTCAAACTTTTTTATATCTTGTATTCTAACTGGAAATTGAATATCATCAAACAAGAGTTCGTTTTCATATCTATGATATAGATTTACTCTTTCACCATGACTACTCTGAGGACATAAAGCAGATAATATACTCCATTTAAAACATTAATTATCTTTATCTTTTATATTTATACAAGATTTTGTGTTCTTAATCCACTCAGGCATTTCAATATATGAACTACCATCTAAAGGTGTAAATTTGTCGATATTTATAAATAAGCTATGTACATTATTCATTTCCCAAAATGATCCTTCCTTATTTTGAAAATCTACTATCTTTTATGTGAATATTTCTCTTTGATCATCCCAATATAACTCCAAATTATCACATAGCTCTACATTTTTAAGTTGTATTGCTTGGATCCATTACATTTTCATGATTTCTTGCATCCACAAATTGTATATTCATATTCAAATTGATTTTTATATTATGAAACTTCCTCAACCATCTACTAATTAATTCAATAGCCCTTTCCTTTAAATATTCCATATAACTATATCCATTAACTATTTTTTTGTTATTATGTCTATATGCAACTATTCTTGATTTAAAACTTGTTTCAAGTTCAAAAACAGCATCCGTTATAACATGCTTTGATTTATGTAAACTAAGACGTTTCCTTGTTACAATTTTTCCACATTCATCACTTCTCTCATCTAATTGGTTGTTCATTGATAGGTACATCTTCAAATATTTGATTAGGTTGATTTATTTTAATAATATCTTTCATTTTATTTATCATGTTCTTTTGCTTTTCTAAAATCTTCACTAGAATATATTGTTCTGAGGCATTTATTTATATATATTTTTTATAATAACCATTTAATAAAACTGGATATATTTGGCTTATTCCTTCTAGTAAGATTCTTTATTTAAGTTATAGTATTTTGTAATTCTACCCTTTGCTAATCTTTTTAATTCTTTTACAGTAATCTTCAATAATAAACTTTTATTACCATCTTAATCTTGTAAGAGTATCATTTATCTGCTCTTTCTTTATGTTATTGAATTCTTTAACAGTATATGTTTTTCTTAATACTCTTTTTTCTAAATTTTTTAATGTAGGTTTAATTGTTTTAATAATGGGGTTATCATGTCTTACCTTATTAATAGCTGCTATCAGCTGATTTTTTTTTAAGTTTATGTATTTTAGTAATATTTAGATTTCTGGCGATTGTCCTAAACTCTTTCAAATTCACCATCTATTCGTTACATAAAAAATGTATTAATATTTCAAATCAGAATGAGTTAGTCGAAACATATTTGATCTATATTATATTGAATTGTGAATAAATATATTACTGGAAACATTTTTTAATAATAAATGTATTTGTATAAACTACAAACTATCGCAAAATCAATGGGAATTAAAAATTTATCAAAATATAGAAAAAAATCTGATTTACTTGAGTGTATCGATAAACAAAAAGAACTAATAAGAAAATCCAATGAAACCAAAATATTAGCAGATTTATTCCCCTCTGATGATGATATATATACGAAAACTATAAAACGTCAAAATAAAATTAAATGCAATACCTGTAATAAATATTTTACTGGGAGACAAATAAGATATCATAAATTTAAACATAATCCTGATTTTAGAATAACTAATATTGAAGCTAAAGGTAAATCAATTTCTTACTTTCATTGAATATAGTATCAGTATTAAATTAAGATAAAAAGTATTCAAATAATACTAAAAAAATACTAAAAATAATATATAATATATAATGTCTGTCTCGAAACTACAATTTATGGAGTCTGCATTCCATCCTATCTAAGAAGAAATTATGTAGATATTAATAGTATCATAAAATTAAGAACAATTTCTTAGTCAAATTATTTCTAATAGTTTGACGATTACATATAACCATATTTTTTAAATTAATAATGATTTGAGAAATAATTTTACAATTAAAAGTGTTCTACATTTTAATCAAGTTTGGGTATAACTTAATTTAAATTATTTTGTATAAATTTATATCTTTTTTCTCTAGAGAGGACTCTGCGAATTCTAGTATGGCATCAACACCATCACCTGAGAACATTTAATGCATATGTTCATACTTTCTGTGTATTTGACATATATACTTAAAATATATTTTTTGAATTGTATATTTTGTGTTTTTTGAGTACACATTGGCTTGGGGGCATTGGAAAATTGAAACCAATTGAGATCTATTTTTTAATTGTTTGAGAATTTATGTACTTCATGGGATCATTATTAAGTGATTTAATTTCCTTCGTCTAACTTTTATCAGGATCCATATCAATTTATTTATATTTAAAAATTTATTTTTTTACTGTTGAATATTTTATCAAAAAATTTGTTCATTAATATATGCTTATTGTTTTGACGTTAGACACATTACTAGAATTATTACGTTCAATGTTTACATTTTTATGTTCTATGTTCTCGTTTATACGTTGTTAGTTACGTTCTTCCTATATATTATCATGTTAATTACGTTCACATTTTAGAGTGCGTTATATTAAATGCAGTAAATAATTGATAGTTGTAATAATTATTTGACTTTACTAACCAGATTGTATAAAACTATATAAGGGTGTTTCAGCTCTACCTATACTATTTTACCATTCATAATTTTTAAATAGGATGACTTTCGACTCCACTCCTATTGTAATTCAACAAATATAGTTTGCGACAAATATAGTTTAATTGTATTTTTATTAGGGGCTCCTAAAAAATAACCAATTCTAAAATACTCATTCACAAAAATTTTGTTGGAGGATTAAAGAAGTTGGAAAAATTGGACCTGTTTAGCTCGGTGAAATGAGGACGCTTAAAAAGACCTAAATTTTTATTTGGAACAGAACCTACTGGCCCAGTACTAGTAAATTGACATCTACTCAGATTGTTTCAGAGAGACAATAACAAGTTATTGACGGGATCCTGTTCAATATAGGTCAAAGCATGATTCAGATATATGTATATTGGAGTTTCTTCTTACGTTGAACGTAATATACGAAGATGGTTGGCAGTCCTATGTTATAGATTGCAGAATTTCCCTATCGCAATCCGTTTGGTTGCAGTTTCATTAAAGAGAAAATTTATGCAGCGACTCCACAAAACGCTGATGATGTTAGATGCAGAAATAACAGAATGGCATTACAAATTACATCAAAAAGCCTTGAAGAACTAGTAGAAACGATCGTAGGTTTGTTCTAAGATTTCAATTCGAACAATTACTTTGGTAATAATGTTGCTGATTTACAAGTGAATTGGACAAGTATCCAAAAATGAATCAATACTGTAATTTAATATTTTCCAATATGTATTATTTTGACAATAAGTAATTTCAAGAGCAAATCATATCTCGAGTAATATAAAATGTAAAATTCGCCCATCTGCTACTATTAATTGCGAGTAAAATGTTTTCCAATATTGAAATTCAAAAAATTTCCTACTGTTACAATAGCATGTGAGCACAGTATTGCCAAATTTCGAAAAATGTTGAAAAATGCCGCAGCTTGTAGGTTTTGTACCAATTTATACGCACCTTATATTCATGTCGCACATCATTTCCTATTACATAATTTCATACAGAACGCTTATTATTTTTAATAAATCCTACGATTCCGTTTCTCTATTCTTAAAATAAAGCTATTAAATTTATAGCAGTTATTTCTCACACATACGAGGGGAGGTCCAGAAGTTTGTGGAATGGAGAGGATGGAGTGGGGATAGGGGCGCTCGCTAGATGTCATTCTGATTGGCGACTCATCATTAGTATATAAGTTAAGTTGCAGCCTTATAGCGTCACAACAAAATATCGAAGCCTAAACAGTGAAATAGCCTGTCACCATTACGAATGCATGTATTACAGTTCACGGCTACTTAGGCGTCCTTGTGATAGAAAGTATTTGCCACGGTAAATGTCTGTTTTCTCCTACTGCCACCTTGATGAAGGGAACAGATCACCAAACAAGATTCGTGCAAATTGCGTACCCACAAAGCAAACGCAGGGCTAATGATCAACAGCATCTTCAGCAACAAATGTTTTAAAGTGTCCCAGCATCGGAAGCTGGAAAGCGCGTGTGGATGTGACGACAGTCGCTAGCTATTCGGGAGACCAAATGTGTGCACATGTTAAAAGAATCGCTACTACTCCGAGGTCCTTACCAGAGATCGAGGGCACGTGCGTGTGACAACAGTCCCTATTACCTGACGACCACCTTATAGGGGACCGATCGTGCGCATTTGTGAAGACAGTCGTTATCACTCCGGCAAAGTTATAGGGGATCACAAGCGTGCGCTGGAGACTGAGTGATGTCCACTGCCAATGCTTCGATATCATTGCGTTTAAGGGCTCTAAGCTTTGTTTCTTACATATGAATATTCTAAGTGTTGAATATTACATTGTGATAATATTAGTAATAGCAACGAAAATAAATGGTAAATAAATATCATATATGATCATAGATGCTCCATCACACAGGGATATCGATGACTTGATGTGTTAAATCAATGATGTTTTGGTATAGATAGTCTTTCCAAGATTAAGTCCTCGATGTAGCGCATTTTTCCATCGTGTCCTCTCAGTACTGGTATATTTCCTTTAAAACTAATTTATTTTGTAAATGTTGGTAGCCAATATTGGAAGTCATTCTTTTGTTTGTTTCTGTACGTTTTTAATACCTTAAAATTATTTAGGAACTTCCTCCTTGTACTGAAATTAAAATTTTCTTTTCCTTGGCTAATATTGTATTAAAACTTGATGACTTTAATTCCATATTTTACGATGAAAATATTACAGCAACTATCGCATTAGCCAAATATAAGCTTTCTGATCATATGATGAAAACTGGTAGGATAATGCGGAAGTTTTCTTGTTAATCCAGCATCATCTTCTTAAAAGAACGAATAATTTGTCAGGTAAACTGTGTCATCCTTATTATATAATCACCTTATTTTCTAAAATAACGTACTATTTCCATAATACTATTTTAGTTCCACTAGATGTTCTAAAATAGATAATTCGCAAAACGTGTGCCATATCTACACACTTTTAACTAAAATACGTATGATAGCTGTTATTGTTATTCTCCTCCAAACATAGCTTTAGATGCTTTGCTTTTACAATATGTTTTAAACGAGTACCTAATTGCACTAATGTAATTATTTTTATGTATATTAATTTTCGCTGTATTACTTAACGATATTTGTGTAACTTTTGTAACTCAAGAGAATATTTTGTTTTTAATTTAATTTGTCTGCTTTCAAACTTTGAAAATAAATTGGAAAGATTTTATTTCGAAAATCAATAGTAAATCATTACGGTAGTTCATCCTATGTGACCTCTTTGTTGTAGATATTTTTTAAAATGTAATTTAAAGAGATCAGCCGTATTTAATCTATGTATAATGGTATTATTCTTGATATGATTAATTATAAGGATAAAATATCATTTTTGGAAGACTGTCTAAGTTGCTGACAAAACCTATTTTCTCTGTTGTGTACTCTCCACCTAACTTGATTACCCCTTCAACTCTTCAAGATGAACTGAACTTAATTAATGAATTGTCGATCAACGGACACGCAGCAAATCGCAGAAAATGCTCTAATATCTGTTAATTACACTGCTGATTCACCCGAACAATGATTAATTAAAAAATCTTGAGCCAGATATCCTCATATTTTAGATGTATTTACTGCTATTAATACTGCTATAGAACGTTTATTTTTATTACTTTTTAGTTGTATATTCGAATTTCCAGCGTTCAATGCATCTATTTTCTTTTTTCTTTTAATCAATATTACTTTTATTTCACCCCGAGTTTGTACGAAGCTTCGCTATTTTAGATTTAGGCAAGTTATGTAATGTTTCACACTGAAAAATGTTTGAGCGAGGAGCTGTTCATCGCATTTAATTCAGCGAGCACATTGATTGAATGTGCCTAATACGTAGAAGAACTGTTAAAGTACGCTTGATTCTATATCAAATAAAGTTTCAGGAAGCTGAAAGTTCTTTTTTTTGAATACAGACTGTGATGTAAACCATTTATAGAAACCGATTCGCATCGATATCGCCCAAGTTAATTTAAATATAATTTAAACTACTGAGTTTAAAGACAATTACGAATCGAAGTTAGTTACTAAACAAGTAATTGGCCAAAACATAATAACTAGAACTGAACTTAACAAAAACCATTTCTTTTTAAATACGTCGTTTAATACAAGTAAAAGCAATAGCAGCTAATCTCATATCCTTCAAAGTCACTAAATGTGACTCTTGTGATCAACCTTCAAAATAATCTGCATCTTGTAGGACTTTTGTATCTAAAGTAAAATTATTTGTTAGTGTTATTCCTGTTTATCTAATTCAAACAGCAATATGCTTCATCATCATTTCCCGGGTTGCACATGAATTTGAAGTTGTTGGGCTCAAAGTTAGTTCAAACGTAATAAATCGTTCTGTTTATATCATCATTTAATGTTTAATAGTTACTTGGTATTTCGAATTTGATTTAATTATTTGTGTATTCATAAATACGAGCAACAACTGTATAATGTGTGGAAAAATTCAATACGAGTATAAAAAATGTTTAATTTTTAATGCATTTCGAAACATAAAGCTAGCGAAATCGCAACTCTGCATTAACTGAATATTTCCGAAGTCCGATTAGTTTAAAAGAAATTCCTTTCTTTTATTCGCAACAATGCAGCAATCTGTACTGTATACGGAAGGAATTAAATGTAAGGAAGGGTTTGATCTGCATTTTGATCACTGTTGGTGGTATTAACAACAAAATAAATTTATTCGAAATTAAACGAGGTTCCGCTGAACTTAATGTTCATTGCGGCATATTCATAACTAATATTTTAGGGAAGTATTAGAAAATAGTATATTATTGATTTGCAGAAGCATGTATATTTGCTGGAGCTTTTGTCCAACATGAACAGACAATGCGATTAGAATTATTTTAAACTAATCGTATTGACATTTCGTTATTTTCCAAATACGGGCCAATTTCAATTTTTGAACAGTTACAAGGTTACAAGGAATACGCTAAATCGTTTCTTTATTTTCGAGTTTATATAAGGAGTTCGCAGCTGGATAACGAAATCACAATTGCCAATTGGACTTATGCGTTCATTTCCGTCATTCGTTATTATTAATTCCTTTACTATTCATGTTTTTGTTATTATCCTCCATTATTTGTTCCGATTTTGTCAAATGGTTATTATAATAAATTCATTTACATTTATTATAATTTTTGGTAAACAATATACTCATGTTTTGTTATTGTTTATGTTCTTATTTTTATGATGGTCCATTCACAAGCAATGCAAGATAAAATTGAAGCCATTTTTGCATTCAGTGAATCTAACAGGTATTACCACGGAATCATTATTTACCAAAAATATTTAAACTTTGTCCTTAATTTATGACAATTGGTAGCGTAGATAGAATAAAAGGATATGCTTAACGTATGGAAAACAATATTAAGAAGAGTTAATAATAAATAAAATTCTACCTCCACAAAATTAAGATGAAACTATTGAAATTGACGCAAATAGACGGATATAGTTTTGTAAAAGAATTAGTTACTATAAAAAAAGAAAGATATCTTAAACATATCTGCTTCAGAAATGCCTAGATATCAGGGGTATATCTGCCGCCACTAGTACATCAAGGTATTTGTAAAGTAGCCATTTAAAATTTAGCAGCATAAATGGCCAGTTAAATAGAAATTTGTTTGTACGGTCTCCGTGGTGAAATTAGAATAGATACCTAGTGAACAGGAGCTGTAGGTTTAATTCCTACCGTGAAATTTCTAATTTTACAAACTAAGTAAATTAAATTTAACGTTCGTTGGTAATACCAATTAAACTAAATTCTCAGTTGAAAAACCAACGGAAGTTACTTTTAAGTAATTAAATACATACACGAATCTAGACATTAAAAGTTATATTAATAACATTTTACGCCTTTTTAAAATAAATCGTATGTGTACATAGATAAATGGGAAGATTTTACATTTACATGCATTTCTTTTTTGCGCGTAGAAACGTAAACCTTTACAGCGTGAGAAGGTGGGAGAAAAAAGCGGAGGGATGGGAAGTGGTTACGTTCGTTCCTCGTGCAAACTCCGGATACCCGGAGCAGCGCCAGCTCTCCGGTCCTCGACTCGTTCGACGTTGTTCATCGATCCCGAACCCAGAAAGCACGGCGAGAGCTCGACTGTATTTATAGCTTGCAACCGTCGAACACTTACATTCGCAAGCGTGCACCCACCTGTTCGACTGCCACTTGTTCGGCACCGCTTTATCGAGCTTATTATCTTCCAGATGATAATGTCTCCGGCACGTTTCTATCTGGATCGTCTCTTTATTCGTTCGACATCTTGACTGCAGCTATGATGAAGATGGCGATAATGAAGAAAATAATGACTAGGATACTACGCAGCCTTTGCTTTATTTGATGTAGAAAATTACAATGAAGCCCACAGTTATCTTGCGTATCATATTTATAGGATGTAGGTATGTCAAATTAGCTAGAGAACGCAAACATTAAGCTCTAGTTGAACTTATTTCCATTTGTTATTTAGTTGACAACCTTAATAAACGCGAAAGAAAAAAACAAAAAAAGTTTTAAGGCGTGTGAGTGATCTTTCGGATGCTAAATGCCATGGCTGTTAATTACTGCTGGTGTAAAGATAAAATACCTCAGTAAAAAAACAAAAAAAAGTAAAATTAAAACGAAAGTTAAACAAATTTTAAAATTTGTGCTGTTGAATTAAAACGGTATCGCATACCAACCAGGATTCGATTCCCAAATTTGCAGGGCGTATGAGTAGAGCGGTATACATACAAAACTTTGTGAAAAGTATTTCTTATAAAGTATATAAGTGGTGATATAGTATGTCAAATTACATCTTCAATTTTTTACTTACATTCTTGGTCTGTATCAATGGGTATACATATATATTTTACTGTATCAATGGTAAAAGACATTGAAACAGTTTTTGACACAATGCTATACTGACAAAAGGTTTCTTTGATTGAAAAAATATACTTCGCAATAAAAAAATCTAATACACACCCTTTTTATATCTTTATCACTTATTTAGGATTATTGCGAGTGACCACTGAGGACTCCCAAATTAAAGGCTAATAATCTGTGACATATGTGATGGAGGTATCGAGTATCGAATACACATAAAGCGTTCTAATAGGCTGTGATAGTATTTCACAATTGATTAGATTTTCATTAGTTCGAAGCATTTTAAAGATACATAAATTAATGTCAACGCTGACGAATCTTTTGTGGGGGCTCCTGTAACTAGCCAGAAGATGAAGGCGCTTAGCATATACGTGCAAAACAGCGATTGCAGTGTCCATATTTCAAAACAATACTTACTTAAAAATGTATCTAGTACTAATCTACTTTTCTAAAGTACTAGTTACTTAAGTAAAACTCATGTTGGATACTAATATCAACTTGTGATAGAATCATTTGTTAGCACAACAACTAATTTAATATTTAGAATATGATACCGCTAATCACTTGCTCGAAGCTCGTGGTGCTTGCCGGACAAATACTTGCCTTAAACAGTATATAATCTCCGTTATTATTCACTTGTTCACTAGTCTTTTAAATAAAGCAATACGCATATGTTATTTACAACTTTTTGCTTGAATGTGTATACGAGTATATTTGTTGGATATAGAAATGCAGTTATTCGGATGCCTTACAGGAGTATGTGCATTCGCATACATAGACGCATTCAGTTCAATACTCTTTTCATACTTTGCACGAGTGGAAGGCAATTATATGTCTTGTATAGCTGTAGTTACTTCCGTAGAAGTTATTTATTCATATTACATTTGTATAGAGGAACCCAACCTTATGGTTTGTAACTTACTTCCGAGGAAGTTTGTGTCGGCATTCTTAAGGTTCCATATGTATATTGAAACTTCCTAAAATCAACTTTGAATGGTAAATGTACACTGTAAATAGCAACCGCATTTTTTGCCGGATAGGGTGATTGCTTACCTCGGGGAACAACTTGTTAATCGTACAAGTCCTCTTCCATTACGTTTCGGAACTTCCACTAACTATAGTAGCAGACTTGCCCATTAGATCATCATGAACAGCTGCGGTAATAATATCGAAATATCAGTTCTTCAAACGACGTTTCGAGATGCAGCTGAACATTGTGCAGACAATGTCCGCGATGTCTTTGTTTCTGACTTTGAACATCATTTCTTTACACATAGGATTTTAGTTTGATAGGTTTGAATATTTTTAGCTGTAAATGCATACACATGTGGAAACTTATAATAGAAATATAATAACCCTAACAATAATAACAAGTAACACAGTAACA
This sequence comes from Trypoxylus dichotomus, assembly GCA_023509865.1. Lineage (NCBI taxonomy): Eukaryota > Metazoa > Arthropoda > Insecta > Coleoptera > Scarabaeidae > Trypoxylus > Trypoxylus dichotomus. The sequence goes on from CM042079.1 coordinate 30,906,732, forward strand.
TGGATAACATTTTTGATAAATAAAATGTCCTTAACATTTACTATTATATATGAATAATACGAATATATACTCCTAAAGATTTAATTGCCGTGTATTTTTACGATGCTCCGGAAATACATATTTGGTTTCTTGTTTTGAATATTTGCAGAGGATTTAGCTGAGGTACATGGCTTGCATTCTCGCTGTGTTTAATAGAAAGGTCTACAATGAAAATAAAAAAAAATAAATCGACTTCGGTTCTTAAATACCTTAGTCATACATGATAACAACAAAACTAGAAATAGGTACCTATAGAAAAGAAACCATATTCCAGTCAATTTATTAAGGGTAATTCATAGCATTGCAAACAACAAAAAATGCCTGCGATCAATTTTCTAGTTAAAAGACTTGTTTTATTTCTGTTAGGTATGAGTAAGTAAGAAAATACGTTAAAGATATGGTTTCTCTTTCACTAATGTTGATCGTATCTTAAGGAAAATTCCAGAAAAACTTTTAGGGAGTCCTAAAGATAAACTGGATGGATATGAAACAAAAATCTAGAATTCTCCGAGATGTATAGCTTACATTGACCAAACAAAGGCGAGTATCGAAACGTGGTTCAAAAAACATATAACGCACTATCGTTTTGATAAACCAAACTGTTTTAGTATAGCAGAGCACTGGGTGAAAGTCGGACGTAACGTCGAATTAAAAAAACCTTAAACTACTTAAAAATGTGAATTCTAGAAAATTAAATGTGTACAAAACGAAATTCAGTTTGATAGATTTATTAGGACGATATACTACGAGCTACCAGCAATCAACAAATCATGACTTTAATACATTGAGATTTCAGTCGTCCTTTTGATACTGTCACTCACGAACTTCTGCTTCATGATTCGTTCTGTACAGTATATGAACGAGTCTGCCGTTAGGATCCTTCTTATCGGCTAGAAGCTAACAGGTACGTCTGAACGAAGTTTGCTGCATACCACTAAAGATACCAATGAATTGCCACAGGAAGCATTCTTGAGTTCATTGTTCTTTTGTATAAATACCTTTGCACTACTATGACTTTATATCATCTCTACGCATATCACATCCAGATTTGCTATTCTTCAAACCATCAGAATGCGTAACTTCTGAAAGCCGTGTTAACAAACATCTGGATACTACCTGCATTCATTCGCACCAACATCATAGAATTTGTCCTAACAAAACAATTAATTTCATTTGAAATCATCGGCAAGCAACTTATTACTTCTATAGATTGTGTGAGAAACATTAATTCTTCTCTTCATTTTAACAAAAATACGTGCCATATAGTCCAGAAAGCATTTAATTCCGTTAAGGCCGTTTATAAACATCGGCGTTTCTTTAATTATAAATAAGATCCTTGTGATGTAATATGCTCGTTTTATCCCACCTCAATTGTGCTGATATTGTGTACACAAGTTTCATTACTAATCAAAATTGCATACGTGTAAGCATTGTAACTCGATGTACAGTACTCGTAGCAGTCGTACATCGAGTATCTCGTTTACTTCGGCAAATATGTAGCTTAAAATTGACGTGTGGTCTGGTAGAAATATATCCAAAGAAAACTTAGTGTTTTAAGTAGTACTCGCGTTTTTCATATTCGCAAAATTTAGTATTTCTAATTTCTAACTTAGTGGACAGTTTTGTTTCTACAGCATTTGAAAAAGAATGGTTTTGTGTAAAAACGAAACTTTTGCGTGAATAAAATGAAAAAGAATGAAAATTTCTCACGATCTCCACTTCGATTTAACAATGCATTGATTCAATTCCGAACACCGTTTTCCGGAAAAATGGTTCCAAAGTTGTTTCGGCCCTGAACAATAATGTTTGCTAGAAAAATTAATATCGCTAGTAACATCCAAGGCGTTCGCCCATGTTAGCCGTGGTATACATATTATTAAACATATTGCATTTTCACGAAATTACAGGTGCTTAGCCGGGTTGGTTTAGATCCTCTCTCAATAGTAGCGTAGCGTTTAACGAAATGGATCAGGTCACTTGTGATTATTAAGATAGTGCAGAGGATATCCTGCAGGGATTTGCTCTCGGGCCAACACTGCTTTCAGTATATGTCAATGAACTTTATTCATTGGGGACCAAGGACATCCTTCTCAGCAATTACGAAGACGATACCGCCTGGTTGGTTATAACTGTACAGATATCAAGTGAGCTGGCAAACAACTATTACAACTACTAAAATTTTAACAAAATTTTATGGGATGGAGTTTAAATAGTAAATTAAGTACACCTATAAATATAATTAAGACGATATTAATAACTTTAACTCAAGGCTAATTAACGAATCGACTGTTTTCGAACTTCGGCCTTCGAAAAAAAAATTGCGGATTGAACGTATTCAAAGTACTTGTATCCTGTATATTAAAATACGTACATTTTGAACAAAATCAATCCAAATACCAAAAGAATTGTGTCGGGATAGATATGTGTACTACATTAAAGTAATAAAAGTCATTTATTTCAAGTATGAAATACTGATGGTCTCCGTTCTTTCTGTTAACATGAAAATGAATTACTTCCGGACTGATATTAGATAAAGGTAATTACAATTACACAAATATACACATACTGGGGTTTGAATGTAGACAAAACTAACAGTATTTATGTGCTGTATTTCTTATTATTATTTTATATAATTAAAAATGTATCGAATTCTAAAACGTTTTCAAAACCTTCAGATTTTATGTTGAAATTGGAAAATTGTAGTAATATCAAAGTGATGGAACGTATGTATAGCTATAGTCCAGGTACGATTGAAATATTTAAGGCATGTCGTCGTTTACATATAGATACATACAACGCACTTTATAAATTCACGAGATGATTTAAAGAAATGACATTACTCGCCAAACAAAATCGTTTTCTTTTCTTCCGTGTCTTTTATTATCTTCTAAATTATTATCCAACTAATATCCCCCAAATGGTTTCACGAATTCAAGAACTTTCGAACCTACATCAATTGGATGGGATACCTGGCCTAAAGCTGCATTATAGTACAGTGAACATATCAACATCACTACAACAATAGTATCAATTGTTGTATTTCTACGTTGAAATCACAAGATTTCTGAAGCCATTCGAAAAGGCCAAAAACTATTTTTGTATACATAACACTCTCGACCGATCTTGTGCAGGTCGGGGTGCTGTGTGCCAGCAAGACAAACCAAGTCTACTACTTTTAAAAAGCTGGGTTATATATTTTGAAGGTAGTTATAATTTGTATTGATATCGCCTGCAATTTGAAACGCAAACCAGACAGATCGTATGTACACGATTGGTCAAATAAGATTACAATTTACTTGCAAATCAATTTCAGGACATTCAACTGGCTCTAATTAGTTTGTGATTTCTGGAAAAGCAAACCTACTGGATAATTATCACAGTGACATGGAAAATTGTGAAAATTGACCAAACAATAAAAGAACTTCGGCAATTCCAATAAATGTGGTAGTAATGCATCTGAAATTGCAACAATCAAACCTTCCACAATTTGATATTGGTGGCTCCTTGCATAAATTGTCCTAATAACTTAACCTTATAATTGCTTCAACCCATTTCAATAAGAAGAAAATGTTCCATACCAAAATTAATTAGTCCATGAATTGCAATTACAATGTAGTTGTTGTATCTAATTTGACATTGTGTTATACATAGTTGTACTACATCACCAACAATTTCGGCAAATAGGCGCCTATTGTCTGCTCTATTCCTTATATTAAAAGAAACAGCAGGACAGTTTGGACTACACACCTCGTTCTTTTTTTTGTTGTTTACTAAATCAATTTAATAAAATTTCATTCTTTTCTTAATTTTCGGGCTAGCTATGTTCTCCTGCAAGTCTTAGCGTGCCATGGTATATTGCACAGTAATTATTTAACAAATACTCGACAAGATACAGTTATTCTTTGTGAAGAATCTAAGCTGTTTTATTCAAAGAAGAAATATTTCAAACTCGTCTTTCTTTGTTGTAAATAATTGGTGTCTACTGCCAAACGAATCAATTTCAAAAAGAATGTTCTCTACCCTTCAGTGAAATAAAATCCTCTTCTTTAACACGACTATGTATTTCTGTAAAGTATACATTATTTTTGCCGAGAAAATGTGTTTTTCAGACAACTTCAAGCTTCCTTCGATTTAAATACATTTTCATGAAGTAAAAAAAGGGTCTTTGTTTCAGTTCTAATGAAATTCACATACATAACGATCTATCGTGTAGCAGTTCTTCTTTAATTTTCACTTCTATTGATGAAATTTATATAACATGTATTTCATCCTTTCATTCACAATTTATTTGCTCTTTTGAAACATTACATTTCCATCACGAAATACGTTTTCACTTCACTTTTATGTTTTTCTCGTAAATAGAGATTTTTACGAAACCCCTTTTTTAATTTTTTACATTTTCATATTTTATTCGCCTTAACGCATTAAATATATTTTTTTAATTAAATTTCAAAATAACTTCAGATCATGAATCCGTTTATGCCGTGCAGATCTCAGTTATATATCTTCGTTCTTTCTTTTGATATCCCAAGGCGCCATTTTTTTCTTTCCAGATGCGCATAAATAACTATAGAAGATTATAGATAACGCGTTTTCTGAAAATAATGAATTTGTTGTCCATTTTGTTTCCATCTATTATGTTGTTTAAGAATTATATGTCTTTTCATTCCGAAGCAGGAAAGCAAGATTTTACGCTTTAAGATCACGTAAACATTTCTTTTCTTTATTTTTTATCTAAACGAATCGGAAGTTTCGCTGCCAATACGCTCACAGCTTATTCGTTTACAAAATCTATATGTAGAGTTCATCTCTATAAACATACACGTTTACGTCGTGAAAATTTGATTACCTTTTCAAGTCGTGATAACTATTAGTATTCCTTTCCATTTCTTTTTTTATACCTTACACTAATTTCTTAATAATGTTAACCTTAATTTACAAAATATAAAGGGTACCTACATTCGATTCAAATATTCAGTTAAGAAAATTGATTTACGCGATTTTGTCAGTGCTTTGCGCAGGCCTCGATTGTTGCTAGAAATAACACACTCGTTTCGAACAATGCTGTATTTTTGTAACAAAGTAATTATACATTCATGAAAGCATATAACTTGAACTTTTGACATACTGATTTCAATTACATCGCAAAAAATAGCGGACTAGGCTCTCAACTTACATATTTAAATTTTAAGGAAGCCTCAGAATTGCTTGGCCTTCAAAGAAATTTGACGTCAAAAAGGACGCCTGTTATACTTGAAACAAACAATGTTGTTTCAATGTGCTCAAGGCTAAGCGAAGTACATTTATAAAAAGTGATTGTTTTGATACACTAAGATGTATTCAAGTAAAATAGATCAAACTTATATGTGCTATCAACAGTGTGGGAAGAGGACAATTTGCTAACTTGTTTTCTTAAATACATGGTATATATTATTTGCATAATATACGTATCGCCAAAGTTCGCTAAGGTTTTGCTTGTCTTATAAGTAACTTATTTGGATCAAAAATATAGAATGGAAATGAAAGGACACCCAGTATAAATTTAGATAAGTAGTAAGAAATTTTCCATTATGAGATACACTTTTAACGTAGTATTGTTGACAGTGGATTATAATTAGAGTTGTTATTTGGACTATTTCCATCGTTTGTGGAAACTACATCGTCCGACGTTTCGGCGGTATGTTTAAGCATTCGTTTAATGGATTTTTCTAACGTATTTGTCTTCGCTATTTTTTATTAGTGAAACTGTCTCGTGTGGGGAACGAACTCGTTCTGTTTTCCTCAAATTTCGTATTCCAGTGGACTTGGCCTTTGAACTAATAAGAGATACACGCTATTAATTTTCATATAGTTCTTTTCTCTCAAAACTTAGCTGAAACTTCTAAAATTCTTAGAAGGGAGGAACTTGAATCAGTGATTGCGATAAAATAAGATCCTGCCAAGTGCTGCTCAATGCTGTATACGTTAAACATGCATATAGTTTCATTAAGTACTTAATTGTAATAACTTTTGCGAGATTCACCCTTAAATGCCCGAATGCAGCAACTTATGCTTAATATATTGGAACAAATGCTCAGATACCAGTTTTTTTTATTATTAGCATTATGAGAAGACAAACATAGTAAAATAATGGTGGTTCAATGAAGACTGAGAATAAGTAACTAAAATGTTAATTTCAATAGTTATTCGTAAATATTTAAATATTTTTAGGAATATGATCGCATGCAATATACTTTAATACACAGCGTCCACTTTGCAAAGAAAGTCTACTACATGTTTCAATTTACGCTTGATAATACGACGCCTCGCTCACATACTGACTGATATGGCTTGTTTCTTTTACATATTACCATTATAATGTAAATTAAATGTGTTCGAATCTCCCAATTGATTTCATCTACTTTTAGCTTCTTTGTCATTTCTCGTTTAGGTGAACATAAATTGCATTACACTTTCGTACATACATCCATCTAATAAAATGTATCCTCTAGAGTCTTTCTTATGTTCCCCCCTTCAAGTAATAATTTTTATGAAAGTCGAAAAGCCACCGCTGAAATAAGATTTAGCAGAAAGTAGAGGCGAAGCATCTAGTAAAAGCTTCTCAGGGAAGTAGGCAGGATTCTATTTCCGTAAAAGTTCGCAAGCAAAGTAAAATCAATGAAAGACTTGTGAAAGCCAAAGGTACATATTTTCTATAAACGAAAAGATGTTACGATGGACTTGCTTGACTATTGTTGAAAATGAATTTTTAAGTTCTCTTCTTAATCTTGACTATACATGTGTGTGATGTAACTATTTTTAGCAACTTGTGACCATTATCACATATATTTAAAAAAAATCATTTTGAAAGCTCTATAACTTTGTATTAAATTCATAACAAAACAAGATGCATATAGGAAATAAATAAAAAACATTCGCCCGTCCACAAAGAAATTGTAGGGGCAGATTCTGATAAATTTAAATTTGGCGTATAAAATACTCCTATTGAAAATTGGTTAGAAACGTTGTCCTTTATAACCAAACTAATTTTCTCTCAACGAAACAAAACAAAATTTGTCAGCCCTTATTTTGAAAGGATGAATTTGCATTTGTTTTAACAAAATTTGATTACACATGCTTCGCTCTAGGTTGTAGAAGCCAAAAAATTGCAAGGCAAGAAAACCAGCAGAGATATGGGTTTCCATTAAGTTTATTAATTAGGAAATGGCTTTTGGTAAAACAAGACATGCTTGCAGTATGAACAGAATAGGATAAACGATGTGACTAATTAATGTAAACTGAATTGATTGTATTTGAAGGGATTATAAAGCTCCCCGACAGATTCTATCTTCTTCAGTAATTATTGCTCTGCATTTTCTTAGCGCTCATTAATAAGGCAACGTTAATGAATATTCGTCCTATTCAATACTGTTTTAGAGCGTAAATTATCCAACTATACGTAGTAAACCTGATTCATGTTCCTCGTGTTACGATCGCGAATATCTGAACCGTAGAGTTAAATCATTAACGTAGGCGAATTATGTCCGTACACTGTAACCACTAACAAGGCTAAAACAATAATTTAGCACCCTAGGAAATAAAATATGCAGCATTCTGCATCTATTAGGTACGTTTAACAGATTTGTATTATATTTCCTGTGGTGCCAATAACTACCCTCGTATTAATTCCAACTTGAGGTAGATTTTAGCAATTGTCATATACGAGGGAATTCATTAAATAATTCACAAACTGCACTGTACATCCGCCCCCAGTTCATTTGGGAATCCAGGATAATCCCCAATTATTTGACCTGGGGTTGCCACTGAACTACATCTCCCAGAGTGGGTTGCCATGTCTTCTTTTTCGAATACCGTTTTCGAGAAAGGCACAGCCATGCTCTTCGCCGGATGTACAGTGATTCTCCATGTTGCGTAGCAACTCTAAAGAGTGTTGAGGATTTTTGTGGGTGTTTAGACGGCGAAGAGGAAGTTATATATATTGCCGTGTATGGGCCTTGCTATAGGGCGCATTTTGCACTGTGGCTTTCCGCTCCTTCGTGCCTTTTATATCCCCCAGTTGCGCTTTCGAGAGTGGGTAGTTAGCAAGTATATGTTAATGAATCGTTCACTAGTTTATAGTTTCTGTAAAGACGAGGTAGAACTGGACAGCATAGTTAACTCCTTCCCGGGTTTTGGGAATATGTTGCAAAATTATGCTAGTCTGATATAAGCCCTCTAGATGGGGTACTATCGCGTCCATTTCTTCACTTTAATAATGTGGGTTGTACGTGGCTAAATGACTATTTGTCAAGGCAAAAAAAAAATAGTAGAACATCATTTTGCCCCGAGGATTTCTTTCGAAGAAGCTTACTCATTCATTCAATTTTGCATTTACTATGTACTTCTCGTACTACACCCCATTCTTTGGTTAACAAGACATAGGCCACGAAAAGTGTATTTATTAGATCTGATGTGTAGTTGCAGCAAATTCCACCAACCTTTCTCAGTTGAACTTAGAGTTCGTAACCATCAGGAAGCTCTTCTTCATACTTGCTGCGTCAGAATTTTATCACACTTTATTTCCCCCTGAAATGCTTCTCAGAGTTCTTTCTATATTTGTTTCCTGTACTACTTGAGGCTATATTTGTGTGTATTCCAATTGAAGTAAGATTTGCTGCATATGATCTTGTTAGATGGTTTCCTGTAACATTAATATAAGTGGAAAGCAAGCAAAAGAGTACCACGGGCACCTCTCCAAACTAATGGAGCGATTTATCTTTACATTTGGGCTGTAATTGTTCTTTAGAATTAGTGCTCCTGGTGACTGCAATAATCTTCACGACCATATTGATCTAGTTAACCTATGGTGCATTGATGATGATCCTCATCTCAATCTATCGAAATGCAATGTTGTTTCATTCTTACATAAATCTATGTTAATGAACCATCTCCGGCATATTAATAATGTTGCTTTGAATCGCTGCGATACTATAAAGGATCTGGGAGTCGCGTTTGGTAGTAAGCTCACATTATCTTGTCATCTCGAAAATTACTAGGATTTATTATATGCAACCGTAAGCATTTCTTCCTATTGCATTCTCTAATGACGATTTATGTTTGTTATGTATATACGCTCTAAACTAAAATATTCCTCGTTTCATCGTTTTGCCCACTCATTTTCGATCGAAAAGGTTCATTTTTTAAAATATCTTCACTTTAAACAGTACGAGATACACCCATAGTAAGGTTTTGATTATACAATTCACTCTCTTGAACAACGACGCATATTCATATTAAGCGATATAAAATACTCTTTTGAAAAAAATGAATTATACGTATATTAAACAGATGTATATATAAAATAAGAACATTTGAGTTGTATTTTAACTTCTGATTGTTTTTGAAAAATTTTTCATAGAGGGTTGTGATTTTAATTGTTGCTCAAGATAACTTTCCAACCAAGTTAAAATTTCTGATGTGGTGGTCATTATTTTCAAAAATCAAAATAAAATAAATTATTGAAAAGGACAGTGTTGCTTTCAATAATTATTAACATGATAATACTATACCAAGTAACAAAAACAAATTATAACTAATAGTAATTTGGCTCTTTCATATTAGAGTAGAAAAGAAGAAATACACACGGGCAGATTCCTATATACAATACAAAGTAAAATATTTCAACAAATTTTGATTCTATCCATACTTAATTTGTAAAGGAAAAAAGGACAAAATGCATTTATAGAAAGCATTAACATTCCAATGTAGAATTACAGATGCTGTACATTTTGTGCCCTTGTTGGTGTTCGAAACTTATTATTTATGTAAATATTTTAACATTTCTTTCAAGAATTTTCCCTTTCATGACACATGTCCTCTAGGTTAAACTATAGCGTACTTAAAAAAACTGCTTTGAAGTGTAGTTGGGTGTAATTATAGATTAATAAACCGGTTCTCCGTTAATGTATAATGATATCTCTATAATACACGCATGCTTACTGAACTGTAATGATGCCTTTTGAAATTGACTCCCGGTAATGGCGGAGTTGTAAAATGCAGATACATTCGATGTTTGTTTGTCAATTAGAAGAGTATAGGAATAGAAAACCGACACATTGACAGCAACGTACATATATAAATATCAAAAGTTACAATTACCGCACAATTTCATTTAGTCCATTGCAAAAGTATTCAATGACCTACAAATTGCATCTCCATATGCAAGTGTTTGCTTTTTACTTGACATGTTAGAATGTTCTGTTCAACATTCTAAAATTCACCGGTTAAATTCGTTGATATTTAATTATTTTTACTTTATGTAAAAGTATCTTTTTTATGTCTAATATAACTGGCTTTTGCCAAGATAGGCTTCACTAAAATATTGAATTATAGATATGTGTAGTCAATTTTCCTTATTGTAATTCATAAATAGACAATATAAAGGGGTATAACAAAACCGTATAAAGTTGATTCTCACCACTATAGGAACGCTTTAAACTGTTGTGCCATTTGCAAGGTAAAAAACCATTTTAGTGGCCGTTGCGGATGTGCAGTTACACAGTCCATGCTTTAATGTAATTTTAACTCCTAAAAGTGAAGGTTTTGTCCATTTTGAATTTCTCAAAATTCCACTATTTCTTATTTAAGCAGTTGTTACTTACATTGGAGTTGGTTTAACACCTAAGCAGGACAGTTTCTATAAATTTCGGGAGTAAACTGAATACTTTTTACAGAATTTATAAGTTTCCGCATTTTTTTATGTATAAACAAAAACAAAAAATATATAAAATACATGTATGTTGTATATGTATATCATAATTTAGACCAACCTAGAGAATTTTTCCATTTTCATAGAGTAAGATGAGACGAAGGTAAGAGTTCCCTAAAAGATATTGAATTTATTTCAAGTTGAAATCTTTACTTTTGTATGTTAAGTTTTCACGTTTAGTTATTGAAGCTGAGTTTATCCCGTAGCAATACAGTTACGTATTTGAGATAAAGAATCCAATTTACTGTATTTAACAAGAGATTTACGTTTTACTATAATTAAAAATTTAATTGGGAAATTTAGTATAACGGTATTCCTCTGCCAAAAATTCTATAACCGATAATGAGCTCTGACTGGGGGCATGGCATTGCTGGGCGATGTAAGATATACGAGCTGGTAATGTTAGGTCGCACACCCAAACACTTTTCCGCAAACGTTCAAAGACCTCGCGATAAAAGGTTTGATTCACTGTCGGGCCTTACCATACGAATTATTTGTGAGTAATTCCAGTAGAGTCAAAAAAAATCATAAGCATGAACTTGATTCGGAATTTGTCGGTTAGAGATTTTTTGGCAAAGAAAAACATTCCAGTACTCCCACGTTTACTCTACAGTCCAGACGTAGACCCGTGTGATTAACACTTAAGCGGGAATTGAAAGGTTCCCATTACGTAACAATAAACATCTTAAAAATCATAACGCATGTTCTAAACAGCCTAACGGAACAAGACTTCCAGAATTGTTACCAGGAATGGAAAACTCAGTGGAGAGGCAGTGTACAATTTAAACGAGCATACTTTGAACGGAACAATATTAAATTGTAGATACGTACATTCTATTAAATACTAATCACTCTCATTAATTCTGAGACATACCTCGTACACCCGATAATACCTTAAAGTAATTGTAGTATTGATTCGTAAATATGATTATTGAAGTTACACACAACGTGTATAGTTTTCTTTAGTGTTTGTCCCAATATTACACAACAAACAATTACTATGCAAGTATTGCATGTCTAGTTAATGTTTCTGTCTTTAATTACATACTTAGTCTAGATCGCTATCCCGATCCTCTATAAAACCAACATGCAACTTGGTTATTAACTTAAAGAACACGTATTTCATAGCCATCCTTACAATATTCATAAGTGTGGCGATATTAATAGCTTTAAAGCTTACATGTGCGTAAGCTAAAGCTTAAGTATTATGCAAAAATTTCGTCGACAAATTTGATCAAAACCAAAATGTTTACAAAATCGATCGCTAATCAAAAAAATGGTGGTATTTTATATTATTTTCTCTACAGGATGCTACTGTTGTAGATATGGGGAAATTATCACGAAATAGTTTGAAAGATATACATATACGTGATGAATTATCATTTTGTTGTAATTACCAACTCTTTAAAAGTTCTCTGAAAGAATGTCGGACCCAGTAGGATCCGAACATACGCCCTCTTTCCATCCGGGCGAGTCTAGAAAATTTCATAATTCATCATTATAGAAACGAATGAAAGCTTCGTATTAATTTTGTTAGTGAGAACTTGCCTAATATTATGTCTGTTGAGATACTATGGTATATCTACAGACATTTACTACATCTAGGTTTTAAAAGTGATTCGAACTTACAAGTGGTCCCGTGGTCTAATGGCATGATACTCGTCCTGATAGCGAGAAATGTAGGTTCAAATCCTATCAGGTCCTAAAAACTTTAAAACGTGAGGTATGAAATATAGAATAAAATGTATAGGTGATCGTTTAAAAAGGCATCAATCAATGCATCGCCATCACCATTCATGCATTCAGGTACCACATCGAAAAACATAAAAATGAAAATCGATTTGATTTTGGAAACTTTCAAAAATAGAGTATTTGCTGATATATTTAAGCTATTTCTTTCTTTTTGCTTACAGTGTAGTACGTATTGATACTCTATACCAAGGATGGTTCGATACCGCACTTTTATATTATGAGTAAAGCGAATAGCAGCCTGTGTATTATATACGTATATGTATGTATATAATTTCATCATAAAAACCCTAAATGCGCTGAGGAACTGTATGTGTACCCAATATTAGTATTTATATTCACATTCGCATAAAAATCTAAAAATAGAATTGTAAATCATGTGTGGATGGTGTTTAAGTGAATTTATGAAGCTTAGCAATAAAACAGTGAACACAATTGATCTATTAAACAACGATTGCGTGTTACGGCAGAAACTCTAATCATGAACGCGGTTTTATAGATACGATCAAGTTTTACGACTATTGGCACTTACACAGAAATCCTTCCACGAGAACGTATCCAAGTAATGGAGGCTATTTACTTATAGTAAGTATAAATAAAATCTTTTGTATAGCTATTGTTATTATTAAAAGGCGAATAACCAGCCGCCTCTAACACTTAACTGATCTAAACAAAAAAAATTAAGTTCGACAGTCCCTTTGTAGGTCTATGGTCGGCAATTTGCTTCACGTTCTGACAAGTATTATCCTGCGAACGCGAGAAGATAAAAACTTCTCCTCGAGAACTTCGAAATTTCTGTGGAAGCAACGGTAGGAAAAGACAGAAAATCAATCTGAGTTAAGTGGATAAAATTTTCTACTGTTGGAAACGAGAATTGTTAAATGGCGGACGTTACAGCAGTAAATCCGGTTAGAATTTTATCCGTATCCTCTAATATAGGGTTTACTGTTAGTAATGTTCAAAACACAAATTTTAAATGATGTTCGAAAATTGTGATATATGGCGTAGTGTAAGTATGGCTAGCAAATTATGTTACTTAAATAATAAGCTTCTAGAAACGTCGATATTTCAAAAAAGCTAATTGTAAATCAATTTTCATGTACAAACAGGTACGCTAAATTAACAAAATTAACATTTTCTACTATAAACCTTCAGAAGGTTCTCGTCTCTAGCGCGATCAACACGCCGAGTCACCGTAATCTTCTGCCAAAGTGGTTTCGCCTATAGCGTGGTTTACACGTCGAGTTACCGTGCCACTTTGGTTTCCCCTATTCCCCTGAGGAAGCCTCCTGCTACGAAGGCGAAAGGTCGAGATCCCACCCTTTCTCTTTTGGTCTCTTTTCTTTTCCTTTTTTCTGTATTCTCTCGTGCCCCCTCTCCCTTTCCCCCTCTTCTGTCTGTATTTCTTTCTCTTATGCTTTTCACCTTTCTTTCTATTTCACGTCCCCCTCCCCTCCCTTTATAATTTTTTTTCTTTTTCTTTTTATCCCCTTTTTTCTTTTTATCTTTCTTTCTCCTCTTACTCTTATTTCTTTTATATATATCTCATCGTGACACGGTCCAATTCCGGAAGTAGTTCGTTTATTACTGACTCTGGCCGTGGAAGCCTACGTATTCATTTCAATTATCATCGAATTTATGATATTTCCGTTTCTTTGCTACCCCATCACTTGTCGGTACTTGATTACTTTTACTTGAACTGTTGACTTTCCTATTCGATAAAAATCTTTCTTCCTATAAATTTCCGAAAACGAGCATCTTAAAACTATAGTTTTCACTTTTCCTCTTGTTGTTAGTTAGGAGTCGAACTAGTGCTGTATTTATACTAGCAATTCTACCTACTAACAACTTTGGCGAAACTTCGGCAACCTCTGATAGCACGCCCTATATGTTCACTAGAAGGTTCTATACTGTTCACGAAAGTTTCATACTTTTCGGAAATATTCTATATGCTTAAGGAATGTTTTATATATTTCTAGAAAGTTGTATAAGCCGTCGGAATGATGTAAACTAGGTGTTCTAGAAGATCCCATTAGCTTTAAAGCCGTTTCGAAAAATTCATTCTAGAATATCCCGTACTGCTATGTCCGCCCGTTTTCGCAGGAATGCCTCCTAATTACCCTGTTTACTCTCTACGGCGTAAATTTAAGGAACCTTTAACCTAATCAATTCATCCTGCTTCATAGCGAGATTTTTCAAGATAAAACGCGAAGACAAGCATTCTGATTGGAAGCAGATAAAACCAGGTGTATTATAAGGCAATATCTTCTACATATTGTGTGCCAATCACATAATAGTGTTATATGTAGTTATCGCCACGTTCAATGAAGATGCTGTTTATAGTACACTCCCCAGCAAACTATATGTCGATGGCAAGTAAGATAGCATTCGCAGTATTAATGTTATATGAAAATAACATCAAATTATTTAATTGATCCTCCAAATAAAACTTCGTTGGATAAAGTAACAAGAATGTAATAAAATTGCTATTGCTATTTTGTTCAGTCTTTCAAGTGACATCTTCACAATTGTTGCTTGAGAAACTGGTATCATTTGCAGGAGGTAGAATATATGTTTGGTTCGTTTCACCATAATTCATTGGGTCGTAACTATAATGACCCGGGTGTATTTGGATAAGGGATTTCTAACAATGTTGTGAAGAGGGAATATGCTGTCTCGGCTCATTGATTTCATTGCTTTCTATGGAAAGTGGAGTATAGTCTAGAAAATTGCGCCTTTGGATTTTTGTGCAGTTGAATTGGATCTGGTAATTAGTTTACAGCTTATGTTCAACAAGAGCAGATACGTAACAACCGAATGTAACATTCGTGCTCTGAGAGCCATTTGTCCACCGATGCCAATCCATCGTTTTGTTTGGGCGATATACACCTTGCCGCACGAAAATTAAATCAGATACCCGCCTGAATATTTAAGACGATGCTTGTCAAGTGAAAAAAGAAGAGTTGATAATTTAGAAACGGATCTCTTTCAGTATTTTTATAGTTTTCCCGGAAGGCATAATAATAATGGTATTATAGAGGCTGATTCGTTTGAATTGTAATATGAGGTACACTCTTTTTTATTGATGTATGTTAATTGAATATTATAGGAAGGTATATTTTGTGCCAAAGTAATGTTCAAATGCCAATGTATTTAATTTCGTGCATTACGAAAATTAAATTGTAAATGAACCCTGCATGTTATGCAATAGAAGTGTGTCTTTTTAGAGAAGAACTATTTAAACTAGCTAAGCGTTTTATGATGAAATATTTCAAGTGTAAATTAATTTAACGAGAGGATCTTTTTGTTTTAAAAATTTGAAATATATATACAGCTGTGGCCATATGTATTCGCCACTCTCGTTTTGAACATGTTACACGAATATTATTGTATTTCTAAGAAGCAGGGTCGATGACGGACTTAACTAGGTACCTGGTAATGAGGGTTTAATGGTTTATTGTAGGCCATTCTGAGTAAATTAGAAAATAGACGTAAAATTGTAATTTCTGAATATTTCTTCAGTCTTTCTTAGAAGTTGTAAGAATAAGGTTGAGCTAGTTAGAGTGAAGATATTGTGTCTGTGATTTTGTCTGTGTAATACGATAGTATACAGTAAAAAGTAATGCCGAAAACACGCGAATTGACGGAGGTAGAGCGAGGACAAATTGTGGTGTTAGAAAAGCAAGGGTTGTCGGTGTCTGCTATTGCCCGACAAGTGAAATGTGCGCGATCGACAGTTAGAATGACGATAAAACGATACAAAGAGAGTGGATCTTTGACAAACAAACCGAAAACTGGTCTAAAAAGAAAGACAACTGGCAGAGATGAGCGAGTCTTAGAGCGGATGTCTTTGCGAGACCGGAAAAAAGGGTCTAAACAGCTTTCCAGTGAGCTTTTCCTGCTACATAATGTTGCTATTTCTCCTCGCACGGTTAGAAGACGCCTTTGTGAATTAAATTTAGGTGGATACAAAGCTCGACATAAACCACGGTTGTCTCCGCAACAAAAGAAAAAGAGACTGCTGTGGGCTAAAAGTCACCGCGACTGGACCATTGACAATTGGGCCAATGTTATGTGGACGGATGAGTCAAATATTGAGGTAAGTAATACATAATTATTGTATTTGCTGTATTCTGTATTCAATTCCTGGTATATACAGTGTTTTATTCTTTTTAACGGGTTCCAAAATGTCACAGTATTCATGTTTTTGTTGGTAGCTTTGTGGTAAACCTGGGCCTCAATACGTGCGACGCATGCGAGGAGAGGCCTTCCATCCAAACTGTATCATCCCGACTGTCAAGTTTGGGGGTGGTAGCATAATGGTTTGGGGTTCCATGAGTGCAACAGGCGTCGGAGAACTGTTCGTCTGCGAGGGCCGAATGAACAGTCGGACGTACATCGACATGTTGGAAGAAGTTCTGGAACCGTGTGCGTTAAAATTATTCGATAATGATAAGCCAGAGTATTACTTCCAACAAGATAATGCACCGTGCCATAAATCTCGCGAAGTAATGCGCTGGTTCGAGGAAAATAACGTGCGGGTCCTGGAATGGCCGGCACAATCCCCGGACTTATCGCCAATTGAGCATTTATGGTACATTTTAAAGCGAAATGTAGCTAAATACTCATCTACCACAAAGCAATGCTTAAAAACAAGAACATTCGAAGAGCCCCGAACAGTATTACAACTTAGTGAGCAGTATACCCCGACGAATTCGTGCGGTGATAAAAGCCCAGGGAGGAGCTACCAAATATTAATCAATATCTGTATACACTCACAATGAAACATTTTCATCGATCAATTTTCTTTTATTTCTTATATATTCGTCGGAATAAAAAACAAAAAAGGGTGGCGAATACATATGGCCACAGCTGTAGATATGTTATATATTAAAATCTAAAAATCGAATTTATGAAGAGTATATACATTTTGAAAATGAAAACATATAGCAACATCAATCCCTAAATATCTAATTTATTTGTTTACTTCGTAAAGACGTTGGAATTAAACGATAAAATGTTTTAAAAACTAATGAACAATTCTTCACAATGTTCTTCTTGTTGCTTAAAGATTAAATGCATTTCAACTAACAGTTTAATTTCATTAAAAACTGATTTATTTTAGTTTTAAACTTAGTTTTAGACGTAATTTTAAACTTAGTTTTAGACGTAATTTTAAACTTAGTTTTAGACGTAATTTTAAACTTAGTTTGAAACTAAATCCCAAATTATCTACAAAGTATTCGTCGTTTTCAGAGCGTGTGGACATCCAACGCTTACTCAATTTGTTTGCCTTGTTGTTAGACAACTCTATCAACATAGGTGAATGACACGATACAATTTTAAACTGTTAGTACCTTCCTTTGGGTAGTTTTGTGAATTTTATATGTAATTATTGTTGCTACGTAAATGATTAGTTCAAATTGTTTCTAATATGTGGAAATTTGCGTGTTTTACAATTTTGCATTAAATTCTCATGGAATAATCTATATGAAACGATATTTTATTTTAACGCTGTACATGTTATTCTAGGGACTTTTTCAGGAAAATATTTTTTTAATCATTTAAATATGATATATAATTTAATGCTGTAATGAACTAAACTGCAAGAACAAAAGTAAAATGTTTCACATAGTTTATTCCCATATAACAGAACTGTTAATGGAAACAAAATTGAAAACAGAAAAAATCTCTTTTGAAGAAGAAGGAAACGTTTTAAAATTCATACATAACTTTTATGCATCAAAAGAATGATAATTTAATAAGTTGCGCGTCAATAGTACTATTTTCAAATTGTAACAAACACGTAATTAGTATGCCACATTGAACTAGAAACAACCCAACAAAAAAAATTGAAATATTTTAAAATTATGTATCTCTCTGTCTTATTTGGGAACTGCACACAATGAGATAATAGCATTAATTTATTGTTAATATAATAATTAAACTATAAAAGAGATTCGCAGTATTCATATTACTCCTAATAAATATTGTATACTTAAAAATTTGGCATTTTTGAATTATACAAGATTACTGAAATTGCTTACATGCACATAAATTTACATGCGCACAAATATCTTAATTGCTTCGATCTAGGGAAACGTAAACGTGGAAATGGGTCAACAACTTGCTTCCTCAACTACTACATAATTGTGCTTGACATTTTCTAATCAAAACTTATATGCCATATTTAGTATTTATGAATGGACGATAAAGATTGATGATTACCGACAATGGTGATAAAATTATGACACATTAATGTTGACCTATGCACGTTTTAAAACACATTCTTTACAAACATAACGAATGACAAAAAAGCTAGTTTAAAAACATAAGAGTAAGGCTCAATTAATGCATTAAAATGCATGGAAATAAATCATGCAGTAAATTACTAATTTCCCGAAAGATAATAATAAATTAGTTAATAATTTTAAACAACAACAAAAAACTCTAGTTTAAAAACATAGGAGCTAGGTTCAATTAATACATTAAAACGCATTGAAATAAATTATGCAGAAATTTCCCGAAAGATAGGTGAATGTAAATAAACAAGTCAATAATTTTAAGGAACGAAAATCCTAGGACAAACTACGAAAACAACAATAAATGTTAAAGAGATTCAAATATAAGTCCACTATTGTTATTTACTTTTAATAAGAATTAGTAGTACTCCAAATGTGTGCATGCATTTAACGATATAAAAAAATGTAATATTCTTAGCAATCGTTTGGTTTTATAAATAAAATACTGGGTGTCCCAAAAGTTTTCTCAATTTGTTTTATTCTGCGCGAACACAATCGTAGAGTGGGGCGCGGCGGGTACGTCAACCACTATCTCCGTCCTTAGAAATTTAGTCACTATGAAAAGTATTACGCGAGCAGAGCGTGCGTGCTGTGTGCGCGAGCTTTACAAAAACGTCTCGGGTCCGTTTTCACCTTAACAGCCATGTAAATAGGTAGAACTGCGGTTATTGAAGTTCAACAAACCCAAAATAGAAGCACGAGAGGCATCACTTGCCAAAAGTTACTGTTTGGGCTGCAATGTCGGCGCAAGGAATTATCAGCCCGTACTTTTTTAAAAGTGGCAGAGGTCGTACAGTAACCGTAAGTTCAGGGCAATATGTGCAGATGATTAACAACTTTTTTACGCTAGCCTTGCAAGATTTTAAAGGTTTTAGTCGAAACACTTGGTTCCGACGAAATGGAGCGGCATTTCACATGTCTAACGTGTTCTTACCAGTTATTCGTGAAATTTTCCCAGGAAAATTTACATCCAGACGAGGTGAGACAAACTAGCACGCACATAGCCCCTACTTGACATCAATAGACTGTTTCCTATGGGGCTAGCTTAGATCAAAGGTATATAGTAACACTCCTCACTCTCTGAATGAATTAAAGAAAAATGTTCGAAGAGAAATGGCGGCTATCGCAGAGAATATGTACCGTGCAATTCTCGAAAATTTAACCTCGTTTAGAACAGTGCCAGCAAAATAACGGAGTACATTTAGAAGATATAATTTTTGTGAAATAAACTTCCAAAGCCCGCATTTTAATAAAAGATAAACATGTATTAATTACTTTATTATATTCTTTTTATGTTGAAAAGACTTTTCAGACACCTTGTATTAATAAATTGTAAAATTCCTGGTTAAGTTAGAAAAACTATAAAAAATAAATTGTTAGTCAAGCAAAAAGAAGTAAGGCTAAGTATTTCTACGTTATTCTATTCTAGTTCTATATTATACAAGCACAAATTCTTTTTAATACTCTTCCATTTCAGCCAAAAGAAATCGCATTTGCATTATTCGAGTAACGTTTCAAGACTGGACGGGATTATTAGACTGGAATGATATTAACTAACTAAAAACTTCAATCAAAAATTTTTGGATGAATCAAGTTTACACGATCTTGAGTAATACTGGCAAAGTAAGGAAGTTACTAAACAGTATTAGGATATAACAAAATATAACAATTTCTACTTAAATATTTATTATCCAAAAATAGTGTATCTAAACACATTGATTAAACTAGTGGATTTGACCATTTGTACAAGACAGAAAAGGCAAGCTGAAGATCAATGGACCGTGTAAGTGATGACGTCAATAGGTGTTGCTACACTGAAAAGTTGCCAAACAAAACAAAGACACGTAATAAAACTAACCTATTCTTGTCAATTCCTCATTACGTTGTTAACTGTGCAGTTTTGTGACCGTAAGCAGGTGTTTGTTAAGTAAAATTATGAAATTCATTACAATTACTATTAGAATCTTTACTCATTTGCTTAACTTTAAAGCATTATATAGGATAGATTGCAGCAAATATATTCAAAGAAGATAATGAAATGAAGCTTCAGTTGAATCGTAGAGATCTGGCTGAAAATGAGATTTTGTGTTATCGGTTCATGAAATATATACCAATCTCTAGGAAGAATATAACTTATACCTTTCGTACATTTACAAGTTGTCATATTATACTAGACTTAAGATAAAATCCGAAAAGCCTGCTTTACGTGATTGGCAAAAATTAACATATATTTCGTATAAATTTGTAGATGTATTACACTGATTAAAATTAGTTAGCGTTAATTAACTTTAACATATAGACGTAAAATATAACAAATAAATAAAATAAAATAAAATATATGCACTTTGCATATAATCCGGTCTCTAATTATAACCTTTCTGTATGAGAGGAGTTTGTATCTCCTCTTCTCATGTTGATTTAGAAACTTCGTGTTTAAAATGGTTGTCAACAAATATTTGAAGTTTGCTTTATTTTACATCAGATATCACCGGGTCCTATATTTTCTATTTTTTAATGCATACTTAATAAAATACTAGTATTAAATTTTTAATAAGTTATCTGTAAACTTTTGTATATTTAATTATAGTATTGTGTAACCTATAATATAAATTTAGTATTACTTTTCAGGAATAATCAGGATAGATTATTGACTGAAAAATCCTAAAACCCATAGGAAAAAATATTAAATTGAGAATTTACTACAGTCAATAAAATTAATGTAATATAAATAATATCGACACATATTTCTGTAAAGAAATACGTCATATGGGACCTGTAACTTCCAAGCGCGGCATAGGAGGCGACATTGGGGAAAAGCACTATTACCGCTTTCATTTACACAAAAAGGTTATAAAATGTTTCGGGTTTATAATCAGAAGGTGAAACTACAGTTATACTGTGATATAATGCAAGTATTTATAAGACTATCTTCTGAAATATGTGATTCAAAATATTTGAGCAGTACGTGTTAGTATACAACGCTACATTTTAACAAAATATAAATAAAAAGAGAAAAAAATTGAAATAATTTAGCTCTCGTAAAGAAAGCAAGCCCAATATGTTTAAAGAGGAAGTATGTTACGAACAGGAAACTTGGTATGGGTATGAGAAAACGAAATTTAAAAAATTGCCACAGTGCAGTATTAACCACCACTACGTCCACTAACTAAATTTTTTACTGTTTCTTTTTTTAAAATAGCTCAATTTCAAATGTGGAAGCCCAGTTCACGCTACCTTCCCACTTTCTACTTTTGCACTCCTTTTGCTCTACTATGAGTGCTAGAAGTCCGATGTGACAATAGCGTTGCAAAGCTTTATTCCATAATTTTTACGTTGTTGAAGCTACGATGTAGGAGCTTTAAATATCAAGTTACATTTTCGATGGGCGTGCTTGTTCGATTCTTGCAGTGAGGCAGCATTAAAATATGCGTAATGCAAGTTTCCGTATTGATTGTATACAAATTGTATCATCTATACTTCCTGTATTAGATATTTATAAAAACAATGAGAATAAAATATATAAAGTATGAGCTATACATTACTAAGGACAACAGTCAACCAAAATACGTATATTTTTACTTATTTGGTTATACCGTTATTAAAGGTTTGAATTACAGATTATATTTTTGAGGGCGACTCAGTTAGAAGAGTTTTACAAATTCACCCGATACGCTTTTACTAATTCTTTGAAGGCAGCAGAGAAGTACTACTGACATAAAGGCGAGCCATTGCAAAAAATCGGAATGTTTCGTGTTGGCTTAATTTTGTAAGCGGATTTTCATGTCTTCATTGAAAATTCTTAAGTAAGTAAGTATGTGTACGAGTCAACAGTGGTGCGTTTTGCCCTTATGAATCAAGATATTGAAATATTTCAGTATGTTCATGTTCTTTTTTTTATTATAGTAACAACTATGAGTTCGTTTTTATTACTAAAAGTTAGTGGCAATAATATTCTCTGTCTACACAGTTAATTTTATTTTTGTACAAAAATTGTTCAGTTTAGGCAGAGTATTTTATATACCATTCAATCAAACTAACCCTAACCGTTTGTGATAAGTGAGACTGCTATTTGAAGATTGCTAATTTCATTGATTTAAAACGTCATTATAATCACAGTTTGTCGCAGGTATTTGATGAATAATATTAAGGCTAACGAATAAGGTACAAAGTAGTCTTCAGGCTTTCACGACCATTCAGAAGTGCAGAAGATCAAAAGATAATCCAAACGTTAAGTATTATAAGACACTTTCTACATAGTAGGGAATCCGAGGGTCAGCCACAAAGGTTACAATTTCATCTACGCTCACCTCATATCTCGGAAGGTTTAGCACTAAACAGTGATTTTAGGAATTTGTAGAATATTATCATTACGTGATACTAGTAGTAAAAGCGATAGATATCTGTTTCTCAGTCCTTTATGTTTTACGTAATTTCTAGATATAGACACATACATAAAACAGTCTACACTCTAAAATAAATCAAATGAACACTTTTGAACAAGCAATATTTTTGAAAACGATGGCTCGAATACAACGATGGTTTCAACATTGAGTGATGACGTTGAATAGGTGAAATGTAATAGGCGCGAAGAATAATGACATTTTTATTTTAATACAAAAAGGAAATAAGTTTCTGAAAATATAAATTGCATAGATTTGATAAGTTATCACTCGATAGTATTGTATACCTTACAAATTATTGCTTGCTCATAAGTCGCTCTTTATATTATGAAATAAGCTTCGTTAAACGTATTGTTTGGCAATAAAATAATAAAATTATTTTTGTGCTGTAACAAAATTTTAATATTGGTGCGTCTTACACCATGTTGTAAATGTAGGTTTATTAATGTTTTCACAAAAATAGAAAAATCCAATGTCTGTTTAGACATCATAATCTTTAACACTAACCAAACTATGCAGACTCTTATGTTCATCAGCCAAGGTTTTGGTATAGCTAGCCACCAATCTATAAGGATAGGTGATCAATTTTTACGTTGATGAAAGCGCTACTTTTATACTTTTAAAATTTCCTTACAGACAAATACCAACAAAATGCAACTAAACGGGCTTAAATCGTAGGAACTACATACAACAACATTTGAAACGTTCAACTGAAGCGGTTAATGGCAGTTTATCTATTAATGAGACTTCGAAATTTGATAGCATCGCAAGGGGAAACCGTTGAAAGAAAAATAAAGGGAAATGTGTCCACAATTGGTAGATTAGGACCAGGCAGAATGATAGAAAGTTTTTTGCTGTATATAAAAGGGTTTAGAATGTGGTTCCCCATTACAACGCAAAATGTTTGTATAGATGCTTAGAAAATTACCAGTTTCGATTGTTTCAAATCGTTATTAAGAAGAAATCGCAATTTTTCCATTCGCAAAGCTGCAGACGAGGGCAGAGAACGGATCGCGTGTAAGTAAAAAAATATTTTCAATTGCTGTGAACTGTATTAAAAGAGAATTTGCTTTGAAATAAATGAGACGGGTCTGCAATTAAATAATCGACTGGTCACGTCGCACTAGAATCCAGCGATATAGTGCCGCTTGGTGCGAATATATAACAGAAAATTCAACGTATAAACGTAAACACAGCAATATTTTTGAAGCCGCTCACGAAACACTTTATTCCTCGAAAAAGGAGAGAAAAGTCATATTACATTCATATGTTTCTCACTGTTCTTCTGTTAAACTTTTAGAATAAATAACGTGTTTACCAACCACACAGTGTTTGCAATCGTAGTGATTATAGCTCTGCAGTCTAAAGAATTGTTTTTAAGTCACTAAAAACTCAGCATGCAGTATCAGATTTCAGAGCCACAGAAATATTTGCTTGGAATCCTGACAGCGTACCTGATCACCTTTACTCAACATCTGATAAAATAATTAACACACAGCAACGAAAGATCAGAAGACAGATAACCAAGCAAATCTTCGTCCGTCAAACATTCAGAGTTCAAATACTCAAAAAGGTAAAGTTACTGCAACACAAATAAATTATCAAATTATATTTTCAGAGATTTTGCTTCATCAAGCAGCTGAAAAGTTAAAATCTTAGCGCTGCATTAACCCCGTTTGGGCACATTGTAATTGTGAAAGGAAAAAACTGCATTTCATTGTCTACATCAGAATGTATCCCAGCTCCTCTATATTGTAATGAAATTAAATTATTTAATCGCTGTTCATCCTTCCTATCATGTCCTACTACTCAACTCACCTATGTATGGGAGGATAGTTAACCAATCGTAACTGTGTTACTTTTTTATATATAAGTAAAATAATTGATTGATCATTTGATTGGTTTAAGAACATGTTGCGAAAATGGGTGAAAAGTACAAATAAACTATCGATTGCAATTACAAAACATTCGTTTGTGCAGAATACAACATTTTAGTTAAAGTCGGTAAAAGATGTAAATAATTGGAGGAAAGCAAATTGTGTTTAAGAATTGACACAGTTGTAGCTGTAAACGGAACGTAAGTAAGCAAAGGCCTATTTTCTAAACTAAATGGAATTCGAATATTTTACATACAAAAGCTGTAGCCTTTAACAACGGATCATAGAACGCAATTCAATTAAACTAAACCGCTTAAACATTCGTCCTTTATCTACTGTGTCAGCTTAGTACTAGTAGCGAATAACATACTCTGGAGAAATGCTAATGGTAGTATAACAAGGTGTAAGCTGTAATAAATGTAATGCATGCACATTTCCAATGTTAACATTTTCCGGTGAGATGAAATTATATATTATTTGTATTTAATAATCATAATCATAATGATAACAATAATAATAATTAGAATTATGAGCTGTTAGCTGGCCTTACACACATATAAGTACGTTAATCGACTCATCGGCACATTTTACTGACTGCACGAGAGTTACATCTGCAACCAAACGAAAGGATTTCTCATGTCGCTGCAAGACCAGCTGATACTTACGAGATCATACCAGAAGAGGATTATAAATCTATCGTTAAAAAGCTTCAATTACCAGAGTTGGTACAAAAAAACTAAATTGCTAGCTTGGACTGGAACAAAAAGATTATAACCGATAAAACAATCGTAAATATTATCTCTGACATAGTACTCACCAACAAGCTCAACAGATCTGCGTGTGTGATAGATATTACAATATTTTTTAACATACCTTAACCTTATTATTAAGTCTATAATTGCAATCAATGACTAGACTTATATTTCTGGTTTCGTCTACTGTCGGTAACGGTATACTGTTAACGGATAATTTGATAGAATTAAAAACTGAGCAACTATTTTTGTCAGAAAGGAACTGCACTGTGGATTTTGAAGGAAATAAGATCAACGAATGTCGCGGAGCCTGCTCAAGTATATTATTTATTTAAATCAGACGAAATGTCATGTAACGGCTGCACTGTATTAGGAAGCTCAAAAGTGGTAAACCGGAATATCAGCAGCGTACATATAAGGCTTTCGCTGATGAGAATAATATAAATAACGAAAAGCAGAGACCAAAAGAGAGCCCGTTAGAAATGCCAGGCGCCACAGGAATTGACTAAGAAGCGTTGTTAAGTAACCTAATATATTGGGTTCCATTGGAGAAATAACAATTAGAAAATTAGATAATATCCATTGATAGTCCTATATAGCGTAAAATCTAACAAGATTAAAAAAGCTTTATCTTTATCACGAGCTACATGATTCCACTTTCTAAGCATTTTTATGTTTTTTTTAATTACTAGTGGTCTATAAATCTCGTCTCTACTTTACTATGGAGTTATGGCATTTATTCAATAAGTATAATTCTTGTGAAGAATGACTTCATCTTAAAATCATTAATTACTTCTCTCTTCCAAAAGGTCTACATTGCTGTCGTATTACAAGACATCTTTATTCCACAACGGACAATACGCTAGAAACCTTAACTATTTTTGTTTCCAATCATTTCCATAATTACAATGGAATATAACGTATAAGCAACTCTCATAAGCAATGTGAACAGCAAAAGAGAACATATGAAAGTAGATCAAAGAAGAAAAATCAGAGCTCAGTGACATGTACATAAATCCTTTGTATTTCAGCTAGAATGTTTTATTCTGAGTGTTTCTTTTTCATATTTTCCTTAGTTACTTTAAAAGAAATAAGGTCACGTTATAGGATTGTCTTCCTTTGATTTTCCAATTGAACGACGACATTGGCAATATAAAAGCATGTAAAATATTATTGACGTACACGAAGAATTATTAAATCTTAAACAGAAGAGCAACAACTTGTCAAAAGCTACAACAACCTATACCCTTCGCAGTCCCCAAATTGTTAAGCGGTATTTTCACAAATGCTGTATTACTCATTCTGTTCATTATGTTGTTGGTCGATATAGGTCATCTACGGCGTTATATAAGGACTAAAGGAATGTTGTTTAGGTATACATTTTTCGATTGTATGCATAAGTTTTGTCCGTAGATACAAGATTTGCTTTATTAGCATTTGTTTACAACATATTTAAACGAGATGTATAAACAGAACACACATTTATATATCATTTTGATTCACTAACTTTGTATCAAAGAAAAAATTCTCACAGGTTTCGTTTATCTTGTATTATATCTTTATATTTCGTGACGAATAGTAGTATGTAATTGTAAAATAGGGCTAGCCAAATGTTTCGGTTCGAGAAGGTCTAATTAACCTCAAGAATGCGAGGACTCTTTTTTTATATGTAAACATGTTCAATTGTTCTTCTCTTTGTTAAAAACTTAACTGTGGAAGATGTTATACATAAAACAAATTATTACTGGTAATTGCTTCGCCAGTACAGTCTTGCGGTCTCTTACTGCTAAGAAGACTACAAATGTCGGTTTCAAAGGTTGTAGCCTATAGCATTTAGTAGTCTCGTATACACATAACCACAACTGTTTATCTTGTAATTCAACTTTAATCTTGGTTTCGACATTTTCAAGTATCGTTGGCAGATACTTATGTAGTGCTTGTCTGAGACGGCAGCTTCCATTTGGGGTTGTATGCATGCCAGAAGTGTTTGAAATTGTTGTTTACCGAGCAAGTTAAGAGGCAAAGCACAAGAACATTAAAAGTAGCATAAATTCTTTTATGCCGTTGTTTTATTTGTGCGTATTTTATTACGTACATGTTCTTCGCAATCGTTTATGTACCTGCATATCAAATGCATTTCGAAAACATTACACCATATTTTATAACAATTGTACTTTAAATCAGAATATTCGGGTATAAACTTGTTTGTTTGAGCATCCAGTAGTCTCTTTCCCTTACGTGCGTTCGGCATACTTAAGTAATTGCTACTACGAGTAATACGATATACAACTTCTATCTATATAACAGAAACTGCAAGACGGTCAAGTCACGCGGGGAACGCAGTTTCCGCATCGGCCTGGGCGGGAATCTGGCACGCCGAAGACTTGGCTAAGTTTACATATTGCTATTCTTCATTAAACGTATACAAATAAACTGTTAAAACGTTCTTCCATCTAAAGAAGTATAAACACATTATATCGCGTAATACGATGTTACCATACATGCATACACAGCAGGAAAACGGAGGCAGGTTACTTCAACAAACTCGGTCCATTTTCGTATCGGTCGTGCATGCGGGCGAGTCCGAACCTGGTGCGCCGAGGATTTGGCCAACCCTAGTTATGATGACACTTACTACGCAGATCCAAATGATTATTACGATTAACATACATGCTACGGTATGTTTTATGTAAAATGTATTTCAGCATAAATCTTTTAATGTTAGGTAGAACATTGGTCTTACACGAACTTTTTGAGCAAGAAGTACTAAACGAAGTGTCAACCTCTTCACCTCGAAACCAACACCAAAACTGCAGTCTCGGACTAACATATAAATAGTGAAATTCAAGTACCACTTTCTATTTAGGATTTGAAGGTAATCACTAATCACCCTTAATGCGTAACGTAATGCGAAATACGTTTTTCAGTTTAGCAAATATAATTTGATAATGCATAAATTTACATAGTTACATCACACAAAAACAATATAAATAAAAATGTTGATAAGAAAAAAATGAATACCACACTACGAAGCATTAACAAACTTACATAAGTTCCATAGCAACTAAGAAATTGCGTTGTTGCAGTTTATTTCAGAATGGGACGGATATATGTATGTACATACGAGGGCGAATCAAATATGAACCGAAGTTTTCTTTTTAAAACGCCTTCTAGGTGAAGGGAGTGGCATTATGCTTGGATATGTGTTGGAGGGGGGATGTAAGGCGGAGGGGAATAGACCGCCTCGATTCGCCAAAGCAGATGGGCTGTTAGTAGCATCATGTCTGAGCAAGAGCTACACACGTCCGTTGAGCAGCATATTATTATTAAATTTTTGACGCGGGAAGGCGTAAAACCTGCCGTAATTTTGCGTCGATTAACTGCACAATTCGGCGAAAAAGCACTTTCAAGGACTCAAGTTTACAACTGACACAAAAAATTCTCGCTTGCCGAGAGTCAGTGGAAAACGAGCACAGGTGAGGCGGAATTTCGTGCGATCCGTGAGCTGATTGAAAGTGACTGTCGCCTTACAATATGGGAAATTGCTGCACATGTCGAAATATTATATGTGCCCAATCAATCATTTCAGATGATCTGGGTTACCAAAAACTGTCGGTAAGGTGGGTTCCTCGACTCTTGACGGAAGATCAGAAAGCGAACCATTTTGCTGTGCGTGAGAGATTTTTGGCACGATATCGAACAGAGGAGGATGATTTGTTGAGGTACATTGTCACCTGTGATGAAACGCACCATTACACCTCATAATCTAAGCAGCGATTTTTTGGGATTCTAGAGACATACTGCTCATTGATTTTCTCCACACGTGCATACTACTACCAAATGCTTGATGCAGTGAAACGGGCCTATCGACGAAAGAGGTAAGACATACCTATTCGAAGTGCGATTGTACTCCATGACAATGCTCGACTGCACACAGTTGCATTAGCCCAAAATAAGTTGAACAAAATTCATTGGGAAACACTGGAACATCTGCCCTACAGTCCCGATCTGTCACCGTGTGACTACCACATGCTTGGTCGATTCAAAGAACTGGGAGGTCATCACTTTGACAATGATGAAGGCGTAGAAATGTTGGTTATGGAATTAAAGAACTCCAATACGGTGCGAAAAATGTGAGAATAAAAGGGGATATTACATAGAAAAATAAGATGTAATCAATTTTTTTACTGTACCAATAAATGTTTTAAAAGCAAAATCCGGTTCATATTTGATTCATCCTCGTATATAAATATAAATGTTTGCTGAGCTTCTGCTATAAGCAACAATACACGACTATTATGTCCTATTCAAGTCAATAGGCGCTAAAACATATTTAAGTAAGTGTTTTATTAAAAATCACTAATGTAGTGCTGTAGTCAATTGTATTCTACATATATCTACCATATTTTCATATTTAAGGCTATTTATTGCCTTGTTCATTACTACTGTAATATTGCTTGAAAACATTGTTCTTATAAGAGTAATTCTATCGATCTTTGACTATTTTGGTAGATTATTTCTGTGAACATTTTAATTACTAATGTAATGTTTTAAAGTGTTGGTGGCGTCGTAGGAGTTTCCAGAAAAACTGTGGTATTATTATATTTTATATACTCACTTGCGAAAACAATTTTTAAATTTAGTTTCGTTACTTTTCACATTTGATGGTTAACATAAATATTTAATTTTTACTATTCTCTGTTTGTTATGCAGAATCTATTAGTTATTACTACCGGGATTTTAATCTTTGATCTTTGAAATTAATATTCTAGCATGATTTCGGGTGTGAAAATTGAATTAGGACCTCCCGATTCCTCATATTCACTTAATAACGTCTCCTGTAATCCCAGCACGTCGAATTATTGAAGACGCTACTTCTTGAATGCCGCCTTTGAAGAAGAAATTTCCCTTCTGAGCGTACCCAGCGCAAACAGGCACCAAATACTTAAATTATACATCTCGCATCTTTGTACGAAGCGGCGGTATTGAAACTATTTCAAAAGCAAGTCGGGATGGATGGCGGATGAGCATTACAGGCGATAGAGGCCGCGAAATTGCTTTAAGTATACATCGACGCCCTTGCAATAGCGTACAGACATGATCTAAAATAAATTTGTGCACTCGTTACACAG
This sequence comes from Trypoxylus dichotomus, assembly GCA_023509865.1. Lineage (NCBI taxonomy): Eukaryota > Metazoa > Arthropoda > Insecta > Coleoptera > Scarabaeidae > Trypoxylus > Trypoxylus dichotomus. Next base: position 30,937,730 of record CM042079.1, read on the forward strand.
TAAATTTCCTTGTAACACAATCAATCTAAACGATAAGTGGCTCCCACAAATTGCTTAAGGTTTACACCCAAATTCATAATCAATATTGAATCGTAAAATTGTAAAGCAACATTACTTCCTATCGAAGAAAACTATTTTCACTTAAATTCATTAATCATCGTTACGTGGTAAACATTCCATTCTTGTATTCATATTCATAGACATGTTGTTCCAACAAAAGTTTTACGACATTGTTCCCAATATTTACTAAATATTCACATTTGTATCCAGATATTTGATAGTGTTGTGTCCGCGCCGGATCTCAACTTAAACAAACGATATTATTTTATTAAAATGATTTATTTACAAAACTAAAACTAAATCAACACGAAAACAAATAATAGACGAACTATGATGAACTATTAAATATAAAACACTAACTAAATGACTATTTATTTGTACGATTATTTATATGCGCACTGTATTTATATTGTGACACGTTTACCACGACGTTTCTATAACGACTGACTACCTTTGTCGTTAGCTGGCTAGACTTCCTTCTTCGGTCCGTCCAGTATCTTCCGTACTGGAGCTTGCCGGGGGCATCCGGGTGTCTTCTTCTGCCTACAAAGTCTTCCATAAACTTTCTCGCTTTTCTTCTTGCCTAAAATAGAAAGAGTAGTAGGATCGGTAGGATTTTTGAAATGAGTGATAGTCCCTTACAGGTTACAGTTTTCTGAGAGCCTCAGTTACTGTCTTTTGTTTAGTTGCTCTGTGTGGTCGCCGTTTTCAGTATCGGGTTCTCGCTGGCGAGGGTTTTCTCAAAGAACTTCCATTCAGCTTGTTTTGGAACTCCTGCAGATCCTCACCGTCGGATAAAGCTTTCAGCACGGCTTGCGCCGTTTTGCGAGGGATGTATACCAACAACAGACTACGGTTTTGTACTTTCCTGTACTAGGGATTGGATCTGGCTGGGTGCCGCCGCGACCCATAAGGGACTGGCGTAGGTCAGTGTAGGGCGAATCTGTAGCTTATATATACACCATTATACCCGTTTCGGGATGGAGGCCTGGGTTGAATAGGAGAGGGTATAGCTGGGATATTCTGCCGATTGCCCGTGTCCTTGTCCTTTTTAGATGTTCGGAGAAAGTGAGCCGTTTAACAAGGATCATTCCAAGATACTCAATCATGCTGCTCCATTCGATCTCCGTTCTTGCAACGGTGATTTTCTGACGTAGTTCTTGAAGCGTCCGAGTAAACGATCTTGGGGCCTCAGGTGCAGAAGAACTCTCCGATTTTAGCCAAATGTGTCTGCGCAAGTTCGGCCGCGATCTTAGAATGTCTGGAGGTTGCCACTATCACAGCATCATCTTCGTAGATGACATTGAACACGTGGTGGTCCCGGGGTTGTAGAATGTGTCTGATGTAGATCGTAAACAGCACGGGCCCCAGTGCGGAGCTCTGCGGTACCTTGGCTTCATGCGCCTCGCGGAGGAGCCAGAACCGCTCACGTCAGGCGTTGGCAGCGTGAGATAAGTCTCCGTGATCACGTCCACTCTTTTAAGATCTTATCTGGGTCGAAGAGGCCCGTGTTGCTGAAGTGAGTGGGATCGAACGACGAGATAACGTCAAACTCTCTCTGTAGGGTGAACCAGGCTCGTAGAAGAGTGCCGTTCCTGTTGCCCACCCTCGAGTTCCGTGAACAGTGGTCACTGTTCAGGTCTCCAGCAATGAAACCATGGTCGGCTTGGTCTGTTATTCGACCTAGGTCCCTGGTGTTAATAATCTCTTGAGGTGAATTATAGTAAGCTACAAATACCACATCTTTACCGGCTCTCCGGGTCGCAATCGCATACGCCTCTAAGCTGTTGGCAGGGAAGCGAAACTGCGAGTGTGCGAGGCACCTTTTTACTAAGATAGCACATCCTTTCCTTTGGCGGTCTGCGCAGTCAGTCCTGTAGATGTGGAAGTTTGCGATCTTGAACTTCTTATCGGATTTCAGCCATATCTCAAATATCAGAGCAAATTCAGTAAATTCGGTATTCGACGAGAAATTGAGTGAAGTCAAGCTTCTTGTTCGAGATCCCCTGCGCGTTCCAGGTTGCGATTCTTAGACTTCTTGGTGCCGTTCCGTTCATGGTGAAAAGATTGACTCGGCCTGTTCCATGAGGAGTGCAAGCTTTTCCATGAGGTTATTAATATTCTCGATCTTTCGGAGACCTAGAATCGCTTGTCTTGCTGCCAGATGAAGGAACCTAAAAGCAGAGAGAGAATCTACATTAGATATCTCCGCCTCCCCGTCAGAGTTGAGGTTTATCATCTGCGACTACTTGGCGGAGTCTCTTCTGATTTTGCTTCTCTCTTGAAGCACCGAGAGCTTGTCTTCCTTCTTAATGGGGTTTGCTGATCCTTCTTGGGGATCTTCTGTTTCCTCTTGCTTGGAACCGTTTCGTTTTTCTTCTCGGCGAGCTTTTCTGCACGGACCTTTGCTGGTTCTGGAGAGGTGTTTTGCGCTTTGGTGGCCGGTGACTTTCACCGACTTGCCATCATCCCGAGTTTGGCCGTATTTTCGAGCACTTTGAGAGCTAGAAAACTTCGTTTCACGCACGTCGATGGTGGGCAGGCGGGGAACGCCTTGGGGTCCTGCGATAGGGACAGTTTAGGCTTTGCAATCTGCTGTACCTGTTTCGCAGATTGTCGGTATGTCAGTTTCTTCTATACCTGGCATCCGCGGTACGTTGGCGCATTTTTATCTTCTTTATCTAGGATGCACGAGGTAACCGATGGCTTCCGCTGCAGCACGAGCATCTCCACGCTAGTGTGCAACGCCAGAGGAGTGGCTGCATCGCTGACAGCGGTGGCATTGTGGCGGCCCTTTGCGACTCTTAAAAGGGGTTATGATGACTCGCATACTGCAGATGTCCTTCACTTTTGTAAGTGACTTCAATCTCCGTACACGGGACAGTGATCATGAACACCAAGCTGACGGAATTATCCCGTCGTTTCAGCTTCACGACTCTCTTCACCTTGATCCCCTTATTGGTCAGGGCACTTGCGATATCTTTCTCTTCCATTGCGAGCAACAAGTATTTTACGATTGCCTTGACAGGGCGGACGCACTAATCCAGACGTCTGTATTAGCACTTTTAACCATAACGTGGTTAACCTTAAACTGGAAGGACGTTTTGGTACTGTTTTGCGTTGTGATGTCTTTCACAGGTTTCACGAGGTGTAAGTCGTAAACGTAGAACGTTGGGCGTTTTGCCGAAGCTTCCTGGGAACATCTGGCAGTGATCACCGTTTTTGTTTCTTCGTTGGACTTCTTCTTCTTGCGGTGCCGCTTCCTATCTTCTCCCGTTTGGGTCTCGTCCTTCCTGTCCAAGTTGTTAATCTCCTAATCTGACGTCGCTGGGAGCAAATCATCTTCTGGGAAGTTCCCCTTCAGGGGAGTAGTGGAAGAGCGAATGCTTTCAGAGTGTCCGGATTCAACTTTCACTAAAGACGCGGTACCCGAGACTCTGCTGGGTACGCTTATTTTCTTTTTAGAAAGCTCATATTAAACGATAATAAGAGTGTAGTCCGTCCTTGCGAAGGTTATGTTTTGCTTACGCACGGTTAATTCTCTCGCAAAATGCACTCACCGCGACCTGAACTGCAACGTCGTGGTTTGTTGGAAGTTCAGTGCGAATTTGGTGGCCGCGCCGGTTAGCCTAAACGTACCAAATGCTGAATTCAATATATCGTGCGTCTGTACGAACAACATCTAATGAACAACGATGACTCATCACTCGATAACTTCTGATGACTGACTACCCTCTATGCACGGGCTGTGTTTATACTAACCAGCGAATACGATCCTGATATTTCCGCTACGTTCAGGGTGTATCCCGCGCATTTCGTACTTTCGATCGCCCGTGACAACACGCTTAAAAAAACTTAAAATAATTTAACATGAAATTTCACAAAATATTTATTTACTCTATTAGAGTAGAGAAATATAGAGCGAATTTCACTATTTTGAATTGTTAAATAACTTCAATTTTTCTAATAACCTGAAAACATGAATTAAACATCTAAAAAATTACAAGCAATAGAAAATTGTGTAAATTCTAACAACTCCTTGTGTCGTTCTGGTATGCCATCCTACTGCCAGAATGCATCTTGAAGGAATATTCTAATACGAGTAAATAAACAGTTTGTGAAATCCAGAGTGAGCTTTATTAATTTGAGTTAATTGGATTGGTTAATTTAACATGAACACAAAAATGCTAATTTGCTGTTCTGACACGGTCTGTTTCGTATGTAATTGCTTTCCATATCTAAAAGTGCAGTGTCAAATAATGTGCGGATCTGAATATTTATAAAATAATATTTATTACCTCATTGCAAGTATAACAGCGTTGCTGTTTTACCTTGCGTACTGCAGGTTCTCAGCGATTTTACAAGCTCACAGTAATAATTCTGACTTGATATTAAAAGCATGGATAACTGACAAAACTGATTTGATCTTCATCGCCTTCTTTTCAGTATTATTTAATATCGTGTGTAGCAATTAAGCGTCGTATGAAGAAATAAGGGAAAGAAGTATGACATATTAATGTTAGTATGTACCCTGCAACAACTTTTTATATTTTATTTTAATCCTTATTTTCAGTTGATGATTCACTAATTTAATAACTACAAAATTCAGAGGAATCTGTCTTGCATTTATTTTCTTTTGCTAAACAAGAGTAGTTTTTATTTTGAAGAATTTAGGTTTCCGCGTTGTAATTGGTAGATACATGCGGTTTCAAGCCGGAAAACTAAATTTTCTAGATGATAGACTTTTGCATCTAGTGTCCTCATATGTTCTTTACGCATATATTACTGTATGACATTTTCATATTAATGAGGGTCAAATTTAATATTACGTACATGTCAAATATTCGGTTAAGCTCCCACGTTTTTGATTAACTACTCTACAGGTTTATCCCGCTAATATAGTTTTATTTACATAATTTTGACAAGCGGGATTATTTGCGTTTTGTTAGAACATTCACGTACACGAGTCCTTATCACTGATAACTATTTAGATTAGATACACGCATTCATGCATGGCTTTTTTTGATTAACGCATTCGCAATGTATATTGTTTTCGTACGCATTACAGTTGCCATTTCATACGTATATTATAAAAAACGGCAATAAAAGAGTTTTCCAAGCCATCAGGTATTGAAATATGAAATATTTCTGAATAAAATGTATGTACATTTTTTCATCTTGACATCATATTTAAAATGATTTCTAAAAAATGACAATACTCGTCATCTTTTACAATACATATAATATAATACATATGTATCCATTGCGGTCGTCGGGCGAGTGGTGCTTGACAAAATAATTACCGCTCTTGTCGTCAGCCGGGCCATGGTTGATGTGTAACAAAACAACAGAATTGTCATGTCAAGATGATCAAGTAACAATTTTTCCGCGTATTCTCTCAATTTTGTTATATATACAATAATGTTGGGGAAAATTACTAATAATTACAGGCTAGTCACTAAATGAACATATCAAAAGCACACACTAGCCGTAAAGTTAGTTTCAATCATATCTTTATTATGAATTATGAATGATTTAGTCTTGCCGACTAGTATAAAATTTAAGTGAAATTTTTATATTCACATAAATCAGCTCTTGATGTCTTTATCAACTCATATAACTAATTGAATTTCAATTGGCCAACATCGAAATAAAGAAAAATAAAAGATAGTAACTTCTTCAATTTATAATATAAATACAAGATGCTCAGGTTAGTACTAGAAACAAAATAACGAGGAAACTTTATTATGCAGCGAAAATCAACTACTCGCCATTATGTAGTGTCAATTTACGGTGAACTAACAAATTTTATAAATGTAACGCTAAATTTTCGAGAAACTCTAAGTCATAAATAAACTGCAACTATGTGGCAAAATATTAAAGCTAAATGTTATTTTTTAGTTGAGCTGAAGCATAGTTTCCATGTAACTGGACCTCGTTCTGAGATAGTTCACATCTTCTTGAATCACACTGTACTCCTTTTTCTTTCATTTTCTTTTCCTTTTTCTTCTTCAATTTCCTTGTGAATGTACGCAATAAACTTATTAAAAGGAGCATTATTTACAATAAATCTTAGTAGTATTGTCCAAAGCAATAAAACGTCACCCTTGTAACACATAAATCGCCCACATTAATTTTTACTTTCGTAATTGCAGGTGCAATTTAAATAATTGCGTAAATTTCGTGAGTAACTCATTAGATAAAATTATATTTTTAACACCGTTATATTTCATCTCGTTAAAGGCCAGGTGAATTATGCTGGATGCGTTGAATACGGTTATAGCCTCAAATTGAACATGCTGCTACGCTGATACTGATGAGCAATTTCAATTACACTTTCGCTGATAGACATTTGTGCCGGTCTGTTTAGTAAGCTCCAAGTGCATGAACTAAATAAAATTTAATTTACTAGAGCTTCTCCTTGTTTGGCTTATGAGCACTGAACGCTATACGTACCTACATCATTGTAACTACTGCCAAACTAGGGTATAAAGAAGAAAAAGCTTCGATAAAACACATCAATTATATAGAGACGGTATAAAGGTAAAACTCAATATAATTATGTAAGTAAAATATACCTAGAACTTGAAGAGTTAAATATTTAAAATTGATAAAGTATTATATTTTCTGGTCACTTATTTAAAAAATGACTTTACTTTTGACAAATATAGCACTACAAGACTAACACCGGCAACCCGAAAATTTAAATTTCGATAAAGCTATGAAAGAATATCTTCGTGTAACGACTCAAAGGTGAGGTTGTTCGCAAAACGTCAGGGACACAAATCCTAGCAACACGGCGGAACTCTGCAACCGTTACGATATTAACAAACGGATGCGAAGGATTGAGAAACTATTTAGAACAGTATTTGCTCCTATATTTAAGAAGAAAGAAGAAAGCATATGTTAGCCAAACTTTGAAATAATTTCAAATGAGGTTTCCAGGTATCGAAGAATAAATGTACACATTTACTGGTCTAATATTGTGCAACCCGAGATCCAAGCGTATTCGTCGATTTCTTTAACACAAAAAATAATAGCGATAATAAGCGACCGTTCAGAGAAATTGGTGGTAAAACAATGTTAGTATGCAACAACACTGTTGGCGCCATATATTTAAATCAAATTTCCCGCACTAATTACCATTGGAGGGGCGAGCTCATTAGGGGTTATGTATATATATATATATAGATATTGTATTGACGACAACACAATGTTCAATGTACCATTAACAGCAGTGGCTGCTTATAGTCAATTTATTTAACGTCGAATACAACAAATAAAACAATTACAGTAGTTTATTTTTTACTACAAGAACCAGTGACATTTCATAACGTACATTTTTTGGTCCTTCGAGTCGTATCGTTTGTGCAAACAGAAAATATCAAGATTTCACTCAACGTAACACCACGTGGTCGTCAACGATTCTATTTGCGTGAGTACTTCATAATACAATTACTATTTATCAATTGTCAATTTACTTTCGATTTACTAATGGCGGAAGAAATTAAATTATTTCGTCGTAAGCGTGGTGCGCTAGAACATAAACTAACCTCTTTTACAAAATATATCGATTTAATTAGTCAACAGCCGATTGTTGAAATTAATAAAAATGAATTACAATTACGTATTCAAACCATTCAACCTATATTGCAAGAATACTACGATTTACAAATTGAAATTGAATCTTCATTAGATGAGAACGAGATCAGCGAGTTTCGCTCTGAACAAACAATTTTTGAAACAGCATATTTTCAGATATTGGCAAAAGCAAAAGATTTAGTCGATCTAGGTGTTAGCAATAGAACAAATCAGCTGCAGAATATAGGTCCAACGCACTCAAATTCCGACAATAGTTTCAGTAGTTTAAAATTGCCGACAATTCATTTGCCTAAATTTAAAGGTTCTTATGAAAACTGGCTTGAATTCAAAGATTTATTTCAGTCTCTCATACATTCTAACTCGGCCATAAACAACATTCAAAAGTTTCATTATTTGAAGGCGTCATTAGAGGACCGTGCAGCGGAAGTCATTAAATGCATTGACTTTAGTAATGAAAACTATGAAATAGCGATCGCTTTGATAATTTACGGCTTCTTACTCAAAATCACGTCAAGGCACTGTTTGAGGTACCTTCTATCAAACATGAATCTGCAGTCAATATACGTAACTTAATTGATAATGTATCGAAACATTTGCGTTCTTTAAAACAGTTAGGAGAACGAACTGAGTATTGGGACACTTTAATAATCTATATTGTATCTACAAAATTAGACACAATAACTATGCGGGAATGGGAAGAACAAAGGTCTGGTAAAACGGCTGCAACATTTGAAGAGTTTAGAAAATTTCTTATGTCAAAGGCTGATATTTTAGAAACATTAGAAGCAAATCATGATGATCATAAAAATAAATCTTCTTTAGGAAAGAAGCAATCAACGTCATTGTTCTCTAATAGCGTTAGTTGCAATTATTGCAAAAATTCACATTTAATTTACAATTGTAAGGAGTTTTTAAAATTGCCAATTTCAGACAGGATTCAGCAGACTAAAAAATTAAAATTGTGTCTTAATTGTTTGAGAACCGGCCATTTATCAAAAGATTGTCGATCCGGTTCTTGCAAAAATTGCAATGAAAAACATAATAGCCTTCTACATATAGAAAAGGCTAGATCAGATGTAGCCAAACATTGTGACGTTATTCCTGTAGTATCTAATCACAATGCGTTAACATATCCAGAACTTGTCTTACTGTCAACAGCTTTAGTAGAGATTTTAGATAATGAAGGAAACAGACATAGTTGTCGTGTTCTTCTTGATAGCGGTTCACAGTCAAACTTTATCACTGCCGCATTCTTTAAGAAATTAAAATTACCTGCTTTTAGTGCTGATCTATTAGTTAAAGGCATCGGTAACATAACGTCGAATATTGAATCAAAATGTTCTATTACAATTCGTTCTCTTAGAAACTCATTTACGTCAGATCTTTCATGTCTCGTTATAGAAAACATTAGTGGAACCCTACCCTCACAATTTATTGATACTTCAGCTTGGAATATCCCAAAACAGATACCTCTTGCAGATCCAAATTTTAATGTACCGGAAAAGATTGATTTACTTTTAGGCTCTGGCATCTTTTGGAAATTACTAACTCAAGGGCAAATTAATTTGGGAAAAAACTTGCCTAAATTACAAAATACCCGGTTAGGATGGATTGTATCGGGATCAATTGTTCACACATACCAAAATATTTATTGTAATTTTAGTAAGGCGTGTAGCGAGGACTTTGAAATAAAAGATCAGTTATAACAATTTTGGGAAATCGAAGAAGTTTATCCTAACCATATCTCGTCGCTTGATGATTGTGAACAAATCTTCCAGAACAAATTTTGTCGAAATGTTGAAGGTCGTTTTGTTGTTTCCCTTCCGCTCAAACAAGATTTAACAATTTTAGGTGATTCATACGAACAAGCACGAAAACGATTCTTTTCACTTGAACGTAAATTATCAATGAATCCACAGCTAAAAGAGATGTATACAAATTTCATGAAGGAATACGAAACACTAGGACATATGACAAAACTCGAAAGTGTAGATAATACCAAACCGTGTTATTATCTGCCACATCATGGTGTTTTCAAAGAGTCTAGTCTAACAACCAAGTTAAGGGTTGATGCTTCTGCTTCTTCTTCTTCTGGTTTCTCCCTCAATGATATTCAACTTGTGGGTCCTACAATTCAAGACGATTTATTCCCAATTTTGATTCGATTTCGTCAACATACTTACGTAGTGTCTGCTAACATCGTTAAAATGTATAGGCAAGTGTTGATCGATCCTAAATACAGATGCTTGCAGAGAATTTTATGGCGTTCAGATCCAAGCAAACCACTTCACATATATCAATTAAACACAGTAACATATGGTACCGCTTCGGCACCTTACCTAGCGGTAAAATGTCTCAAACAATTAGCTATAGAACATATGGACAATTTTCCTACAGCAGCAAATGCCATTGTTCACGATTTTTACGTGGATGACTTCTTATCAGGTTCTGATACTGTAGAAGAAGCACAACTTTTATGCAATCAAGTCTCCCAGATTTTACAAGACGGATGTTTTGAACTACGAAAATGGGTATCTAATAACCCTCAAATCCTAACCGTATTAAATTCGTCGAAGGTTTCATCCCCGCAAGTGATGCTTTTCAAACAGTCAGAGGTCAAAGACAAAACTTTAGGTATTCAATGGAATTGGAGTACAGATAATTTGACGTATTCCATCCCCAACTACAACAAAACTCGTCCTTTTACTAAACTCAATTTATTTTCAGACATATCTAAAATTTTTGATCCGCTTGGTTTGCTGAGCCCCGTTGTGGTAAACGCGAAATTACTGATTCAAAAAATTTGGCAATTGAATTTATCGTGGGATGACAGTATCCTAGAATCAATAAAGGATTCCTGGTTAACATTTACGGACGAATTAAAATCATTAAGAAAAAATAGCATTCTCAGAAATAAACATTTACAAACATTAACACCATTCATCGATCACGATGGATTATTAAGAGTAGGCGGGCGCCTAGCCAATTCTGAGTTCAATTTTAATCAAAGGTGTCCTTTACTACTGGATGGCAATCATATATTAGCAAAATTACTTTTTCGTCATGAGCATATACGACTTTTGCATGCCGGTCCTCAATTACTCTTGTCATCAATTAGAAACGAATTTTGGCCTACTAAGGGTAGAAATCTAGCACGAAAAATTGTTCGAGACTGCATCAAATGTTTCAGATATAAGGCCGAATCAGTAGTACCCATTATGGGCCAACTACCAAAACATCGTGTCACCGCAAACCATCCCTTTTATGCAACTGGTGTCGATTATGCTGGTCCTGTACTAATTAGAGACAAAAGAGGTCGAGGTTCTAAAATAATTAAAGCATATATAAGTTTATTTGTTTGCCTATCTACCAAGGCTATTCACTTAGAACCTGTCACAGATTTAACTACCGAATCATTTCTGTCAGTACTTCATAGATTCTGCGCCAGACGTGGCAAGCCCACAGTAATGTATTCAGACAACGGTACCAACTTTGTCGGTACCAATTCCGAATTATCACAATTAAAAACCTTTTTTGAAAACAGTGAATATTCAATTGTACAATCGTTAGCAGCTACTGAAGGTATTGATTGGAAATTTATTCCGCCTAGTGCACCACATTTCGGCGGCCTTTGGGAGGCCGGAGTAAAATCCACAAATTTTCACATCAGAAGAGTTTTAGCAAACGTTTCAATTACTTTTGAAGAGCTTCTTACCGTACTCACGCAAGTAGAAGGGATTTTGAATTCACGACCCATTTTTCCTATGTCTTCCGATCCCAATGACCTAAACGCCCTGACACCTGGACACTTCCTCATTGGAAGACCCATCACTTTTCTTCCACAACCCAACTTACTTGAAGTCAAAGAAAACACCCTGTCAAGATATCAGCGACTCCAACAAATGACTCAACATTTCTGGACAAGATGGTCTCGTGAATACATCAGCGAATTGCAACAGAAAACCAAATGGAAGTCCAACCTAGGATCCATCAATGTTGGCGATTTAGTTGTAATTAGGGACGATCATCTGCCTCCTTTTCGTTGGAAGTTGGGACGTATCACGGAAATTCAGCCGGGAAAGGACAATGTTGTTCGAGTAGTCACCATACGAACTTCTAGTGGACAAATGAAGCGGAGTGTGACAAGGGTGTGTCCATTGCCAGTGTTGAACGAAGACTAAATTATCCAACAACGTGTTCCAGTGCGTCACAATTACATAAAATCGCTTTTGAAAGATATTCATCTTTCAAGGGGGGAGTATGTTGGCGCCATATATTTAAATCAAATTTCCCGCACTAATTACCATTGGAGGGGCGAACTCATTAGAGCTTATGTATATATATATATAGATATTGTATTGACGACAACACAATGTTCAATGTACCATTAACAGCAGTGGCTGCTTATAGTCAATTTATTTAACGTCGAATACAACAAATAAAACAATTACAGTAGTTTATTTTTTACTACAAGAACCAGTGACATTTCATAACGTACAAACACATTCAATTGAATTTTTACTGCTAAAGTGCGGCGGGATTCACTTCTATATTAAATCTCATCGGCGTTATGTACATTGCTTCTGCCGATATTAAAGGTTTACTGCATGGAATACTGAAAATACCGTGAACGAAACAGATAACAAATATCGATGTTATGAGAAGAATCGTAAAAGAAAAGGAAGTGTTTAATACTGTGAGAACTAGTGGGAAAAAGGGGTATTCATAGAAGACGAATTTCTTGGTTGAAAAATTTCAGAATCTGGTTCGGTATGAATGCGACTGAATTATTCCGAGCAACAACAAACAAAATTAAAATAGCATGCATGGTAGCCAACATCCGAAACGATAGGAACTGTTAGAAGAAGCCACGGAGTTTAACTTTCTTTTAATTTCTTTATTGCTTAAGAATCGCAAATCTTCATAGCAGTGCGTGAGTAATAAATTTTGTTATTTTTCATAACACTATATTTTCCTTTAAACGTTTCGTCTGCATTTTTTTCTATGACATCATTGCTATTTTGAAATTTTGTGAGAACATGTTCTGTAATGAAGCGTTATTTATGCATGTATGCCACCTCTGTCAATACTCTCGACAGAACGTCGCTATGACACCATCTTCTTTAGGAATAACTGCAATATTTTCAAAACTGTCTTCTTCACCTTTCACCAATTGCAGTCCATGTGACTCTTCACATTGCTCCAATTTCTAATTGGAAAGAAAACATACTTTCTTGTTGAAGGTAATCGTATCTTTCAAAGCAATATGCAATTCAATTTCTTGAGACATCAAAGAAATTACTGCGATATTGACTACTTGCAACATTGCCAATAACATATTCAACGCATTAACTACATTAATTGCCGCCATTGTGCCAAACTACAAATTTATCACTATATGAAAAAAACTTTTCTAATATACCATTTAAAAACTACCACCTTATATATGCATTACGATAACGATCTATGTGACAGAGCAATGTTTGTATTTTTAGTTTGTTGGTATCTAAGTAAATGCTTGCAATAATCATACAAGTCAGATTATGAATTAATTATAATTATTTTTTGAAATGTCGAAATAGTCAATAACTTCTATTGTTTTGTGCTTGTTATTAACAATTATCTATGCAGATCAGTCAAGAATTATGGCTAATTCTATTACACAGCTTCATTTTCCATATAACAATGACTTTATTTCGTGGTAAAGAAATAAATTATAACGATAGTGCACGATCCTCGGTCGTGTATTTCCAAAACTAATTTCCATATCCTTGAGTTGTTGTTTGGGCTATTTCTATTATTTGTGGGACCTTCATATTCCGACGTTTTAGCAATTGTCGCCTTCAGGAAATAGCTCAAACAATAATAACTCTAATTACCATTCGCCAGCAATATTACGTCACAAAATATCCTTAATATATTATGCCCTACAATTTATATCTGTTATAGTTTTCGAAATATTAAAAAAAAATAAAATTGTGCAAATCTAACCGCAAAAAGGTGTTTAGCGAGTGTTACGGTAAATATCTCACGAAGTAATAAAATTTAAGATTCTATCTATTTTTTTACTCTTAACATGTTTTTAAGAGCTAGCATCAGCCATAATAAAATTAATAATACTATAATTCAGCTATTACCCTCATATCGTTATAATGAATCACCATCTCTATTACTGCTTTATAAAAATGCTGAAGCTTCATTACTTTCCCTGACATGTTTCGCAGCAATGGCATAAGATTGTAGGATCGTGTCAGAGTACACATGTATGCATCTACGCACAAAACTAAATTTTGGACCCTATACAATAACTATAAACTTTAGAAGAATAGATTCTTTACTTGATCTGTTTCACGTACGACTGATTCTCTATACTAAAGATCAATAAAATAACAAATTCATAAAAAAAATTCCAGCAAATTCTTGAATGAAATTTTATAGTTACAAATATTTTTAAATCGTTTTGTAGCACACAAACAATTTTTGATGGCTTAATTTTGAAGCTACTGATACCTAATGTCAAACAAGTAGATAGTAATCAATTCTCAAAATGTCTTGCAGAATTATCTGAGAATCTAAATTGAATCCTGCTTGTGGTTACAAGTGAAGCTTTAAAATTTCAATTCTCAGTATGATTTATTTTATTTAAGTTATTTGCGCAAATACCAGAGTTTTGACGTGACACGTTCTTTAAGTTTAAATATAAATTTTGACAAGATTCTACCATTTGAGAAGAGATTTTCTAAGTATACGCCGCAGCGCCCAGGGGCACCGTAGAGAGTAAACAGTGTAGTAATAAGTGCGCTGCGGGCTCTTGTTCGAATCCTTTCAATCTTTTATTAAGAGATAACGATGATTCAGTACAGCTAAATATGGTTATAAACTTTGGCATTTATTAAAAGTTCGTCAAATCAAGTTTTAATAATTTTAATTTCATTTATCAGACTTCCTAAGAACACAGCGCTCCCAAGAAACAAATGCCAAGTAAGCGGTTTCTTGTTAGGGAAAGTTAACATGTACTTATTATTAGATAATACTAAATCACTAATAAACAAAAGAAACACGGTCAGAAATATTGCTCCCTGCCTTAAAACCGCAAGTGATTTGGCTACCTTTTGATGGTGTTCTCAGCCTCTCTACCATACTTGTGCTGAGTTCAGGTAGCTGAAATTTTAAATGTCGATTATAATGGAAAATTTCGATAATGGGAACATTCCAGAGTTAATACAATGATGTGCCGATATGAATTCCTTGTCGGATATTACTAAATATTGGCAAAGAAAGCAAATACTAGTAATAAAACTACTCTAACGTAAAGGTTACGTCACAATAAGTATTTATATTTTTATTTATTATATACATGTTTGACACATATGTACACACACACGAAAATTAATAAAATCCGAATCCATAATCAACAGCTCCTTTTTGAAAATAAAAGCAAATATTTAAATACAAGAACATATAAAAATATATAGTTATATACAATGATCCTAAGTAAAGGCAAAGTTGAATTCAAAGTATTCTACATGCAGTACATATTGACAAATGAATCGCAACATTTTTAGAAAATCCTAAAGAATCTATAAACGAGTTCTTACCAGGGTCCAGCTGATTTATGACTTAATTCTTTTACTCAATGCAATAAGAAATCTAAGTAGTAAATATGTAAATCAAATTCAGATGTTTATATCTTTAAGTTGCGTTTATATAAACGTCCTGCTAGATAAGGTGAAATATAATAAAATATACGTTTTATTATCCTATTGTTCTTATAATTTGTTTATTTTAGTCGAAGAAAACACAGAACTTGAATGAACTACAAGATGATTCAAACGAATTAATTATTCACTTGTCATATGGATCACTTTCTTCTGCTAAGTCATCCGACGCCATACAAGTTATATTGTTTCTATTTAAAACTAACATGTGGAAATAACTTTTGATTAATTATAAACGGACTTGTTTTGATACTTTTAGACTACGAATAACTTACAAGAATACACTTATTTTTATTTGTAATAAACAGAATAAAATTACGTTTCATATTATGGATCAATAAAAATATAGAAAACTAGAGCTGATGTATTTTTGTTCTGTATATTTGTTCCCCATACGTTGGATTTAACCTAAATTTATACAAAATCAATTCTTCATAAGTATGAATAACCTATATGAAAATTGTTTCTGTTAAATTCTGTCACAGCGACAATATTGATTATCATTTGAAATAGCCCCTGTATTAAAAATCTGGGAGCGTTTAGTGCTAGCTCTTCGTAACCTGGGTGAAAAGGTCTATAAATTCTGATGTTTTCTTTCTTTCTTTGTATTTTTATTCATTTTGTGTATTATCAACTTATTTCTATGCATTTTATTATATAACATAAATCTACAGAGAAGAAATAACATGTAAGATTAAACTGCATCCACCTTTAGTTATAATATATTTACGTTTTTAGTTAATTACCACAATTAGCTGCTTCCCTTTCAAGATTCTAAGTGTGTACTTCTTGTTTTAATTGTTTACATCTTCTCCTGTGTTTTATAAGTTCCTGTTATTTTTTTTGTAGTATTGGTAGCTCTTATTTGTAAATTCATATCTGCCTAATTTATGTATCAGGCAACAAAAAAAGCTCATATGGTTTTCTATAGTAAAATATACATATTCATTAAGAAACAATAATACATAATTATATTATTAATTGAAATAATTACCATCACACTCAATAACCTTTTGGCAACGTAACATCAATTTTTGTATACCGCTTTTGTAGTACTCTATGGATTTTGAATCAAAAAATTGGCGAACTGAATTTATTACATCAACTTGAGTTTTGAACTGCCTATGCCCCACACAATTGTCAAGGAAATTTTTTTCCGGGTCAATCTTGTAGTATGCGATACGCTATTATCCTCTAAGAATACCACTTTTTTGGATTGATTAAAAAAGGCTTTTTCGGATGAATGCTGCCTGTACTCGCTGAAGCTGTTCACAACACAAGTTCGCAGGTATGGACTCTTTTCCAAAATTCATAAATCTTATTTAGGTGCAAGAAAGCTTTGGAAATATGTGGTATCGAATCAGTAGGCAGCAACCAACAATACTAATGCTTAGAATTTGAGTACAATATTCACTTTCGTAGCAGGTTAACAAACGATCAAGAAATGGTTCATTATCGTTGCGCGAAATGTTTGCCGAACAAATGGTAAGACGACTTAATTTGTTACCATTTCACAATTCATGTGGAACTCATTTTCTTAACTTTCACGTCTTTCCTTACGTTGAACCCTTTTGGAAGCTATAGGCACGTTGCTCTGGAATTTGCCTCCATAGTGATATTTAGGATCCTCGTTAGTAATGATCTTCGGTCTTCCAGGGCGTGTTTCATTAGTCAAGCTGAGATTTGCCGAAGAAAATTTCTTGATCCACTTCTGCACTGTTCGATCACTAACGACATCATCACCGAATGTGGTATATATTTTTCACGCTGACATTGCCGTTTTGCTACCAAGTTTGTATTCATAGAGTAAATAACCGCGAATTAAAGTTGTCTTTCAACTATTCAAATGAGGAATTAAACAATTGTCACCAAATGTGTATATATCGAATAAAAGAAGGAGTCATATTAAATCAGATGACAAATAACAAACAAGTGCTATCGATCAACAGATTAAAAAGTATCCATGGCACTCTGCCGTAAACAACAACCGTACGAACTTATTTGCTTACCTGATATAAAGTTCACAATACCAAATTCAGATAGCGGCTGCAATAGAACAAAAGTATTTTTTGAATATTTAATTTTGTCAAAAGTTAAATCAAGGCTATTGTTACTGTATGCACCGAATCGTTACGGTCAAAAGTTTTACTGCTTTAACGTTTTGTCACAGTTAGCTGTTACTATCATAGTATTTCTCTATTTATTTCTTATATTGTTTTCTATTGTTTATTTTATGTAATCATCCAATTTAAATGGGACAGCTAATATGCTTCTTTCATGACGAATACGAAATTGTAACGTCCAGGAATTACAATAACGCATTTAAATAGCGTTGATCGATGGTGGAGTAAATGGTTTGCGAGCCTCACGGTTGCGAGGGGTGCAAATGAAGGAGTGATAGAAAAACCTCAACATCAGTTTCAAGTTATCAGATTTATCAGCAGTTCAAATTATGTAACTTTTCTTTAAACATGCTCTATTTCTATGTAGGGAGCTTTCCTCTTTTAACAAACTAGCAGAAAACTATTTCAAGTGGACATTATCTATGTGTGTATAAATAAAAATACTTTTATGCAACCAGCATTACTAGTAACTAATTGCTTTTCTAAAATATTTAATTAATTAGGAACTGAATTTTAATATAAAATCTGAAATCCAGAAATATCAAAATGAAATGCAATTGTAGGCTTCACTTTGGAAATAATATTGGAACAACTGCTCTAGGAATAATACGCCCACTATAACTGCGATGTTAAGTATCTATTATAACTTTTCTCATTTCAATAAACGGCAACGCATCTGGTAGAAATTATCTCCGTTGAAGCACAGCGATAATAAATCGCTCAGGATTAATAACGGAATAACGAAATTCGTGGCACTGAAAAGTATGCAGTATCCAGTAGTGGATGATTGTCTTAAAAACAATAGTCTGCGTATACACAGTAAGTGTTGATATCTATAATGCTATATAACAGTTGCACATTATCGATTGTAGACTTTTAAAACATACCGAACAGAAGCAATGGATTATTAAAAGTCATGATGTCACTATTTTGCTTATTACTTTTTTCAAAAAAAAATGGGGAAAGTATTGCTGATTTGCGTTAGTTTAAGCATACCATTTTCTGTTATAAATTATTCATTTTAAGATATGAGGTTAAAACATTGGTATGGAAGAGTTTAATCTACTGTAAAAGATTATCTATGATCAGTAGCGTAAACGTCATAAATGACGTAGGAGGCTGCTTTGCATTAGGTGAAACATCAGCGATTACAATAGTTATTGATTTATAGCACGAAATTCGTCTATAATATTCACATACATTGTATTACATTATTAAGGTAATAACCTTTATGTACATTCTCCAAGAATTTTCCCAATTCGTTTCCTGTGATTAATATGCTAAAAGTATGGAATGTGAAATGAACTTACCTCTGAATATATATGAAAATGCTAATGCGTGATATCCTGCATATTTATAAAGTTCGTGTTAACTTTTCATTATATATAATTTAGCGATGAGATTTTAGGTAACGAAACCGTCAGATAACTAAAACACTTTAGATATGGCGTGACATTAGGAGCTACGTCTACTTAAGCTTAGAGTAAAACATAAACAACGAAATCACATGGTATCAAAAAGCAGAAATCTGAAATTAGACTATATATAATACGGTTGGTAGGATAAACGTTTAATACGATGACAGATTTTATGTTTCGGCTTGACCAACATTCATTTCGAATAAATTTTACATTTTATTTGTAACTAAAGATAAAGACAAATTTATGTGAGCAAACTGCAAAGCTGTTTACTGAATTGGAGCCCTAGCTTGAATTTAAGTATATGCACGTTAACGTCCAAAAGTTTGTAAACAGCAACGAATTTTACAAAATGTCATAAACACAGTAAAATTTTATTGTGATTATTAATGAATTTACACGACATAAGCGACTGTCGTCAAATAAAAGTAAATTAATTCAAACATAATAATATTTATTCGTCATTTATCTCGTAAGTTTATTTTTGTCCTTTGGCTTTGATAACCGCTGTACGAATTTTAAACATTCTTCGAAACAATTTTTCGAGACAGTCCGCGTCAATTTGTTGCCATGCGTTCTGTAAATATTCACGAAGGTGTTGGATGTTCTGCGTTTGTCACTGTCTAGCCCTTCGACCAAGCTCATCCTATAAGAGAGATTAATTTTAGTTCATTTCTTCCTGTTTTCTTTTCTAAAAAGTTTTTACAGATTTGAGCCGTGTGTTTGGGGTCATTGTCTTGCTGAAACACAAACGGCTCACCAACAAAGAAGGTTTTTGCACGGAATAGCATGATTTTGCAAAATATCAAAATACTCTTCTTTCCACGTTGTGCCACTAATTTTCACTAAATCACCCGTAATTGTTCCAGCAAAATAACTTCACACTATAACACTGCCACCGCCATGTTTGACGGACACCACTAAGCAGGCATCACTCGCTCTTTCCCCTGGTCGTTGACGAACAAAAACTCTCCGTTGCGTACCAACTAACTGAAATTTGGCCTCGTCGGTCCATAAGACTGCGTTCCAATCTTCCAGTAACCAGTTTGCATGCTCTGTTGCCCATGTTAATCGTTTCTCTTTATACATACATTTTAAAAATATTTTTTGCGGCCAATTCATCCCCTTAAGCTTACTGCCAATAATCACCTCTTAACGGTGGTAACAGAAATATTTATTCGTCGTAGTATATTAACGCGCGTTGCGATATCTGGTGCCGTTAGACATCGATCTCGAAGTTGGTACTATAAATCTATTTTCAGCTCCAGAAGTCATCCGTGGCCGACCACTTTGTCTTCTATCAAGGTTTTGTCTTGTCTCTCTTCTCCGGGCCAACTGTAACGCACCTTTCGGTGAAACCCATAACCGTAGAGGAATCTCTCGTTCGATATATTTCGTCGCGAAGAGTACAAATATTACTACGTTTTTCTACAGTCAACTGTCTACGTTTTGACACTTTTGCCCTGAGTACTTTACCAAATTGTTACAATTGCGTGCTAATTTCGAAAACTAATTCCGCACAGGAAAATGAAAACACTAAGGATTAATACCTTTGCCACACGCACCAAACGATTACCGAAGTAGAACTAAACTGTTTGACCGAAAGTAATTACTGCAGGTATGCCACCCAATCCCCGTTAAACAATAGTCGTATTCTTGGAAAAAAGCAATAAAATGTATTGCGGTGAAATTTGTAACAATTTTATATTGCATACAACAATTTATAATAGCGATTAACGATTTCACGACATGCTTGTCAAATGTGTTATTTGAAAGGAGTTTCACCTTGCTTCCAAACTTATGGACGATAGTGTATATTTGCATTTTTATTGCTCGGTAGGTAACTATTTATTTGCTTTTTGATGACTGCGCGAACAATATGCTAGCAGAGTAATTGATACTAAAACTAATCAGATTATCAAGCTACCGCACAAAGATGAAATATTTGTTTTATTTATCATTTTTTTCGTAAAATCAATAAACGGATAAAGTACATAATAGAGACAATATATGTTAAAATATTCATATTCCAAAACAACTACTACATATTTTTAATACATCTTTTTGTTGTCTCAAGAAAATAAACACAGATATTTCAGTGTCTACTCAACAACCTAACACAAAATCAATAAAGAAATAAATAATGTATACAACCAAAATTCTATGACTAACTAGGCGTTGTTCAATGAAATAATAATGTAAAAGCTTGGGGTGACTACCACGATTGCTTTTCTGTTATTATTTTGTACTATTTTAATTATTAGAAATTGATTTTCTTGTGTGTGTTTCTACATGTGGTATTAATATTATCCAATTTTGATTTCAATATTTCTAAAATTCACTTGTTTTATTTATCCAGCCTTTCAAGAGCTTGTTTCTTTTTAGTAATATAAGTACCGATGATGAAGAATCTTTATATACGAGCATTTGATGTCAACGAAATATAGCATTTTAGCTCTGCTTTTGCAGCCCATTCATCTTCTATTGTTCGTAAATGTATACAACAATATTTCCACTTTTGTAATAAAGTTCAAACAACATAATGAAATACCGTGTGTAATGAAAAACCTAACCACTTCGTTATCTCAGCAATTATTTCTTCAAAAATTTGCATTGCGGGCACGCTTAATGTTTTTTTACACCATTTGTGTGTGCTTAACGTTTTATATATATATTAAAATGCTTTTGTGTCTACATGGTCAAATTCACATTCTTTACCTTCTTCATTATTTTAACTTAACTTTAATTTCCTAAGGAAATAATTTTCGTGCATATACGAGGTTTTTCCGGACTAAATCAATCCTAGAAATGCTTCAAAAATATGACAATAGAACTCGGTACTTTCACACGCAATGTGGCAATGAGAGGATTGAAATGAATCAGTTCAAGTTCTAAAAAAAACTGCAGTTCAACAATAAAATTCCATTTACTAGGTATATCCCGGTTCAGCTCTCATTTACTGGTCGATTCTTCACATAAAATTCAATTTCCAATGGGACCGACACGCTTACATACGTCCACATTGTTGATTCCCCTAAGGCATTTTTCCTTGAATACACCCGGATATAAATTACAAAAATAGTAACTGCGTTTGATAGTCTTTGTGGAGTCGTATCACGGAAAAGGTAACAACGAAAAATGTTATTATGTATTTGGTCTGAAATCATATCAGCAAGATCTGAATTTGTAATATATTTTAAGAAAAATTATATTATGTGCATAATAATAGCAGTGTCACATATTTTTTTCTGAAAAACTCTCTCCGTTCTTGTTTTAAATTAGTGTTGTGTGTACAATAAATAAATACGTACTACAAGTTTAAGTGGACTGTATATTGTGTTACTCACAAGTTCGGTACAAGTACAGTTATGTCTTAAAAATTTTGTATAATAATGAATATAGTCACGGACAGAATAATTGTGTAACTATAATAGTGTAAAGTTCAAACAATTAGTAATTCATTTTCTTCTGTGAAAGTCATGTTTATTTCGACAGTTATATCATTAATACATCATTAATCATTAATACCATACCATAACACCAATATATACCATATATACCATATACACCATATATACCATATATACCATATATACCATATACACCATATACACCATATATACCATATATACTATATATACCATATATACCATATATACCATATATACCATATATACCATATATACCATATATACTATATATACCATATATACCATATATACCATATATACCATATATACTATATATACCATATATACCATATATACTATATATACCATATATACTATATATACCATATATACCATATATACCATATATACCATATATACTATATATACCATATATACCATATATACTATATATACTATATATACCATATATACTATATATACCATATATACTATATATACCATATATACCATATATATACTATATATACCATATATACTATATATACTATATATACTATATATACTATATATACCATATATACCATATATACCATATATACCATATATACCATATATACCATATATACCATAATGAAATCTATATTAACATAGGCACAGTACTGTAGTAACTTTATTAATGCAAATTCGCTTCATAAATAGTATGCAAAAAGAAACAGCAGCGATATAAAAAGGCATAAAACATGATTTATTGAATATTCGGTTGTGTAACCTCTATTAGCTATAACAGCTGTACACCTTCTCGGCATACTATCTGCTAATCGCTAACAATGTTCAATAGGAATGTTACACCACGCAGATTCCACTACATGCCAAAGTTCTTCAACATTCGATGATTTTGCTTTGAAAGCAGCTTGCTTAACATCTACCCAAGAGTTTTCAATAGGATTTAGATGAGGAAATTGACCTTACCAATCTATGACTTGAATTTTGTTGGAAATAAACATCTGTTTTGCTAAGCTGCTAGTATGCAGTTTGTAGTTTAGGTCGTTATCTTGCATTAGCGCAATAAAGCGATATATTTTCTTCAGCCCATGGCAACATGACAGATTGTAAGATATTTACGTAAACTGATGCATCCATTTTCGTTTCTATACGATATATAGAACCAGTGCCATGGTAAGAGAAGCAAGCTCAGACTATAATTTTTGCACCCCCATCCTTCACATGCCTTCAAAGTGTAACGCGGATCAAATGCTACATTCTCGGTCTTCTTATAAATTGTTGACGTCTTCCAGTACCAAATAAGGCTATTTTGGACTCGTCTGTCCACAGAATACTGTACCATTCAGTAAGTGGCCAAGCAAGATGTTCCTCCAGTCTCTTTTTCATATCCCGCGCTTATAATAATGGTATCTTGCTTGGGCTTCTACCAACCAAATGTTTTAGCATTTGCGATCATTTTAATAGAGCATCTAAGTGTTTATTCCATAAATTTGTAGATTTTACCCTAGGAGAGTGGTTTTCTTATAAGGTCCCGTTTTTCTTCGTTGCAGTGTTTTCCTCGCCTGATTTTAAATATCCAAAAGCCTTCATTATTAATTCAACTATAGTTTAATGCAATTACTTTTAGTTCTACTTCAATAAAAAAATAAACGCTTTTAAACTTTTGAAACTCACTTGTTTTCTACTTTTAACACGCCACTGCTATTATTTCGCATTGCATCTGAGTCACGATTTTAAAGAAAACTGGAAAATACCTAATAACGCGGGAATCTCCATACTTTGCGGCTAAAGCAAATTTTAATAGATTTTGGAACTATGCACCAACTGATGTCGCATGGTATGGCTATTTATATATGGGATTAAGTTAAAATATTATTTCGTGCTACTGGCACTGCTATTATTTTGCACATAGGTGTACATATATACCATTACAGCACAATCGCTCTACAAGATGATCTAATGAATTTTTTATTCGTTTATTAATATCAATATATCTGTTGAAATACAATCAAATTATGAATATACCGCCATTTGTGCGCTATTCACGTTGTTAATTCCACAAAACCTTATCAATATCATTATCTTTGAAGCTGATTAGACTAACAATATCATACACAGATAGACAATCATTTACGAAAAAGTTGCTTAAAAATGAATATTAAATAGCTACATTTTCAGAACATTTGTTAAACCGTAGAAAACCGCAGAAATTTTTCCGTTGTAATTAATAATGCAGAAAATTAAACATCTGAAGTGTCACAAACGCATAGTTTTTTTGTTATTAAAACAAAACGAAACATAATAATAATAATAAGCAAATGTGCTTCAGTGCAATCATCGTCTAAATGAAGAATGTATTGATAGATATATTGATTATTAAATTTACATCTGCACGATTACATTTTTCGTTTAAGACATATGCAGGTGTGTGATATCTATAAGAATAACTAATCATAATAGAAGTAACAATCTAAAAAGGAGACATTGTTGTTTCTAGAAAATGGTTCAAAGCTGGAATGCCTATCGAATTCATGAATAAAAGCGTATAGTAAGAAAAGGAAGAGGTCTGTGCTGTAAGAAAGCTATACATACATATACATCAGAGAAGTATAACTTGTGCGTGAAGAAAGGTATAAACAAAATAAAAGGTTTAGGAATATAATAAAGTAAAAAAATAACAAACGTGGCGTTGTAATTTTATCATTACTAATACAGCGGGGATTTAGTATTAATATTAATGTTAGTAGTAGTATTAATATCGATATTAGTTTAATTATTACGAACTTGCCTTCATTAATAATATAGTGTCTGTGAGATATTATGATGTATTTACTAACATCGTGACATCTAGGGATTAAAAGGGACTTGAAGTCACAAGTGGTCTCGCGGTGTAATGGTAGCAAAATACACCGGTACCGTAGAGATTGTGGGTTTGAGTACCTCGGAGATTGATATTTTCTCAATAATTTAATTACGTTGGTTAATTGCAAGCAAATTGTAATTTTATCATAAAAAACGATTTTCATACAAAACTACGCTCCCTTCAATGTTTTGTAAGCAAAACTAGTTCACTTTTCCTAAAATTATAAGTATATCACACAACAGCAACTGCGTATGGAAGTGGAAAACGTTGCATAAACATAACTTAAAATATTAAATGTAGAACATGTCACAATATGTCGCATTCTATGTAAATCAAAGAATTTAATTGGTTCGGTATCGGTCAGTTTAGTAACTTTATTTTCTTGTAAGATTAGTGTTACCGGAGAGAGAGAGAGAGAGAGATTTAAATGCAAGTGTATAAAATACTTACCGTATATTCGAAACATCATCTGTTTCTTTTTCATGTCTTATATTCCCTCAATATATGTATAACGAAGCCAATATTCCAAATTCCAATCGATATTTTGCGAAAAAGCTAAAACGAATGAACATAATTTAATGTATCCTTCTAGGATTACAGCGGAAGGATAGAACAATATTTATCAAGAGTGCAAAGCTCTACATATTTCAATCTGTTCTATTCTATTGCTGTTATAGATAAAGTCACGTAAAATCAAACTGCATCAAAATCTCTCTGCAATGTACGTAGCGACGTGTTCTCATAGCTTTGTTATCGGAGGTAAGGGTTTGCAAAATCTTCGAGCAGTGCATAAACCATATTGCGTGACTGTCGTTCTAATATAAGCAGCAAATAGTTCGGCGTGTAAAGGGTAGGATTGATTTTCTTCAAGTTATCGCCCAGACAGGGGCATTCATTCGTGCTCTGTTGAGTTTCCACAAAATTAGAAAGTTCAGATTTAAGAATTTTAATTGGTTTCTTAGTTGGAAACTTCAGATCTTCTTTTGTACGATACTAGATGTAATTTATGCGAGCGACATATTTTTAGTACATTTTATTGCAATTATTGTAATGTATACTACAAAAGTACTAATAAAACAATCAAGGCTCATACAGTGCCATTCATGGAAGTGGACTTTTAACAAATAATGCGGTTGTAAAGCACGTGGCACTGTAATGGTTTCTTGACCAATGCTCTTTTCTTGTTCGTCTATCCAATGGAGTTTAGATCAAGACCTTTAGGGAACTATGATCAATACTACATTTAAAAGCAATTTACTAAATTTTCGGAACATCTTACCTCCAAATTGCCACCTAGGAAAGACCCGGGATAACTAAAAGACCGGTATGTAAGAGTAAGATTATCCCCGCAAAATTTTAATAAGCCAAACCCTCAAAATTCTGAGTATCATATATTATACATTCTTAGCTACTCAGGGATTGAGTTAAGAATTTGTTTATCTATTTATTTCATATTGTAAAAAGCGATATATTTTTTATAAAATTAATTTACGATACAGTACAATACAAAGATATTTACGTTAATTTTCAAACACACCAAATACGTTATTTTTACTGTACGATAAGTGAAGATAAACTAATTTGTAAATAGTAATACTTAGTAATACCTACTAACACCCAAAAATAAGTGTAAAGAATAAAATAATTTCCGAGCATAAGTATCATACCAAATCGACTTAATTATAGTAATGTACACTAAGTTAAAGTTAAGTTAAAGACTGGATTTTTTGCAAAATGCATATTATTTTTTGGTATATTTCTTCAATATTTTGTACTTACCCATTTCCTATCTAAAGAATACGTTTTTTTACCATTTTTTAATGCATATATGGACACTTTGTCATGAGTGCATATTTCATTATTGTTTTGCATATTTATGCATATATTCGCCATTTTCATATGAACAGTAATAAAATCTGAAAAACTGATTAGTATTCCTTCAACTTTGCAATAATAACATGGACTTTTGGAGGAAAGCTTTCACAATAATTCGAAAATCTACAAGAGGCATTTTCCAAAGATTTGTGTAATCTTTTTCTGGGTTGTAATATTCCTTTATTTTTTTTTGTTTTTTAATCGTATGTCCTTTATACCTTGCGGTATCGGACTATTTATTTCTTATTTTTATCTTCCACAGGTTCCTGTTCTGAGCCAGTTGTTTAGCTTTAATCCATCCCTTACTTCTCTTTTCCAATGTTCTATACACCTGCTCCTTCCAGGTGTTTCGGGGTCTACCTATTCTGTTTTTGCCCTCTGTTTTCGCTTCAAATATCCTCTTTGTGATTCGATCTTCTTCCATTCTGTGTAGATGTCCAAGTCATCCCAGTTGTCTCTCTTCTATGACCACTTCTACTGGTTTGATACCCAGACTATTAGTGATTGTCGTGTTTCTGATTCAGCTGATTCTGCAATGGAAGTTCTCACCTTATTCTTATTGCTTTTATACAATGCCTTAATCATCTCTATCATTCCTTTCTCTAAACCTCTCCTTCCCATGCTCTGCCATACATCTGCTCTTCGTACCCTATCAAAAGCTATTTTAAGATCTATAAAACCTATATGTATTTCCTTTCCTTTCCTTATTAGTTTTTGTCCTAATTGTCTGATTACAAATATTAAGTCCTGGGTGCTTCTTCCTTTTCTAAATCCATGTTGAGTATCTTCTAGTATTCCTCTCAATACTTTTCCTGGGATGCTAGTTAATGTTATTCCTCTATAGTTTGAGCATTCCTTAGAGTCTCCCGTTTTGTATATGGGCATAATTATTCCCATATTCCATTCCTTAGGTATTTCTTTTTTTATTATAATGTTGTTTAAGAGGTCAAGTAGTTCTTCGTTACCTTTGTCTCCCATATATTTTATCATTTCAGCTGTGATTCCATCCTCGCCGGCCGGCTTTCCTAGTTTTAGTTTGCTAACTGCTTCTCTGACTTCTTCGTCGCTTATTGGTGTGATACGTTCATCGTCGTTTTTTGTTTTATGCTCTTTTTCTCTTATGTATCCGTCTTGTTTTATTTTTGTGAGTTCTTCAAAGTACTGTTTCCATTATCTCTTTTTCCTCAGTTAGTGTATTTCCTTTGTCATTCTTTATATTTTTCAATATCGGCGCCTTCTTCTGTCTCAATTGTTTTATTGTTCCGTAGAATAATTTTTGATTTTCTCTATAGTTATCTCTCAGTTTTATTCCGAACTCTCTCCAAGAATTTTCTTTGGCCTTCTTGATACTCTCTTTAGCTTCTTTTCTTGCCATTTTGTACATATTGTAATCCTCCTCTTTCCTGGTATGCATATATCTGATCCATTTATTTTTCTTATCTTTCACTTTGAGTTGTATTTCTGCTGTCCACCATTTGCTTCTTT
The DNA here is from genome assembly GCA_023509865.1 of Trypoxylus dichotomus. Taxonomy (NCBI): domain Eukaryota; kingdom Metazoa; phylum Arthropoda; class Insecta; order Coleoptera; family Scarabaeidae; genus Trypoxylus; species Trypoxylus dichotomus. Next base: position 30,966,290 of record CM042079.1, read on the forward strand.
TTGTGTACGTATTTGCTATTTTTGTTACTCCACAGCTTTCTTGTGCCGCCTTCAGTATGATGTTTTTGAATCTTATCCATTTGTCCTCTATCCCTATTTCGTCTTTAGTCTCTTGTTCAAATAGTTGATTTGACTTGTATTGGTACTTCTCTCGAATTTCTTCCTCTTTCAATTTGTAGCTTTTCATTTTTTCCTTAATTACTTTTCTATTTTGGCTTCTTTCGTGATTTTTGAATTTTTGCTAATCTTCATCTGTAGCAGGTAGTGGTCGCTACATATTTCCGCATTTGTTTGGACTTTGATATCTATTATCTTCCTCCAGTTTTCAGCATTTATTAAGAAATAATCAATGATTGCTTTTTCTTTCCTGCTAGGCATTTATCTTGTGTATTTATGAATGTCTTTATGTCTGAATTTTGTATTTGTTATAATCATGTCGTTTTCGATGCACATAACACATGGGCTGAAAAGTCCCGGACCTAACACATAGATGACGCTAGTTTTATTGCAGTCACCTTTCTCCCAGTTAGTACTAACCTTCAAAAAACAGCTGTTAAAATTTCATGATATTCTATTCATTAGTTTGTGAGTTATTGTGCTAAGAGTCACGCTACTTTTGTTATTTTCAAAACAATGGATCAAAAACAATTTCGTGTTTTAATTTTACACTGCTTCTTGATGGGAAAAAATACCGTTCAAGCGAAGCAATGGCTTGATAAGTGTTATGGGGACTCCGCTCCATCAGAAACAACAATAAAACGTTGGTTTGCTGACTTCAAACGTGGTCGTAGAGACACCGATGATGCAGAACGCAGCGGACGTCCAAATGAGGCGGTAACACCAGAAAACATCAAAAAAATCCACGAAATCGTTTTGAATGATCAAAAAGTGAAGTTGTGTGAGTTAGCTGACATCGTAAAAATATCAAAAGAACGTATTGGCTTTATATTGCATGAGCATTTAACTATGAGAAAGCTCTGTTCAAAGTGGGTGCCGCGTTTGCTCACTGTTGACCAAAAACAAGAACGTGTTTGGCCATGTTTAAACGTAACAAACCGGAATTTTTGCGTCGATATGTGACAATGGATGAAGCATGGATCCATCACTTCACTCCGGAATCAAAACGATCGTCATCTGAGTGGACAGCAACTGGTGAACCTCGTCCAAAGCGCCCGAAAGCACAACAATCGGCTGGAAAGGTATTTTGAGATGTGCGTGGTGTAATATTCATCGCCTATCTTGAGAAATGAAATACCATAAGCAGTGAATATTATATAGCTTTATTTGAACGTTTGAAGGCCGAAATTGCAAAGAAACGACCGCATATGGCAAAGAAAAAAATTTTGTTTCATCAAGTCAACGCACCGTGTCACAAGTCAATCAAAACAATGGCAAAACTACATGAATTGAACTTCGAATTGCTCCCACATCCACCGTATTCGCCAGATTTGGCTCCCTGAGACTACTGGCTGTTCGCAGACCTCAAAAAAATGCTCGCCGGTAAGAAATTTCGCACGAATGAAGAGGTTATCGCTGAAACTCAGGCCTATTTTGAGGCAAAAGATAAATCGTTCTACAAAAGTGGTATTGAAATGTTAGAGCGGCGCTGGAATGATTGGGTTGCTCTTGATGGAGATTACGTTGATGAACAAAGCTAATTTTGAACCAAAAAAAACGTATTTTCTTTGTTAGGCCTGGGACTTTTCAGCCCATGTGTTATCTATTATTCTTCTCCCGCTGTCATTTATGCTCTCTTCACCTTCCCTTCCCATATGTCTCTCCACTCCATCATTTTCTCTTCCGACTCGTCCATTCATGTCTCCCATTACTATAAGATAAGATATAATATTCCTTTATGTAAATTGCAAATCCGATATATCAAGAATTCCTGAAAACTCTTTGCAACGTTGACGATAAACTCATTTATGTACCCAGTTCCTCAACTCTACGCAAGAAATACCTGAACGAAATTTATGAAGATGTTACCGATGGTATCAGAAAGGAGTAGAAAAACCAAAATCTTTGGATCTCTGTTGATGAACTCATCGATGCGAAGGGCCGTCAAATTGCTAATTTCATTATTGGAACCTTAAATGGTTCAAATTAATCTAAAAGATATATAATTAATATAGATAATTTAGACAAAACAAATCATGTTAGCATAGTCAGGTTTGTTAATGATTCCTTAGCTAGTTTCTTTTTACCCGACAGCGTACCTTTTGAAAAAGCTCTATTACTGGTAACTGATGCCGTTTCATATGTTTTAAAAGCAACTGAAAGTCTGAAATACTTTTTCCGAATTTAATTCATTGTACTTCTTTGGGCCATGCTTTAAATAGAGCTGTTGAAAATGTTGGATTAGAGTTTCCAGATTTAAATAGTTTAATTACTAATATAGAAAAGGTATTTTTAAAAGCGCCCTTACGAGTGAAATTATATAATGAAATGCTTCCCGGCATAGTTCTACAGAAACATGGAGGTTTCCCTATATTAAAATCGATAAATAATGTACTTAATTGGCAATTTTAAAAAGAACATTAACGTAAACCCCTTACGTAAATTAAAATATTTAAAAAATATATGGTTTTTTATTGTAATAAATAAATGTATAATTTGTAAATACGACAAGTGAATTTTAATTTTTTTAAATATAATAAATAAATGCATATCTTAAGTGCATATTCATGAATTTTTAAATGCGTATTGCACGCATATTTGGCAAACTTTTTAGTGCATATTTTCCAGTCTTTAGTAATAATCTATATGATAGCATTATACATCTATCTTTTTAGTGTAATATTTCTTAAATCATATTTTCTAAATCATTTGAGATGGTGGAAATATGGCGAGAAGAAGTAGCAAAGACAGAAGGCGGTACAACTTATATTAGATAAAAAAAATTGAACATTTTGACTAAGTTAGTAAGCAAGTAAGTATTTTCTTAAACTATTTACTTTTGTGATAAATTAACCTCTCATTTCATAAATTTTAATCATACACATACCCATATGCGCTCTAATTAACGACGATCTATTAGGCGAATCAATAAACATAAATTAAAATCATAATAATAATGGATAGTATAAAATGCTTTAAACACCAACATTAGATCTTATATAGTAAATCCCAATCTCCAGGAAAGGGTATTCTGTTGTAATAGTATAAATCCCTCGCGTAACCCTAACTTATTTTTCAATTAAAATGTAGTCCTTTAATTAAATACAAGATATAGCGCACGTATTGTACGAAGTAAGTCCGTGGATTATGAAAGTGAGAGCAATACAAATTTCTCGCAGCAATCAAACTCGCTTGGGGATATACCGTGCCGTTGAAATAGAACATGGGTTACGTGATACGATATCTTATGAAGCTTTGATTCGATTTGTTTCAATTATGCTGAAATACAAGGTGTGCAATGTGTTGCATATTTTTCTAGATCAAATTGCTATTACTAGATTTTAAATGCAGTAGGGTATAACAATTAGAACACTTAGGTATCGGATTATGTTGGATTGTACCAAACTATATCGGACTGTATAGGACCGTATCGGATTATATAGAATTGTATCATGTAGCATTGCTTTGAATTGTACTCACAAGGTGAACCGAAATTCTAGGCTCGGGATATAGTAGATGTGTTGGCGCATGTGTTACTGTGGCATGAGTCTTACGGTTCATTTCAACCACGGGAAATAGTAATCTCTACTCTTGTTAAACAAGATTCTAGTTAATATAACCATTCTATTTCCGAATAGTGTCAAATATCACGACAAGAAAGCTGAAAAAGTACAAATATCATTCATACAAGTTCAATAAAACTCATGAAATATTTCCACAATACAAATTCGAACACAATACTTTTTAACAACTAATAAACTAATGTAATGTCTTTGAAAATATTGTGTTCGCGAATGAACCAGCTTTTTCTTTAACTCTCTATATCTCTCCCTTTAGTTACACGTGTTTGGGCTAAAAAGATCTATACTAAACATATGATTCGAACTCAAGTTCATTCTAATTTATTAGTGCTTTGTAGTACTCATTTAATACATTTGTAAAGGGTTTGAGTATACTTGGACATATTCATTGGCTGGGCAAGGTCTCCCAATTTGTGCCGAAATGATTTTTTCCTTTCAAGTTATTGAGGAAAAGTACTATAACACATGGGCTGAAAAGTCTCGGGCCTAACAAAGAAAACACGTTTTCTTTTGGTTCAAAATTAGCTTTATTCATCAACGTAATCTCCATCAAGAGCAACGCAATCATTCCAGCGCCGCTCTAACATTTCAATACCACTTTTGTAGAACGATTTATCTTTTGCCTCAAAATAGGCCTGAGTTTCAGCGATAACCTCTTCATTCGTGCGAAATTTCTTACCGGCGAGCATTTTTTTGAGGTCTGCGAACAGCCAGTAGTCTCTGGGAGCCAAATCTGGCGAATACGGTGGATGTGGGAGCAATTCGAAGTTCAATTCATGTAGTTTTGCCATTGTTTTGATTGACTTGTGACACGGTGCGTTGACTTGATGAAACAAAATTTTTTTCTTTGCCATATGCGGTCGTTTCTTTGCAATTTCGGCCTTCAAACGCTCCAATAACGCTATATAATATTCACTGCTGATGGTATTTCCTTTCTCAAGATAGGCGATGAATATTACACCACGCACATCCCAAAATACCGAGGCCATAACCTTTCCAGCCGATTGTTGTGCTTTCGGGCGCTTTGGACGAGGTTCACCAGTTGCTGTCCACTCAGATGACGATCGTTTTGATTCCGGAGTGAAGTGATGGATCCAGGCTTCATCCATTGTCACATATCGACGCAAAAATTCCGGTTTGTTACGTTTAAACATGGCCAAACACTGCTCAGAATCATCAACACGTTCTTTTTTTTGGTCAACAGTGAGCAAACGCGGCACCCACTTTGAACAGAGCTTTCTCATAGTTAAATGCTCATGCAATATAAAGCCAATACGTTCTTTTAATATCTTTACGATGTCAGCTAACTCACGGAACTTCACTTTTCGATCATTCAAAACGATTTTGTGGATTTTTGTTGTTGTTGCCTTTTTATAGTTACTTTATTCAAGCTTTATATTGATCTTGTTTTTTTTTATTCTGCAATAGTTTCTACATAGTATTTTACTGGGTGCTCCTCATTTTTAGGGGTAGAAGTAGACATTTTGGCCCTAGTTTCAGGTATTTTCCAGTTATGTCTCTAAAATAGAAATAAAGAACACGAATTATAACTATTTATAATATAAAAAAAACGAACCAACGGACTTTTGAACTGCATTGCTGCTAAGACCACCAGCCCAATTAACCCAGCAAAATATGATCTGTCATAAAATAATATAATAATAATAACAATAATAATTGATCTTTTAGTCTCTATTTCCCTCATTTTTTTCTAATAATAATGTTACAGTATACAAAAATTATGCGGAGTTTAAGCTGTTGCTATTTGCAACGTCTGCTCTTACACTTAACTTTAAACTACCTAAACCTAACAAAGAAAAAGAGTAAGTATGCTCTGCTGCTCCAAAAATGAAAACTTGAACATTTTTTATTTCAACCAGCTGTTTTTATATAAGGCAGTATCATATAAGCTTTAGTAACATAATAGGATTGAATTGCTGAAAGATGATAGAATGGTGAACTCAAAGTACCCTTAAAACGTATATTAACAGCATGAGCGTTCATGCTGAATTTCATTTTTTTGAAGAAATATTGTCGCTTACCCGTAGTAACAACACTACGATAAAGAGTTGCCCAATAAGCAATCTTCTATTTTGTACGTTGAACCATCCAATCTCCCCCTATTTACGGTAGATATTTTCTACGTTGATATACGTATCAAATATAAAGAGGAGTTTTGAATCTTTTGGATTCTAAATGTATTTCTTCTGGAAATGCGCGAGTTATATAGAGTCACAAATATTAGGTTGGACAAAACCAATGTTCCATATAGCAATCAGCAGATGTTTCTATTTAAGACATTCTCTTCGTATAAATTATTCTAAAGCAGCGTATGAGCGCTGTGTGTATAATTTAATATGTTCAGTGAAAGATAGTTTATCATCAAGAATTTAGTTATATATTTTTAGGTCTAAATAGGATAACCTCAGGCATGTGAGCATTTAGACGTAGTGAGTGTCTTTCGGAAACGTGTACTAATAGTTGGATATCGGAATTCAATCTACAGTGAGCATCTTCTATCTCCTCTAGTCGAAGAGTGTTATAATTGTGTATCATCAACGTAGAAATCACAATTACTAAAATTCCAAATGATCAAAGATACAGGTATAAACAGGATGCAGCAGTGGACTTAACACCGAAGTAGAGCTTTCACGATGTAAAACAACACATCTACACCTTCCCTTTAGGTAGGTAAACATCACATACCTCGCATCACACCTCAGATCGATACGATGCAAAATTGCTGACATTAGTTCATGGCTCAATGTACATATTAAACGTTTTTGAGTAGGCAAGCAACGCATTATAATTAATTTCCCCTCATCAGTGTAGCTGATAATATTGTCTATTATGTGAATAGGATTACAGCTAAAGTGCCTCCTAAAGGCCGATTGGAAAGGGAGTAGAATATCCATGATATAACTTCTTAATTGAAATTCTATAACTTTTTCGGCAAACTTGGGTAGAACTTTTATTGGCTGCAAATTTGTTCATGACCGTTTTCTTTTTAGGAATTGGCATTATAACGGACAGTCTTTATAAGCATTTTTTTGTCTTATACTCTCTATACTCTATGTATTCCTTTATAGTTGCTTCTGTAATTAGAATAGATAGATAGATATATGATAATTCCAGTGCGCAATCGATTCGCTTTCTTTAGAGGATTTAAAGACGCGATCACGGGGACGAAGCCCTAGTAAATCGCGACGTTATTAATGACATATGATAATCCATTAAAGCAATCAAATGGTCATTTAAAAAAGTAGTGAATCATATTGACATTAAAATCATCAAGCAAAATGATGCTGTCACATTCTGACCCCAATTCCGAAAAAATGTCAATCAGCAAAATATACTAGACAGGGTTAAGATTTTACACTATTGAAGATAAAATATTAATCTTAGTATTCTTTCTTGAAGAATAAATACATGTTACACGCTTGTTGCGTTGCGCCATACAACGCAGCCCTAACCCAAAGCTGAGTACGTCAAGGTGTAGTATATGCATTTAATAAAGATACCAACACTAATTATAGTACTTGAAACACGGCTTTTATAAAGCGTTGCGTATTTAATGATTTGTCGATTCTTACCACACTAATCCAAGAATTCGGTGTTAACCATTTCTTAATTTTTCAAATTCTTCTCCATTCCACGCTCCTATAATAATACTAGTACCATTAGCATATAGCATTACCTTTTCGGTCTTAACGTGTAGCGGTAAATCGTCAACAAATAGTGAAAAAAAGCGCCTGAATGCAAGTCATAATAATTTAATTTATTGTTGCCTATTGCAACACATAGTTAACCTCTTATTCTGAATACATGCGCCTTTTATACACAAATTACGAATCTACGATATGATGGGCTCCCGGCAGCATGTTTACCATGGTCACACGTACATAGACAAGGCATTTATTCATATAAAACAGTTCCAGTTAATCGTTTTGGGAAGAAACCACGTTGCTAAGAAGAAATACCATGTTTATTTAAGAAAAACATGGTTCTGTTGCATTACATTCTCTATGATCTTATTCGAAACATTCAATAATCCTGATCTTGAAGTTTCCTTTCTTTCTGGTTTCGAAATGACAGATGATAAAGATATTTATTCCTTGATTATGATGTTATAGTTGCATAAATAATGCCATTATCACGTTTCTTTATAGCTTGTCTGGATTGTTGAACATTAGCCACGTTCACAGCATGATTGTTATTATTACTAGAACGTATTGAAATACATATAAATCATTTTGTAACAACTATGGGCCACTGTAATACTCTATGGTCCGGTTATGTAAAGCTCTGTCAAGTTTTATATGAACTAAGTGCGCATTTCACACGCATTTTTCTATTAAACAAAAGTCTCATTCTAATAATACTCGGACTCCCACTCTTTCGCAAAAGAGACATTGTGTTTTTGTATTTTTGGCATTGAAATTTATCAAAAAACAAGGAAATGAAAACGCCTACAATGTACATATAATCATAGCTCATATAATCAATATATTTCTTAATATACAATTCATAATGGTTTCACCTTCTGTTTGCTCTATACGCCCACGGCGGATATGAAAATACATCCAGATGTTAGCACTGATTCACACAATCCAAATAAACCTCCACGTAACACCCAAAAATACTTGGAATAATAGGGAGCTTCCACACAATAGATAATGTAAGAAATGCATGTTTCGCGATATTGTTGAGGCGAATATTTTCTGTTTAGAATAAAGTTCGTCATAACTATAAAAGTTATTCAGTAATAAAAATGGGAATAAAGACTTTTTTTTAATATAGAGCAACATAAAGTTGATGGATGATATTTGTTTATAATAAGGTACTTTTGACGATACGTAAACAGCATAAAAAATATTCAGTCTCTAATAAAACTGACATCAAATTATTCTCAATGTATGTTAATATCTCACTAATAAAGTATTCTGTTATAGTAGTACTTACTAATAGAACGAAACCTCCTAGATCAATCCCATTCGCTTTTATATCTGCTGATATTTTTTAAAAATAGAAGATCTATATAGTTTAACTATTCCTTACACAGAAAAAATCCTTTCGAAATATTATAACGGGATTGTGTGAAAATATTGTTACAGTATTAATATATGGTTACGAGTAGTAATCAGTAATAAACTATATATTTTATGTTATAATTATTGTTAAACATTTACCCATGTGAGAAAGTATCAACATCTGAATCGTTGTAGTTATGTAAAAAAATCTGTAGATGCAGAAACACTACACATTTGTTTTAATTTGACAAAATTGGAATTTTTTTTAAAACAGTGTCAAACTTTGCTATAACACCATTGCCTTCTGCACTATCTACATCACGCAGTAGAGGATACATCGTCCACTTTTTAGTGATTCCACCAATATCAATGAAACATTTTTCAATTTTTCTATTGCCTTTATTGTAGTTATTATGAATAGTTTGCATTCGTCACTGGAAATTTTTTCTTTAGTGGACCAATTCGTAATTGTTTTCACAACTTTGCGTTCGATGTCATGGAAAGAACGAGGCATAATTATAAAAGATTATCTAGTATGTATTTAATCTTGTTTTGAAATGGTTAGACAGTATAATTGAATTACATATACAGTGACGTCGTATGAAGTATGAAATAAAATCTATAAAATCAAAAGCATTTTTTTTTCATAAAATATGTAGTAATTTTACATTTCACGCAATGCACATATTTTACTAGTACATGCTTCTTTGTTGCACAATATTTGTCCAAATTTAAATAAAATACATATCCCTACGGTTTTTTCTTTGGATGCAAAATGTTTCCGAGCTTTAAATAAATACCAGTCAATTCCCGTCTGTATGAAAGATTACTATTTCTATTTTTTCAAGTAACAATTTCTATAAGCGACTACATTAAAATGATCTCTGCTCACCTCTTGAAAATAAACACTACAACCTCATTGTTAAGAACTTAACTTCATTATTATTTATTTACTATTTTTATTTGCATGCTCATTTGTTATTAGGTCTATGTTATTAAATTAATACATTAATATGTTCGCATATGTCAAATCATCATCTACACATAGAGAGGCAAAGTGTTCAATCGAATATAACGACGTCGGACAATGAGAGGTTTCGCAACTAAAGCTGCTAATATGTCCACCAACTGAAGATAATGTTTTAGAAAGAGATTTGTGTGCTCGAAAACAATTGTCCGTCAAGGTGAGAAATCGTCCTTTCCCGAATGATGCGGTTATCGTCGACTAGCAACACGGCCATGCCTGATGTAGGTGTGCACACAACACAAAATATGATTGATTTCATCTTCTCATCTCCAGTGAACAGTAGCAGGGGCATCCATACAGAAAAGTGACACAACATTCGATAACTAGAACGTCGAGCTCTGTGACGTGAGATGGTGATCCACTATTTCCCTACTCTCCCCAAACAAACGTTCGACCTCCATAAGCTTTAAGCACCACTTCAGAAAAGTTACAATATACATATGCACAAACATCCTAAATTACAGTAAAAGTAAATTACAGAAGAATGGAGTGTGGTTGAAGAACTACAATGTCACTTTCTTGAAGGTAAGATGGAAAAGTGTAGTGATCCCCCTGTAGACAAGTTATGATATACCATATACTTTAAGGTGTGTTGGCACCTATTTATCCAGCAGTAAGACACAATAAAATAGGATTTGGCTTCCCTATAAAACTGTTATGTCAAAGAATAACTTCTGCGGAAGTAATCACAGCTACATGGCTCTCACGCGTGTTAACAATCTGATTATATATCCATGCTGTTACACAAAATAGGAAACGTGAACTCTGAAATGCGATTTCTCAGTTAGTATAAACTACTACCAGTGGTGTGTTGTATCATTTTGTTCATATTGACGAGAAGCAGGTTCTAACATCGCCATTTTTCAGAATCATTCTTTTTAAAGGAAGTAATTAAGGTTTATTTAATACACATTTTAGCCTTCCACGAATACATCGCATTTCCGATCTGCGAGCTGATGCTGCGAATTTACTTCTACGTTCTCGCACAGCCATTTGCAAGCAAGATTGAATCATTCAGTATTATTCCTCGATTGAATTAATATCTCAAAATTTAAAATTTTATCAGTTTATCAATTCACTTTAATATTAGTTTATATTAATTTGAGGCTTTTTACGTGTAGTTTGAAATATATGTGGTCCCTATTAAAATATTTCTAGTTATCAAATTCCAAATCTTCAATAAGTAAATTGCTCAAAGTTTTATTAGCGATATTACAAAATATATATTATTGTCCTTCCTCAAATATGTTGTCGTTATAAAAAAACAATCTTTGCGACATAATCCTTTAAAGATTTACATTTTTTTTGAATTCTTTTCAGAAATTTGTTGAAAGTTTTTAAAACCTCTCATTTTATAATGTGTCTGAAAATAATTTTGCTAATATAAGTTTTGTAATTATGCACCTCACATGCAGCTACCAAAAATTCTACCATATTTGTTAGGATCTATGAAATACGAAACTCGGTTGCTCAGTTCAATGCAGCCAAACAAAATAATTTAAGAATGTTTCCTCTAATAACAAGAGTCAGGAAGCGTAAAATGAATAAAACTTCCGCATTTTCAAATCTACTTTCATTTTAGTTCCCTGTAGTACTTACAATGAAGATGCACTATGAACTACACTAATTTTAATTAATATCATAGACTACCTTGTTTTCAATGCATGTATAATTAATTCAGTCAAAGAATAATTTTTCTTCTGTTAAACTTTATTCTAGATTTCCACATACTTATGCGATGGTAATTAATACAAAATACTACAAAGGCATAGTGCGCATAACTCTTTACTTAGCCGTTGAAATTTGTTTGAAATAAAATGATCGATTAACATGAAACTGTCTGCCAGTGGAGCCGAACTTCTATAAACAACTACATTACAGCAACATACCCTAAATAAATTAGAACTTCTCACTTACTGTAAATTAAAGATGCCATAAATTTAATATCAAAGTTTACTCCTGGTTGATACACACACCGAATATCGATCGGAATCTCCAGGGATTGTTTTTAGTTGCGAATCGCTGCCAACAGGTGGCTCATCAATAATGCCAGCACATCCCTGACATGATCATGTGAAATATTTTAATTATGTAGATACAATCTCCGGCCAGAACATTTCATTTCAATCCGTATTGCACGATAGAATTTATTTCATATGAGCTTCACTACTATCACGAAAATTTTATATCTTACTGCCTTCGCGTATTCGCAACGGAAAAACAATTTGCTTGTAAAATAAAAAATAAATGCCATTCCCTTTAAAAAACGCTCGAAGGATTCCACTTACGCAACCGGATCCTGTCAAGGTAGAATTGCCCATCAATCTCTTGCAGAGGGTTTGGATGTTTCGTTCAGTAGGTTCTACTTCAGAATGTTATTTCTTTCCTTCCGTATTTCATGACGGGGGCGTACCTCAATTATTTTTGAGTCTATCATATTGAAGAGACGAAAATGAACTCTATCATGCAATGAAAATTATTTAATTTCCAAATTCTATCATTTCAATATTCTACTTTAAACCAATTTGGTATAAACGATTACAATACGAATAATAGATAATACATACATTAAGTACGTATTGTATAGATGATATTTTTTTACTTATTCCCTATGATGGTAAGGAACGCGTTAGGTTTCCATGTATTTTGTAATGTTATATTTAGTTAATATTGATATTTGTGCCGTTCTTACAAGAGTTTATAGAGAATGTGAGATGAATGTACTACAATAATCAATTAATTGTTACCCCCATCAATCATCTGAGAAGAATGCGAATACACTTTGAATAGCGATTGAAACATTGAAAAGAGATCGTTTCTTTGTTCGTTTGGTTACAACTACTATCTTTTCCTCATCATAAAAAAGTGAGTTTCCCGAAGATGTTTGACATGCACTTTTAGCATTAAATTCACGTCATATTCACTTGTTGTAGTGTGTTTACTCAATAATCACTTCGAAATCCAAAAAAAAATTGACATGCTTCCTCCCCCTAATAGAGTGAGACGAAGTACTGGAGACTTTTATCCCGTCATGCCATGCATTGGCATTTTAACTTTAGGAGAAAGTAATGACGCCAAATTTCATGCACTGCCAACAATTTTTCCCAGAAATTCATTTAACTTTTGTAAAACTTCAGTTATGAGCATTATAAATTTCTTGCGGTAACATGTTTTTTTTACACAAATATCTTCCACTGCCTTTGCTTCAATTTTATGCATTTCAACAAAATTCACCTCAAATCTATTCAATTTTTATCTCTTGCGTTAGAGCAGATCCAAAAAAAGCTACTAGATACACTAACGTCAACAAATAACACTCCGAGTAAAAGGAGAATTTAATTTTTCAGTTAATACCGTCTATGCTAAGAGTAATAAATGATGTACTCAGTCCTATAATTATCTTTAGCAAAGGTAACACTGTTTTTAGTCAACTAAAACAATTTGAAGTTTGACTAATTGGCGGTTACTTTGAAAGAGAAACCAGCGAAAATATTAAAACTACATTGTTTAGCGTGAATTTGGTAATAATATGTGTCTAACTGGTAAGATCAGTCATTTTAGATATAGTTGGGTTTTTCATTGTATAAAAAATTGTTATCTATATAACACATAAAATACCATAGAGAGATGGAGATGCGGTACGAAGATAAACATCTTTAATTTTAAAAACAATATTACATTAAAACACACAAATAACTTCTAAGTTATAAAAGTTAATGTTGAAAAGAATAAGAAAATGAATATAAATGGGGAGTACTATAAAACTCCTTTATCCTTACAATATTTTTTTATTCTGGGAAAAATATATGTATTGTAAAAAATATTTATACATGTCGAACCACATAAATGGAATTATGTTTATTATTAAACGATACTAACCATAAAAACAGTATTCAGGCGTTTAAGAAGTTGACGGTAATGTAACACGGGATTGTAGAGTTAGAAATTTAATATTTGGATTTAATGTTAGAAATTGGAAAAATTTGGGATGAAATACATATAAGGGTAAGTTGATGGACGAAGAATAAAAAGAATATGAGGACGAAATAATTGTTGAATGTTGAAATTTTGTAAATAAACTAGGTTATAAGTTAATAAATAATATAAAAATGTTACCATATTGATACAATTACAAACCAAGTTATGCAAGTTTAAATAAATGGAGATGATAATAGACTAACTGACAATATGATTTTCTGCAAGTTTGTCCAATTTTAATGCAATCCACTTTGCCTGTTTAAAAAGCATAGATTCTATATTATATTTAATAATATTTTTACTGGTGATATTATGAAAGCAAAAAGATGATAGATTAAAATAAGTGAATTATGTAGTGTATAGGGATCTTTTTTAGAAGTAATTCTTCTGAATATATTGCCAATCGTACTATTTGGATATATAATATATATATATTTCCCCGGTTTTAAATTGATAATCAAAAGGAAAGCAAACGCTCTATTCAGAGAATATTAAAATGTTGCAAATTTAGCTGTATAAGGATGAACTGGTGCATACGGAGATAGAGTGGAAGACATTGAGAGACTAGAGAAATAAATAAATGAGAGAATTGGGAAATCCGCAAAAATATATAACACATTAAGAAATACATTTCTAGATAAAAAAGATATACCAAAACAAATAAAGATGGAGGTGTATAAAACAGTGGTCAGACCAACACTAAGTTACGGCCATGGAAATGAGATTCCTAAGAAGAATAGAAGGAATAACAAGAAGAGACACAATCAAAAACACGACAATCACTAACAATCTAAATATTAGATCAATAAAATAATCATAGAGGAGAGACAACTGGGATGGCTTGTACATATACACAGAATGGAAGAAGATCGAATAACAAAGAGGATATTTGAAGCCAAAATAGAGGGCAAAAACAGAATAGGTAGACCCCGAAACACTTCGAAGGAACAAATGTATAGAACATTAGAAAAAAGAAGTATGGGATGGATTGAAGCCAAGCAACTGGCTCAGAACAGAAAACTGTGAAAAACAAAAATAAGAGAATGAATAGTCCGACACAGCAAGGTACAAAGGACGTACGATTAAATAAAAAATGAATAGAGAAATCCTTAATACTACCCGTCCATACATAAAAAAGACCAACAGCCTATCCAATCCATTTTAAAGTATATTTGTTACGAATTCCTAGGACTTATATTTAGAAACTCAGAGCTGTTTATATTGCCATGTTATTATTTTTCCGTACAAATACACATATATTAAAACCTCCACAACCATGAAGATTGTATACATCAAGGAAGAATGCACAGAGCGTTGATACGTTGATGTATGAAGATGGACGTATTGAAATTCAGAATTACTTCTAAACAAACTCTTTCCAGGATTGGACCGTGTCACGGTAAAGTAGAGTATAGAAGGAAATAAAAATAAAAGGAAAGAAAGGGTGAGCAGAAAAGAAATGAATAGGACAGGAAAAGCAAAAAACAACAAACAAAAAGGTAAGAGAAATGGGAACAGAAATAAAAGGAAAAACAGAAGTGAGAAGAAAAGAAGAGGAAAGATGAAAAGGAACAAAAAGAAGAAGGTGGAGCCTCGATGTTCTGCCACCGTCGTAGAAGGCTTCTTCGGAGGAAAACCAGTGCAACTAAAGTAGACGTATAACCACATTAAAGACAAAACTACTTTGCAGAAGGTCACAGTAATTCAACGTGTCAAGCAAGGGTCGGAGAGATACTACATTTCCTGTTTATCGTGTTTGGTAGATCAGTGACTTTTATCCTATTTGTGAGTCCAGTGTGCGTGTATATTTCCTATGATTTCTTTCTTTTTGTCTTGCGTAATGTTATGCCTTTTTCCTCAGCTCTTCGTTTAATTTGTGTAACTCCTTCTTTCCTTATTCGTCGTGTTGGTTGTATTATTCTTCTGACTGTTGTGTTATCATGTGTCCCCATTCTCTGTAATGCGTTTTGTGTTCTTCTGTATATAATGGTCGCAAGTGTTTCCACGTTGAGTTCTTGATACAGTGTTGCATTTGTGATGTAACGCGGTGCCCCTGATGCGAACCGAGTTAATTTATTGAGCTTTCCTGTATTTTCTCCTTTTGCGCTGCGGTTACCTGATGCCAAAGTTCTCCAGCATAGGTAGCGATCGGTATTACTATTGTTTTAATAATCTTGATCTTGTTGTCCAGCAACAGCTTACTTTTTTCATTTAATAGTGGGTACAGGACCTTGGAGGCTCCCGTTATCTTCCTTTTGACTTCGTTGATATGCCACGTGTATGTGAGTTGTTCGTCTAGAACAACCCCTAGGCACTTGCTTTCTTAGCTCATCCGATGTCATGGTTATTAATTTGGATATCGTCGGGTTTTTGTGTCTTGTACGCGGCGTGAAGTAAATGGGTGTAGTTTTCCCTATATTTATTTTTATTCGTCATTTTGAAAACTATTTGTATAGTAGTGTCGATGTACGTCTGTAATCTATCGCGCAGTGGTTTCATTTGCCTATGGCTGTAATAAATATGTAATACATAAAATGTCGTCTGCGAATTGGACAATGTGGCAAGTTTTTGACTGCGGTATACCGAAAGTGTAGATGTTAAACAGGAGAGATCCCAGCACTGAACCCTGGAGAACTCCTGCTTGCGTTGTTCTGCTAGTTCTGTCGCGGAGATAGTGTTGAAGGAGATTGGTAAGCGTAGCTGGAATCCGGTGCAATCTCATTTTTTGTATGAGACCTTCATGCCAGACCTTGTCGAACGCCTTCTCGATGTCTAGCATGATGGCTGCAGTTGGTGTACATTTATCCATGTTCGAGCTGATATGCTCAAACATTCTCAGTAGCTGTTGTGTTGTCGAGTGCTCCCGACGAAATCCAAATTGAAATCCCGCGATGATAGATTTTTCTTCTACTACCGATTGTAGCCGCTGTTGTATTACTCGCTCCAAGATTTTGCTGAGTTCTGGTAGCAAGCTGATTGGACGATATCCATCTGTCTTGTTTTTGGGTTTTCCCGATTTATGTATGATTATTATTGTAGCATGTTTCCAGGTCTTCGCGTAGTACTGGTGTCTAATTATAGCGTTTATAATTTCTTTCAGCGTATCTACGGCTTCTAAGATCAGATGTTTGGTAGCAGTATTTGTGATTCCATCGTGTCCAGAGTTCCTCGGTCGCTCTTTCTTGGACGTCTACGGCGTCTCTGTATTCCGTGTGCATTTGTTTATTGATGACGTCGGTGAATTTTTCGTGTCTGTCGACTGGTGGATTACGGCGGAAAGTCCCCTCGAAGTAGTTAGCAAATTCCTCAGTTTTGTCGGAATTATTGTTGATAATATCGCGTGTTCCGAGTATCGGTGGTAACCTTTTATTTTATCATCGGTGATATCCTGGGTTATACCCCGGCGAACCACCTTGAATTTCTTTTCGCTTTCAATTGAAATGTATAAAATTGGATTCCTTCTTCGTTGAGCATCTTCCTTAATTTCTTGTAATTGTCTTCGGTTGCCGGTTCAACTTGTATGCCTGTTTGAATTAATTTACACTTTGTGGCAGTTATATTCTTACGTTTCATCATGTTTCATCGTCCACTTCGCTGTTTCTTTAAGATAGGTGCGACCTTGTTGTCTTGTTTCTGCGGTCTGATGGTTTTGTTCTTTCCCTCGTTCCTCTTTGATTGTTCCTCTTCAGTATTTTCCAGTATTTCGTCGTCCGTTCCTTCCTGCATGTCCTCGGCGTCTGAATCGTCCGTTGCCAGTGCTTCATAGTTATTGCGGGTTGGTATGGATTGCGATTCTTTCGGTTTACTGTCTACGCGCCTTTTCTTAGGCCTTTTTGTCTGTTCCATGTAATCCTTACTTTTCGTTTCACTCAGTTCGCTTTTTTTCTCCGAACTTCCGTTGATATACATATATTCGCGATCTTGTGGATGAGTTCATCCAAATTGTGGGCGAATGTCTCCTCCATATCAGTGTGAGAATTCCCTCCTGTGGTCAAATCGCAGTTCATTTTTTTCCCTGATGTAAAATCAGAACACCGGTCTTAAAAAAGACTGTTTATTACCTTTACGAATCTTTTCAGACTGCAATGGTATTAGTATCGATGTTGAACTGTGATGCTTACGCTTCGACTGCTCGATCGATTATCTAACATATATGTACAGGCCTTATATAAACCGAGAGCGTTGCACCTGATAGATTCACTGAGTGGAGAGGGGCAAGGCTTCTAGGAGTGGTTTCCATATCGCGGATACATGACCCTCCTCTCTGTTATTATCGGCAAGTTTGTAAACATCCATTGCCTCCTTTATTGACTTCTAGTAATTGTTCGATGATACTGTAAGGATCTGGAATCGATACTTTAATAAAGAGGGAGGTGACGTCAAAACTAATCAGCAGGGCATATCTTGCTTTCATCCTTCTCCGAAAATTGCCAACATTGTCTCTTCTCCTACGGGCCAAGTTCAGCCACTATCCTCTAAAGGTGTCTAACTCTCTGCTCTTACGGTTTAATACATAGAGGATATGGGTCGTTCAATCGAAACTCGCATTAAAGAACACAACTGTTGTTTTAAATCTGGTTACATATCATCGTCTGCAGTAGCCGGACATTATTCTGAAAGAGGCCACAACATTCTATTTAAGGAAACTTCAGTCATTGCGAAATATCCTAATTCCTATGGTAGAAAAATCAAACAGGCAATAGAGATACACAAACTTCCCGACAATATTAACAGAGAGGACGGATATTATCTATCTATAATATGGAAACCGCTTCTACAAGCCCCGCTCTCCTCCAGTCAACTAACCGATCAAGAGTAACGTTCCCGGTCGATACCCTGTAGTCCGACAATACACTTCAGAGGATTTTCGCCTTTAGTTTGGCTAACACTTTGAGTCACCGTGACTAGTTTTTGTTCTAGCATGGTTTACACATCAAATTATCGTGCCAGTTTGGTTCCCCTGTCTTTCTCCTGAAGGAGCTTCCCACAGTGGAGGCGAAACATCGAGATACCACCTTTTCTTTTCTCCTCCTTTTCTTTCCCTTATTTCTGTCCCCTTTTTCTTTTTTTTCCCCTTATACTTTTCCTTTTGATGCTTTTCCTCTTCCTGGCCTCTTTATCTCCTTTCTATCCCTGTTTTTTTATGTTAATTTGTTTTTATTTTACTGTTCAATACTGGAAACTGTTCATTTATTACAAACCACATATTCTTTTTGGATATTTTATATACAGAAGATATATTTTTATTATTAATTTTCCTTTATATTTTATTTCAAAGCGAAATGAATAAACGAGCAAATAGGCAAACACTATACATGTTTCAAGTATTAGTTCCAAGTATAAAGTGTTCCGACTAAATTAGCAACATTGACTCAGGATACTGAGCACTTGTGAGAATAATTAGTATGTACGAAAAATAACGATCAATCTGTTTCTTTTAGTTTAAGTTTTAATAGTTAAGTTCATTACTGGTGATGTATATAATAAGTTGTACATGAAATGTATATTTGTACAGATGAAGACATTTTGTAAGAAACAGTATTCATTACTTTCCCTACATAGCGACACTGGTTCCTCGAGATGAACACGTAACAGTGGTCCTATAAACACCGTCTCATAAAATACAATATCTCTTGTTTCACTTTAATTGTTAGTCGTGATTTTACAGAAATGCCTAGAATATGTAGAAATATATGGTTTGTTAAATAATGAAAGTATAGATCTTTGTGATTTGTATTGTGAATAAGAAATTGGTGTTAAAAAAGCTTCCATCCGCATTTAAGTGCCTTTCATATTTCAAGAACTGAATACAAAAATTTCTCACTAACTCAGACGAAAGTATTGATTCGAACTCATAGGGAATTGTAATACTTTGGCGAATTCGACTTGAATATTTTTACGATTGAAAATTCGATTTAGATTCTTCCGAGAATATTTTGTAGTAGAATTGGTCGAGAGAAAACCTTCAGGCTACGTATTTTTAGAAACAACATTATTAGAAAATGTTATGTTTACAAAACTTTCAAATGTTTATACAATATTCCTGTCCTCTCTTTGCGTGCGTATGTATATATAACATTAATTTCAAATCAAGAAATGAGTTAGCTATAGCTTTTGTTGCCTATAACTCTTACAACCACACATTCATGCTAATGAAGTTGTATATACAGTAAGCGCAAAATAATGGAATAACATTTATAACTTCTCTAAGCTGATTTGAGAAAAACGTTCGGAGAAGTCAATTTTTTATTTATTACCGTTTAAGCATAAAATTATAATTTTTTTTCATTCTGAAGTGATGACATCATGATCAATTTTCTTAAATGGGGCTCCCATACTTTGAAAACATGTATAGAAAGAGTTTTGCTTTATGCGTGTAACAATAATAAATAAAAAAGTATACTTTGACAAAGTGATTTACTCCATTAAACCAAATTTTGACGTTGCCTTTTGTTTCCAGAATATCGTCTTCTTTCTTGCTTTTAATTTCTGACACTCGATCCCATTCACTAATTGCCCAGTGTAAACAGTCAGTGGTAGTTACTGTCAATTCATCATATTAAATTAAAATTCCATGCACTTGAGGAGATCGTTTATCGTAATTGAATAATATATATATATATATATATTATTCTATTAAAGAGTAGGAATTACCTACCTAAAGCTTATTTGGAAATCTGTAAGAAAAACTGAATTAATGTATTATAACACAAGAAGGGAGGGTGAAAAAGAGAATCAGAAAAGATATTCAAATTCTATATATATAATCAATAATAACCTTTTACCCATTGGGTGTCGGGTTAAATTAAATTTGCTTGCTAGAATTTCAGAGATTTCCAGTCCTCTCTGTGCATTGCAATTTTCCGAGCTTCATCCCAAGTTTTTCCATTCTTATCTAAAATTTTGCCTATTTCTTTATTCCAGCTTACTTTTGGCCTCCCTCTTGTTCTTTTTTTCTGTATGTTTTCCAGGCCTTCTTCACCAGAATTGTATTGATTGTAGATATCTCCACCACGCTAATTGTCTTTGTTCTACATAACTTTCTATTGATTCAGTTTGTAGCTCTCTCCTAATTTATTCATTTCTTATCCTGTCTCTTCTAGTTACATTTTTCACTCTTCTTAGACATTTCATTTCCAGGACTTGGACTGGAATTTTTTTCCCGACGATTGAGTACCCAGGTTTCACATCCAAATGTGAGATTTGGTATGAATATTGCTCTGTAGACCGTCATATTTGTTCGTTTGGTTACTTCTTTTCTGTCTATAAATCCCGAGTTCCTAGCATAGTATACCTTGTGGGTTTTCTGTATTTTGTTATTAGGTTCTTTTTCTTGTGTTCCCTTCTCGTGTATTGTAATTTCTAAGTACTGAAAATCTCTAACTTGTATTTCTGTTTTTCCAAGTTGTACGTGTATTTTTTTCCTCTTTTGATCTAACCATTACTTTTGTTTTGTTTGTATTAATTTTCATTCCATACTCAGTGAGTGTGTTGTTCCAAACGTTTATGTTGTGCTGTAGAGCCTTTTCATTTCCGGCTATCAATGCTACATCATCTACGAATACACATTCAGTAATTTTTATCTTCTCTAAGTTGTGATGTCCAATATAAAAAGCCCTTGTTCTCTTCCTTGTCTCTCTAATAGTTTCATCCTTAAATGTTATAAATAGTAAAGGGCTAAGTCTACCGCCGTGTCTAACACCTTCCGTTGTATAGAATACCTCCGATTTCATGTTGCTACTTATTACACAGTTTGCTGTGTCTTCATATAAGCTTTTGACAGTTGTTATTAATTTGTGATTTGCTCCTCTCTTGTGTAAATATTCCCGTATTTCATTTCTGGGTACAGTGTCAAATGATTTCTCCATCTCCAAAAAAAACGAAGTATATGCTTTCTCCTGCAGATATTTTTTGTACGTTATCTTTTTTAGTGTAAAAATATGGTCTTGTATAATTCTGTTTTTCTCTAAACCCACTTTGGACTTCTAGTAGTGTCGGTTCTACTATTTGTCTCAATTTCTTTTCTAACAATTGTTCCTAAATCTTCACTACTGTATTTAGCAGCATAATTCCTCGGTGGTTCTTGCATTATTTGTGGTCACCTTTTTTGTAAATTGGTATTATTGGACTTAAACCGCAATCTTTTGGGAATCTATATATCCAACAATAGGTGCCTTGCGTGTTACCTCATATTTTTGAGCATCTCGGTTGTTAATTTCTCGTCTACTGGGGCTTTCCCGTTTTTTAATCTGTTTAGCACTTCTTCCAGATATTCTTCTGTGATCATCCCTCCCCGAACACTCTACCCGCACTAACCCTACTGTCGCCTGGGTCGCGCATCTCCTGTATTGTCACTTCGCTTGAGGTATACAACAACTCTTGGAAATATTCTTTCCATCGCGTTACAATCATTTTTCGATCTGTGACTATTTGTCCTACTTTGTCTTTTAATGCTACTGAATCCACTTTCCTGTCACTTCTCATACTTTTGAGTACTTTAAAAGACAGTTTTCTTTCCTTTACTCTTTTTCTAATTTGACTCGAACCCAATTTAAATATGTTTGGTTCGAGTCCCTCCGAGACTGACATTTTTTCAGTAATTTAATTACGTTGGGTAATTGCAAGGAAATTTCAATTTTATGATCTACAGACATTACAACATCTAGGTCTTAAAAGTTATTTGAACTCGCAAGGTACCATGGTTTAGCGGTAACACGCTCCCCCAGAAAGAGGGACTGAATTTTTCAGAAAAATTTTAAAAATATTACATATAATATATATATTACAAGGAAATTGTAGTTTATCGTTACGAATTGCTAACGATTTCAAGTTTCATATTAATTTACTTTTTTACTGTGTATAAATATTTACGTATTTCCTAGTAAACACCCAGAAATACCAGTGTTATGAACTACTATTTGAAGGACATTTTCAGCAAAGGCGCGCACTTCTGCCCTGATTTCGAAGGTTACCACGCCATTTATTTCGCATGGCTCCAAACGTAAGAATTACAAAGAGTTAATCGGGTGTGACCGCCATTACACTGTATCTAATTAAGTAGAAAATTGTTATGATAGCCCTAAACTAGTAGAATATACCAATTATCAAATCTAATATCTAGCGAAGCATATTGCAAGTTATTAAAATGCTATGAAGTGAGGAAAATATATCAGAATAATATATTCCATATATGATGAAAAACAACAGCATTATTTCCTGCAATACAACTTTTAGTGAAAACTTTAAGATGAAGTGATGCCCTTTTTTTGCTTTAAATTGAAACATATGATGTTCATTATCTTTCAAAAAGATATAAAAATGTACAGATGTAATGTAGATACAGTAAACTGCCGATAACATTTAAAAGTTAATTTACAAAAAACCAAAAATCGACGCATTGTTTCCAACAACACTGCTATTGCTGTTCAAAAGTTCAAAACCATGGAAGGATACTTTAGAACATCACCGTGTGCTTTACAACTGACGTTATATATTGTTATTACCCAAAAATGCTACGTCATCGATGGACTTTCAAATTAAACAAATATTTTTAATAAGCTATCACGTATTTTGCGTTTAAATTGTAAAAAAAGAAGCTCGACAAATGTTATATCCACATAGATCAAAACTAAGAAACCATGAATTTGTACCAGTAAATTTAAATTTTGAACCAGTAAATTTTTATCTTTAAAATAGATCTCACAATAACGTTACTTCTCTTCAAATTTAGTATGATTGTCAACTTTTCGCAATAAAATTACGTCCAAAACTAAGTATTAAAGTAGAGGCGAAGACATTTTGCTCGAAAAAGAAAAAAAATTCAACCGCTTTCAATATTGTGCAAAAAAAACTGGACTAAGTTCGATATCCTACCTACCGATCTTAGTCAACAAAATGTCTTCGCCGCCTCTTTATACTTAGTTTTGGACGTAATTTTATTGCGAAAAGTTGACAATCATACTAAATTTGAAGAGAAGTAACGTTATTGTGAGATCTATTTTAAAGACTGGTTCAAAATTTAAATTTACTCGTGCAAATTCATGGTTTCTTAGTTTTGATCTATGTGGATATAACATTTGCCGAGTTTCTTTTTTCACAATTTTTGAAAAATATCCTTAAGAGTATTTTTAGTACAATATCACACGTCTTCATAACAATAAATGTGAAAAACCAGGAAGATATTACAGATAATATTCACACGTATGAACTATTCATAATCAGATTAAATTAACATCCTTCGAGAAAATAAACATCGAACTTTTCCCCATTTCTGAATTAGTTTGGTGTCACCTTAATTGTTAGACTTGGCTTTCTAAGTGGCTCCATTTTAATTTTTACTCAAATCTTTCCGATTTTTTTTCAAATAATGGCCGAAGTTTCTGCCTCGATTTTTGTATTTGTATTATATTTCACTGAGTAAACGCGGTTCGCTAAAATTTGATTCATCCAACTTGCTTTATTGAGATTTATTGTCGTATTGAATAAAAAATTGATACACATATAGTACTTTATGTAAAAAATTGCTGCTATCAGTATTATCTTAAAAAAATCTGCTAGCATCGAATACGACTAATATCACATTGTACGTGTTTCATTGTTGATGATGATTGACTGCGTTGAGGTATACAGTAGTATGAATACGTTCACGTCTGCTATTAATAATTTCGGAGTTTTTATTTTATAAAGTAAAATAACTGTCATTTCATTGTTATTTTAATGCAACCGAAACTGCCAATAAGCCGCAAACATTTTAAATAGTGTTGCGGTAGAATGATCGCTGAAAGCAAGATGAAGGATATTATTCTCAAGTTATCTTGTAATTAAGTATTAAAGTAGTTCTGTTTATTATCTGGTGTTGGTAGTTTAATTAGAATCATCTTAACGTCGTTTAATTGACCCAAATTTCTTGCTGCAATAGGACAATGGTTCAGTTCAAATAAAGTTGTTAAGGACTATTTGAATGAAAAGAGAGTAGAAAGCGTACAGGGAGTTGTAGAGTTGCCACCCCAAAATCCTGGTGAGCAGCCCAACGGGGTTAGAAACTATTTAACTATTTATCTGTCACTACCGCAGGAACCCAAAGTGTAAGTAGTGTGTGTAAGGTATTCCACAGCCTTGTTACTTCACGAATACTGTTAGTTATCTTCTAAAGTGAATGGCAACTCGAGAGAGTACAAATTTCGTCAATCAACACTACCATTATGTTACCGCTATGGTTCGTACTGACGCTGTTTGACGCTGCCACAGTCACTAGACTGAGTCAGTGAATCACTAATTAGATTGTATGTATTAGTAGATAAAGTACCTAACAACGAAGTAAGCGACAACAAACGTAGAACGATATAGTGGTTTTAGGACGAGTACAAAAGCTTACATTTTTGAAGAAGTTAACCACTTCGTCAACGAAGAAAACCAAGAACTAGATAAAAGAGCGAGTTAGGGAGCAAGGCCTTGAACAGTATGTCAAAGTAAAAACATTTTGTTGGTAACAAAAATAAGAACAATACAAGACAGTAGTATGGCCGATGGTGGTGTATGGGTGTGAAATCTGGGGCCTAAAAAGAATGAAAAAGAGTTGGAAGTGTAGAAAAACGATACTGGAGAGGATATTTTGGAGGACAAAAACCGAGGAGAAAGTAGGAAGATGAGTAACATATAAGGCTATTAAAGAAGTATATGTGTCCATCAGCATTTGCAATATATCAAGAGTTAAAAAAATTTATGACATGTTGATAGAATGCCGGAGCATAAAAGAATTGATAGATGATCTGGCAGCTGATGTGAATGATCTGAAAGTAAATAACTGGCAGAGCGCAGCGCTGAATTGATCTCAATAAAACAGAATCGTCAAAAAGATGAAAGAATCCTAATGTTTAGAATTATAACGGGTAGAACTAGGCTATCTAGAACTATTTTACATATATTTTTATATTAATACATTTCTCTTTTTAATTCTTTAATGTGTAGTAGGATGTCCAAAACTGTTCTTAATATTGTAAGATAAAAATGATACAAACAGGGCTGAGATTAACATATCTTCAGATATGCAAACTCATATTTAAATCAAATGGTAAACGTAAAAGAGCATCAGCGTCTAGAACGATAGGTATTATATTTCCATACGCAAAGAAATATGTAAAATATAGCTTTTCGCCGACATTCGTAATAAATAACGGGTATGTCACGCGCTACTTGCCAATTGTAGCAAAAAACATTTTATTTTTTGACTCCTATTGTCTTTATTTTTCATATTATAGGTTGCCGCATACATACACATCCACTACCGTTTATAAGTTTGATCGCATCTAATATATTGTGTTACGCTTAGAACTAATTAAAAAATATTTAGATAAATTCATAATAGACTACTTAGACTGACTATCTAATCAATCTAATCTAATGTTGATTCTATATATACATAACAATAAGACATATTTACAAAATCCATTTAAAAACGAAAACAATGTATTTCTGTATTAAATTCTATGATTGAGTGGTTTCGCCTCTAGCGTAGTTTACACGCCGAGTTGCCGTGCCACTTTGGTTTCCCGGTTTCTCCTGAAGAAGCTTCCTACGACGTAGGCGAAACGTCGAGATCCCATCTTTTTCTTTTCTTCATTTCTTCTTTTTCTTTCTTTCTTTCCCTCCCTTTTTTCTGTCTCTCTTTCCTTTTCTTACTCTTTTCGCCTTTTCTCTTTTTCTTATATTTCAATTCTATATATCTCATCATGACACGGTCCAATTTCGGAAGTAGTTCGTATATTAACACATTTCAAATTAATGAGTAATGTTTGTTTCTTTAATGAATTTCTCGCAAACATTATCTGTCTAGTTTACTTTGTTATTTTATATAATGCAACTAAACTTATGAACGGTAGTGTATGTGTGTACGTGTATGTAAGTTGTGTTTATGCCGACGTAGTTTACTTTATTAATTGTACTAAATAAAAGTCAGAATTTTTATTGGATCTACAAAAAGAAATTAATAACAAAATTAATATAGTTCTAAGTAACATTTCGCAGTTGTCATACTTGTACATCTTCTATCTATTAGGTATATACATACATATTTTTTTATAAGTGTAACAATGCTGTTCACATCTTAGTACGATCAGAATAATTTAATTAGGCTTTGAGTTATATTTCGTCTCTCCAAAAGAAAAATACGAGTCCGTCCACCAAAAAATTTTAATTCGACTAATGGGACAAGCTGCGTTTTAGTAGAATGCCATTGTATTCTTATAGCAATGTACCAGTTATTCAGTCGAATATCGAGAATTCTGTTGTGATATCTCACTTCATACTTCACTTCGAAAGGCTAAAGATATCGAAAGCACTTTTAATTTAGCTTAGTACTATATCTGCGAAAATCTACCACCACGTCTTTTATTTATACTTTAATTATAAAATGTTGAAATACCTATAAAGGATGGGAGGACTGATAAATAATGGTAGATGGTTTCTAGTTATATAAGGCATGGTTAATAAAAAAAAAGATAGTACAATACGAAATGAGAATACACATTGTATATTCAGATGAAATAATTCCGATTAATATTAGCTATCTGAAAGCTTGTCTCAATCTGTACAATTCTGTATATATCCTTGATTCAAAGATCAAGGCAAGTATTTCTTATCTCGCAAAAATCTGCCAACCCTGAATATCTAGTATATACGTTTGTATAATATATGTATCTCATAATTGCCTCCACAGAATGGAATATAGGTACACGAGTTTCTGGTAAGGAAGAAGCAAAAGATACGAAATTTAACACAATTGTTTGCCATCAGATAGGGAAAACGATCAATACCATTAGCTACAGGTTTATTGTTAATGTATGCCACCTCTAGTTGAAATACAGGAAAAAAATCAAAGGCACATGGACTCAAACTAGGCGAATAAGGAGGGTATGACAAGGCTTGACATCGGATAATTTTTGTGGTCACGAATTTTGTCGAACCTTGTATAGTCTCGAAAATCCGGCATTTCATCCGGCATCACGACATTTTCCAATTTTGATTTGGTTATAGGACTGTATTAGATACAG
Source organism: Trypoxylus dichotomus (assembly GCA_023509865.1). Lineage (NCBI taxonomy): Eukaryota > Metazoa > Arthropoda > Insecta > Coleoptera > Scarabaeidae > Trypoxylus > Trypoxylus dichotomus. The sequence goes on from CM042079.1 coordinate 30,994,071, forward strand.
TTGTAATACGGCCTTTTATGGTATATTATGAAAATACCTAGAATCGAACAAATACCAGCAATATCAAAATACGTATACACTTAAAATTGATATTAACAATAATATCTTAACTATGAGTTTTCAAATAATAAGATGTGATTCGTAAATATTTCGTTTTAAACAAGTGTGATATTTTTGAATATTTATTGTAACAAAAAACCACACACGGCAACATCTGATACGATATCAATTGACGATTGCAGTTACGTAGTTCAATCAAATTTAATAATAAAAAATTGGTAATGCGGGGCAATTTGAACTACCTAAACTGTTTCCCTTTTCTGATATATGCATACGCAGTACGTGCGTGCCATGAGATATAAGTTCTTATATTAATATCATCTTTGGAACATCCTGTATGATTGAAAATACCTTAAAATTAATAAAATATGTGAAAGATAAACAACTTATATTCATTTCTTTCCCATATTACTATAATCAACTCTAGCATAAGAGACTGGCGCGTAGATGCAACACCCTGTATGTACCCCATTCACGTGTCCTCTGTCCTTCCATTTAAGAATTAAGAAAACTGAACATTTGAGAATTTGTGGGGGTGTTTTACCTTCTCAGAGGGAATTTCAGCACAAACAAACAAAAATCTTTTCAAGTCTTAGCATACTCTACTTACCTACAAAGTTTCATTACGATCTGATTTTGACACCCGGGAACCTTTCCTTGTTAGACGCAGGTGCAAGCATAAAGTTGTAACTAACATAGTATACCATTTAGCGCTCACGCAAAACGTTTGTAAGTACTGGAAAATTGAGCCGCTAACATATGTAGATTTTATTAAAATTTATTGGAATGGAAATAATCAGCAGTGGTGACCACTTTTTCTTGTATATTATGAAAATTTATGACTAGCACATACCATGCTTTAATTAAAAATAACAATTTTCCTACACTTCCGAACATTCTTTTTACGTAGGTGTTCACACAAAAGTACAATAAATCATTTGGTCCATAAATTCCTTCACTACCGTATGTAATTATTGCATAATATAATTGTATGAATGACTACAGAATTCTTTTAACTAATTGTATTATAAAGTGGTTACAAACTTACAAAGAGAAATAGCCAGGTTCTCTATTAATTCCGAATACATACAAAGGCAGGCATAATCTAGTCATCGACAGTTGTGACTACTATTGGACAATATTGAAATAAACAACTTGGAATGTATTTTATAAGGACTTTTTAGCATACGAAGTGTTCCATCGATGCCAATTATGTTATGAATATAATTTCATATTATTCATATTAAATTGAAATTATTTAACTATATTCTATTTTAGTTCGAGAACCAGTATCTGCTTCTAATTTGTAAATATATGCCACTTATAAACACGGAAATTAAAAACTAATACCCTGTTTATGTTAACTTTAAGAAGTTGTGATATTGTTAATAGAATTCTCTGGTAGTATTTAGAATATGGTATGCAATATATGTATTCATTGGCCATGATGAGTTCCACGAAACTAACGCATTAAATATTGGAGATACGCTATGGCTTTTGGTAAGTGGAGCCTTTTTTAATGTTCACTTTTATCGCGGAATCGCTGAATTGGTTAAATAGAATGGTATTAATGCATCATTCTATTAATTGATTATGCGAAACAAAAATGATAAGTATTTCCAATAATATTTATCTGATAATAACTAGAGTTGTTGTTTGAGATATTTCCATCGTTCATTGAACTTATATCATCCGACGTTTCGGCAGTTTGTCTACTATCGTCTTCAGGATAGCCTTGAGAAAGGCTGTTGCTTGCCAGATCAATCATGCTTCAATGATTTTTGTCTGACGCATTTGTTTTTCCTATTTTTTAAATAACTCTACTTATTATGAGAATCCATCGTCAACAGTATCACATCAAGAATATTTATCTGGTTCAAAAAGTAATTTCAAAATTAATGTAAAATGAGATGGGTTTTTAAATTAATGACATGAGTAATACTTTTTGTTTTTTGCAGATATATTTAATATTAGGTTTTATATGTAGTTAAAAGTTGAATTCCCAAGTTCAGTATCAAGTCTACTGCGATTTTTATTTTTTGTCGACATATATGTAAGTTGTTTCACGCATATCTGAATCAGATATCATTTCAATAAAAGCTTCATATTATATATATATATTATATATTTGGATCTGGATTGGTTACTTGCGGATGCATTTATTAGCCTAACTTCTTTTGGAGTGATTTCACTTGTATTACGCTCATTGTTACCACTATTATATTTAACAAAAGAGCTAGTTCAGTCTGAAGCAGAAGGGACAAGTTCTGCAGTAGGAAGCTCTTTAAACTGCCGCTTCATCTTGTAACAAAATATCGGAAACGACTTTTTATTTTATAAAAACGAGTACCCAAATTTGAACAAAAATTTATTGACAATTTTCTGTATACTAATTAATAACGTTTCAAAGATATCTGTCTTCTTTTTGAAATTACAAAAAATATATAAAATAAATTAAATATAATAAAAACCAATCTGTCGAAACTCAATTGTATAACCTGATACAAACATATTAGTATAATATTAATATAAACTTGAAACCTCAACGATTACGTTCATTTCACCCATCTTTCAGGTAATTTATGGATACCATGCCAGAAAAATTGCTTGCCTTTTGCGGAAAACCATTCGTCGCGCCATTTTCCAAATCCCTCAAAATAGCTGAAGTGCTGCTCTGCGAGCGCGTGCCCCGTTGATGAGAGGAGGTGATAGTTCTGATGGCACCAGGTCTGGAGAGTACGGCGGGTGCGGAATTCTAAATTTCAGGTATGTGAAAGAAATACTCATGGAAAATTCCAGAAGTATGAAGGAAAATCTGCTAGAAAATTCTAGAATTATTAAAGAAGAATTGTACGAGAGTTCAACAAGCTTAAGGAGAGAATTGGAAAATAACACTTTAAAATTCTAAGAAAAGAAAAGAAATTCATGGAAATTCCGAAAGTATATAAGAGATTCACGGAAATATAAAGTAACGGCTCAAGATGCTAGAAAGGGAGTTACCTCATATGAATATAATGGAAACAAAAGTTGCACAAGGTACGGAAATATGCAACAAACTGAGGAAAACACAGAGCTACACTAGTCAGGCATCAACAGCGAAGTGAACTCCCCAAGTTTGACGATAAAACACCATAAGAAGACAATTTAACTCCACTTGAGACAGTCGCTTTGGTAAATAAATGGATAAAGCGTACTTTTGGATATCAGTGGAGACGCTCCGATGATATAAAAAAGCAAATTGCGGAAGATATATATACCCCTCAAAATCGAAAACAATCTTGCTCACAGTTAAGAAAGTGCAATCAGAAACCAGGTGAAAGCTTACAACACTATAATACTGATATAGTCCACTTGGTCAAAAGTGCCGCTTCCATAGCAACGGAAGATACCCACGAAAGATTGGAAATGGACAGATTTTTCTATGATCTTAGAGATAATAAATAAATACAGGAAATAACACTAAATGAGACGCCGTTCAAAATTTTCAATTTGAAGCTAGCTATCAAACAATCGGCATGAGACCAGGCTTAGATCCGAGCAGTAGTACACGGTATTAAGGTGTAAATACCACATGACATTGCGAAAGCCTTCATCAAGCGCCTTGAGAAGATAAAATTGACGTAAACGAAAATACGATGCTGTAATTATGGGGAAATGAGATGCCTAACAAGTAAACCCTAAAATCAAAACATCGAGGGAACTAAAAAGAGCTGACCGGATGAGGTAATCGTCGACTTATGGTACCGACGTCTTTAAGAGACCTGTAGTGCCATACAAAATCTCGAGCATTGTTGGATGTTGGAGCAACAATGACAATACTTCGTCCTGTGTCTTACATTGGATGCTTTGGATGTATACAAACTGTTTTCAACCCTTGACGTTAAATGAAGTTATTGGCTAGTGACATTGAAAACATAGATAAAGAGAAAACCGCATTGACAATTGGAACAATGTTGTGACAATTCAATCATGCCATTTGGCCTATGCAACGTTTCAGCGACATTTGACCAATTAATGGAGAACGTACTAAGATGACTTACAGTGCGTAATTGAATTGAATAAAGGCAGAGCCACACAATAAAAATGTAAAATTGTAATGGGCCCAATGGGATTCGTTAGTATTAAAAAACAATCTGTTGACACGTTGGAAAACGACTTCGCAACAATTGAGAACTGATGTTCCGAAACAGAATCCCTGAAGTTGCTTACATGCTACCAAAGCAAGAAGGCATACATATCGCTGAAATACGAGTTAAAGTGATTGTAATTACTTCTTAATGCGGGTTCCTGTTTTATAATATCCCTAGCAGTGTGGTTTATTTTACTAAAATATATTAATTGTTCAGCATATAATCTCTTTAACTTAATGCTGCATACTCGAGGTTTTTCTTTAGACATCCCAATTTTATATAAATGTCTCTTTACAGAGCCATGCCCTGTCAGGTCGCTGTTTTAAACTGTACTTTGTTAAATGTTAGTATGTCGACTATAGATGAGATAGTTTTCCCATCATTCGTTTGTTATAATTATGTCCAGCTACATAATTCCACTAGAGTTGATATTACGATGCAATCCACTCTCTAACTGCATCATGCACTGTAGCACTGTTATACTTATACTCATTTCCAACCTTTGTTAGCTGATCTGGAATTTTGTTGCCTACTATGTCCCTATGCCCTGGCATCTACGCCAATGTTAGACCACTGATATTTTTAGACTAGACCACCAGGTACCACAAGCATCTCCATACTGGTCTAGAGTGTGATTTGATGAACTTTCATGATACGAAGCGATAAGTTTGGTAGCAAAGTACTACAAATTCACTATTCAAGTTATAATTATGTCATATTCTTATGATAATCTAAACCGAATTTTATGAAAGCGAATAGAGAAGATTGTCCGATCCATGCTTTTTCTGACCTAAAAGGAAATAATTGTTCAAATTCTTCGTGAAACAAGCATGTTCACACTCCCGAATTGACCAGCCAACACCTAGATACAGTAGAGTAATTATCGTACCATATCCAATATAGGTGGTGCACCATCCCTACCTCTCCAATATCTTTTAACTGCATCATTAAATAGTCATGTCACAATTTCTGTAATGTATAGGTTCCGATAATTATCCAACGTTTATCAATTGTGCCGAATCTAAAGCCAGCTTTTCTTATGCTTTACCACAAGCTGGTTAGAAATATTATATGTTCATATTACACTGGCCAACAAATATATTTTTCTGCTGACTAAGATATGACACTCGTTTTTGACTAATATAGATACACTAATGACAAACCTGATACCCATTTTTCTCTATTACGTCACGTTTTTTTCTTTCTACGACATTTCTTATTTGCTGAAATGGGGTCTTATGAAGCATGTTAAAGCTCTAAAACATGCAAATGCAAGGGGACTGTTTCAAATACATATATCAAAGTTTCCATTAAAGTTTCGAAAAAAACTAAAGCTGGGGTATTTGATGGACCTCAAATTAGAACTTTAATGACAGATCCAAGTTTCATCAACTTCGTGGACGAAGGCGAGAAAGAGACCTGCTCTTCATTCACTATGGTTGCGAACAATTTTCTAGGAAACAAAAAAGCCTGCGATTATAGAGATCTAGTGAAATCGATGATTCAAAAGTTTCGACGCCTAGATTATTCCATGAGCATAAAGCTTCATTGCCTTCATAGTCAGCTTGATAGGTTTTCCTAAAATTTAGGTGCTGTAAGCGATGAACAATACGAGAGATGTCATCAAGATATGAAAACCATGGAAACTCGGTACCAAGCAAGATGTGATCCTTATATGATGGCCGACAACTGTTGGACTGCCAAACCGAAATACACAGCAGGAAGCGCAGCAAACGAAAATTTATTTAATGCTTGTTGTTTGTGTTTTTTATAATAATTTTTTAATGATCATTAAAATAAATACTTAGTACTATATTCGTGACTAATATTGTATTTAAATCAAAAATGGTTTATTAAAATTTTATACTTATATTTTCCTATACTTCTTAAGTCACAGCCGCATTAGTAATTCTACAAAGAGCATAAACATAAAGCAAAATTTTGAAGTCAGCAAAAATTGTATTAAGCAGTATTATTTTATGCAGTTCTTGATACATAACGCATGTATACTTGTTGTCGCCAACTTTCTTAATTATCTGATATATTATTCCAAATTATTTCGCAAATTCGCCCAACGTTCTTTGGTTGCCCTCCATTATTTTCCCCTATTAGACTTAAAATAGTCTCCTTAGCATCTGCTGATAAATATATTATGATATGCACATCGACATCATTATCAAAATCGCATTCAAGCTCTCTATTACTAAAAGGTCTCCACGTGATGATGTATTGTTATATATTTAAACTGGTTACGTGTATTTATATATAGAGGACCAACAAAAGGACTAGCCCGCAGAAAGCAAGGTTTCAATTAAAATATTCCTCATGGTCTTATATTTTGCAACAGTAATAAAGTGTATCGAATGTGTTTAAATGGAAAAATTTCAGAAAATCAATTTAAAAAGGCAGTAATGTTAAAATATATTGTTATTTTCAAAACATTTATACGTGAAAAATAATTTAAATTAATGTTTTAATTCAGACACTCCCAGGTTCACTGTTACTAAAATCGATTACAGCATTAATAAAAACTACTAGAAGACAGCTTATTTCTTGCTCATATAAGTTAATTTATAGTTATCAAAGTAAAGTAAAAAATAAACTTGGAAAATACTTTTACGTATACTTTTTTACGAAAGGTTAAATCTGCTGGTCTCACTAGTGGTCTTGATGGGCTTGCGTACTTCTATTCTGGATTATGTAATGATAAGAAAATATATTTAACATGCATCATCGACATTTTGGAAATATTGGAGAATTTCGAAGAGAAACATTTGTAAATACATACATTGTTCTTGTTAAAAAGTCAACTCTGTTGTGCGCAACATGTTGCTACACACTTGTTGAATAAAGCAGATACTCCAACTATTCGCACAAATGTCTTCCCAGGACGAGAGAATAAAGGAATTGTACTCAGTTGAAATACTTATATAGTGTATTTCGACACAAAGCAATAGGAGAATATAGATATCACGGTTATTGTAGCATTTGGAACCTTCACATTTTACGTTTTCGTGCATATAAATGAAGCGTATAACAAATAAAGGGAATAGTTCTACCCTATATGTTTATGAAAGTAAACTCACTACTTATTGATTGAGATGTAGTAACAATTTAAAATGATACTGGTGCTAGAAAATGCATGAGTCTTTGGATAATATCGAAATATTCAACAGTTAATCAATATACAACAATAAAATGTACTTATTACCTTAATCCACGAATAAATGCCAATTGTAAGCTACGACTTGTATATATTAAGAACTTTTTAATCGAGTAGTGCATGAAATATATTCTATTCTACTCTACTCAATAGCGTCTACGTGAAATATCTGAAAAACTGTATAAATACCTCGTATACTACTAGGCCAATGCCAATTAAGATCAATTTACAAAGAATCGCATTTGCGTTCTTTCGTACGGAACTAATTTGTTTCATCGGGCCCGTTCGCTTTGAAACAGATTAACGAAGTGATTGACGATGGCTCTTAGGAAGTAGCTATGTATGCGTAGAAGTACTGATATCCAGCAGCAGGTGCTTTTTCTTAACCAAACAGCGATACACCAGTACAGCAAAACACACAAAAACACATTCAAAGTCACATCATCCACTGACGAGGAAAACACCGAAAAACACGAAACATGAATCTTACTTTGAATGGTAGTTGTGAGACTGTTGTTTCGACGAAAGCTACAGTTAGCAGTGGATGGCTGAATGATGAAACGATGATGATTGATGCAACTGCCCGTTATCGTTGTGGCTATAGTAGATATGACGTGGATGGCGCTAATGACGATGGTGATCTACTACTTTTGGTCGCTGATTCTTAATAAATTTCTTCTGATTCTTAAATAACGAGACGAATGACATCACAGATCGCACAGCACATTATCACTTTTTGGAAATAAGACAAATTCGCGCACGGTAAATAACACGGCTACGCGACCGAAGGGCTATTAATTCCTACTGATATTACGAAACCATACAACGAGCGCTCGATCGCAAATTTCCAAAATCACGTTTCACGTTTCGTCTACAATCCGAAATATGCTGCTCCGATGCGGCATGTTCTCCGTAACGCGGCCGCGAGCCGACTGAAAACCCGCCACCGCCGCTATCTCGAAACGCACGAACGCCGCCAAAATTTCCAGGTCTAAATATGCTCAACTGCTATTATCTAGCCATTCCCGTAACTACAAGGGATTTACTCGTGGCACACTCTCTGTAAGTGTATAACTACTTTTTTGATATATCCATGAAATTCTCATAATAGAAAGTACCAGTTTACGCCTGAATGTGTTAATTTTTTTTCCATAGACATTTTTTGCGTTATGTGTTTATTGATTTAAAGATAGACCAAAATATTGTATTAGAGTTAGGGGCTAAGGATGTTACTTCAAAGGAATAGATCCTAAGGAGATCTATCCAGAGAACAATCATACAATTACAGTCACTCGTTATAAGTAGTGTTAAGGACTTAACATTGTTTTTTGTATTTTATAAATTTTTTACTACTATGTATTTTATCTTCGTTGCATTATTATTTTCATTTAGAATATTACTTTATTTTCATTTTTATATTTATTTATTTTCATTCTTATATTTATTTATTTTGCTCTCTTATATCCAATTTTATTTTAATATGTATGTACATTACGCATTGTATATGTATGCAAGTCAGCCATTCGCATTACGCTAGCTAAAACTGCCTAATTAGAAATCATTCACTGCAACGTCGTCGGATATGTAATGGGAGTTTTCTTAAAATTTAAGGTACACAAGCATAGGCAGTCGTCTCCCGCGCGACGGTCGAGGTATTAGCGATCGTGCACTCTCGGTCACCTTTCGTGCCTCGTCGTAACGTGTACAGTAACGTCGTCGTAAGATTATTAGAGATTTCTAAGTTTTTCTAGTTTTGGCGGGAATCGTCGAGGACGTTGTCTATACATTTATTTCTGGCGGGAGTCATTTGGTAACGTCGTCGGACCACACGTATAGATTTTTTAATAAGTAGAAATTCTCGATTTTCTATCATCGTACGTCGAGGCTACTGTGTCCATTGTCGTCTATACATATTTTTAGTCTTCAGTTAAGTTTGTGTCGGAAATTATTTTGGTGAGATTGTCGGCGCGCATGTATAGACCTCCTCTACAAGTACGATCACTCCGCTTCTTGCTGACTGTCGTTGCGGCCGCAGCGCCCGTTGTCTTTTGTACGTTTGTTCGGTCCTTGTCGTATCAGGACTTAGAAATTTTTCATTTAGTTGCTCGTCATGGCGGACGAGTGTCACGGACCAGTTTTCTTATGTAATGTCGGCATCATCGCTCCGTTTTACTTGTCGGTGCGCAGTTCGCACATTTGCTGGTTACTGGATTTTTCCCTTCTTTGGGGCGCAGTAGTATAGAGCTAAAGATTGCACATAGCGTAATATTTCAAACGAGAACGCCTGGGTAGCTGTGACATTACTTTTGTATTGAGATCGGCTATTATCGCTACTGTCGCCCTCGACCAGGCGTTCAAGCTCTCATAGATAGGGTGGGTTCCCCTATAAATGTGAATATAACAAACGTATTTGGTCAAGTACAAATACATGCCAATAATACAGGGCCAAGTCCCTTAGGCAAATTTAAAACAAGGAAAGTATATTAGGCTCCCGGAAAGGGACATATAAATAAGCATAGCACCGAGGTGCGCTTATAAATTTAAGAAATAAATAGGGTTGGCTCCCTATAAAATGGTAGTGGTGCATGCACACAGATAGAGGCAGTAGTACATGCCTCTGACAATGCTTCAGCGGAAGCATATAAGAGTTTAACCTTTTAAACAGAATTAAGACATAGCGTTGCAACGTACATGCTGAGGCATTACTTTATGTTGCTACCAATGAAAATACATATACAAATGCTAATGTACATTACATGTATAAGAGAGCTCGAATAACTGCAATTATTGCAAATATATATATCTTACGTACATCGTACATGTACATAGTCAAGAGTGAAAACCGTGTAACCATTTCATTTTTAAATACATTTTTTTGCGCATGCGCATTGAGTTTCACTGTACAACCTCTCCTCTAGTAAATAAGCAAACATACTCTACAAGTAAGTATTGGTCAAGTAATTTGAAATTACGAGCAGGCTACAGCGGCGTTGTTCTTCAAACCAGGAGAACGTAACAAGTAGCTTCTTGTGAACGTGGCTGTGCAAGGATTTCCAGTTTCGATGACATTTGAATAACTAACAAAAATATGGAGTCATCAAGTCAAAGCAAACTAGCAATACTATTGCATAGTAATAATGCTTCAATCAGAAACGCTCCATTGTAAAGTGTGACATCCCTTAGATGACAGTCCCCAACTTTTTATAAGCTCTTCAGTCACTATTTCGTTTCAAACTTTGTTACTTATTGGTAACTTGCGATTTCTCTTTTCAAAGACGATGACTTAATACGAAAAAAAATATGCATACGTATGCTTACACTTTCAAAATCAAACCGTAACAAATTGCGCAATATCAAAAAATTGTGCAATATAACAATAGCAAATAGCACAGTATTATTAGATCATTCAGTTTTCTTTTTTTTTTGTATTTGAATATTTAAGCACCTTCCAAAACGTATAAAAATTTCACAGGTTGCATGTATGTATATAGATATAATCTGGGCAAAGTTAACGACGGCGAGGCATCTACGATCCTATGTTCCCCCACTATATGTAGCTATAACCATGAAGTATTTGGGCAATAGCGAAGCACTGCTTACGGCGAATGACTGATATAGACTGATTGTAGAGGAATATTACAGCGAGAAAGAGTGTCGGGGGACGCACGTGCGTATTATAACCGCTGACTTTGCTTAGGTTATGTCTGTAGACATATGCACATAATAGCTTCAATATTCCAAAATATTAAAATGACAATTCGGTGGACCCTCTACAACTGATTATTATCACTAATTTATGTAGTTTATGTTGAACTATTTCATGTGCTAACCCTTCTTTCAACTGCACTGTGCATTTAGAACATTACGTTTGCATGGTTGTAACTATGGAAATTCCATTAAGTATGATTGACTAAAGTACTCTGGGCATTATTAGACATTGTAATGATGTGCATTTTGACATATGTACCATGTAAACAAATTCACAGTAAAAGTAATATGCTGAATTCCATTAGGATGGCTTAATAAGGGCATAGGATATTTGAATTTACTATTTTCTAATTTATCTATTCTTAACGTACTAGAAACTCCTATTGATAAATACGTTACGTATGATAAAACAAAGAGATTGTTTTTTATTTGCTGATGATATATTAGATGCACTGTGATATCACAAAGTATCTATGACGAAGATGGTATTGAAATAGACGATTTATGTCTGAACTCGAACGATATTATCATACCCGTAACACAACTTTAACTTTTGAATATTATTTGGACAGCGTCATCGTGATATTGTAATATCAATAAACATGTCATTTGATTTCAAAATACAATAAAACAACAAACCTAGCTGGTATTCAAGATTTTATTAACAAAACGAAAAGGCACAATTAAAGGAAGTGTTGAAATTGTTGTCCATTATTTTCAATTCTCAAGTTTATAAACCTTTTGATACTGAAGCATACTGAAGGCATTTTGCAACATTACAGGCATTATTAATGCATATTCTACAATAATTCTTTGCTGCATATCTTGCAAAGTACCAACAGGAATTTTAAATATTCTATTCTTTACGTGAGGAAATACGAAGAAGTCTATAATTGTCAAACCAGGTGATTGCGGTGGAAATTCAACTTCCATATGTAAACATATAATCCGACCATCAAAGAAACCAAAGAAACCAAAGAAACCAAAGAAACCAAAGAAAGAAATGAATATTTTCTTGTGATGTATGTGCCGGTGAATATTTTACTGGAAGTAAACATATTGTAATTTATTTTCGTGCAGCAGTTCAATAAATTCATCAAAATGTTTCTACACATCTCAGCATTAATTGTAAAATTTAGAAAAAATAGGCGCAATAGTTTTGCGGCGAGAAACTGCTAGCCAAACACCTAATTTCGCAGTATGGAGAAACGATTCAAAAAAATATGAGGATTTTCACTAATTCACGTTCGGGTACTCTTGGAATTGAAAAATGAAACCATGCTTCATCAGAGAAAAATGTCAAATTTAGCAGGTCATCACCTTTCATTAGATTATTTGCAAACCACTAGCAGTAAGCAAAACGTTTAGAGTAATCTATCGGTAAAATAGCCTGATGTGTAATAGAAATGTTTTTCGTGTATTTACAGTTTTACTTGATGTTTCGCTGATCATGCTGTCAGCTTCTTCAGAAGGTTTTTAAAGACTGGTGTTGTTGTCTCTTGCTTTTCGTTATGTATCCCATTTCTGTTCCGCTTTGCTGATCTATAACCGTTCCGATTTGCTCATCCGTAACCGTTCCGTTCCGTGGAATCGCGTCGTTCGTTGTATGATGATTCTGCAGTGCTAACTTCCACGTGTTGCTCATCTTGTATCCCTCTTCGCGATTGAAGTTGTTGGTATTCTTCATTATTTCTACTAATTCGCTTACTATCCTCGGGTAGTAGTGGCAGGTCCTGGCTAATAGCTTAACATCGCTGTAGGTTATCCAGTGGTCACCTTGTTGGTACAGGTGTTCCGCTACTATGGATTTCTCAATGTGCCTGAGGCGTGCGTCTCTTTCGTGTTCTTTCACCCTGCACTGAATACTTCGTCCTGTTTGACCGATGTAGCTTTTTCCACATTGGCATTTTAGTTCGTTTATGCCTTTTGTTCGTAGTTTTGGTAACACGTCTTGTTGGGAAGGAGTAGCTGTTCGATTTTGGTCACCGTATTATATCGTGTGGCAATATTCTTTTCTCCTAGGGTCTTTTTTAGCCTATCTGTTACTTCGGCTATGTATGGAAGATATGCGTACCCTGCTGGTTGTTGTTGGTCTTCGTCCTTTTTCTGTTTCCGTGGTTTCCTTATATCTTTTGTGCTGTAGCACTTCTTCCGCAAGGCGTTTTTGACGTGATGTATTTCACTATTCCTGTGATCTTCGTCACTGATTTTCTCCGCTCTTCTTAACAATGTATTGATGAGTGATTTCTTCTGTTGAAGATGGTGGTAGGATGTTGCATGCAGGTATCGGTCTGTGTTAGTCTTCTTCCGGTACACACTGTGGCCCAATTTGCTGCTGTCGGTATGCTGGACTAGGACATTTAGGGATGGTAAGTTGCCGTCCTCTTCGATCTCCATGCTGAAGTTAGCGTTAGCATGTTGTCTATTGGTGTGTTGCAGGAATTCCTCTAAAGTCCTTGGTCCGTGCGGCCATATGACAAACGTGTCGTCTACATATCTGTACCAGCATTTAGGTTTCATCCTGCTAGATTCGACGGCTTCATGTACCAATGCTTCCATAAAGATGTTGGCGATTACAGGTGATAGAGCAGATCCCATTGCGGCACCACTCGCTTGTTCGTAGAATTCTCCGTTCCATAGGAAGTAAGTCGAAGTAAAGCAAAGTCTCGCCAAATTAATCAGATCCGGCTGTAGTTCTTTTGGTATTAGTTGTTGCTTGATGATCTCTAGTGTTTCTTCCACTGCTACATTGGTGAAGAGTGATTCGACGTCGAAAGATACCGGTAAATCTTCCTTTGTTATTTCGTGTTGTAGTGTCTCGATAAAATGTTCGGAGTTCTTCACAAAGCTTTTGGTGTTCCCGGAGTACTGTGCTAGTTGTTTAAAATGCCAATGTGGAAAAAGCTACATCGGTCAAACAGGACGAAGTACTCAGTGCAGAGTGAAAGAACACGAGAGGGACGCACGCCTCAGGCATATTGAGAAATCCACAGTAGCAGAACACCTGTACCAACAAAGAGACCACCGGATAACCTACAGCGACGTTAAGCTATTAGCCAGGACCTGCCACTACTACCCGAGGATAATAAGCGAATCAATAGAAATAATGAAGAATACCAACAACTTCAATCGCGAAGAGGGATACAAGATGAGCAACACGTGGAAGTTAGCACTGCAGAATCATCATACAACGAACGACGCGATTCCACGGAACGGAACGGTTACGGATCAGCAAATCGGAACGGTTATGGATCAGCAAAGCGGAACAGAAATGGGATACATATGAAAAGCAAGAAACAACAACACCAGTCTTTAGAAACCTTCTGAAGAAGCTGACAGCATGATCAGCGAAATGTCAAGTACAACTGTAAATACACGACAAAACCCGAAAAACATTTCTACTATGGACGACGATCGTGAAAGCCTACACTCAACTATAGTCTAATGTGGTTGCATCTTATGCGGATACGTATCTAAACTTATCTTTACAATTTTCTAGCATGTTCCATAAGAAAGTCCAATCTCTAGAGGGAAATGTTTGAAAGATTTGGAGGTTCATTTTCCATTCGTTGACGAACCATTTATAACTTCTTCCGAATGAACAGGTTCTCTACCAGTACGTGATTTATAGCCCACAAAACTAGTCTCACGAAATACTCCAACACAATTGTGAAGGCAATTATAAAAATTTTTGGGAATTACAGCTAACTCTGCGAAGTGCTCTCATCCAAACATGCACGCTGACTGTACACCCAAATTTCTTCAATTCGCTCCAGTTGGAAAATACGCTTAAATCATGTATGTTTTTGGCAGTGTAACATTGATATTAAAACTTGCGATCAGCAGTTCTAACACATTAAGTGTTGACAGTCAATGTCACTGTCAAAATAATTTTCAAAACCGTTAAGTTATAACAGCTGGCTTAGGCTCAGAGATATATCTTCTATTTCAATGCCATTCTCGTCTTAGAAACTTTATACCACGGTATAATTATATACCAGTTTTTTTTTTACATTTATCTTATATTTACTGTTGCAACTGGCGCTTAAAAGACATTTACAGATTGTCCTCTAGAAGTGTTTATATTACAATAAAACATTGGCGTAACGTTTCGCATTATTCCATTTTGCTTACTTCTTCGCGGCTTATTATTATTGATAGTGTAAAGCCCGCTTAAAATCTCATGTAAACACTTTCTGGGAATAAATCAGCGGAATTGTCTGCATATCTCTCTAAGAATATTATAAAAAACAATTTAAATTTTCAGTATCGCAATTATTCATTGAAAAATATTTTTGCAGCTAGCCAACTAGAAATGTTTGGAACAATACTAATTAAGGCGGCTGATATAATTACGTCAACGCATAAACTAGGTCGTGTTTCCATATATCTTACTCGTGTAAAAAGAAAATCATGTTCCCTTTTTTTAGCGATAGGGACCGATTGATCGTATCGAATTGCAACATCCGTCCTTCTCCACCTCTTCACCGTTCGTTTTGACATCAAACAACGAATGTAAATAAACGAAAATAGATACGACTGATAAAGAACATAATTTAATCAACCGCCAAATTCACATGCTCAAAGCTCGGGGATTGCGACTAACAGAAAGAGCGAATTCTCTCAATACGTTCAATCCATCACGTAAATTTTATCCTATTTTAATTGTAGTACACTAAATGAATGGTAATGTTAAAAGCAATGTGAAGTTTTGATACATTCTCTCGAAAACCATGCTTTCCTTCTGTAATTTTAACTTAGCAGTATGATAACTAGAGTTGTTGTTTGGGCTATTTCCATCGTTGTAAATAGCCCAAACAGCAACTCTAGTTTTTATGAGAATCCATCGTCAACAATATCACGTCAAGAGTTAGCAGTTTGAGTTAAGTGACGTTATTAATAGATCAGACTATGTTGCTTGTTTTAAAGAATTAAAAAGGTTAATAATAATAGCAACAGCAGCAAATATATTTATTCGTTAGTTGCTTTGTATTGCAAAACTTTTGTAAATTTACTCAGCAGAACGTTGATAACTTAGCCACAACCAACAATGTAAAATTCATTTGAACACTGTAACATGTTGCAACACTTCGCAAGCAAGTCTAATACTAGCAAAATATATTATTAATACCGCTATTTTCAAATGAAAAATTACAATTTACCACATAATTTTCTGCTGCCAGTGAAACAATATTATCATAAAAAATGTAATTGAGAAGACCATGTTTATCCGAATTATATTTTCTGTTAGCTACAAGTACATATATACACTAAGTATATATTCCAAACTTTCAATAATTTATTTTTAGAACTTTCTGTTGACTCGCGTATATTTACATTTAGTTGTTGTTGGAGGCAAAATTCCTCTAATATTAATTTCAAATTTCAAATACATATTCAATTTTTGCAGTTTTCTTCTCGTGTATTTCAGTTTATAGTTATCTACATTTATTTGCCATAAAAATGTTATTATCTTGAAAAAACACACAATCTTCTAACTTCTAGTACGTGGAAAGAATTGCACGATCGGCAGCTTTGTTAATCATGTAATCAAGCATGTTGTGAAAATTCTAGGAAAGCTTAAACGAATGAAGAATAACAACTGGCGTGTAAAAAGAGCACCAACAACATTTCCTTCTAGTGTAAAAAACTTTATTTACACTTCAATAAATAAATAAATAAATTTCTCACTAATTCCCAAAAATTATAAACCATAACACTCTAAAATTATGTAATAATGAATGAAAATTATATAATAATAAATGAAAATTATATAATAATAAGTGCGTTACAAATATACCAAAACGATGTTCCGTATGTAATCCAAAAATTAATTCAGATCCTTATCAACAAATAAGCCGCAACCTGACAGCTAACTACACATCTGGCTTAAGGAGAATGACACTCTGGAGTAATTACTTTCTAAGATCCCGAATACATTGGTCCCAAGGGCTAAATACATTAAAGGAGTAAATTGGCTGGCAGTGGAAGATATTTTAGCAATAGAAAATAAAAAAATCATCTACTTGCCAAAACTACTATTTGCAAAATATTATTAAAATGTGACATGAATTTTTAAATAAATAAGTAACATTCATTTGCACTTTCCAAATAATAAGATTAATAATGCATTTATTTCTTCGTGCTATTATATAGGGATTGCATCCCACTGACAATACCAATCAATGATCAAGTAACGATAAAAACAAAAAATTGTCGTGTCTTCAGCTTACATTAAACTATTTTCCTAGAGCGTTAAGTACTAGAAAATTTAAAACTGTTATACGTTCAATGCGCGTACAAAAGTTATATACCCTACCGTCCAAAAGCTTGGAAGCAGCAACATATTTTACAAAAAGTCGCAGATACAATAAAATTTTATTGTAATTATTAATTTATACAACACAAGTGACTCTCGTCAAATAAAAATAAATTAATTCAAACGTAATAATACTTATGCATTATTTAGCTCGTAAGCTTATTTTGGTCTATATGACCTACTTTAGCTTTAGCCAAACCATTAATTCTAGTTCATTTCTTGCTACTTTCTCCTCTCAAAAGTTTTTGCAGATTCGTATGTTTGCCATTGTCTTACTGGAACAGAGACGGCTCACTCCCAAGACAGCACAAAATAGCATGATTTTGCAAAATATCAAACTACTCTTCTTTCTGCATTGTACTACTAATTTTCCCTAAATCACCAGCAGTTGTTCCAGCAAAACATCTCTAAATCTCAACACACCACCTCTGTGTTTGACGGACGGCAATAAGCAGGCCTCACTAGCTCTTTTCCCTGGTCATCGACGAACAAAAACTCTCCGTTGCATACCAAATAACTGGTATTTGGACTCGTAGGTTCATAAGACTACGTTGAGCATCAATCATCCAGTGACCAGTTTGTCTGCTCCTTTGCCCATGTTATTAGTTTCTCTTTATGCATGCGTTTTGAAAACGATTTTTGCGACCTATACATCCTTTTAAGCCTGCTGCCAATAATCGCCTCTTGACGGTGGTAACAGAAACATTTGTTCGTCGTTGTGTATTAACACGCATTGCGATATCCTTCGTCGCGAAAAATAAAAATTTTACTACGTTGTTCCAAAGTCAATTGTCTGCGTTTTGGCATTTCTACACGCAGTACTTTACCAAGTTGTTACAATTGCGCACAGGAAAGCGATAAGATACTAAGGATTAATACCCTTATCACATGCACTAAACGATTACCAAAGTAGTACTAAACCATTTGACTGAAAGTAATTACTGCAGATATCCACCCCATCTGTCAAACAATAGTATTCTTGGAAAAGCGCAATAAAATGTATTTGGGTGAAATTTGTACATAAATCTTTGGATTTTACAGATTATGTGTTACAATTTTATATGTGCATACAATAATTTATAATAGGGATTACCGATTTCCTGATACGCCTATCAGTTGTGTTATTTTAAAAGAATTTCACCTTGCTTCCAAACAAATGGACATGTACTGTAATGTTGCTAATTCTAAAAGCCATTAAAAACGCACTCTTACAACACGTTGGTATAATTAAAGATTTCTAAATAATTTTTCACCCCTGTATCCAAGTGTATTTGGAATATGTATATCTGATGGTTTTACAGTCGTGAATTAAAAAAGAAAGTACATCAAAAATAAAAACATTACTCGATAAATTTTATTGAGTATATTACGTAATTAAAACAAAAAATAAAGTTAATAAACGAGTTAAATGTCATTTTAAAAGTGAAGACAACACACGTTAAATTATTCTAAACGTTAAGAGCATCTCTTTTCTTTCCCTTTCACTCACGGCTATAAAACTGCGAGGCACACATATTCGGAATTAATGATTTAACAAAAGTTAAAAATAAAAAATAATTTTATCAAATAAATAAAATATATCGAACAAGTACCAAACTGAAAACTGATTCAAAAATATTTTCGGCATTAACATAAAATTGAAAAATACCGCAAACATTAGCGCTTAGTTTGAATATTCTTATGTTTAAGTTTGTTTTAAATCTTATTTATAAAAACGATGCTATAACCATCCTGTTTTGCTGCTGGGTATGTAGAATTCAACTCATTTCCAAAATTTGCTACTTTACAAAGGAATCGAAAAGAATCTATAAAACATGCTATTAAAACTCATCTTCTGTATTTATGAATTATCAAAAAAGTTTTGTAATTATTAATGTTTTTTTCCTAAATATATCAAATTCCAAAAAG
The DNA here is from genome assembly GCA_023509865.1 of Trypoxylus dichotomus. Lineage (NCBI taxonomy): Eukaryota > Metazoa > Arthropoda > Insecta > Coleoptera > Scarabaeidae > Trypoxylus > Trypoxylus dichotomus. The sequence continues at coordinate 31,013,359 of CM042079.1, forward strand.
CCTAGAAAAGACAGCTTATTATGTTTCTCTGTCCTGATTAGCTATTAATAACATTGCAAGATCTATACAGGTCAGTAACTAAGTATAATCTAAGTAGTAAATTTTCCGTTCGCACCTTGAAATTCAGTATTAGGTCTTATGGAATGTTATCCTCTCCTTCTACTGACAGAGAGTTTATGTATGTATGTACATCTCTTTTCAACCTGGGCAGACCCCGATTTTGTACTAGTGGCTTTTTTTGAGAGCTGCATGACCCATGAGTACCATGACAATTCGCCTGTGATTTGAATATGTTTTGTGTGCCTTGTTTGGAACTTTATTATTTTTTCCTTGCGTTTGATAGTATCTATATCTAGTACTCTCCTTTGACAACAAATTAGTCATCAAAGGGTTTCGGACTAGAAAGCAATAGAATGAAAATTGATATAGTGACATATTATGTTTACATTAGAATATGAATATTGCGGTAAAGAAGAGGCGCCAAGACGATGTGTATCGTAAGAAAGAAAAGCAAATGATTTTGAATGCGTTTTGCTATTTTAACAAGACGATGAATGTATCTGATGCTGCCAAAGAAACGAGCATACCTTCGGGATGCAGTGAAAAGGTTACCAAAAGAATGCTCGTACACCAGTATATGATATACAAGTTCAAACACTTATACGTCGTAAAGTGCATTGCTTCCTTTTAAGTAATATTCCCTCAACGCTTAACCGTATACTAACATCCTTTAATATAGATAACGATAATCCAGATTTTAAGAGAACGACTCTTTATAAGCGATTGCTAGATGTCAGTTTTTATTTGAAAAACTTGACAAAAAGTATATTATGGATGAACGTAATGAAATTATAAGATAGAGACAATGTTACTTAAGAGCTATAAAAAATACAGACAAGAGGATCTAAATATTGTATACATTGATAAATCGTGGGTGAACACGGGTCTTTTTGCTGACAAAGTTTGGACTGACAGCACAATAACTTCAAGGAGACAGGCAGTAGTACAAGGTGTAACAGCACCTCCCGATCGTTGTCAAAGGTATGCATTAATTCATATGCAACGAGAATGGATTTTTTGCCAAAGCAAAACTTACATTTTTATGTAAGAAACATACTGCAGACGCACATGATGAAGTTTATGGAGATGTCTACGAAAAGTGGTTTACGGAACAAATATTATCAAACTCTATAATTATATTCGATAATGCTCCATATCATAGCCGAAAAATTAAGAGGATACGAACATCAAATTGAAAAAAGGATCATATTCGATTTTCTTTGGAAAGCAAACATGTTCCTGTAGAATAAGGAGTGCTAAAGAGAGAATTATTTCATGTTTTATCACAAGTAAAGCCTAATTACGACAAATATAATAGGCTTGAAGACATTGCAGCAAGATTTGAAATTGAAGATGTCAAACAATTTGTTATTCGCTTAAATGGAGGATCTAGCTTTTCTACATTTGAATTCAGTTCCAAGTCATCTAATCTTAATAACAACGAGCAACAATCTGTTTAAAAATCTCAATGTCTCTATAGAAACTGCTTTGTCTGTAGTAGTTGTGATCTTTGTTAATACAGAACTATATTATTAACATTTTATTATTGCCAACAAATAAATTGATATTTGAGTTTTACTTACTGACGATAGCTGTTCTGCTTTAATTCGAAAGACATTATGTCTGTCCTTACTAGCAATAACTTTATGTCTAATATTCTTAATGTATACAGAAGAACACTATTTATATCATTGCAGCACTATTCTCAATAAATAAATCAGTATACTAACCTTATTATAGTTAATTGTAGAATCAATTCTAAAAGAAAAAGAAATATCACATTCGTAAATTATATTTTAGGAAAAGCCGTTTCGTATAATTTGGAAAATACAGAAATAACTTGCAATACTTATATGTTTAAAATTCTAAATAGATTTTTATTAAAAATTCTTTTAAGTCGTTTTAATTTCGTTTTTCCTTTTAATTTCTGGATAAATATCTTAGTGTTATAGAATAGATTAGAAAATCTAAGCTTAGCTCATAATATTAAACTCTTGTGCTGAATGTACCCATAATGTCAACTTATAAGATGAATCAAATGTCAGAAATCTGGGGAATATGAAAGCCAGCAATTATTTTCTACTTTTCCTTGAGATTCTGTTCACTTATATAACTGCATGTGTTCTGATACAAAGAATGTCTTTTTGGCTCTATCGCATATCACTCTGTATGATAGATTGCTGGATCGTACTACAGACTGCCAGAATTTATATGTATAGCACTGCATTTTATGAAAATTACAAAGAAATATTTCATGGGAAATTCTATACTTTAATCTAATTTTATAACAGACTTATAACACAAACTACTATAAAGAATGGACACGCATGTAATATACCTAATAGTTCAGGCTTTATGTTCCCAAATTCATACATAAACGAAATGTTTCGGCATTTAACGTTAAACATTTCTGTAAGTTCTTGGTGAGTCACATTAGAATTGATCGCCTTAGCAACACGTAACTATGAATAATTGCGATAGGGACCTTACCTATGGTGGTGCACTTCAAGTAACTCAATGAAAACCAAGTTTCTTAAACCAGAACAGTAAAAAGTTGGTTTAGAGATAATTCAAAAATAAGATTAATTCCTTGGCCAGCAAAGTCACCCGATTTCAACGTAATTGAGACCTTGTGGGCGTTAAAGGTACGTAATTGGAATGACGACATAGATAATGTAAGAAATGTTGAAAATTTAAATACAATGTGCATGTTGTTTAGGAACTATTGCGAGCAAGTGACTAGTGTTAAAATATTAAGGCCTTGACTTGTTTTTGTTGTCTATTTGTCACTTTTATTTCATTAGTTGTGTATTGTTACATATTCTTTTAGCAAATAATCCCAATATGTATTCAATTGTAATGTGGTTGTGCTACAATAAAACAACATTATCTGCAATTTTATGTTGAAATTACATTAATTGCTGTAAAGATGTATGCTTCAGAAATTAAGTTAAGAGCCATTTCACTTTTTTCTTAAGTTGCCTTTTTTCTACATGATTTCATAGGGCTTATATTCTTCCTAGAAATCTATAGAGCTCATAGAGCATATGTTGCTGGAGAAAATGTTACAGCTGTTGGTATTAACAAGGTCAAATTTTAAACAAATATTAACAAATTCCAATCATGTATATTTACAATATTCATTTATACTTCTTCATCCATTAGGAATAAATATTAATTTGTGCTTGTAAATGATATTAGTTTATAGTTACAGTACTTAAATAGTCTACTAACATATCAAATAAACTGTGTAGTATATTTCTCAGTTTCCTTTATAGTGTTTTACAAGGTATTACTTTTACTACAGGTGAAAATTATTTTTTCCTACATATTTGCTCTTGAATTTTATAAAATTATTTATTCATTGTTGTTTAGGGAGTATAATTATTTCTCGACAAGTAGAACAGCGTCAAGATGGTGATTATATTAGAGCTATAGGATAATGTTTTAGTAACGTTAATTAAAGATGGCATTTTTAAATAATGTTTGACATGATGTTAGACGGCAACGTTCTTATACATAAATTGATACAGCAACGTCATGCAAACATTACAAATAAACACAGAACCAAACCGTATTTTTAGATACTGGTTTCTTGTTCCTCCTTCTCTTCTTCTTTCCCTTCATCTTCTTCTCCTAATAAGTTATGCATAAAGAAAAGATAATCGCATGAATATCATGTAATAAGCAAAGGCCAAATACAAAACAGATCAGGAAAGGTAATATTGTTAGTATAACTAAAAAGAACATTATTGGCCGATCTTGTTTTCTTTAATAAGTTTGAATAAAGGCCAACGTACTCTCCAGAAGTTTACCGCCAGTAAACTTAAGATGTTATAAGGAACTGGAATCTCAGGTTCGTTTTTAGTTTTTATTAGTAGAAACGATGACTTCTTGAGGAAAGGATATCCAAAAAATCTGCAATTCATATCAGATGCAAAGAATAAGAGCAAAGCTGTGAATCTAAAACTCCAAAATGGAAAAGATATTGCATATCCGGACAGTGGCTGATATGCATTCTATTAAAGATGGTTATAAGCATTCTAGAAGCACTGTGCATTTAGAAATTCCATAGAACATCATTAACTTTGGATTGGATACTAAATAGCGCATTTCTTTCTCTCTTCATGGATTCCTCCTACCTAAGATTGCTATTTTAAAAACATCTGCTTCTTAGAAATACGTCTTGGATCCAGTTAGAATAGAGATGGTTGCAAGTGACAGCCACGTCTGACAAGTTGATCTTCCTCCACGTTTTCTTTCATTCGCTCATGACTAGGTATCCACAGACTAAATATATGTCTGAGTTGAATGTATATCTCATGGATCAAGACTTTAATGTCCCACAGCAGCTTATTCGTACAAGAAAATCCAGGTAAACAGCTATCCAGGATGCAGAGGACGCTCATGACAAGACACTTCGGAATGCAATATCAATATCTTGTCCACGATATGTGGCAAGTATTATATTAATTAATAATATGTATTTGCATGTTCTTGTTCTTGCTCCTGCTGTTGCCTTTGCGCCTGCTCTTGTCCTTGTTCTTATTCTTATTATTGCTATTGTTACTATTACTATCACTATTATTATCATTGCCATTAGCATGATCATTATTGTAATTCCCTATGTTTGGGCTTTTAACCTAAAAGTAAACATATTATGTTATTGTTCAATATCTATTAATAAAAATCGCTGAAAAAAAAAGAATTGCACTTTTTTGTAAACATTTTCTTTGTAACTTCAAAGTTTCTCCATTAACATACTACCATAGAAAGCACATTCAGCAACGTTATAGAACAATACATTTGTATTTTGACGTGGTTTCAATCAAACACATTAATACCAAATTTTCACATTTATGTACTTAATTTGACGACTGTCAACATCACCAGAAACAAGCACTAAGTGGAAGACCATCTGATAAACCCAATAGAGCATTGTCTGCAAAACACCTACTCTACATACAACGGCAAGAGGTATAGACAACTCCTATCACACATCATAGCTAATATCTTCATGGAAGATTTTGAAACCAGGACCCTAGGCACCGTTAAAAAACACACCCAAGTTATGGCTCAGATATGTGGATCGTACTTTCATCATATGATCATACGGTGCAGATAAACTACAGGATTTCCTCTCACACCTCAATAGAATCCATCCAAAGATCAAGTTCACTATCGCAATTGAAAACCTAAATCAATTACCATTTCTAGAAATTTTAGTAATCAAGAAACAGGATGGCACCTTAAGACATACAGTATACCGAAAGGCAACACATGCCAACTGCTCCCTAAATGCGTAATCACACCACCATCACGCACAGTTACAAGGAGTGGCGAAAACACTAGTGTCAGGCTCCCAACGGTTAGCCGATGTCGATCACATCCAAATCGAGAGCAGCGAGATCATATGTATACTACGAACCAACGGTTTCACCACCATCACCAGAGCCTTTCATACGAAAACAAAGCGCCCAATGGATACTACCACCAATACAACCAAAGCGTATCTCGCTTACATAAAAAGTGCAACGGACAAAATTGACAGGATAGTACGGAAACACCAAATCCAACCATATTTTCCATCGATAGAAAAATTGCACAAATTCAGGATAACCCAAAGGATACTGGAAAGTCAAGCAGAAGCGGTTTTCTAATCCACATCACGACTGAGCTTTATTTAAGCAGCCCCAGTATGAAGTATGGGTTCCATCATCTGCTACTAGTGATATTTCAAAAAATGAGAGCCCAAGAAAAAGTTTGACCAAAGAAACACTCATTGCCAGATACTTTTATAAAGGTTCATTTCATGGTATTTATGTTTAACATCTATTAATGCTGTTTTAGAACAACCATCAACTTCTTACCTACCAAAGAAAAGAATGCTTTTAGAAAGCGAAGCAGTCTTTACCAAAGCATTTCCACTTCTCATATCCTATCAAATCAGATGCAGTTGGATATATTAACAACTGGGTAATTAAAAATACATATTATGCCTACCATTAAAAATTGTGAAATGTTTAAACGATATATTTTTATTAATATAGATTTAGCTCAAGCACTACGATTGCCTAGATATGTTTGAATAATTGTAACGTTGATTTTATGTCCAGCCTTACTTATGCATGTTCCTTTTTCCAGAAAAGGATTGACTGAGAAAATGCAAACTTATGTACTTATAAATGTTCCATTCTTATTTCATAATTATAATCATACAATCAATTACAAAATATAATTGTGGATAGCTTTATTAAATTAATATTATGGGTATATATAAGGTAAATAAATAATCTAATATTGATACAAAAAAAACGACATCTCTAACAGATAGAATGTAAAAAGCAGCTATAAAATACAGTAAAAGAAATTGAAAACATGCTTATTTTGTTGTACATACTATATTACATAATACACTATAAATAAATCACTTGTTTGGTATTGTTGTTTGTATTTGTTTTATTCATAAGTATCTTTGTAGATAATTTTCTTTATAATGCGTTTTTCTATTTCAATTGGATTTTATTGTAGTTTGTGATTACAACTAAAAGAAAATGGATCCACTAACTACGATATACAAAATATAAAACCGTTTAAGTTTTGCGGTTAAACTGTTAACGATGTTGACATGCGCACCCTTGTCCAGAAGATGGGTGAGATCTCGTCGGCGGGACCAACAGCACACGCGGTCAGAAACCCGGGAAAATTATTCCATATATATACATACCTATCACACTTCGTCCAATTCGACGTTTCGATAACATCTCAGTCATCTTTCTCTGGACACTCCGTTACAATAGGTGATGGAGTACTAGTATCTCAACTATCATCATCTCTTTTTGACGTTGATAGGAACATATCCGGCGTTATAGTTTTTTATTCGGTGGTTTAAACTATGTCAAATGTTTACCTGTCTTATCAGAGGAACACCTCCTCATGTGATCCTCCAGGTTCCTGTTCGTGTACACGAAATACACGAACGAATGTTGGTTCGGCAGGGGCAGCGTGAATAGCCAACTTCCAATAGTCAACACTATACTGCCTCAAAATTATCTCAAAGAGTCTTATGAATAATTAAAGCTAAGGGATCGAATTTGAAATAAGGAAAGTTGATATTTATATCCGGCATAACATTAAAAATATTTTAGATTGAGAGACGAAGACCTAAAACTATTACTTGAAAAATTTCAAATCACATTTCTTATCACTATATTCTTCTACTCAAAGCTCGTCTAACAGATTCAGTATACATATATATATATATACAAAAACCACCAAAGATTAAAATTGAATTTTTACTTTAATTTTATACGAAAAGGCATTCACAGTGATTACATTTACAAATATTTTAAGGTTTTTCTGATGGTTGCTACACATTCATTTGATGCTTTCGTGTAATACATTGTAATATTTCAAGTTTAAACTTATCATCTATAGCAAAAGTAATTCGTGTTGGTCTAAAGAGGTATTCTAGATGTTTTACACCCGATGAAGAAAATACATAGTAATTGAATACGTGTAATATTTAATTATGATTATTTGCCCCCTTTACGGGATCGCATTGCTTCTAACAAAGCCAGACGAAAATGGACTTTATTATGCTTACTAGCCCTATTATACCTTTCCTTAGATTACTGGACTGTGTACTTACTATTCCAGCCTTCCTTTTTATCTATTTCCAATGTTCAGCATAGGTGATTGTGTTTAATTTGCAATTATATAATCATTGCTATGAAATAAAATAACTTGTATTAACAAAATAAAAATATATCAAAAGAAATTTTATGTTCAAATTAGAAATAACTATTACAGTAATTTAACAATCCGGGTAATAAAATTCAAATACGAAGCATTGGATGCGTTCAGGGAATTACGGCGCTAGGAGTCATGAACGGCGGGGCTTGCGGCCAGCGTTGGGTCTGGCAAAACGGTCCACAGAATTGCTTTTTCTGGTGCATGTTCGTTGGTTGATTAATGATTGACGTGATCGCAGGGACGTTTTACAAAATTTTATAACAAGGAGAGGAAGTACAATTGCACCACAGTCGATCAAGCAGTCGAAGCGTAAGCATCACAGTTCAAGATCGATACTAATACCTTTGCAGTCTGAAAAGATTTGTAAAGTAGTAAACAGTCTTTCTTAAAACCTTTGTTCCTATTTTACATCAGGAAAAAAATGAGACACAATTTGAGCACAGGAGGGAATTCCCATACTGATATGGAGGAAAAATTCACCGACAAATTGGATGAACCATCCTTACTGGAACTCATCCACAAGATTGTGAATATGTATCAACGGAAATTCGGAGAAAAAAAGCGAACTGAGTGAAACGAAAAGTAAGGATTATATGGAACAGACAAAAAGACATAAGAAGAGGCGCTAGACAGTAAACCGAAAGAATCGCAATCCATACCAACCCGCAATAACTATGAAGCACTGATAACGGACGATTCAAACGTCGAGGACATGCAGGAAAGAACGGATGACGAAATACCGGAAAACACTGAAGAGGAACAATCAAATGGGAACGAGGGAAAGAATAAAACCACCAGACCGCAGAAACAAGAAGAGTTTAAACACAAGGTCGCACCGATAATAATTAAAGAAACAGCGAAGTGGACGAAGACCTCCAACATGATGAAACGTAAGAATATAACTGCCACAAAGTGTAAATTAATTCAAACAGGCATACAAGTTGAACCGGCAACCGAAGACAATTACAAGAAATTAAGGAAGATGCTCAAGGAAGAAGGAATCCAATTTTATACATTTCAATTGAAAAGCGAAAAGCGAAAAGAAATTGAAGGTGGTTCTCCGGGGTATAACCCAGGATATCACCGATGATAAAATAAAAGACAACCTCCAGCAACAGGACTATCCGGTTGAAAAAATTTCACGGCTGAAGGATAGAAACAGCCAACCGACAGTGTTAATCGAAGTGAGCCACGAATATAAATCTATATGTAATATCGCGAACTGTTGTGGACTCGCGATAAAACTGGAAGCATTATGTACGCGCAGTGAAATAATTCAGTGTCATACATGTCAAATGTTTGGACACACACAAAGCAATTGTAACATTAATTATAAGTGCATGAAGTGCGGTGGAGGTCATTTCACTCATTTATGCACTAAACTCAAGACTACTCCACCAAAGTGTGCCAACTGCCAGGGTGAACATCTATCCACCTACATAAAGTACCCCGCGAACCCTGACAACGCTGCTGTCAACAAAAAATTCATCGACGCCACTCCGCCGAAAGTAAATCCATATACAAGAAAAAAGAGAGAGTACCGGCATAAAAATTGAAACTGAGAAGCTACCAGCCAAAGAAGATCCTGTAAACCGTAGCGATGAATCGGAAGAAATATTGGCTTTAATACTATGGCGTATGGTACAGAACTTCAACAGTACCAATACTACAACCGAGCAAAGAATGGCATTCTCACAGTAAACCGAAGAATTGACAAAATTGTATAAAACCAAGTAAAATCAGAAAAAGAAAAAACAACAAATAATAAAGCGCAAGTAAAAAAGTAATTAAAACACAAGAAGGAAAAAAAGAGAAAAGAAAGGAAGAAGGAAGAAAAAAAGAAGAAAATGAATAAACAGAACATTAAAACCATGTTCTGGAATGCACAAGGCTTAGCTAAGAAGAAGAATGAATTACGAGCGTTCATCGCCGATAACGAAATAGGCGCGGCTCTGTTAACGGAAACCTTCCTTAAGGCCAGTCATACATTCAACATTCCGAACTACATAACATACAGAACCTGGTGGAGGAACAGCCATCCTGGTTAGGAAAGAGATCAAACACCATTCAATTGAAACAAGCACGACAAAAATTGAAACTACCTGTACATATACATACGAAAAGACGTATTACAACACTGTGTGCGGCATATAGCTCACCACAGAACAACATAGAAGAAGCGGATATCGACGCAGTATTTAATTCTCATCATCCTACAATTTTGGCGGGAGACCTCAATAGTAAACTCCACTATTGAATACAAAAACTCTGAATCGTAAAGGGAAACAGCTTAAAAAAATTGCTGACGAAAGAAACCTCACAGTAGACGCGCTAACAGAGGATACACACATTCATATGTCAACCAGGTCAATGGATGTTCTAGATCTAGTAATCCTAAAAAACGTTACAAGGCCTTTGTTACGTTCTCCTGGTTTGAAGAACAACGCCGCTGTAGCCTGCTCGTAATTTCCTAAATTACTTGACCAATACTTACTTGTAGAGTATGTTCGCTTATTTACTAGAGGAAAGGTTGTACAGTAAAACTCAATGCGCATGCGCAAAAAAAATATATTTAAAAATGAAATGGTTACACGGTTTCCACTCTTGCCTATGTACAGTTACGATGTACGTAAGATGTATATATTTGCAATAATTGCAGTTATTCGAGCTCTCTTATACATGTAATGTACATTAGCATTTGTATATGTATTTTCATTGGTAGCAACATAAAGTAATGCCTCAGCATGTACGTTGCAAAGCTATGTCTTGATTTTGTTTAAAAGGTTAAACTCTTATATGCTTCCGCTGAAGCTTTGTTAGAGGCATGTACTAATGCCTCTATCTGTTTGCATGCACCACTACCTTTTATAGGAGCCAACCCTATTTATTTCTTAAATTTATAAGCGCACCTCGGTGCTATGCTTATTTATATATCCCTTTCCGGGAGCCTAATATACTTTCCTTGTTTTAAATTTGCCTAAGGGACTTGGCCCTGTATTATTGGCATGTATTTGTACTTGACCAAATACGTTTGTTATATTCACATTTATAGGGGAGCCCACCCTATCTCTTAGAGCTTGAACGCCTGGTCGAGGGCGACAGTAGCGATAATAGCCGATCTCAATACAAAAGTAATGTCACAGCTACCCAGGCGTTCTCGTTTGAAATATTACGCTATGTGCAATCTTAGCTCTATACTACTGCGCCCCAAAGAAGGGAAAAATCCAGTAACCAGCAAATGTGCGAACTGCGCACCGACAAGTAAAACGGAGCGATGATGCCGACATTACATAAGAAAACTGGCCCGTGACACTCGTCCGCCATGACGAGCAACTAAATGAAAAATTTCTAAGTCCCGATACGACAAGGACCGAACAAACGTACAAAGGCAACGGGCGCTGCGGCCGCAACGACCGTCAGCAAGAAGCGGAGTGATCGTACTTGTAGAGGAGGTTCTATACATGCGCGCCGACAATCTCACCAAAATAATTTCCGACACAAACTTAACTGAAGACTAAAAATATGTATAGACGACAATTTATACTTATTAAAAAAATCTATACATGTGGTCCGACGACGTTACCAAGCGACTCCCGCCAGAAATAAATGTATAGACAACGTCCTCGACGATTCCCGCCAAAACTAGAAAAACTTAGAAATCTCTAATAATCTTACGACGACGTTACTGTACACGTTACGACGAGGCACGAAAGGTGACCGAGAGTGCACGATCGCTAATACCTCGACTGTCGCGCGGGAGACGACTGCCTATGCTTGTGTACCTTAAATTTCAAGAAAACTCCCATTAAATATCCGACGACGTTGCAGTGAATGATTTCTAATTAGGCAGTTTTAGCTAGCGTAATGCGAATGGCTGACTTGCATACATATACAATGCGTAATGTACATACATATTAAAATAAAATTGGATATAAGAGAGCAAAATAAATAAATATAAGAATGAAAATAAATAAATATAAAAATGAAAATAAAATAATAATGCAAAGAAGATAAAATACATAATAGTAAAAAAAATTTAGAAAATACAAAAAACAATGTTAAGTCCTTAACAGCCTTACTACCTTAAAATTATAAACGACTTGTCATTTGACCATCTTCCTGTGATTATGACAGTGTCGATTGGGAGTTATAACATCCAACGTATATCAGCATCGGCAACGACATCGACACCGCGATAAAACAATTCGACGAGGACATATCGTTGGCACTAGACTCAGCTACAACTACAAAACTTAGAACACCAAGGGAAAGAATACCTAATTACATAAAAATATAAATACATCACAAGAAACTGCTTTACAAACAGTATAAAAGAACGCTACACCCGAACGCAAAGACACTTCTGAACAACATCACAAATAAAATTAAAAAAGACCTTGCCGAACACTACATTGATCAATGGGACGCCAAAATCGAAAGTATAAACGACGATGACACCGAACTGTGGAAAATAACTAAAATACCCAAGACAAAAAAGGAAAAGATACCACCGATACTCGGAACACGCGGTATTATCAACAACAATTCCGACAAAACCGAGGAATTTACTAACTACTTCGAGAGGACTTTCCGCCCTAATCCAGCAGAGGGCAGGGATCTCGAAAAATTCACCGACGTCATCAATAAACAAGTACACACAGAATACGCTATAGACGTCCAAGAAACGACGACCGAGGAACTCTGAAACATCATAAAAACCCTTGGGGACCGTAAAGCGCCAGGGCACGATGGAATTACTAATACCGCTATCAAACATCTGATCTTAGAAGCCGTAGAAAGAAATTATAAACTCTATAATTAGACACCAGTACTACCCGAAGACCTGGAAACATGGTATAGTAATAATCATACAAAATTCGGAAAATCCCAAAAACAAGACAGATGGATATCGTCCAATCAGCTTGCTACCAGAACTCAGCAAAATCTTGGAGCGAGTAACACAACAGCGGCTACAATCGGTAGTAGAAGAAAAATCTATCATCGCGGAATTTCAATTTGGATTTCGTCGGGAGCACTCGACATACTGCAGGTACTGAGAATGTCTAAACATATCACCTCAAACATGGATAAACCTACGCCAACTGCAGCCATCATGCTAGACATCGAGAAGGCGTTCTATAATGTCTGGTATGACGTTCTCATACATAAAATTACACCGCTTACCAATCTGATTCAACACTATCTCCGCAACAGAACCTTTTCTGTTAAAATAGAGGAAGACATCTCCACTAGCAGAACAACGCAAGCAGGAGTTCCCCAGCGATAGGTGCTGGGGCCGTTCCTGTTTAACATCTACACATCCGTCATACCGCAGACAAAAACTTGTCACTTTGCCCAATTCGCAGATGACAATTTATTACAGCCATGGGCAAATCGACACACTATACAAATGGTTTTTAAAATGGAGAATAAATATAAATACAGGGAAAACTACAGCCATCTACTTCACGCCAGGTAGAAGACACAAAAAACCTGACGCGATCCAAATTAATAACCATGCCATTGGATGGGCCAAAAAGGCGAAGTACCTAGGGGTTGTTCTAGACGATCAACTCGCAAACACCTGGCACATCAACGAAATCAAAAGGAACATAGCGGGAGCCTCCGAGATCCTGTACCCACTATTGAACAAAAAAAGTAAGCTGTCAGTAGACAACAAGATCAAGATCATTAAAACAATAGTAATACCGATCGCTACTTACGCTGGAGAACGCTGGCATCAGGCAACCGAAGCGCAAAAGAAGAAAATACAGGAAAAACTCAACACACTAACGCGATTCGCATCAGGGGCACCGCCTTACATCACAAATGCAACACTGTATCAAGAATTCAACCTGGAAACACTTGAGACCATTATATACAGGAGAACGCAAAACACATTACACAGACGGAGACGCATGATAACACAACAGTCAGAAGAATAATACAACCAACACGACGAATAGGGAAAGAAGGAGTTACACAAATTAAACGAAGAGCTGAGGAAAAAGGCATAACGTTACACAAGACAAAAAGAAAGAAATCATAGGAAATATACACGCACACTGGACTCACAAATAGAATAAAAGTCACTGATCTACCAAACACGATAAACAGGAAATGGAGTATCTCTCCGACCCTCATTCAAAATCAATAGACCTAGAGCCGTATAATTGCAAAGTTTTAAAACTTATTGTAAAATATTTCCTATTTCAATATCTTTCTTGCACTCTCTTGACTCGAAAGACAAAAGCGCGACAAAAGGTTTTCTCATTGTATTGTTGAAATCATTCAAGAGAAAGATAATGTGAAGAGACAAAAAACGCTCACACACGGATATTTCTGAGGCTTACCATTTATCTCTCCATGCTGTCTTTCTCGTGAATGATTTCACCAATACCATGAGAAAAACTATATTTAACAGCGCTTTTGTCTTTAATGTTATTTTCTAGACATTTCTAGATGTACACTTTTGACTTTTTACAAGTATTTTATTCTGTACATAAAATGCACATCATACACAAATACATATAAGTAGATGCAGAGCAATTGATATATTTGCGAAAAGTGTTTAACAGAAATATGAGACTGTTGGAAATCTAATATATTGTATTGGTAAAACGAAAAAATACCAAAACAGGAACTATAACAATAAAATATATTGTATATTAATTTTGTACAGTGAAACAAACAGTATATAATTTCTTGTAAGGAATAATAAAAAATAAAGTAGTTAACATTAGGGTTTCTTTTTATTTTCCTGCATCGCTTTAAGAATACCTTTATAAGTAATGTTAATTTCTTGTATCCGCTTTAATTTTAGTTGTTCGGTCTTAATCACCTTCTTTTTAAACCGCTCCTAATCTCTTCGTTTGCCTTTGTGTGCTTTGTAAATATCGATATACCTGCCGTTTAAGCGTAAATGACAGATCAGTACAAGCCGCAATATACAAATTATAGTCTATGGGGCGCAGAAAAAAAAGAATACAGTTGTATATTGTTACAACACAGACTTCTACAGAATGTACTCTTATAGGGAAGAGAGAAAAATAGGAAGATTTACGAAAAACCGATCCGCAAAACTAAAACCTTTACCCTTTAATCTACGTTACATATTTATACTTACCAAAACCTTATATACTCACGGATTTAAGCCACTTTAATATAAAAAATATTTTTCATTTTTTACATAGATCGCGTGTTATTAATTCGTATTTGAATATTAGCAGCACTCTCTGATATAAGTTAGTGAGCGCTAGCAACTACTAGTGGCGTTCGAGATGCCGTTCGATCTAGCAGAGTTCAGCGCTGGCGAGCGCCTGAATTTCCTGAACGGTGGGCCTATAAATTTGGCTGGTCTATTTCAGTGCGATGCGTGCATAAAATACATAAGAAATTTTGAGCGTACCGATTTATTTGTTTTAACTTACATTGTACTTAATTAGAATTGTAAAATTTTGTATATTCATACTTAGAATTTTATAACCTAACTTAACATTTACTTTTGCGTATTCAACTGGATAAGCTCAATTAGTTAATATGATAAATTGTAGCAATTTGTTTTAATAACTACGACAAACGCCCTAGAGAACATTTTTCCCTCGGCCTTATTTCTATAAACCTAGCATTTACAATAGATAGACTACTTTACTAGCATTCATACCATCTTAGCATATAACAGAGTAAAAATCATTGAAAATTGAATTAGCAAAACGTTTTGAGTGCGTTTGTATTTAATTTTTCTCCCTAAATTTGCACTGAAATAATTACATAACTACAACATATATAAGATTGTAGCTACTTTTAAAACTACTGCCAAAAGGTAACTGAAGAATGATATTGTGCAAACACGTTTTTCTATTTTAATCCTCCTAATTAGAAAATATAGAGTATACACAAAAAAAACAATTTAATCATGATTTCGGTAGAAAATTAATAATTAAAATTAATGCTACGTTAATTAGTCCTTAATAATTGTAAAATATCAATATCGCCTAATAATTTGATTTTAAAAGTAGAAATAAAATACAGTGAAATCTCCCTTGAACGGACACCAACGGAACCACCTGAAGATGTCCGTTCAGGAGGGATGTCCGCATAAAAGAAATATGTAGTAGATACAGCAAAAATCGTGTTTTAACGAAAAATGAACATATTAAAGAAATTGGGACATTTAAATCGTATATGTATATAAATGTTTTTAAAATAAATAAGAAACTTTAAACTTAAGAAAAAAAGTTTATTTCCTTTAGATATATACATACAAAGTATAATATATGTACATAGATACATAGATGTAGTATGTAATACAAAACAATGGAATGAATAGTCACTTTAAGGACGCAAAAATTCATATATTGTTGTTTGTCTTCTCTTTTTCTTTAAAATGGCGTCTTGAAATCGTATTTCTAATTTAGAAAAAGCTCCAAAGACTCTGTATCTCCGTGATTTTTGATAAAACTTTTGAGCTGCTTGGTCAGGATAATAGCTTTACCATAATTTGGGATAGCTTCTGTTGGCACTGGAACCTCATCGACATCAGAATCTTCCGAAAGCTCTTGTATTTCAACTGAATTTGCAATTTGTTGTTCTGAATCTGGATCTTCAAAAAATCATTAGTCTTCATTATCCGTCAATTTCAAAAAATTCTTATTTTTGAGGATATCTGAAAGTACACTAAGAGGCGAATCATCTTCTAGGTCAGATGTATCAGCCTCAGTTAACTGGTCTTCACTTTGCATATTTACATGATTAAATCCTGCTTTGCGGAAGCAATTTTGAACTGTCTCTTTGGTTACTTGCTCCCAAGCGGTTTTTGCCAAATAAAGTGCATCCGGTGGTGTAATTTTCTTTATTAACTCAAAAGCTGTACCAGCAGTTTCAATGTTTACTAGCAGATGTTTGAGTATTAGACTTCAGTAATAAGTTTTAAAATTCTTTATAATCCCCTAGTCAAGTGGTTGACAAGCTGATGTACAATTAGGGGATAAAAATAATATATTTATATTATTTAAGCGAACGTCTTTCGGATGAGATCCCGCATTGTCTAAAAATAACAAAATTTTTCTTTTTCCTTTAGCCATTTTCCAATCTAGGTCTTGCAACCCCTCTGTCATAATTTGTCCTGTTATCCAAGCTTTCTTATTGTATTTCCAAGTTACAGGCAGGTTATTTATATTAATGTTTTTAAAAGCTCTGGGTTTAGCTGCCCTACCAATGACTAGGAGTTTTTCTTTTTCACCCGCCATATTTACACAATGCAAAATTGTAAACCTCTCTTTGGGATACTTACCCCCAACACATTTTTCCTTCTTTAATGTGAGCGTTTTGTCGGGTAGAGCCCTAAAATGCAGGCCTGTCTCATCGGCATTATAGATGTCTCTCGGTGAATATTCCTTAATCAAAGGACATTTTTTTTTAAAACGAAGAAACATCTTCAGCATTAACCGAAGCTCCTTCTCCCGAAATCGCTTTAAAACTTATATTGTGGCGGATTCTAAATTTATTGAGCCAACCAGAAGAAGCACTGAATGTAGAATGTCCCAAAGAAGCGGCTATTTCTCTTGCTTTACATCGCATTAGCGGACCTAAAAAAAATAAGGTTTTGCGTTTTTGTCACGACAAACCTATTGGTAATCTCACTTTTTCTAACTATTTTAGAATTTAATATGAAAAGAAAATCAACGCACCAGTCATAACACAATTTGTCAATTTTAGTACCATCACCCGTCAAAAAGCTTCTTTTTTCATTCAAATTGCTGTTCGACATCCATTTGTTTAGGATTTCTTTATGTTTAATTATATCTGCAGCTTGTGTTTTTCCAATATTAAAACGCTTGGATAAGTTCCTTACACTTAATTTCTCTTTATTGTAAACTTCAACAATCTCAATTTTTTGTTTAAGCGTTAGAATTTTTCTATTTGGAGCCATTTCTACAATGAATGTGTCGCCCACTGTATCTTTTCCGCATAGATATCAGACTAATATTGAAAGCAGATTCAATCGAAAGCGTACACCCAAAGAATAAGAACGGTAAATCCCGGACCAACTTGGGGAAGTCTCTAATTCACGCCAGGCAGAAATGCACGACATAGACTGCGTTTGTACCGAAAGATTAAAGTCGGTAAATTTCCAGTTTTCCTCGGGGAAGTCCCAGTGAAATTGGCGCGTTTGAGAAATGCAATAGCAATACTCTCGATATAAAAATAAGATAAGACGTTTCTTTTTATTTTATTTTTTGTCCGGTTAAGAGAATATTTTCTCGTGTCCGCGTCCATTCAAGAGAATGTCCGTCCAAGAAAGAGTTAATACAATGGAAATTATATGAGAGCCGGTCGGGACCAGAGAAACTGTCTGTTTAAGGGAGGTGTCGGTGTAAGAGGAGTGTTCGCGAAAGAGAATTTCACTGTACATGGTAAAATACAAAATAAAATTTGAGTTCCAACAATATATTCACATTAATACAAATATCTGGTAATAATACATTATATTTATTAATTTATAACTTTGTAATTTAAATAATTTTCTGAATCAGAAAAATAAATTACCATGAAACCTAGTACAAGAAATATAGTGCTTTTATACAATAAGAAAGAGTAAAAATTACAATCTAAGATTTTATAGATAAATACATTTTTCCTTTTAATGTTTGTTTTACGGGATTTATTTTCTTTAAAATTTGCGTCATAATATTTACTAATTGATCGCTTGAAAGTCCAGTCTTTTTGGATTTGAACTTTTGCAGTAGTTCTGTAGTGGTCATAGGTTTCCTCATGAGATACTTCCGAACAGCATCTTCCGTAATTCCAGATTCGCTGTAAAAACGATATATAGTAGTGAACATTAAATAAAAAATGTTGATCTTACTTAGCTCCAGGTATATAATTAGAAACAGAACTTTCAGTTTTTGCTTTTTTACTCGATGGGCCTGCATTGTCAGAAAGAAGTTTTCTCTTACCATCTACAGTGGGTGTATTTGCTCTAGTACTGGAAAGAATAATTAGTTTGTTTTTTTAGGTTTTAGTGTCAAACTTACCTTGAGTCTTTAGTATCTTTTGATCTATCAGTTTGTTCAGCTTTCTTGGCCTTTTTCTCTGCCTTTTCTTTCTTAACTTCTTCATCCGTACTGCTGTCGGAACTAAAGTCATCATCAGATTCTACAATATAAAAACATAATGTTTGTGCCTTATTAAAATTAACATTCACTATTTACTTTTTTCATTTTTATCTTTTTTTGTATCTTTCTTATTATCTTTCTTCTTCTTTTTGTTTTTCTTGTTCTTGTCTTTTTCTTCACTTTCCTCTTTCTTGTCGCCTTCCTTTTCTTTATTTTCCTCTTCTTCATTACCCTCTTCTTTCTCAGATTTCTCAGATTCATTTTCAGAGTCTTCCTCGTCGGAATTTAGCAACTTCCTGCAGAATATGTCGCTCAGAGCAATTACACTATAACGGGATTATACTTTACCTAAGAGCTTTCTCTTCCGCAACTCCTTCCAGTTTCGTATCCTCAGGTTCACTATCTGTACTATCGGATATATAATCTAATTCTCTACCCTCATCGTCGCCATCATCAGATTCTTCAAATGCTTCGGCATCTGTGTCGCGCTTCTTCTGCTTCTTCTTCTTACTTTCATTTTCTGTTTAGTAAATCAAGCATATGCAAAAATAATCGTAAGCTTGGGAAAATAAGAAAGTTTATAAAATAGTTTGCTTCGTGTACGATTTGTTTACATGGTTGGACATTTGATACTATAATATTTTATTCGCCATCAGCGGTAATGCCAATTACTTCGCTTATACAACAACAGCAAAAACATCATCTTCCTCTTTAAAAAATGTAAGTTGATTTCTGTGCAGCGTTGTAGCGAATGTTACAAATCTCCCATTGTTGTTGGAATTGGGATGCGGGTTTTTTTGGAACACTTTCCCTCGCTAATTTCTATTTTTTTTTATTTAGTATGGTAGCTATTTGAATACATCATTTTAAATTCTTATTCTGGGCAAACACAACATTGCAAGGGAAATTATGAATATTATAACATACAAGCTAATCATCGTTATGGTAGGTATAAAATAGAAATCATAATCAACATTTAATTACGTATTAACTTGACTTAATTGAGGATCTAATTTAACACCATATTATTACACCAATGTACAGTTTGCCAAAAAACAGTTTTAAAGAAAGGTCATTCTTCAAGAGACATTTAAGCATTTAAAAAAAACTGTGTTAAATGTATCCTTAGATGACGCAGAGCAGAGATGCCTTCTTTCAAGCAGTTATAAACAATGTAACACGAGGAAGAATTAATTTTCCAAAATTGATTTTTTAAAGATGCTTAGACATCTTATACAACGATATTTTCAATAAAGATATTTCTTAAATATATATGTTTAACCAAATTGCTTAATTAATAATTCTTAGAGAAGCAATTCAATTAATTTTATGTTATTTCCAAGAACAGCCTTCAATCTTCATTAATCATCCTCATTTTGAAATGCAATGAATGGACTATGTTAAGTACGATATAATTCGAAATGAAAAACCGGGGAAGTATAAAACACGTGATGTGAGTCAATAAACAAGATGCCGTTATAGTAGTGAAGTTAGCAAATCATACACTATCGACAGAAATCACCACTATTACTATCTCTTATCTTCGTCTTCTTTACACCGCTACACCGATATTATAGTGGGGAGAAACTCTGGGAATGTATACACACGGAATAGCAAATACGTCATATTTTCATATACTATAGAATAGTAGCAACAATTTTATAAAAATGCCGACTCTTGAAAACTCATATTTAAAGAATTGTGACTTGAAACATTATAATTAAGTCAATCATTCCTGGAAAATTTGGAAATTTTTTGAATAAAACTTACTGATGTTCTATATGACTCATAAATTTCAATATGCTATAACCGGCCTTTGAACGAAATCATTGAATATTAATGTCTTAAGATTTTTTGATTATGTTATATCTCGAAGGTGGTTATTTTTAGATATACAATATTTTAATGAATATTTATATTGTATCAAATTTTTAACAATATTGTCATGATACATTCCAGTAGTTGAATAATACAAATGCTATGTTAATTGATACTTGCATTTTATATCAAAAAATGAAAGTCTGATCAAGAGGTAAAAAGAGTTTGTTACAAGAATTTACAAAACAAGAGTGGAACCAAATAAAATCATTTTTAGAAAGTTAGAGATTTCACCCAAGTGGAAATCTGCGCAATGAAAACACCGAAGGAAACTGATATTAAAAGAAAAATGAGTTACCGCTACAAAATATCGGTATGCCCTTCAAAACTAAACTAATGATTTAATGTCAGGATTATTTTATAAATTATTGTTATTTTACCATATTTCATTATATTTGCATAATAAAGCATTTCTTGCTTTATTCTCCACTCCTTTCATAAAATATTTAAATGCCTTTTTTTTAAGTGCACATATTATTTAGGGGAAAAATTGGATGTAAAACGTAAGGCCTTCCTTCTCCTAGCCATCTGGAATATGAGTGAGCTTTATTCTTCCAAAAACAATGTATGTACTTACAATCAGTTTTAAACTATACTCCTTTGAAGACGTATCTAAACGAAATGTTGTCAAAATATGGAACAAGTACACATTGGAGTTTATTATATCCCAACACAGAAATACATAAAAATATGTGGGTATAATACTGTATACCCGTAAAAATAATTTTACAAGATGTACCATGCAAACCTGTATAATGCGTTATTCATACAAATTCTTTTTGATAACGGTGTAGGAAATATTCAATTTTGAGAGACAATTGGCGCAGCCTGTATGTAAATTTTTACTAGCACAATTTTAAGGGTTTAGAAGAAAAAATTTAACACGATTGTTATGATTATTAAGAAGAATATTTTGTGATTCCCTATCATCTTCAAAAGTTCGCCGGAAATTTGCCAACACGGTCTGCAGATTATATCTATTCTAACTTAGATTTTACTTGTACCTTGTTTTTTCTTTTTCTTTTCTTGTTTATCTTCATCGTCTTCCTTCTCTTCTTCATCTAATGAATCATCTTCTGAAGAATCCATCCATTCGTCCATTTCAGAAATTTTTAACTCTAAAATTCAGATTATATTCGTTGTAAACGAATGGCATTAGTTAATTTATATAGACTATTCAACAGTTCATTTAGAGAAAATTGAAATTGCTTATAAATTTTAGCTACGATGTTGACCAGTTGGAATTACAACACACGTTACCGTTATATACCGCCACTGATTTTATGCTTTGTATTATCAATATCGTCTTTTGTGTAAGTGCTATCCGATTTACATCGCAATTAAGCAACGCTGCTTACAGGTACAACGAAATGCTTGCAAAATATCATATATTCAACAGAAGAGATATATTGCCCCTAAGCAACGCAGGCCTGCAGAGTTAAAATATATATAATTTAAGAAATCCGCGTCATGATCATACAGACATAAACAAATATATCGAACCAATTTTTAATTAAAGGAAAACAGTTGAATAGGTTAGAATTGAAAAACCAAAATTTTACCAACATGGAATACATTTCATATTTTCTGTAAGGCTGGTCTGGTCAACCTTGCAGGTTCCTATTCTCAGCGACAAATTTTCCTGTGTATTCATTCAGTCCAAAGGTTAATTAATTATTAAAATGAAACAAAATAAGTAGGGAGTTTTAAACCGACGAATAACATCATAATAAGGAATAAGATAAAATCTGTATAGTGGGTATGCTAAAATCTATGAAAACAGGATTCACTGAGAGCAATATTGTTCCAATCTTAAATTATGATATATTTATTTTACACGAAAAACACGAAGTTTACACCTTCCTTGTAAGATACCACCGTACGAGGCATAACTTTAATAAAAGAAAATCCAAATCTTTTAAACACGCACCTTAAATAATTGGAAAACATATAATGATTTCGACCTAGTATGTATGGATTTTTATCTATTTCCTAATACCGATTCCTCAGATTATACTGGAAGGTACAAGGAATCTCAGAGATAAGGTTCAAACTGCATACGGTGTGGTTTAACGTATCTGTTCTTCTGTATTTAGACCATTCACATTAAAATATTCATACATCAACGAAAAGACCTACTAATCTACTAATCAACAGGGTCCACAAAGCCGGTGAATATGTAGAGAAACAAGTGAACACGGTAACACCGAACGAACTCAAATTGTATCTGTACACTGGTATTCTTTACGCAATCGATAAGTTACTTCCTTCTTAGGTATGTGTGTAGCAAATGCTTTTATTCGTACGGTGCATAGTAGTACTGAAATATTACCCGCCCTTCTACACGTCCCTGGCCTGGTATCTGTTTTGCGAACCTTATTAATAATGCCTGTAATATATCCTGCTTCCTAAAAACGAAAAGCACTATACTTGCAAACTACTAATTTATTTAAAAAACACTATTGAAAGTAAGAAAATGCGTACTCCCTAAGCTACAACTACAAAATCTAAACATTAATAGAATTCATGAAAAAATCTATAAAAAAACTTAAATACCGTTAGGCTAAAATAGCGTTGTACCAAATGTTTTACTTTACTTATCAAAATTGTTAACACCTTTAGAACCAGTTTTACAATAAGCGAATAAACCCAGAACAGAGTTATTCCTAGAATAAATTGCGTAAATGCGCGCTTTACATGTCAGATATAAGCAAGGTTTTTCCCTAAACTACGGAGTGGGATAATTTTATTCGAACGATATTGACTATAAATACCCAAGATAACCTTAATAACCTAGTATCGATACTTATTCTCCGTTGTAATTTAAGTTGTAAAAGTGAAAAAAATATATAATTGTACTTTTTATCTTACAAAAAAGTATCAATTTTTTTTTTGCACATTTTCTTCTAATAACATTTCAAGAGCATGCTTCTCCTGTGCACGTTTTTCTTTGTTAATGTGCTCTTCTTGCAGCAGTTAAATCAACCAAACACTAAGAACCCGTTTAAAATACAAAACAGAAGCCAATAAAAATTTCAAAACCTAGGGATATATAGAATAAGTTCATGTCTAGCATCCTATATAAGGTAAACAAAGAGACAAGCGGAAATTAGATGTAAAGAACCTTTATCACATATAAGAAACCACAGCTTTGAAAAATCAGCAACAACTCTACACTACGAAGATAGACGGCATTGGTTTGGTATCCAAAATATAATTATAAAGAAAAAGCAATGAAAAAATATAAAAATTTAAATTAAATTAATTAAAATATAAAAAAATTGTCTTTAACAGGCTAAACACATTTTTTTGGCCTTTACAACCACCACCATACTTATACTCTACAAGAATTTAATTTAGTCGTTTTTAACAGAAATACAATTCAGTATAATATTGTCCATTTTTAATGCCCTAATTAGCCTTAAGATAAATGCACCAAACGGTATCCCTATTCATAAAGTACTGTAACCGGTACAAGTGATGGCACGAGTGGAGGTAGGATCGCACATCACATCGGAGGGAAAAGAAATTTGCAATTAGTTTAACATTAAGTTCTACAAAATCACAGGCAGCGTAGAATAATTATGTAATTTCATTTTTTTTTCTTCATTAGTGGATAATGATCATAGTTCTTGTGGAATATACATATATGTTAGAAAATCACAAAATTTGTGAAAGTTATCTGTACTTAATAAACCTTAACGTTACGGTAAATATTCGAATAGAATACGCCATTAAGTGACAGTAATAAACGAAATTTAATTAATGACATAATTGTATTTCTGTTATACTTAGAATACAACTAAAGTTTAAAATTATTTTATTACTGTTCCAAAAATCAGTATTAAAGCAATTAAATATAAATAACTTGAACAGGGCCACAATAAAGAACAAATATTATAGAAAGCAGTTTCCTAAAAAAATAGTAAATTATCTAATTTAAACTTCAAAGACTCATTGTACAATGAAGGTGTTTTCAACTTCAAGGCAATGCTATGACTATAATTATTAAATAGGTGACATGAAAGCAAAAACAAAATTTCAATAACATAACACATACTTTCTATTTAAAATTCACTAATCCAAAGTTCGTGTTTATACACCATTCGCAAAATTTTTGATAAAACAGCTAATAAACTTAAGAACAAAAGGAAATAGTAAATTTAATGCAATATCAGGTATATAATTCTAATTTATTTACTTCTTTAAGCAAAATTACCTTTAGATTTACTTCCTTTCTTGGGTTTTCCAGTTTCCCCTTCTTCTTGTTCACCCTCTTCATCGCCTTTCAGTCTCTTTCGTAACATTAACGAAAAATAATTGAGATGCTTATTGCGTTTACTGAATTCCTGTTCAGCCTCTTCTGCTGACAATGCTTTGTATCTTTGAATTGGCTGAAATTTGTACCTAAAAATGTACAAAACAACATTTTTCCATAACATAATGATTTAAGCCAAACCATTCATGTAAGGGAAATGCTTCAATAGCTCCATCAGCAGCATGTGTGAACACATAATATGAAGCGTTTTCCGAAACTCCTCCTTCCCTTATTCCTAAATGGATATAAAAGTAAACATTTAGTTCATGCTTATCTAATGTACCTGTTTTAAGACAAACTCAAATAAAATTTTAACAAAGTAAATGAATTCTGAAAGTTTCTGTGCCGATCACACTTTCTTTAAGAAAATAAAATTAAGAATGATTAAAACCAAACCATAATTTAGAAACTTTAGTAGTTCAACAATTCAATTCAAGAATAAATACTTTAATGTCCCTGGTAGATGATAGAAAAATACTCCTATTTAATGCAAACAATGATAGAACTAAAAGACAGTTACTAAATTATTAAACATTGCACTGGTACTAAAATTTACAGGTAAAAATTATACAGAAATTATATCTAATAATTATATATCAAAATAGCAATAATTCATATCCAAAAACAAATTCACTCCATAACATCATACAATTCAGAACTTTACACCAAGAACAACATCTACAAACTGTATTTTTGCTGGTAATAATATTGCTACTTGTTACCTCTATACATAATAATTTACCTTTAAATTTCTTAACACCACTTCCATAAGATTTCAAAATCCATGGCTGATCATCAGCTTTGTATTTCCGTGTGATAATTCCCAACTTCTTTCTCCTAGCCTCCTCTTTTGCTTCTCTTCCAAATTCCGATCCTGCACCAAATCTATAACAAAGTAGTAGTATAATACCATGTTAATTTCTGCAAGCTTTGTGTAGTACATTATACATATATATAGGTATATTACTTTGGCATTTCTTCATCCACACCTTTGAATTCTTTCATATTATTCTCACGTTCCATTTTAACTTGTGTCCATTTCTCAAAATCCACATCGAGTGTAGCATTAAACCGCATAACATGGTAACGTTTTTCTACATTCTTAGGTACCCTTATGCTATACTCCTTCACATTTGCCTATAAGATAAACAAAAATAACTGATATTTTATTAGGCAATTGTAAAAACTTTACTGATGGTGCAGTCGCAGACATTTTATCAATCCAACTTGAAGAAACGCAATCATAAATAATAGCAAAACCAGAGAATAAACTTATCGTTGGGTAATGGAGAAATATTTTGAATTAGGTAAGATAAAGTCCGAACTTGTCTAACCTCTATCACAATCAGCAGTGTTGCCAGCGAGGTGGAGAAAGCGTAATTCATTAGATCCGATCGATTTTTTTCGGCAGATTTCGGAAAAGAACCGGTAGATTTAAAATTATTAAATAAAACCACATAATTTTGTGATAAAAACAGTAGATATATTGTATTATTGAACAAAAATATTACATATCATTATATATTTTGTAAATCTTGCTCATATTTATCACACTAGTGGTTTATATTTATCATTTTTGACAACAATTCTAGTTTGGGGTGTTTGATTTGTTTATTTACATATTCATCGGTTACTGTATTCACATTTATATATATATGCTTATCTATATAGTATACATACGCCCCGTCTTCTTTCTTACTTTTTTCTACTTGTCTCTTTTTTTCGCTTCTAGTAATATGGCGTCAAATTTAAATATTTGAATTTACTCATAAAGAAATTCTTTTTCAATTGCAAAATCCTAACAACTAGTATCGCGCAAGTTACTTTTGTGTAGAGTAAACCAGAAATTGTTTCATTGTTTAACGAACATCTTTGATTTGTTTTCATGAGGTTTACTTGCAAAAAAATCCATTCTACATTTGCAAAGGCAAACCATATGAAAGGTAATTATTGTTAGTTTATTAAATAATAGTATCTCATCTGCTAATTTATTATCGGAAAATTATCTCCAAAATTCCTCTACATCATCTGAATATGATTGAATTTCGTTAGTGTTACGTAGCAAATGCCATTCATCATCTAGTTTTTGCAGATATGAATTGTCTATTAAATTAGGAAATAGATTGTCCACTGAAGATATTGAATTAATCTTTCCAGATTTTATTTGTAGGTCTAAGAAATTGAATTTTTCCATAACATTATTTAGTATGTGTAACTGATGCCTAGTGACATTTTTTTCAGAAATTGATTTTTCAACTTATGCTCCTAAATGTACATCGTCAATTGGTAAATATCTATAGAGCTTCGAAATTCGATATGTTGTAATGGAGTATTACTTAAATAATTTTGTTGAATAAAAGAATCCAAGAGAGCTCGCAAATGTTGGCATACACAACAGGGATTTTGGAGGAGTCAGACTGCATATTTTTATTTGAATTATTGAATAACGGCAAAATGAAGTCTAAGAATTGCAAATATAATGTTGTTATAGGATCATTTAATTTTAATAAGATATTATTTGCAGCTTAGATATCATTTGTACTAACAGCATCAATAAAATATAACCGAAGAGCATTATACTGTTCCAAAATTCGAGAAATTGCGAGATGCACTGACATTTAGCGAGTTTGAGATGGATGGAGAATTTTTTTTATTCTAATATTGCAAAAGTTTTAGAATTCTGAATAGTCTGAAATTCGTTTGGGACTACAATTAAAATAGCTGTAAATATTTCGCGTTAGATATTCAACAAAGACGGGTAATTTTTCCATACAAGCGATGCATAAATATGAAATGAATGGCAAGTGCATTTTATAATATACAACGAGGAAATATTACGGAATGACGTTCTCCCATCATTACGTTTGCGCCATCAGACGCAAAACCTATTAAATTGTTTTTATACAGAATATTATTCTTCCGCAATTTTGAAAACAGTAAGAAACTGTAAGAAATTATCAGACCAATCACAATTTAGAAAGCGTTCCGGATCGCGCATAATGCGCCTTACATGAGGCCGGTTTCCATAAGTGGAAATTCTTTTCTAAATTTTCTTGTGAAAACTATATTTAAAAAAGTAACCTTATGTATGGTTACGTTCTTAGTATACTTAGTAACTATTTAGGTACATCCGGGCACAGTAAGGATACTTGCCCTAGTTATGAATGAAATAATTTCATTGACCTTCGATCCATTACTGCAACCGCGTTCGCGGCCACGGGCAGGGTGAAAAGTGTGGCAAAATTCAAAAGCAAGCGTAGCTAATTTCGTACGTCTTATAGTAGATACTTTATGTGTAATTGTAAGTGAATATTCAAATTTTGTCCAATTTAGAAAATGAGAATAACGTGTAATGTAGGGGTGATTTAAAAAAAAAACGCAGTAGTAGAAACAGTTTATTAAAGAATTACAAAAATTCTCTGTATTTTCCTGTGTATGCGCACCATTTCCAGCGGCCACGTAAGAATGTGAATATTTCTATACATTAAATAATACAAATACGATTACATATACTACAGTAGAACATGTTAATTGTCTAATTGACTATTTATGAATGGACGTTGCAATATGCGTTTATACTTTTTAGGCTTTTGCAGCAGCAGTTGTAATACAGTAAAGATAGAATATACTGAATTGGAAATAATTTATTTCTGTCAGTTACACCATGCAATGACACAATTTAATTTGTTACCAAATATTGAATGCAAACCCTCAAACCACCGAGACAATCCTCGCAACCTCTTCTTCAATCGCTTTAGCAACAACAGTGGAAATGTCATAGTATGTAATTCAGGTTTTCTCACTACAATACTGGGATATGTTTTGAAGAAAATTAGAATGTGGATTACTTTATTATAGGATGTAAAACAATGTTGACAGTCCTTAAAAGCATTTATTGGATTGCATGGTGATTGCGATCCATACAAATACTGTTGTTCAAGAAAATGTAACATTATTATTTCAAACTGCTTCATTGTAAATATTAGGCAAACTCCTCGATATGTTAAAAATTTGAGATGTGTAGCATCATGTTAGGCCCATATTATTATCAATTCCATGGGAAAATTGCCTCGCTGAATGGCAAATACTTGAAGTGTGGGCTCAATCTACCTAATCCAGATTTTACACCTGTATAAAAGAAGTTGAAATAATATTGAGTTAAATAGTGGGCAAGCATACCTGGTTAAAAGCTTGGAGAACCTGAAGAAACTTAAGTTATAGTTGTCCTTTGCATTATTTCGGCAATTTGGAGCATGATAAGGGCTATAACTGGGATATTTGGTTGGCTGTAAAATCGGTTCCATTATCGCGAACCGTAACAATTAACAAATAATAATAAATAGCGAATGCTAAACATACTATGAAAAGCTCAATTAACTAAACCAAGAGATAAATAATACGATAAACGCATTACTATTGCAATCAAGTGTGGAAACTCCTATATTACCGATTGGAGACAAGTTTCAGCACTGTCAGGGAGTGGCTCCCGTACTAAAAATTAATGGCGGGTATTTGAAAATCGTAAATTGTATATTACTGCAATATCCAGTTCTTGTATTATTTGAAATAATATTACAATGAAAAATATACGTCTCAAACAAGACATATATAAAATGTAACTTGATGAACTCCATTGATTACAACCACATTTCAAATAATACAAAATAATTATCACAACTGTGACATGTAAGTTGCGACATTGAAATTATAAAGAAGAAAGTGCAAAACTGATTTAATTACAAACTATAATGTACACTTTGGTTTACCTAGGAGCATAAAGCAAACATGCAACGATTTCAAATATATAAAGGAAGCAAGTAACAAAAACAAGTTAAATGAAAATAGTAAAACTAATTTTTTTTTATAAATATATCAAATGCAAATATACATATAGAGGTCAATTAGAAATTACAACAAATTAAAAATTATTTAATTACTAAAAAAAAATGAAGCTATTGACAAAAAATCCAAAAATTGTAAGTAGATCATGTTTCGTGATTATTGTTGCATTTGAAGTAAATGAGAGTGCTGTGGGAAAATAAGGTATACAATTACGTGTATTCTCTGGAGTAAATGTAATTCAAGTTACCACCTGGCTAACAAAATCATACAAGGGCCTGCGGACTTAATTCCTGAAGTACCTGTCGTTGCTTCTTCTGTTATCAATTACACGAATTACTTTCCTACAATATGTCCCTTAAATTTATATTCATTTCTAAGGAGAAAGGATCGACAGTAGCGTCCTGCTGCTTCAATTCACCTGAAACGATTGCAGATTTATATACAATGGATCGCATTTCAATTTTCATTTGTACACATGCACCCCATAGACTGTAGTTCTAACAAGTAAAATATTTAGATTGGTTCTTCAATCGCAGAAATGAATGAGTCCTTAGTAAATCTTGGCCCAAATCGAGAAATAACTAAAGAAGATATTATTGTATTACCGTATTAAGTAACACAACTCATTTGCTCCTAGAAGTATTACAATTTTTAATATATCGGTTATAATAAGTTAGCCTTTCACAAATCTTTATGCACGCGCTACATTGCCTCCGGATCAGAAGAGAATTATCCAAAGTTGGATCATCTATCACAGCTGCAAGTATTGCAAAGTGTTCTTAAAACTTGCACATAGCATTTACTTGTGCCATGAGGATATTTCAATTGTTTGAAGATATATTACAAATAATGGTCAATAAATATGATTCCTCCAAGATATTTAATCGATTAGGGCTGTTTAGTTGGGTTAAGAGGGTTAGGTTAAGATATTTATTTGGTACACAGTAATTCCTCAATATATTTTTTGATTACTAGTTATTTGTTGTTACTATTTCTTTATTGAACAAACATTTATATACTAATCTTACCGGGTCAATCAATGGTAGGAATACTTCATGCGATAACAGTTGTTTGGCCCACATACTCCAGAAGTATGTTTGAGTAATGACTATAAGGGAACGGGAAAGAGAGGCAAGAGGAGGAAGTATATATAGTTTCGTAAGACACGATACTGCTGCTACCAGTAAGTGGCGCCCGTACTAAAACAGAGTTTTACCTTGCCCTGTTAAAAGGATCCCGCATAATTGCAATCATTCAATAACCAGAATGAATCACATTCTGGCGGCTTATTGGCGGCTACGCGCATTTTAGTACGTTCACGAAATCGGCCCACGGAAAATCTCGATGTTTCCTTACTGTATCTTTCCTATACTGTGACCTGGGTACATCATTTTTAATTAAACTTGTGTGAAATTAGCTACGGCCTGCCAGCAACGGTTCCATAGGTCACAAAAACATACAGATAGCCGAAAATTTAGCGAGAGTAGATCACGCATATCGAATCAACCAAGTATAATGTATCAATCCCTAATATACTGCATAGGGATTCTGTAAGCTCGACGTCGAGTGAGTCGACACTCAGCAGTGGGATTCTGTAACTCTGACTCGACACCGGCTTCTCGACGTCGACACCAACCGGAATTCTGTAAGTGTCGAGTTTGTAAGCGGGAATTGTCGGTAATTTGTGTTCAAAAGTGCCAAACTTTGTGATTTTTAGAACAAATATAAGGGAATTAACCGTCAAAAATGGCTTGACAGCTAATACTTGTAAAATAATATTGTAATGTTATTGTAATATATTCAACTATACGTTATTTATTTTGCCCATATTCGATAATTTATTATATCAGCAGAACGAAAGAATAATTAGAAGTTAATTATGACTAGATGTCAACTTCTTAAAAATGTTAATTCATGTATTTACTACGATTAGAGTAAATATTAATTAGTTGCTCCTAATTCAGGCGCCCCAACAAATTCTCAAAACATCTTTCTAATAGTGTTAAAAACCACTATTTACTTTGTCGTGAACTTCCAATTATGTCGTTTTAATCAAATTTTAAGACTGCGCATTTCTTTCTCTATGCGCTTTAAAATATCTGCAATTCCATGACCTTTTTTTAACGCCAATTATTAAATTAATTGTGCGTATTTTGTCATTTATTTACTGATTTTTTACAATATCCCCCAGCATCTAATATTTAATCCATTAATTAGTTGCGCCCATAATTGTTTTGTATTTATCGTTTGCATTGGGTGTTGACATTCGCGTCTTTTATGTCATTCCATAAAATTAATCGAGATTTTCTAATGGCTGTACCTCTTATTTTAAACGGCATCTAATATAAAGAAATATGGAGTGATAATGTATAAAAGAGCGTTATTTAATATCCTTACGTTAAAACAGATTTTGTCAAATTTCAAGTTAAAATAAATTGTCAGTATAAACAAAAGTAATCACTATGCTCGCATAAGAATTGAAAAATTCCAGGAAGATATTCATAAATAGGTGTATATTATCTCATAAATGTTTTAAATTAGCGATTTTCTATCGAACCGTCTCCTATTACATAGGCTAGTAAATTATCATACCACATAATACAATTACAAACATAAACAAACAATTAATACATTTTGGTTTTGAATAGCCGCCAAGAAAATGTCCTCTCTTGAAGAGTGATAGAAACCAAGCAAAATGTAATAGAGTGAGATGCGAGACCTAAACGACGCCAACTTTGCTGTCAAGTATATTCCGTCGAGTTGGTCGACGGCTAGGTGTCGAGTAAGCGTTATTGAATTCCGTCGACTCCGTAGTGTCGACTCACTCGACGTCGAGCTTACAAAATCCCTATGCGGAAGTTATTTATCTCTGTCGACATTATCGGAATGGTCACTCCTTTTACAAACTATCAAGAGTACCAACCCTTCCAGACCGTCAAAGGGGTAATAAAATCGGAAAAACTTAAAATAACCGTCAAAAATACCTTTATAAAAATGAATCGCAATTTGCAATGAAACTAGCCCATGTGTAATAATTTCGATTAGCAGGGGTAGCCCATCAAGCGCTGTTAGTGTGAATATTTGCCAGGCAGTCAAAGGGCTTGAAAAAAAATCGAGAAGCGTAAAAAATCTCGAAAATCGCGTTGCTCCAGGAATGAATCGAAATTTTCAATAAAACTAGCTCGTGTGCAATAATTCGAACCATACGCTATGCGGAAAGTACTACTAGAGAAGCAGTATACTCGTTTCTGCAGCCTTAGTTGTTTGCTATACGTACTAAATAACTTAAAACGCCCGCGATATTTAAAAATGTCTGTTAGGAAGCAAAGACGGCATCTAGGTTTTTGTCTGCTTGTGAAAGTTAAATATAACTACCAAGTGATTATTTGTAAATAAATTACATAAATTTTTATATCATGTGATACCGCTGTAAATCATTTCTTCTCGGTTAAATAGCTGAAAATTGGTCATAACTTAACATTCCATAATGTAAAAAGCCTACTTTTTGTATTGTTTGTGATGGTAAAGTGTTTACCCCACTTCTATTAGTGATTTGTAGTTTTTGTGCAACTTTGTTTTAATGAGGAATACATCACAAGAATATATTGGGATTGAGAATTATCAAGAATACGTATTTCCAACAATATTCTTTAGAAAAAAAATTGGTAAAAATAGATAAATTGTTGCAACACATATACTTCAGAACATTATACAACTAAAAAACATATAAATTAAATTGTGATTATAAATAATATTACTTAAAAAATCTCTGAAATAACCTTGAAAGTTTATGAAAAATGGGTTAATAATCATCTGTGTAAATATTTTATACATGTTTTCTACTGGAACCCGTATTGAATCTTTACAGATCTTCATTACAACCCATAGTCGTAACGGTTGTCGGGTTCCGCCGTCCTTGACGTTTCGCGAACAAACCTTTCAAAATGCGAACCGCAGTTGTGCTGCTGTTATCATCGATAGTGCCCCTAAGTTAATTTTGAATAAGAATACCTTAGTATGTTTCTAACAATTTTGTGATGAAAAAATAAAGTTATAAAACAAATTGTAAGTATTTATTTACAAGTACTTAAGCAGTTAATACAACCATGATGAGGAATCGGTCGTTTTAAGATGCTGTACATACATCAAAAATATCTTAAATGTATTTAAAACTTTTGTGTTTCTATAAATAGTAAGTTCAATAGCACTCTTTTCGTCGAGTATTACAATTCCTTTTTTATACTTATCTAAACAAAGATAATTTATTTCCCTTTGCCATTTTTCCAGCACTATCAAGAAGTCCAGCCTGAATATAATCCAAAGAGGGCATTTTACGAAGATCTCCACGCGCTGCTACAGATGGTTGAGATGATAACAGTCGTTTAACAGCATTTAAGATATGGTCTTTCGTTATTTTTTCTGAAAGAAAAATATGAAACAATGTCTTAAATCTTGAACACACATATTACGTCAATGGAATATTGCTAAAAAAGTGAATTAAGATAGATTTAACATGAATAAAAGAAAAGTTACTATAATGTATAACTTTTGTGTAGTCTTGCAAGACAGTTTCAAATTTAATAATGGCTGGTCCATGTTTTAATGCAAAATGGATAATCTGCGTCGAACCTGCCCATCAGTGTGCGAGACCATTCCAGTTAAAAACCTGTGACAATTTTCTTGGTCAAGTTATGTTGCGTATTATTCCGCAAAAACATCTATTCTAATTCAATTTTAGAGCGATTCCGCCAACCTATTAAGTGACTGTTTGGAACGTGAAAGGTATACCGATTTCATCTATGAAATATTGAGGTCTCTTTCTATGTCCTGTTGCTAACACTTGTCTGCCTATATCCTCAAAAACCACAGGTCTCGCTTCCAAATTCATTAATAACATACTTTGCAACTGAGTTTTTGCTCTCTAAAAAATCACTATCAATGTTTCGCAATTCTATACAGTGAAATAATCGCTATCATACCCTAAGTTCCTGCGTTGTAATATTTGATGCCATGCTTACCAATTCTTTTACTATCACTTCAACCATGTCACGTAAGTGTGTTGGAGGTGCACTTGCGTGTATACAAAATAGACCAGTATCGGAGTAAGAATGGCTATAAGCCGTTGCGCTGTACATCCAATGATACCTAGAAATCTGTGATTTATATATTTCCTTTTGTTTTAATATTAGTTTATATATACCTATTAAGAACATTGGTATACAATCTAGTATACATTCCTTTTCC
The DNA here is from genome assembly GCA_023509865.1 of Trypoxylus dichotomus. NCBI lineage: Eukaryota > Metazoa > Arthropoda > Insecta > Coleoptera > Scarabaeidae > Trypoxylus > Trypoxylus dichotomus. Next base: position 31,048,573 of record CM042079.1, read on the forward strand.
AGGCCCGCCCGCACTAAAAGAACCACCCCCGCCCATCATCATATTTAGTACGCACATAGCTATAAAATCAGGATCTTGATGCGAACAGCTTTCTAAACCAATCATTATGTGACATAAAACAGGTAATCCAGTTGATGCAAACTGGGGAATTTCACATTCTTCCTAGTTTATAGGAAGAATGAATTAACATATTTCTTATATTTGGAATTTTAACAAACCTGAATTATTCCACCAGTGTATTGAGCTAGACTTTCATCAACAGATAAATTCTTAGGTGTTATAAATAAATCATTATCAGTCTTCCAAATTGGTGCTTGATCAACAAAATACTTTTCAGCAATATCCACCAATTTCTCATGTTCGACTCCTACCCCAGCTATTACCATTCTGCTGGGAGTATAGTGCTGACTCAAAAATGAAAATAGCATATTTTGATCAATTTTACTAATATTGCTTATTGGACATAGTTTAGGCAAACCTAGCGTATTATTCCTGTAAGCAGCCTGAAAAATATAGATATTCAATTATTTTAATATTCTATTTTATAAGTTTATTTGCAGATACTATCAGTTTTACAGAGTTTATATGCTTTTCTGCTACGATTTTTTAAGAATTTTCCGATCTCTGTACTGTTATACCACCAATATATAATCGCCGGAATTTTTAAACATGGTTTAGCGTTTTTTAAGTATTGATACGCAACGTAGTATGCCGCATGCATATTTTGTAGTTCAGATATACTGCGTATGTCGGTAACAAATAGTTCATATTTTGGACGGTGTATTGATTCAACTGTTCAATAGTATTTAGTATCAGCAGACAAAGTTGAATGTCAAAGCTGTCGTTCCATGGAGATAAGAATTGATTGATTTTAATTATTACAAACATGTTAAGTTGAGAAACACGTAATTTAAATTATGTCGGCTAATATGATTATGCGACTAAAAGTATACTAACCGCAAAGATAGATATTCTTACAGAAATAAATTGTCAACAATTACTAAAATCAAATAATCTTTTGACTTCACTGCAGTAAAATGCCCGGTAAAACGGGAAATTGATACTGCCGACCAATTTTGGCAGAAATGTTGCACTACTAAAATGAAAGGTAGATTAGAACATTTCATCATAGAACAAAAGAATTTAATTCAGTACCATTTATGTGGTTTTCAATTTAATTTGGAAGTTTGTGAAAAATGCTTAATCTTCATTTATAAGGATAAATAAGCAGGAATAGAACGCAAGTGACATTACGTGCGGCTTGGTGTTGGATATACAAATCAGTGGAGGGATTCCGTCAGTCGTACACAACACCCGCTTTCGACAAAAGATGGAATTGACGTTGATTTGAATCGGAATTCTGTAATACTGTCGTAATCGGGAAATTACAATTTATATGCAAAAGTTTCAAAATTTGTAATTTTTGGATCAAATATCACGAATTACCCTTCAAAACGTGGTTTGACAACTACCACCTGCTAAATAAGATTGTAGGGTTATTGTAATATATCCAAAAATACGTTAATGTTGCCGATATTCAATAATTTATTATATCAAGCAGAACGAGAAAATAATTGAAATTTAATATTGAACAGTAAATATTAATTGATTATTCCTAATTCAAGCATGCTTTTGTGGTGTACTTCCACTTATGTCATTTTTCAATGCTGCGTATTTCTTCTTCAATCGGCATTTAAAATATCTCTAATTCTGTTATTTTTAAAAAAGAAGTAATTATTAAGTAAATTGAACATTTTTTACCGTTTATATAATGATTTTTCACCATATCCTAAAGCATTTAATTCATTATGTATACTAGAATCGCCGAACAGATGAGTAGGAATGTCACCTTGACGTAAAGATTAAAAAGCCTAATTCATAAATATACACATCACAAACAAGCGATTCTTTGATATTTGTAGTGAATGCTTAGCGTTTAATATATCTTAAAGGAGTTTTCGAAAAACTTTGTTATACGATAATTTACGATATATATATGAATTTACCATGTGACCATAATAACCATAACCATAAAAACATATTCAGATACATTAGTCAAACAGATTTAAAAAAAATTATATAACAACACACACATTCCCTCTCATATGGTAAATTCGTATTTATTTATCGTATAACAAAGTATTTTTGAAAACTCCTTTAAGATGTATTAAACGCCAAGCATATATACATATACGATTAAACAATTCATGTATTCGTATTTGTGTAATTACAAAAAATAAATATATAAGCAAGCACGGCACATTAATATAGTTTGAATATATTACCATTTTACATACATGTATCAAAAGATATAAAGAACTAATTTATTACAAAGAAAACATATCTTCTTATCTTACAATTTTTAGTCGTATTTACCAGAAAATGAGGTAGATGAATCGTTGCTACTGGTAATTATCAACAAAACAACAGAAATAATAAATAAAACACATTGTAAGCGGATCCTAAACGATTGGATTATCCTTTTGTAAGCGGGCTCGCCACTCGACCAATAAAAAACCTTATTTGGAGTATGACAACTTGATTGTTGCTACTGCATCTGTTGGCCATGCCAGATATAGTTGCGCCCACAATTGTTTGCATCTATTCTTTACAAGATGTTGGAAATTGAGCTATTGCGATTCCTTAATGATGTTCCATAGAATTAAACATTATTTTCCATCTGAATTTAAGAAGTATAAAATGACGATGTAGTAAAGTAAAGAACAATTTTTTCTGATGTCAAATTGCAATACATTATCGTTAGAAACAAATTAGTAACAATAATGCTCACAGAAGAACTGAAAAGCTCTTCACTTCAGGTTTTAGGTACTTCGTCTATTACGATACCCATCTTTTATTTGGTCTGCCTAAACATCTATGAAATCTTGCTCTGGCTGGCAACCTTGTCACTTGCATCCATTCTACGTGTTCCTTCCACTCTCTCATTTATGTCAAAGATGTTTAGTTCTGTTTTTATATCTACATTTCTTATTGTATCAAATCTTATGCAGTCTTTCACTCTTCTCAAAAATTTCATCCCTTGGGTGTGTATCCTGCTTTCTTGTTGTTCGTTGTTGTCTATGTTTCACTGTCGTATAAGAGAGTTGGCACTGCTATCGTTTTGTAAAAGTTTATTTGTGTATCCTTTCTAGTTTTGTTTTTTAACGTTCTACTGATTGTTCCACAGATATGTGTAAATTTTTCACCTCTTTTCGTACAGTATCGTTTACGACGTTTATTTTTGTCCTAATCGGATATATACCCAGAAAAGCCATGGTTTTGATTTTATTTGCCGATATTTTCATTTCATAGTTTTCGCAATTTTTTGTAATGTATATATCCGTTTCTGAAGATCATCCTCCGTTCCAGTTAGTAGTAAATCGTCAGCATATAAGGTAGAGTTTAGGGTGGTGTTGTGGTCTAAACATATTCCTTTAGGGCATTTCTCTTTCCATTTCTTTATAACATCAAGAAGAAGATGTATGCGATTACATCTAAACATCAGGACGTATATGGTTCTTCTAAGAACCAACGCCGAATACGTGACAAAACCCGAGAGGATAACAACACATATATGTATGTACATATATATATATATATATATATCTAGATATATATATATATACATATATATTCATGCTATATATGTACATACATATGTCTTGTTATCCTCTCGGGTTTTGTCACGCGTTCGGCGTTAGTTCTTAGAAGAACCATATACGTCCTGATGTTTAGATGTAATCGCATACATCTTCTTCTTGAGGTCGTGATATATATTAATGTTGGTGACACACAGCAGCCGTGTCTAGCTCCTTTATTTGTTGTTATTTCTCTAGTTAATCTTCCGCCTATATCTACCATAATTCTGATGTCTATACATAGCTCTTATTAAATGATGTGGATATCCCGTCCTTTCATAGTATCCCATAATTTACATCTGTTTACATTATCGAAAGTCCGAAGTCTAAACCCTATATGTTTCTTTGTTGTATTCCTTGTTCTTTTCTATAATTTATTGTAGAGTGAGTATTCCATCTGTGGTTGATCTGCCTTTTTAAAGCCCATTTGTTCCTCTTTTATTAGTTCTTCTGATATGATTTTCAACCTGTTGTTTGATATTCTAATTTAGTACTATAAGCGCTGTCGAATAAGCTGATTCCTCAGTAGTTTTGACGGTTATTCTTATCGTCTTTTTTGAGCAACGAGACTACTTTCGCTTCGGATAATGCTATCACTCCAACATTTATTAAATACATGCAAAAGTCTTAGGTGTAGTATACATCCTTCGTATTTCCAAAGCTCTGTGTTGATGCCATCCATACCGGTCGCGTTCTGTTAGATCTATATCATCCAAACCCGTTACGTCTACTTGTATTGTTGTTGCGTTCTCCTCGTCTATGTTGTTTATTTGTATTTTATCATTTTCGTGTTTCAAGATTTCATTACTTTATAAGCCAGGTTTTTTTCTTCCATGCATGTCATTTTTTATATTACTTATAAATCTATCCCAGGACTCTTCCTTGATCTTTCTGGATATTTCATTCGCAACATATCTGTACATGATCAGCTCTCCCAGCAAGATCGCCTTCCACATTCACGACGGCATGAGCCGCGTAATCGCCGGGCAATGCACGGCATGCAATGGGTACGTATCGTGTAGATAACGGAAGCGAACAAAAAGCGAGTCTTGGGTGCCTTAAAACCGAATCATTTCGGCTAATGGAAATAATCCCAACAGAAAAACCTGATTTCAACAGTTAGTAGGTTGAGCAGATGGCCAGTAACCAGCTCTGGTAAAATTTTAAAGTACTTCGAGTACTCAAATTAGCCTCAGAAACAGGTCGGAACTGAAAAGTTCTGGGCAAAAGTATATTGGCATATACTATTTTACAAATGTTTTAAATTATTGCCTTTTCATCGGATTATTATTTATCCCGTACGATCGTAAACTACCATAGCAAAAAGTTTAATTGTAAACAATCAACTAACAGTGATATTACATCTAAAAAGAGCCCCTTCTAATGTATGATGAATTTTGGTTTTGAATAGCCGCCAGCAAAATCCGTCAAGCATATTTCATCGAATTCGTCAACAGTATGGCGTAGAGTATGCGATAGAACATCTCGATAATGTAGACTCACTCACCGTCGACGATACAGAATCTCTACGAAGCTACGATGAGCAATTCTCTAATGTTACTATTCTTCAGTTGCTATCTACCCTCTCATCATAATTTGTAGGTTACTTTTAACATTTAAGTACAATTTGAATTGTTCATACTGGCACCGAACATCATTCAATTAATAATTACTTTCTTTTTATTCATCACTGACCATAGTTTGTTACAATATTGATATATTTGTTTTAAGTTAAGTAAAGGTAGTAAAAGACTTGCAAAATGAATACTTAAAACCTATCCCTGAAAATCTAAAAGTAATTGTGAGACGCAGCCTAGAAAGATGCACCTTTTAAACTGATTTTTGAATACCTAAAAAAAACATTTTAAGCTCAAAGCATGAGATTTCTGTTGAAATCCATTTAGATTGCTAACTTACTGCCTGACATTTGAACCTATGCTAAATTAATAAATAAAATGCAAAATAATTCATACCATATGAATCATGTCCATTAATAGCGTTTCTTGTTCTGGTCTCATATTTAACGTTTCCAATTCAAATTGTACAGCTTGTTTAGCGTATTCTAGTTCTTCGGATGTTATAAGTGGTCGTAACGTGACTTCACTTAATAATCGCATTGTATCATCCAAACCTTTAGTATACACAGATGCTGCATATATGAAAGTATCTCGTGATGCTTGGCTATCGCAAATGCCACCATGCTTCTCTAAATTATTTAATATCTTATCTTTATCAGGATAGTGCACTGTAGACTAACAATGTATGTAATAGGCAATAATACTGACTAATCACAAAAACTTACATTAAAAGCTAATTTTTCGAGGAAATGAGAAATTCCACTAGGGTATGCGACTTCATACCTTGAACCAGAATCAACAACAACTAAAATTAAATTAGGCATATAACAACAACTACATCCAAATTTTTTATAAGACACAATACCCCCTACTGTACAAAATTCTCCAAATCTATTTTCGGATGCTACTCTTAAACCATTGGATAATGTTGTCACTTTGGTAATTTGAGTTTCTTCTGTGTATGATGCATACACAGGCTTAGGTAAATTAGGTACTGGTTGATCCATAGATGGTAAATTTGTAACCTTTCGTTTAGATGGTTTATTTACAGTGCCCTCCCAATCTGAATAATTTCTTGATAATGTTCTTTGCGATTGCCATAATCTAACAATACATTAATTACTTTAAGGTTATCCTGGAAAGCAAAACTTACTGATTATTGCAATGATGAGCATTTCTAAAAGTTCTCCAAACTCTTAGGACCATTTTTTATTATAATTGTAACTATCTTAGCTAGTAAAGTTAATTTTGTCTGTAAATAAATTATACAATTTTGACTTAAAATTTCTGATACCTAAGAATTTAATTGATGACAAATAGCAACCACACGGACATAACAACACCAACTTAACGATAGAAAAATATATATGCATAACAGCGCCCTCCAACAACTGCACATCAGAACTACAAATAGCGTGCACTTTAAACAGTCAATTTACACTAATAGTAAAATGTAAGCCCTTAAATTTATTTCTACTTGATTAACATCATTGTTCCGATTAAATATCTCACAGCATGCTGTGAAAATAAAAATTGGTCAACGCCTGTAATCGAAATAGGAATAATTTAATGAGCGGTTTAACTAAATCGGTAGAATTGGTACGCCAGAATCACGAATAATAAAAACGCAATATAATTATAAAAAATATGCTAAGTTATCTTACTGATTATTTATTATAATAAAAACTGCAATAAAGAAATAAAATAAAAATACATTAGCAAAAGGAATAAATATTAGTTTGCTGTAGAAACATGCAAGGATAAACTGCTCATACTTGTATAGGTACATAAGAGACCATAGATTATTCGATGTTATTTTTTATAATATTTGTATTGGAGTGCCTTCTGCCGTATCGTAATACTGATTTCTTTACCTAACAATTGTGAATATGTATTTTAAATAGATTTTTGCAAGTCTGTATAATTTCCCGTCTATATCATTAATTTGCACCTTTTTCCAACTATTATAATATAGCGATCATGTTCAAAGTAACCACATTTGAAATCATAGCATCAAAGGTGCCAACAAAAAGGTTTTTAATAATGTATTCTGTGCTAGGAACTGTCGTGTTTTAACCTTGGCAATTCAGATTGACTAGAGGCGCACAAATTAAATTTATAAAATTGCTTTTCTTACATAATTAATTCTCAGTATAGATCCTGATACACACTATAATCACCTGTAAACCACTGTAAACTAACCAACGTTAAATCAATCACTTAATTGATCCTGTGAACATCTGACATTTAAGTTTGTATATATGGTGGCTAATATTCGGGTGTACTTTTAAGAAAATCTTCAATTTGAACTCCATGAGTTCTCTTATTTAACATTTCCTTAACATCACGGGTATATGGCAAGCCACCTTTAAGCACGCGTGTCTATTGCGTCTTTTGCAGCAGCGGTACTTGAATGTGATACCTAAGCAAGTTTTAATGACTTACTAACATTCAGATACTGGAGAAGAACTAACTAAGAAGAAAATTCTGTAAATTTACACTATAGACCGTTTTTCTCTTCGTGCTACAATCAATCATGTAAAAACCCATTTGAAAATATAAATTATCAATAACGGTGTGATATAAAATGTAAACCTTGTACTAATTGTATGTATTATTAGTATTTTTATAGTGTGGAACTTTTCCATTAAAAAATACATTTCATAGGGAATTAAGTTATCCACTTAATTATCTATCTGTAGTATCATATTGCAATAGTGTGTAATTGTACCTAGAATTAGTTACTTACCGAACGTAATACTTTAGCTGAAATTAAAATTGTAAATGTTATTAATATTATTTTTAAATTACCTTTTCTTAACTTTTATTGGTTTTTGGACGATGATATAATTTTCCTTGGTATTATCAACGTTAAATTTTAATTGAATTACTTTGGATAATTAAAATTTAATGTTGGTAATACCAAGGAAATTAAATTATCCTATATCTAAATTCTCTTCAATCTGAAATTGTGAGGGTAACAAATAAGAGGTATGATTTTATAAATTGATATTAAGTTTCCGAATGTTTATATAATTTTTACTTTTCAAAAAAATTGTATAATAATGAATAATCAAAGCCAGCTCTCATTTTTGTCTGGTAAGATAACTTAGTATGCTCACTATAATCTGCATATTGGTGGATAGGAGCACTTGCGCTTTTATATCATGACAGTAATAATTATTTCTATATAATCTGTAATCTCTATTCTGAGGGTCGATTTTCGAATCTTGGTTACTGACAGTCGCGTGAAAATCTTACCAAATGTTGGCTCAAATGAATGCTACAATGTTGAATAGAATTTTTATTGAGTGGGCAAGAACCACTCATGTCATAAAAATTATCGTACGCAGTTTTGTAGCGTGTTTGTTTACATCTCCTGGCGTATATCCTAGTTACATTTGTCACTTTTTTTATAAAAAAAATGTAATGGCAAATTTAGAGAAAGCAATAATGCTTGTTGTAATAATTAAGAGATACAAGAAGCTACTGTACAAAATAGAAGACCACAAAACAGCCGATATATCACGTTTAATTTAAACGACAAGGTTAGGTATCTTTAAAAATAAACGAATTACGAAATTTTCCGGATACCAAATTCTTCTCTTTTCCTATTAAAACTAAAATGAATGCAATAATTAAAATGACAGTAACTTGTTAGGTTGTGATATGACTCATTTGCAACAATTACTTCGAAAAATTCTGATAAGTTAATTACAGGTCAAGAATAGACTTTCTTAAACTCACTGGACAATTACCTATTGGCGATACACGATAAATATTGCCAGAGATTTGACAATTGACCCCTCAGAGATAATATTTAATTTGAAATTATCAAATCCCAGTACGTGTGCGCGCATACAATGTATTTTTACTGTACATTTTACGTTAGTTATGTTTTCTTTATAATTGTATCAAAGTTTATAGTTTTTCCTCTCGTGTTAAGTAAGGAATATTTTTCGCATTGCTGCATATGTAAAATTAATTTAATAAAAGTAGTTCAATATTAGAGTTATCAAAAGCAAATAAATAAATAATGTCAACAAAGGGTTAACAAAACTAGAGGGAGTGCAAGTAATACTTCTCCTCCAACAATAAATTAGTTAAGAGAAAGCATCGAAACTGAATATAATTAAAGGTAAGCGTAAATAAAATAAATGTTTGAAAAGAATTGTGAGATTTTTATAGAATGTATGTCAAGCTAAAATCCCGTTATAACATATAGTGAGCCACAGTGAAAATGACGTAGTGGTATATAATTTGGCTAGAAGCTGAGAATATTAGGAAAAGTAAATTGAGTATATTATATCTACTATTCTTAAAATACATTACAAAAATAAAACAAAACTAATTCGAACAGGTATTACGAATTCTCATCAGATAACATTACAGCGGCTACATATTCAATATCACAGTGAAAATGATGCAGCCCAGTACACAATTTTTGTTCGAATAGGGAAAGTCGGTAAATGCACTTGTACTTCACCCCTTTATCTGTTATAACTGTTAAGTGCGATTTTATCACAAGCAACTTATAATTTAGAGAAGTTCAATATGGGTCGGCAGAAAACGTTGGAAGAGCGAGAGTTAGTATTTTTTTCACTATAAGAAAAACAAAAGTCAACGAAAAATTACAAAGATGTTAAACAGAAGTACATTCGCGATATAGCATATTATTGAACGATATAATCGCAAAAACAAAGTGAAGAGCAAATGCAAAATAAGTCCAAAAAGAAATATTCAACTAATATGATGAGTGGTGGATTGTTAGACAATCTAGAAATAATCCACTGTTAAGTGCTCCTAAGTTAACCCTGGAGGTGAAACGTGTTCTGGGAAGTACCGTAAATAGAAAAACCGTTCGAAGTGCTCTAGGGTATGCCTATTTGCACGGACGAATAGACAGGAGAAAACCGTTTATAAGCCAGACAGATAAAAGAAGTCGTTTACAGTTTTCATTACAGGATCAAAATAAAGATTTGGACTTCTGGAAAACTGTTTTATTCTCATGTGAGGGTAAATTTAATCATTTCGGCTCAGATGGGAAGGGTAAAGTGTGTATAAAAAGGAATAAAGAATTAAAATCGCAACAATTAAAACCAACAGTTAAACATGGATGTGAGCATGTAATAGTCTAGGGCTGTGATTGTGCTGGTGGTGTTGGAAACCTTCATTTTATTGAAAGTACTATTGATAGGTTTATGTACTTAAACATCCTTAAACAGAATTTAGTGTCTAGTGCCAGGAAAGATTCTTCGCGTGTGGTCCAGCAACGGATGTTATATAACTGCCGCAGTACGGCGAAAACTCCTGCTCAGTCACCTGACATAAACATTATCGAAAGTTTGTGGCTTATTCTTGAAGCAAAAGTGCGTAGTCATATAATATGCAATAGGAATGATCTAAAAATGCTTTGCTACAAGAATGGAACAGTATTTCGCCAGATTATACGCATAAATTAGTACAATTTGTTCTACATAGATTATAATTAACTATAGAATTTAAACGAAATCCAACTAAATATTAATTGTTTCTTTTTTAACTTTCAAAGATAATTAATTCATTATTGTTGTAGGTGCATCATTTTCATTGTGAGTCACTGTACATATATGAAGTAGGTGGTACTAAAATGTATGGTAGTACGCATGAGGATCTAATTATATGAATTTTCCACATACGGTGATCGCGAAAACATCCGCCACGACATGTGTACATATATGAGGTCGACTCAAGAAGATGTATGCGATTACATCGAAACGTCAGGACGTACATGGTTCTTCTAAAAACCAACGCCGAACGCGGGACAAAACCCTAGAGGATAAGAAGACATCCTTTACCCGCGAAAACATATATATATGCAATTTGAAAGGAAAAGCAGGCAAAATTAATTACAATAGCAATGTAGTAACATTGATTAAAAAGTAATTCTGCAATTAACACAATATGTTATTTAGGATAACATTAAATTAAACTTTTGCACTTTGCATATAATCCGGTCTCTAGTTATTAGGCAGTTAATATATTAGCGAAAATGGCTTTGATCCCCTTGACGAAAGAACGGTAGGTTACCGCCAATTTTGAAGACATTTTCTTATTTGCTAATAACGGTTTTCGACCTACCGCGCGTTGTACCTAGCATCGATTAAATATGTTTATCAAAATTGATATATAATGAAATATCTATTTCCGTTTGCTTTTTTTTTCTTGCGAAAATACACATATATTAGAGATATTATATAGGAAACCTCTGCAATTTTCTATATTATATTCTTCAGTATGCAATCTTTTTCATGAGACCCAGGTGTTGGTGGCTCCTATTTGTGGAAGTCGATTAAAGTCCCATTTGTGGGTGGAACGGTAGACACCTACACTAAAAAACAATGACTTTTTAACATAGAAAGCTAGTGGCCGCAGATGGAGAAATAATTACCGTTAAGAGATGGTTTCTGTGAGTTACCAGATAATGATATTCACTCAAGGTTTTCATACATTTTTGCAAAGAATTATATTTTATTTTATCTACTTTACATGTAAAAAATATCCGACAGAGTAGGCCAAGTTGTATTAATTGTAATATTATCTTTTTTAGCAATAACGCATTAATTTCTATTAGATATAACAATTAAACAAAAGAAATTTTCTATCAAATTTAATAAAAATCTATTAGAACGAACAAATTACATTGTTTTCTGTTTATAACTTAAGTAAATGCCTTTATTTTGTTAGTAAAGCGACATTTGTTCGGTTATTGCTTTGGTTTAAATAGCCTGGGCTTTTTGATCCAACTACTTGATCTGGATGTAGATGGTGAAGTATCTGCTGATGAGGATCCTTTGGAATCAGAAGGTACTGTTAGACTATCTTTTCTTGAAGCTTCTGCTTGTTCTCCCATTAATGTTTCTTCGCTTCCCGTATTAATATCTACTACTAGACTTTGCCGACACAAAGTTGATACGGTATTCATTTTATTTGCTTCTTTATTTCGTCTCATTTTTACTTTTCTAAATTTTGAAGCAATATTAGACATAATTCCTTCCTTTCTTTTTTTACACGTTCGGGGCAAAGAAACATAACCACCTCCGTGTATTTCTGGTTGTATTTGCTTATAAGTTTCAGGATCAACGTTAATCATGCCTGCGCTAGCAGATTTTATTAGCGCCCCTTCGTAAGCTGACGAATCATGACTAGATTCACTGCCAACGCTTATTTGACTTAAACGATTCCTTTCTGGATACTTTACAATATTATCATTTGCAAGCAACGGAGGTGCTGATACTGGAAGCGGTGAATTCAGGAAGTCTTCTTTTGCTTTTTGCAGTTTGTACCTTCTTGAATTATTGTATGATTGCTGACTAGCCTCGTGAGGCATAGATAGCTTAAGAGAACCGCCTTTTGGTTTCTGGTGGTTTTCTTCGGCTATCGTTACACTTTGTTCTGAGCGAACCCTAGCTGTCAATGCACATGCGCTTGATGATTTCAAAATACCTTTTGCACTGATTACTTGCTTTTCTGAAGATTGTGATGATTCTAAAGTAAAGGGAATTGAATTTTTATTCATAAAACCCAGACTTGCTGATTTCTGAACTTGCAGAGGTGACAATTTTAATAATTCTTGTTGATACCTCTCGGTTTGCGTTTTTACTCTACGCTCATTAATTGGTGATCTCCAAGCAACCGGCGATGAAGATCCACTACTACCCCCAGACTTATATCCTGCTGATTCATGTTCTTGAACCTTTTGCGTATATTTAGCTAACATTAAACGTATATTTGGTGAAATGTCCTTATTCATTTTGCGCTGAGTCGTGGGTGAAGCAGGAAGAGGCGGTAAATGTTTTATAGTAGTACTTGTTTGACTATTTTGTTCATCTTTTGGAACAATGGTATTGAAATCCTTAACGGAAGAGTTTCTATGAAAAGATGGCACTGACACTATCGTTGGAGAAGCGGTTACCTCCATTTTTTGGCATTCTGTCGCAAAAGAACTCATAACTAACGGTGTAAAAAGTTTCTTCGTTGTCTTTACGAAAAGTTGTACAGGTGAACCTGCCAACGTTCTTGGAACTGGATCCGTTGCGCTAACATAATTTAATTTTGTTGGGACAGCAACTTTTTGGATAACATCGGGATCTAGGTTAATACTGTTATTTCTGCTTTCTTCAAAATTTTCTGGCGGCTTATCAATAATTACAATGTCATTAACTGTTGAAATTTGTTGTACTTTCTTTTTCACCTTCTTTTGCACTCTTACATTGTCATCATCACTATCATCTACCACTCTTTCACTTACACCAGCTTGTCGATAGCGATACCTCTTCTTTATTGCACCTTGAGCAATCTGTGCATTTAGATCTTCATCGCTGTCATAATCCTCTTTACTTTTTTGCCTTATAGGAGTGCTACGTGGACTAGAATTTTCTTTGCTAAGATTTTGTTTTAATTTGTCTTTCTCTCGAGAGGAGGATTTCCTTAATAAAGTCCTGGTATTCCTTGGTATTTTCTTTTTTTTCCCTGGGGCAGTTGAATCTATAATAGTAAACAGAAGAAAATAATTGTTTGTGTATTCTTATTAGCAACTATAAGAAAAAAGAAAATAACTAAGAAAATTGCTACATGTAATGAAAATACTTCTTGAATATATATGTATGAATTTTTAGGTACTACATCATATGATGATAAAAAATGTATTTGTTGACATTTTTAATTTAATATTGTGTGTATTCGGTTCATTCGCTTTAGTTAAATTGTCTTAAATTGAAGTGCAATATCTGGATGAATTACCATATTCTCGACGCAATATTTTTTATTTGTAAAACACCAGGTAAAAAATCATTTGGTTTATACTTATTGGTCTAACTTATACAACTTCCATAATGATAGCAAAGGACATACACGTATTTACCAAAATTATACACAAATATGGTACAATACAGAAGTTTTAATACTGAAAGATCTCTAAAATTTGAAAAAGAAACGTTTAAGCAATGTATTCTGCTTCATAAATTATTATTATAAATTAAAATTTGAGATTCGAGTTTGTTGTTTTCTCCAGTAACTTCTCTTCTTAATGAAAGTGTTAACATTACCAATTTGCCTTCAATTATACCTGGAAACGATACTTATTAAAACTTTTATACTCATTTGTTGGATCTGCCAGCAAGCCCAATTTTTTGATAATGTAGTGGATGTATGAATCTATGGATCGAAAACAAAAAAGTATCGTATTAACTTTAGATCAGCGTTTTATGATGAATTACATAACTTAGGAAAGCAGCAGTCTTTGATCATATTTTAAACTTTATGTGTTTCGTGAATTTTGCAATTGTTGTGCGTGCAACTTCTAAAAGAATTACTATACACCATTGCACTGATTATAGACGCTTGAAGCATATATCCAATAATGAAGATTCCTTTATTGTACCAACAATAGTTTTGAGTTTTTGAGTGGATGATACTATTGTCCTATCTGCCTTATCTCTTACTATAATCTTCCAAAGAAAGTCGTGTCAGTTTGTAAAACAATCAAATTTTCATGCGAAGTTTCTTTTCTGTGTAGTTTCTGTTCGGCTGTAAGTAATCTGGAGATTCAACGTGTAAAATTTTCCAAGCACTCGCTGCAGGTAGAGATAATTTTTTGGCAATAACGGAGATCCTCAATTATCGATTCATAAGTATTCAATTTTCTAATTTTTGGTCATTTTTGAAATTCGTGCCTCAAGGCGTTGACCAGACTTTAGACCATTGCCAATTTGGCTCTTCTTCTTGTCGCTCTTAGGAACCGGTTTTCGTCAATAAAGATCGACAATAAACATGAAGCTGATTAATTGAGAGGCTCAATTGATTAACAAACCTCCATGCGATCTATATAATGAAAAATTCGATTTTTTATGCTTAGATTGTACCGGCCTTTTTTTTTGTTTACCTCTTACTCCACTGCATAAAATCACCCAGCTACAATGGTGTAATAAGGAATTGGCCTGGAATCGAGTTGTCTTCAATGACGAATCTCGATTTTTTTATGGGCCTATGATGGCCGTAAAATACTCAGAAAGCATCTCAGAGAAATAAAGTTTTCGACACAGAGACATGCTGCTTTTACTCAAGGTTTAACGGCACGGGGTTATTTGTCATCGAAGTAGATCTGCTCTTAGTAATTCAAGAAATATTAAATGCGATTCGTTCCGTCAGTAATGTTCTTGAACTAGTGTTAATATCATTTTTTCAACAACTGGTAAATTATTTTTTTTGAGCAGAATAATGCGGGACCACATATTGTGAGGATTACTATGAATGCCAATGTTGATCATTTACCATGACCGTCCTGTTCGCTGGACTTGTCACCATTGAGTACGTGCGTAGTAAATTACAACCACCCTCAAACATATAACAATACAGATGTTCTTCAATAAAAAGTTTTAGAAGTTTGGAATAGCATATCACTGATTCGCTAAGTATGCCTCATAGACTTACTGAATGCTTAAGAAAGAGAGGAGAATCGACGTATTATTAGTATTCAAATGAATTGTCTTGATAATATCTTTCCGAAATTTTCATTGCTTCTTAATACGAATACAATACACTTTTAATAAAATATACCAACGTTTACTGGGTGTTCATTTATTTATGGCGGCTACTATAATTCAAAGCAAACTTCCTTCGTGAATTTACTAAAGTCGCAGCCACCTGATGTATAAAATCATTCATAGCTAGCTAGATATTATTCTAAGGTACCTTCGTAATTCTTTTTTTAATGGTTCTTCAATTAAATTATTAAATATTTTTTATATTTATGCTTAATGGTTATAACTAGACCCGATTATATGCAAAGTGCATATATTTGATTTTATTTATTTATTATATTTTCCGTCTATATGTAAATGTATTACACTGATTAAAGTTAAGCTAAGTTAATTAGCGTTAATTAACTTTAATCAGTGTAAGACTTCTACAAATAGACGTAAAATATAATAAATAAAATAAAATCAAGTATATGCACTTTGCATATAAATCGGTCTCTAGTTATAACAGTGTTTAGGTGTTTTATAAATTGGTAATTATCAACACATTATTCAAAGAAGTAAGACGAAAACACACTTATCTATATACGATATAGGATAATCCAAATTGAACTTTAGTATTTAAATTACGCATTGTTTGCGTTTTGTGAAGATTAGATGTTTTCATTTTTACAATTTGTCCCATAACATTTGACAAAATTATATAACATCATATACCGTGCAGCAACGCATAAAAATCATAAAGTTATTATGAAAACAATCAGTTACAATTACGAAAATATGCCAAGTTAGCAAGTTGCAATTCGATTTGACCCCATTGGATTTTTCTTTTTGGAGGCATTTGAAAGAAAGAGTTTAGGCCAATGAACTTACTACGGTTTCAGATCTAAAAGAGAACACTAGACGTGTGGATGCATACAAAAGCGCTATGGAAAATTTCCCTATAGTGGTAGTACGTCAGCCATATTCGGACGTCATATTTCAAAGATAATTGCTAAGTGTGTACTTTAAACTGATAGTAATAAAATTTGCATTTTCTCAAATATTATGTGTTTCATTCAGCAAACAAATGCTAAAGATCAAATTGGATCATCCTTTATAATATTTACTTATAAAATACATATTTGTGAATTATTCTGTTAACTAGCGTAATTTTAGAAATTATCGCCTTGACTAAGGTAAGATAAGTATATAATTTGTAGCAAAGGTGATTTGAAATATTTGATTTTAATTTACTGCCACTTATATATTTTTTTTATTATGCGGAAGAAAATTCCGTACTGAACATAGCAAAGGAAATTATCCACCACATGTAACTGTTCGAAAAATTCTTACAAAATTTGAGGAAACTGGAACGGGAAGGAATCAAGCAAAGCAGCATTGTAAATTTACAATCTAAAATGGCTTGGAAGAAAAAAATGTTGATCCCTATACTTCGGTATATTTCAACGAAATTGTATATCATTGTGCAGCATTATAATAAAAACGATACAAACTTATAAATTTGTAGGTTTGGCAGTATTTAGATAACTAATCAAATTTTTATAGTAGAACGCTACTTTTCTACTACTTACGGAAAGAAATTTGTTTCTACTTGGTACTTTTTGAAAATACAGTTCTAAATGGTAGATGGATAAAAGTAAACGAGATAACAATAATATTGAATTTACTAACCCTCAATTCAAGCGAAAATAACCTATGTTTACATAGTAGAGTAATTTTACTCTAATTTTTGCTGTCATAGGGCTAAGTATATTCATCAGCATCTATTGGTAAAGGTAAAATTATTCCATATGATGCGATATCAAACAATCCCCGTTAAAAATCTTGTCTCATATTCCTATCCATCTCGATATTTGAAGGTATATTTCGCAGTGATATTATGGTAGAATAATATAATGTAGTTGTTATTGCTACCAAAAATGTAGAACATTATCACAGTTAATTAAAACATTCTTCTTATTTACCTACAGTTATTTTTATATTACACTAGACAACAATTAAATTTCTTTTTAGGGAAAGAACTCAATCCTGAATAAATTTAACGTGCTTAGCATCACCTTAAAGAAGGTTGATTGGCTGTCGTACAGATATTTCTGTCCGATATCTCGTAAATATAATTTAGTAAGATAAATACACGGTTATGAAATTTTGCATCATATTGAGTGAAAGAAGTTATTGCATCATATACTCAAGTTTCTCTGGAAAGCGCAAGGTCAAGTAATAGCTTATTTATAGTTGCGGGACGTCACAGCTCGGGATCTTTGATTTCCTTCACAAGTTTCAAAGCTCTAGCACGCGTTATGTTGCAGTATAAGTAGCATAGTCGAAGCCCATAAGCAACTGGTCGAGGATATGTTGGCTATGGTTCATAATTTACTTTTTTGACTCCCGTTTGAATTTCTTCCTTGATTACTGTTGACAGGTCAGTAATGAGCACGGCCTACGTTTTCATCACAACATTGCCAATATAGAGCAACAGTACCAGAGTAAATGATCCAGCTCAGTGCTAGCAGGCTGTTGTTGGACGCTCATAAGAAATACTTCAAACCTTGACTGCAAACAACATGTCAAAAGAAAGCGAAAGTACGAAGCACATTAAGGTGTTCTTAATTTGCGTTATAATATTTGCATATATACACATTCTTTTCTCAAAAATGCGTATACATTAATTACTAAGAAACTGGAGTCGATTCAGAATTTTTTGGTCATATTCATCTTTAGCACATTGAATTTATCAAGAAATGACTATTTTCGTCTCGGAAGCATGAAGTTTTTGAAATGTTGTCCAGTGTTATTTATTAAATTCTAGTGTTAATTTGTACCTACATACCTGATGCTGCACACAAATAACTAAGAACCCTTCTCAATTCCAGTATCTTAGAATTTTGTTGCTGTAATAAGTAATAAATGTTCAGATATTTTTCTTTCGATTGAAATAGAAACGTTTCCGATGTGGAGCGGTTAAGTAATTCTGTATGTAATTTTTCTGCCTAGAATAAAAGAAAAAATAATATGTTTTGAAAAAAAGATTTTGTTTAAGTGATTACTAGTTGAAGCAGGTCAATGGATAAATCCTGTACAGAATCAAGGACTTCAATAAATCTGTTAGTAGTATACCCCACTTCGTCTTTTGCAATACTTGTTGTTACTTTCGTATTAGCTTCTTGTAACAGAACCAATTTCTCGACTAATCTGATAGAACAATCTGTCTGTAAGGCATATAAATTCTAGAAAGAGTACACTTTTAAATACTTATTGTCTACTAATCGATTAGTTTGTAATACTTTTAAACAATCAGTGATAATACTCTCGTCTTCTTTTCTGGTTTGTTCTGTATTCGATTCGCGGTTACTAAAACCAAGACATATCAGACGATCTTCAAAAACAAATGGGTTTTATTCTTACCTAATCGTATTTTCGTTTTCAGTCAGCAATTTCAGTAAATCAATAATTTCTTCGATTAAATTATAATTTCTTTGTGCTCTTGTCGATTCACTTCTTTGTACTTTTGGTGCTGCTTTAGTTTCACCCTCACTAATTAAATAGTTTTCAAAAAATTAAATAAATTCAACAAAGCCAAATAAAATTATACATACCAATTGCAACTGGTCTCTTGTTGTTGATAGACTGGAATATGCTTCTTTTCCACAAAGGAAAATAATGGTGCCGCTGTTTCTTCAATAATATCTTCTACTTCGACTATTACAGCTTCAGGTTCATCGTCATCTAAAACTTCCGCCGTAGTTAATAATTCTGGTTCTGAAGATACGGCCTTGCTTAACTCATTTTCTAAATTGTCCACGTCATTTAAACTTAGGCTTGATGGTTGTTGACTTAATAAAGGATGCGTTAAATTTAGATCAGAATTCATTACACTATCAGCTGATTTTGATTTGATTAGACGTGATTGGGGCTCGCCTGGAAAAACAGTAACTTATGTAGGATATTTAGTATAATAGCTGGCAGAATATACTACATTTGCCACTGGAATTAATACTTGGTACATAGCAATTGCTAAGCAATGCAAATGTTGATGCCTCTGGAGCTATTCCCTGAGCTTTCTCCCATTCATAAAGCTTTTGTGTAAATTTACGCGATATGCCTTCAAATCTATAAAATCCTGATGGAGTTTGTACTAAAATATTTTGCTTATTATCAGCCATTACAGATTTTCTTAACTTCGTTAATCTAAAATTAAAGTTAGTAAGTGTGCTAATTGTATATTCATACTATTCAACTACCTCTCCTCCCGTTCTAAAAATTTTTGCCTTTCTCGCTCCAACCTCTGTTTCTCCCTTTCAATTTTACCTAACTCCTTTTCAAACCATTGCAATTCCTTTTCAGTTTGTTCCTTCATTTTTTTGCTTTGTCTAGATGATCCACCATCCTTTCTACATAATTTAGGGCTAGGAGTTTTGTTGCCTTTCTTATCTTCTTCATTGGTGGAGTAACTGTGAAATTTAATTTGTTTCCAAGCTTCCAACTTTCTTATAAAATCTTCCGATAAAGGTGGCTGTTCCGTTGGACTTACATCAGTTCTTTGCCCACTTACCGATTTCCATTTGGGCCACTCGCCCAATTTTTTCTTTTGGCTACTGTTATTGGAAGGAGCATCTTCTTTTACCAATCCTTTCTTAATTCTTTGCCACTCTTGTAACTTTTTTCTAAATTCAAGTGGTAGATGTTCTTCACTTTGAAGTTGCATATTATGTTTCGGATGTCCTTTTATTTTCTCCCATTCTTCCATTTTCTTTTTGAACGCTTGTTCTTTAAGTTCTTCGGGTGATAAATTAAAACCAGTAGCAGCCACACCGGAGGAAGTCGTGTTGTTTGAAAAATGTTTCATTTTTTCCCATTCTCTCATTTTTTCTTGAAATTCTAAACTAAGTTTTGTTTGTAAGTCCTTGTAATTCTTTTGAATTTCTTCTTGTAATTTACTCTGGAGTTCAGGTTTAGGCGATATTTCTTGGTCTGAAACAAAAGTAGAATTCAGTAATTATTACTTTGTTATTGTGATGTTAAATCAAATTTCTAATATTGATGTAGTGCCTTTTTGACTCCAATAGAAATTTGAAGTAAAAAATGTTATCCTATTGCTATTACTTTACACTATGCTACTGAAATATTGAGGAAATATTCCAACACTGGAATGAATATCATCAATAGAGAGTTAAGAAAGAAAAGGTATTTAGTTTACAGCATGTAGATTATACGTATTTGAACTTCTTGCTTGAAATTGTATTAATACAAGATTGCCTATTTCACATTGATATACCATTCAATATTATTGTACATTATATACTACCCGATATGCATATATGCATAATCGATAAATCACAGCTTGAAATTCTTTTAATGTCAGTTAAAGGGTAGGGATACTTAAAACCAGAATAGGCAGGTTAAATACTATTATGAATAAGGTGATTCTACTGATATTATTTAGAACCTCTCTAAAATATATTTTCCAAGTACTAATAGTTGCAGTTTTTGATATTTGTGATTTTGTTGTTTGTAGTTTGCGTTTTCCTGCAAATTGCGAAAGTAATGTACAGTTTCACGCGAGCAATTCATTTTAGAAAACGGTTATTATCTTTAGTGATAAAGCTACCTAATTCTAATTAGTAGTTCATGAAGATGTGTTTCGTGAAATTTATATTTATTCAATAGTATACGGTATATATATATATATTATATATACATATAAATAAACCAATATGAAAGAAAAATGACCAGATATAAAAATTAAATTCAATAGTTCACAAAAGACAATATAACCTTCTATTACGTTTTGAACACGGTTATAACATACGTAGACTCATCATAATTACATTGTGTGAACTTCGTCGTTGATTACCAAAAATGTTCCAAGAGCTGATTCACACAGGTCTTTTTAAATCGATGCAGATATACAGAATTTTTATTTATAAAACAATATTTTGTTGTGAATTTTACATTTTTTATTGAATATTCGAAGTATGCCTACATCATCTGTACAGGTAGTTAAAAATAATAAAATTGTAATTTTAAGTACACCGTGTTTTGATTAAAATGTTTATGGTCAAAATACTCTTTTTCTTACAATTGTTCCGGTACAGTTTAAAATTTTTCTACTTGCATATTTTCTTTTTTCTAGTGTAATGTAAGAATTCCTGATTTATATGTTAGAAATTGCTACTTATAACAGATACTGTTTTTACAAACAGATTAATGGTTAGTTCTCGAATTAGGATTACTAGATTCACACAATTGTCAGCATCGAGTGTGGAGGAATTGGTAGATTCTAGTTGTTTAAATTTAATTTAGGATTTTTCGGGATTGGTTACATACGAGAGCGGCCTGAAATGTTTCCGGAATCGGCGCACGAAGGTTGAAATGGATTCATTGGTAGGCAATGGCAACCTTCTTTATGACAAAATTTCAGACGTCTACTGTCAATAGTTGTTGTTTAAGAATGTGTTTTGTGTAGCACGTTAGACCGTTTCGTAAAAAATGGAAAAAATTGAATTTCGTGCAGTGATAAAACACTTCTGGATGACTGGGAAAACAGCCACGGAAATTTGAAATATTTTGCTAGAGGTTTATGGTGGATGTACTCCATCATTTTCTACCATCAGCGTGTGGCTGAGCGAGTTCAAACGTGGCGGCACAAGCAGAAGTCACGAACCACGCAATGGACGCTATCAACGATGAAATGATCGACAAGATTCATGATGTCGTGTTAGCTAATCGCCGATTGAAGCTGAAAGAGATAGCTGATACAACAGACATCTCAGAAGAACGCGTTGGCCATATCTTACACGGAATTTTGGGTACGAAAAAGCTTTCTGCGAGATGGGTACCGCATTTCCTTACAGCGGAGCAAAAACGAAATCAGGTGACCGTTTCGGAGGAGTGTCTGGCCAAGATCCAACGCAAGCTAAGGGATTTCTTCATGCGTTTCGTAACCGTGGATGAGACTTGGATCCACCACTACACACCGAAGAGACAACAGTGGAAACAGTGAACTTTTCCGGGCGAATCGGCTCCGAAGAAAGCAAAGACCGGAAAGGTCATTGCGACCATTTTTTGGAATTCCCAAGGCGTGATCCTCATCGACTATCTGCAGAAGGGAATGACGATCACGGGGAAATACTACGGGGATTTATTGACCCGATTCGATGCAGTATTGAAGGAGAAACGGCCTTGTTTACAGCGGAAAAAAGTGTTTTTCCACCATGACAATCCACCGCCTCATTCATCCCGAATCTTCGTGTCTAAATTGAATGAGTTGCGCTAGGAATTAGTCTCTCATCCTCCATATTCACCGAACCTAGCCTCCAGCGACTTTTCCCTATTCCCAAACTTGAAAAAATCACTGGGAGGAAAGAAATTTGTCTCAAATGAGGAGATCATCGCTGCTACAGATGTGTATTTTGCAGACCTCGAAACATCTTACTTTTCCGACGACTCGAAGAGACTGGACCACCGTTTGAAGAAGTGTATTGATCTTTGAGGAGACTACATCGAAAAATAAAAGTAAAAAACCACACCAATACCGTGCTTTTCTTGTCGATTCCGGAAACTCGTAATTACTTTTATATTTTTACTACTCTCTTCGTTATAGCTGCCACTAAACAACACATGAATTGTGCAATTACGCACCTAATACATCTAATAAGTTTTGCGTTCAAACGGGCAAGAGAAGTTCTAAACGACGTAATTCTAATAATTGGCGGCCAAGTTATATAACTTTAGATGTTTTCAGGTGAAAACGTAATTATAACGTTAACGTAAAATTAATTTTTCATATATCTATCTGCATAGCTATTCTCTGAAGAAATGTATCTTTTAGGTGCCTCTAGTATCTAAAACAATGCAATTACTTCTTAGGTATTGCCTTTGCGTGCAACTAATTTTACTAGTAAATCTGGCCTTTTTTAGGAAATTTCCAATTCTGGTCTCTTTTTTCTTTCTTATTAAACATGTGCAAAAAAATGTGCCCGAAAGTATTTCTCAAATCAACTAATTCATTTTGTTTGATGTTAAAATGACAGTACGGAATATATTTTTATATTAATCTCAAACACATTTTGGAACTAAAACCACTCTTTAGAACCACCATACTTTGGGATAAACTACGTGATTTAAAGCAATCTTCAACTCCACTAACACTAGGTGTTGAAAGATAAACCGTTTTTAAGCTCTCCCACTTTAAACCATCTCTAATGTTCTTAAATAAGTAAGTGTTAATGTTTAACATTTTAGTAACTTTACCTATACATACGTGATCCTCTACGCTCGTTTGGTACCTGTCTATCGATGACAGAGGAGTTGGTACAGTTTCTTCTGCGCTC
Organism: Trypoxylus dichotomus; assembly: GCA_023509865.1. NCBI lineage: Eukaryota > Metazoa > Arthropoda > Insecta > Coleoptera > Scarabaeidae > Trypoxylus > Trypoxylus dichotomus. Next base: position 31,072,641 of record CM042079.1, read on the forward strand.
CCGTTTTTCGAAAAAGAAACTGGACTTTTGGAATATTTACTTTCAAAAACTTCCTCATCGCTTATGACTAAGTCTTCGGGTCGGAAATCATCACTTTTACCGCTCAACCGATTCCGCTTCTTTACGCTATTCCGTGTGTGTATAATATCCTTCATTTTCGCCCATGTCGTTCTCGTGCTTTTGCTACTAGGTGATTTTTGTAAATTTACTGATTCGTCCTAGTAACATAGATAATTGCAATTAATTTATCTGTTTAGCCGTATATTAAACTACATTTCTCTAAATTATACTCATATTGCTAGTTCCATTCCAACACAAAAAAAAACACTGTGCGGAAAGCAATTTATTGTTTTAAAGATGTAACTTTATTATTAAGGAAATAAAACTATATAAATCTATTTTTATATACGAGACTTCCAAACATAGTAGTCTTACTTTTGATTCTAATCTGAGAATTATTCACTGTCAGAATAATATAATTATACTAGACGAAACAGCGAATTTTATTTACTGAAATTGGGAGAACGCAATTTACAATAAAAATGTACTTTAAAATTTAGGTTTGGATATAAAACATAAATTGGCAAATGACATTACACTTTGCGCATGCCAAGAGAATAAAAAGTAACGCACGAAGTTCAAAAATATATATGTTAACTGGCTTATAAGACAAGAATGCTCTCAAATAGTTTATTTCTTAGTGACTATAGGTGAAAATAATGTGTTGAACTTCAACTACTTCGTTACTATAACAACCAACTTCTCTTTTTTTAATAATTGTTTTTTTCTATTATAGCTTTAAATATCTAGTTACAAAATTTGACGTACAATGCCTACAAATAGCCGATTGCAACATTAATTGACTCATATACATCATGCAAATCGTACATTGTCTGTTACAGATATAGTGTACATTTATTGAAATTCTATTGGACAATTTTAAAAGTACTTCAATTTTCAGTTTCTTAACTATGGATTATTTAAATGAAAAACAGTGGGCATATGGCATATGGCCTGATTTCACAATTTCTTCAATATTGGATCAATTGTTTCTAAATAGGCTCATAGTGTGAATATACTTGTAAGAAAATTCAAGGATACTGATACTATCAAATCTCACCTCCCACAAAATTTGGCAGATTAGGAACATCAACTGCAGGAAATAAAGAAGTTTATGTAGTAAAAAGAAATAAATTAACGAACGAAATTAAAATATACGTTTTGGTTATTTTATTAAGCTTCCTTAGAAATTAAAAACTTCAATCCAAGAAGTCGATTCTTTCGCAATGCTGTGTGGAATCCAAAGTCCACGTTCTTCCAAACGTGTTGTAATACTGCATAAATAACCTTATTATTTTCTTAATGGAAATTGAGATTCGTTATATACATATGTAAATATAGTTATACCTTACAGAACTAAAACAGAAAAGGTAATATTGTATTATCAAAATAAACAAAAATATATAAATACAAATATATTAAAACGAAAAATCTAATGTATTAAATTTTTATAAATACAGTTGTGTAGTGATAGAAATTTCAATATTAGTTTGACTCTTTTCTTTATCATAGTTACATACCAGAAATAATACGTTTAGTTATTGTAAAATATTACAAAACATGTATATGTAATTTAAAGGTAGAATTGCACCCTAATAAAAGTGGTGCATTATTTAAGTGAGAACAATTTTGACGAAAACTAGAATTTTTGGGAAATTATCATGGAAAAATGTAATGATGACGAAAACCTTTTCAATGAGGTTAAAAACTCACTTAACCTTGATAAGCATTGTATTTATCTAACATCATATGTTATTTTTAACATGGTAACAGCGGTTTTGTTTGAATGGTTTATGAAAATATTTAAAAGAATATGGCCAATTATATAAACATTGTCCACAAAAGGTAGGACATCTAAATCGCAAAGTTGCATCAGAAATGGAGACAGTCCAGGACGTGATTTAACGGAAAAGGGGGTCATCATTTGAACGTTGAATTGAATTGAATTATTTGATTCTTTCATTAATATTTTCTCCCAAATACCTTGTTTTGTGGGTCTTTTCAGTTCATACATTTTTGTCTTTTTTACGCAACTATATCTATCCTTCGTGAATATGTATATCAAATTGAAAACTATGTAGATATACGAACGGCAAGATTATGTTTCATAATCAATTGTTGTAACAACCCATTGGTTTTGTTACAACAATCCAAATAAACCAGGAAAGAAGGAAGAAGAGTGGATGGGAGTTGTTGAGAGTTAGTATTTTTAGTTCAAGGGTTTTTTGAGTTTGTAACTGCTTTTTAAGTGTATGAGAGAAATTATTTCGAGTTATTATCAAAAATAGCTTACAACATTTTCTAAGTGGTTTTTTTTGTAATGTTAGTTATTTCCAACAAAATTTTAAAGCGGAATGCGAACTGAAACAATGATAACGGATAGAATTGATTATGTTATAAGAAAATAGTAAAAGTGTAATATAGTGTAGAGCTATCTACTGTTAGTGATAGATAGAATGCAGTACGAAAAATAACTATCCAATACTTCATATAGACGATTGTTTTAACATCTTGAGGGGTTGTAGTCATCTAATGTATTGCTGTTTACAGATAACTTTTTTAGAAGACTTCAAATACTAGACAGCTTTTGTAACTCCTGATGCCACAGCCAATTCTGGGGCTGCGCTTTGAGTTAGTGAATACACCTTATTAATTTTCCAAGTTGATGACGTTATAGTACTTAGACGACACATTAATATTAACATGGCATTGATCTAATATATTGACCAGATTGGAAAGGGTGTTGCGCGCTTTATCTTCTGATTGCTCAGAAATGCGAATTTGCGAAGGACGGTATCATATGGTACGTGAATAATGAAAAGATGATTTTGAGATAAAGTACCAACCCGTTGAGTGGAGCAGTAGAGGAAGAAAGTAACGTTGAAAGAATACGACAAAAGATGGGAATATTTGTAAGACTTTCCAAAGAAGAGAGTATTATAGCGACAGACGAAATTAATTGATGTTCTAAGAAAGGATGAATGCGACACAAGTGAATAAGAGTGATAATATGGTAAAAATATGTTGTATTTCAGTGACTTTTCTGGGATATAAAGATTGCAGTTACTACTTAGCAAAAGAATTCATTCATTTACCAATAATTAGTGACATAGCACTTCCAGCAGCAGATCTCATTACCTTGATGAAACATCAATTTTTGTGATATGAATGGAAGAATCATTGTAGTATGTGTTGTGTATCCTACACAAGATGAATGAGACATTACGCCAAAATACATCCTCATGTTAACGGATAAGATTGTTCCATAAATAATTGGTGTTGAATTGATATTCATAGGTATGTTAATATATGCGGTTATTTCGTAAGAATAAACAAAGTAGAGCGTACATTAAGTATCCTGAAATCTCATTTTCGATCTCAATTTAATTTTCACTAGTTTATAAACTGATAGATTTAGATTTAATACATAAAAGTGTATTTAATAGGATACGTGACCATTTCCTAAAATTATTTTTAGCCAAACATACGATTTTAAACAATAATATAAATAGAAAAAAAAGGTTTGGGAGAATTAATAAAAAATATATGAAATTCAAATTGAATAAATACACGCTAAAACATCGAATTTGGTGATATATAAATATTGTTGCTGTCACGTATTCATATTGCTATACTGTTGCCGTCGACTTACGAGAAAAGGACCTCACAGCTTTACAAATATGCCGCAGATCCTTCGCTAAAAATTAGGATTTTAAGCCACGAATGATCGTATAGTATATGTATATACGGTAATGGTTAGACACATCATCATTTACACCTCATTAGTATGGTGGTTAAAATTACTCAAAAAACTGTGAAATAGTAGTTCCAGCTAACCCAGCGGCATGAAAATCTCAAAACTATACGTGTGATGGGTACTTGGCTCACAGCAGCGCTAGAAGTTCTCTTGGGGCTAATATTATTTCACATCTGCATACAGAAGGATGCTGCGTCGCGTACGCTTATACTTAATGATTTAATAAAGCTAAAGCCAGATCTTAGAGGGCATCTGGAAATCTTTTGACAATCCAATATAAACTAGTTAACTTACTTTGATAGACACATTCTGTTGCAACATAACATCTGTCCTTATAAGGTAATCATAAAAGTGTATACTGGGTGGACATTTGGTAGACTCAAAAAGAAAAGTCCAAGTATGATACACAGACGGATTAAAAATAAAAGACGTTGGAACTGACGCAGACGTCAGTAACCCTTATTTCATGGTAAAAGAAGCTTATTGGACTCCAAATTAACATATTCTAATAATGCGATATTTTATGTAGTGTGAAAAGATAACAAAAGTCTTGTCAAATCATCAAGGTATACAACCGTTAATGTAACTAGATAGTCCAAGTCTGAGATAAAACAAATCAAAATATATCAACCTTATTATATAAGTAACCATAAGTTTATGGGAGATGTTGACAAGCTGGAGTGGAATGTTAAGAAATACAATTCCTAAAAATCATTGTTGACCTTCTCTAGAAAAGCAAGCTTCAAAACGTGTTTCCGAAAGCGCAAAGACGAACCCAGTGCTGTGTTTAAAACAAGTATAAGATAACAATAAGGTAAATGTAACGTCGAGTTAGATGTGGACTATATGAAAAAATTGCATTAAGAACACCTATTTTCCAGATATAAGATACATATGATAAAAGAAACAGTGTTTAGTTTTCTTTCATGCAAGCTTCCACAATCCCCGTTTGAGATATCAAATATTTTGTATATGTATATTTATAACTTATCCGGCCAAAACTTAAAAGAAATAGCGGTTAATGGGTTAAAAGCTCCAATCTATTCTAACCATATTTGGAGCATTGTTGCAGTAAATCTTTTAGTTCGCGTGACTACAAGCATAGGTGTCTAGGGCCAATCCAACAATAATAATAATAACATGCCGCTTCCGGATTTGCTAAAAAAGTGGAAAGATAAATTACGTCAATTAAGACATCCTAATAAAGAAATTTAAGATTGGTGAAGAGAAACTGTTGGTGGCGGGTAGTGATTATGCATAATTTCATATTTAATCAAATTGTAATTAATTGCGTATTGATCTAATTGTTATTTAAAAATTCACGTATCCTATTGCCAGAAGGGTATGTACTGGGTAGAATAACAATACGGAATTTATTAATAACATCTTTATTATTAGCAATGCAAAAAAGCTATTTATACAGAAGTCATAGGTATTCATAAGTACTACAACGTTTTCTGACATATATAGGATAAGCCAAAAAGAAATTAGATGTCTTTTTTTAGTAGAGGATCATATATCAATACCATTTAGCTCGTAAAGGAATACTCTGTTGAAAGCAAATATGGATTGTTGATTATTTAATATACATTTTGCTCTCTGTTTTTGGTCTTTGTTTTGAATAACATAAATCAGTTCTATGAACCTCTCGATCACAGATACCGACAATGTAGCAAAGATTTTAGTTTTCGTGCAATATTTTCACCGTTATTTTAAATAGAACATCCCGTGTGTTTTAAAATTTTTAAATTGCAAATAATATTTGGTCTCGATTGCACAGGCTTCTCTTTGGATGTACCTAAAATTAGTTGTGCTTGAGATATTTTGCATTTTCGATTTATTATTCTCATTTTCGGTAACTAGACTATAAAAAATACAATTTTTAAAGCTTAATTTCAAACTCAACGCTTTTAAAAAAATTAGAATTAAGGTGAATCGACAATTCATAACGTCTATAAATATCATATTTTTTCTAAATGTGAGTTTGCAATAGATGTTACAGAATTTACAGAATACACATATAAGGTAAGAAGAGTTTCAAGTTCCAGATATATGTATAAACTTACAAGAAAAGAATTAATTTTAGGTATGATCTACACTCTGAAAACAGAAATGTCTTGGAAATTTGAATTAACAGCGCTATTAAAATCACAAAACAAACACAATAAACTGATGATAATTTATTTTACTTGCTTAATGTTTTAGTAGTGTTTATTTGGCGAAAAGGAAATGTGTAAATCGAGAGAAGAATGAATATAGAACTAAGCTGAACTAAATAAAATAAATATCATTTAAAATAAATCCAGCATTATTTAATACAAATACGCTATAAAATTATAGAATCTAAACACATAAGAAACATAAAGTCACAAACACTGAAGAAGATTTGCGTTTTGTACCAATCGTTATTTTCTTGTACATTTTTTTCTTATTGTATATTTTAATAAGCTAAGTAATGGATATAAATTTAATGACGTTTACATTTAAAACAACTGTAGCCTACTACAAGTATCTTGAGTAGTATGCATCAATCATAATGACTCAATATCAAATTGTAATCACTACTCATATCAAATTGTAACAATTCATAATTCTGGGAATACAATCCCAAATGGAAATTACAATCTCAGTCAACGTTACAAAATCTGTGTGCTATAAAATTAAATCGAAGATTAAATCCGGTTTAAATAATAAAAAACTCTGGTTATAGGACAAACACTGGAACTTTTTCAACCATCATTTTCATTATTAGTGGACGGTAAAAAAATAGAAAAACGAATTAACAAAGCAATGTTGAGAGTAGTACTAAATACAATGTCAAAATTTCACCTCTCGCCAGACGTTAATTCTAATAACATTTGGTGATCCAAACATGTTTTGTATGGATCGTTCGCTTGCAAATATGGATAATAACTCAACACAAGTAAGCCGAAACTATAACAAGGGGTTATGTAAACGTTAAGGTAATAATTACCCAAAGGCCGTGATCTTTAAAACACCTAAACAAATTCGAGAATTTTGCCAACAATGTCCCAGCATTACCCAACCATCTCACGCGTTGGAGAGTCTTACTTGAAGAATTTTATTATTTTCAACGTTGTTAACAAATAAAGACTTTAATTTTACAATCTCATCCTAGAGAAGCAGTGATTATTAACGAAAGTCAGATAAGGTTTCGTGATATAAAGGAGTACAAAAGTTGAGGCGATAGAAAAATTACAAAATCCGTCATTGTCCTTAGCGGAGCAAATAGTGGACGACGTGCACTTTAAGCAACAATAAAATCATTTTCTCGTAGACAAGTTTAAAGTGTTTGAATAAAAGCTGAGATTTTATCAGATTAAGCAAAATTTGTAGTCATAAGGATAGTGCTTCTTCGCATCCCTTATATAATATCAAAGATTATTTTCAGTACGCATATATTATCACAAAGTATGATCTTTGTTGTATAAGAACATCTTTTTCATTGCGGTGAAACACTATTGGAAGCATACCAAGTGCTGCAAGTGTATACCGCAAGCCATTCAGGTTGATAATCTTTCGTAGAATTTTTTGACGCTAATTTTTCTTGTAGTTCTTTGCTCGAAATTTCTTTTTAAAATATTTAATCAAGAACGTTTATGAAATATGAATATTTTGTATATCTAATGTGAGAAATATCTATTTTACCGTCCACTCTAGTACACTTTTGTTGATTACGTAACTTTAATAGCAACATTTTTTTTTGACAGCACATTTGCATTTTTCTGGCTATATTTTATAGTGATGTATATATTGCAATATTACACACTATACAATACGTTAAAATTCAGTTCTTTTTTCGATATGATTTACGATACTACTCACTAAAGAATCTATTTTAAAGAAAGAACTCACACAAGTTATAACATTGTGCTCTGGTGATAATTGGGAATAAATTTTGCTTAGAGTGCGACTGATTGCACAAGGATTTTTTCGATTGTATATGAACGTATACATTTTAGTGGAACCTATAAAAACTAGCAAGTGTACATAAATATTGAAACAAAAAAATAGCGGTAAGTAATTTTAAATGCAATGGAAAAATAAGGACGCATGATATCGTCTAACTACATGATCGAGCAAAAAGAAGTGCTAAGCCTACAAAGTCCACAAAGATGCGGAAAGGAAAAAAAACAGATGCGATATCTGCGAGCGAAAAATCCGGTGCATGGAAGAGCATTTGTAAGGAATTTAATAACCTGGCTGCTAATTTCTGTCACTGGTCAAATAAGTTATTAAGAAATATATGAAAATCAGCAAAGAACAACAAGGTTACAAGAATGGAAATACATAATACGAAAAAAATACTGGGATAAAACTAAATTTAGAGGAAGAACTGCCGCTGTCAGCAGTAAACCAGAAAGCTATATATGGACTAGAAAATATTAAGGAGGCGCCTGATTTCAATTTAGAAGTTATGCATACTAATAATTTACACATAAAATAGTGTGTAGTAATTTAAAGAAAAGCAACACGTAAATGTTATCTATAAATATTTTGCAGACAGATAAAATAAATTAAATTAACTTAGAAGGTATATGAGCGTTCTAATTTAGAAAAACCAATCACTCCATGATTAAATCAAAATCGTATCGAGTTATGCATTGTTTTATAATTTAAATTACTTATTAAAGATAATTGGAGTAATACAGCATTTTGAATTGAAGCAATAGCATACTAAAAGAGAGTACAATTAGTTATGACAATTAATAAAAGCAGTAAAACCTAGAACGGTAAAGATAGCAAAACAAGAACAATAGGATGCTCAGGGCGTAATTATAGTATGATCGATAACATAGTATTGGCTAAAACTGGCATTTGTGCTAATTGGTAAGTCAGTAATTAATAGCCATAATAATGAGTTATGTAGCAAACGCGCTTAAGGATTGTGTAGTGTTTTCAAGAATTGGATTTTGTGGAAAATAATAGTATATTAAGAAAACGGAAAATGAACGTGGACTCAAGGATAATCCTTAGCATGTGTGCACAATACGGTTATCGCTGAGGTTCAATAAAGCTAAACCTGTTCATTGGACGTTTCTGAAGAAGTTGGGGGAAAGAAGTGTAAACAACAGTAATATACATTACATTTTATTCAAATCCAAAGTCTAAGTAATGTAAAGATTTCGTTTTAAATGCAAGCAATGACGTGCGAAAGCAGAATAGTGTATTTTGCTTATTTGTCGTTTTATGTTATGTATTCTTTATGTTAATTGATTGTATAGTTATTTTATTCTTATTATTATTACTAATATTATTATCACTGACGAAAATTCAAATTAGAAAAGTATCTTTTTCGTAAAAAACTGAATTTTGCCTTACTTATAATAACCGCATATAGACTATGGCATATTACACGAAAATAAACAGAACTATATGAGCAAAAAATACTTTTAAAATATGTAGACCTTTGTTGTTATAGTTTAAAACGAAAATGTTGAAAGTCAAAATCTAAATCTTGCGCTATGGCTTCTACATCGATCACAATAGCCATGATTTAATAGGTCTACTATCATTTTCTCAGGAAAAAGAATTCAGGACATCCTTATTATATTTTTAATACCTATTATAATTTCCAAGATACCATAAAAAACATCAAAACTATATCTTGGCAATTGTTTCAATGCATGTACAGAATTAGTTCTTATTCGTCCGTGGCCCACGAATGCAAAATTCTATCTGGAAAACACCAGCGGCATTTAAGGGAGATATCTTCGTTTTTACACAAGACAATGCAAGACCTTATCGTAAAACCTATGTTAAATTAACTATATTAAGCCAAATTCAAATCGGCGTCTGGACTAGCTGTTGAGAATTAGTGAATTCCAGAACTTAATAAGTAGCTAACCTCGCCGAATGGCAGCAGTTGCGAGAGCCTGGAGGGTACTAGGAGTTATTAAGGCTTGTTATTTTTTTTAATTTGAGTTTTGGTTTTTCTCATAACAAGTTGTACCCAAACGCTGAATTTTCCTTCATTCATCCAACATTAATTAAAATGCAATATTGTTTAATTACATTCGCACTATGCCAATGTTAATTAAATAATGGTTACATTGACAAAAACCTAGCTATATTTGCAATGGTGCATTAATTTTGAGTAGGAGCCGCAATATTATTTTTTTAACATTTCGCTATAGTTTATACACTATACCACAAAAACAAGAAATATGAATCAAAATTGTCCATAAAGCTTTAGACATATTAACGTGTGAATGGTAGGGAAATAGTACAGTTTTTGGGTAATGAAGGAAAAATGTATATCAAATGTGATTTATTTACTATTTATTCTGCATGTTAACTTGATAAATAAATTGAAATTTTCAGATTCATAATTTTTCTGCTAAAGTATGAATGCTTCAATATCTTGCATGCCAAGATAAGGTAAGAAAATCAATTTAGACATGAAGGTTTAGTTCAGAGTTAAGATTTTAAATAACATTTTGTTACTAGGTGTATAAAATTTCTATAGAAAAAGTTCGAGTATAATATTCTGGATATTTCTAAACAAGAAAGTTCACAAAACTCTTATTACTTGTAATAGTTAATAGTCATTATTGTTTGACTTAAACTGTACACGATTTAATTTTTTGATATGTTTTCTTTTATTGACTTTATTAGGTCGACGTCGGCTGTAAATGTTCATTATAAACAAACTGGAAAATATAAAGCATTTCAATAGCCATAAATAAAAATTTGGAAAGCACAATTAAACAAAGATTACGAAGAAAACACCCAAAAGGGAAAGGTAATGAATAACCTGTTAAGGGTACACTGTGTTGGTGATACGGATCAACTGGCTACATGTATAGTTTACAACATTACTTAAGTCAATTAAAATATTCTAATTGTTCGTTCGCTAAAAAAGTAGGTTGAAATATTTAATCTTTTGTTTACGCGTCCCACATTTTATATCCAAATAGTTGTATTTTGGTTTCCGTCAGAGACCGTCATACTTATTTTCGCCCCACATAATTGTTTTCAAAATTTTGCGATTGAGAAACGGAAACTATATTTTAACTTATAATTCCAAAAGTGTTATTTAACGTTATCTGGAAGTTGTAGAAGTATTACCATTCATAGTTCTTAGATATGGAAAATTTATATTTAGATTTTAAATTTTTGAAATAATTATCGTGAAGCATTAACCATAATTAGGAGAGCAATATAAAAATTATATATATACTACAATTCGCTTAAAACATACGATGATAATCTTTATCGCACACTCTTTTTAAACCACCTTGTCGTTATTCCAAAAATAATAATCACTATAGCGTTATTTATTTACTTGGCAAATGTCCTACTGACCTTTTCCACGGTTAGCGGTTAGATTTTCATTTTATTTTATAGTAGCATATGAATATTACATAATGAAATTTAAACATCTTCTTATAATAACTGGTAGTTTGTTACATATTTGTTTATGGATAACCATTTTGATCAGTAATATATATTACGTTTCCCATTTTGTCCACGATTAACATGGGCAATGGAAACAAGAGCCCAAATACATTTGCTGCATAGTTTTGCAACAGCAGCTGGTGGTATTTGTTAGTAAACTGTGTTGCTCGTGCAGTATATTACAACGTATCTTAATTATAAACGTTTCTTTGCATGTTGTAGCTAATTACATGTTACTTTTGAACATTATTAAATACGTGCGAGACACTGCTTCTCTTTTACTTTACACGAAAAAAGAAATAGAGGTGAAAGAAGTATCTACCTTTAGATTTGGAATGTATTCAAGCGTAAAGGATTGATCATCATCTGTCGAGTCTTCATGTATTCCACGGCGACCTGATTAAAAAAAAGTTATATATAGTTGCATTTTAACAACGCCATCACCTATAATGTAAATATAGAATAGAACTGGCAGTCATTCGGAACACATAGTTTTCAATTTCTTTCGTTTAATGCGTGTCATTGAACGAAATTTCTATTTTCGTATATTATTACAGAGAGAGGCAAAAGTGCACACACTCAATCATCGAGATCATATCTAACAAAACGGAATAACCTATCTGTGACGTCAATGCAATTATTCTATTTCTAGAGCATGTATTAGAAGCAAATTACCCTGACAGAAGACATCTTCCGTAGATGAGGCCGAAGATATTGTTCCGGGTGTTGAGATTTCGCAAGCACCTGAATCCGCTGGGCTTACAGCTGGATCATCGGAAGTCGAGGGTACCCTTAGGTATCTTGCAACTTCACAGTTGACAGGTTGCATACCGCCGATGCCGCTATCCTGTGATTTTACATCGCTCACAGTTTGCGATGCCTTTTCCCAGCGAAATGCGGCTTTAACTTTTGTCCATTTAGACACTTTCTTATCAGACCCTGTCAATGCTGATGTTCTTCTGTAAGAATCTTGAAGTTTTTCCATGTCTATTGGTTGTTTTTCTGTCGATGTCGAAGCACTGTTATGACGCTGTTTTCTTAGAATCGACTGGCGAAATCGAAATTGGTGCCCTGCTTTAGTCTTTGTGTCACGCTTGCTGTCTGATAATATAGTATCCAGAAGATTTTCAGCTAGGGCAGTATCCACTTCTGATACATCAGTATTTGATGCGTGTTCAACATATTTATCAATATTTTGAATTTTCCTAAAATGTTCTAAGTCGCGTACTTTACGGTGCAATTTTGCGTTTTGTTCTCTTAAAAGAAGCATTTGTTCCATAAGCTTATAGAGCTTTTCCAAATGATCAAAAGCATCTTCTGTAGCGATTACCGGCGCAAATAGTGAGTTAGTGCGGGTGAGATTATGTTGAGGCGAACCTTTTTGTAGGTTATCCAGGTATTCTAGAAAGTCGTCAGTTTTCTCAGCAACAGGTTTCTTAATTTCCATCTCAATTTCTTGAACTGTCGGATCAGGAGGAGGTGTAGGCAGTCGTACTCTGCTTATTTTCCGTTTAGGTTTCTTATTGCGTCCCACTTGCTCCAGTGATGATACACTAACGGAAGGCGGCACTGGCATATTTTTGCTCATTTTTATATTCACTGAAAGGCTTCACATTTTGCACATATACAAATGACACTGGACTGAAAACCTAACCATATTTGCTAAAGCTTTGTTCGAAACAAGTTATGTACATCTCGCATAAGTAATGTATTTGGCAACGCGTTTTTTCTTATTTGGATTTTATTGTTTGTATGTGCGTGTTAGAAGTGCGATTTCCAGTACGACGCTGCGCAATCTCTACGAACGCTGACTGCAACGGCCGAGACTGACCGGGACCAGCGTCGTGAGCGTCGTACAGATATAGAACATCGGCACACGGTACTAAAAACGGTGCAGGTAGCTGTAGTAGAGGCAAAGTAATGCAAGAAGTCGAACAGACTTCATTCCTGTAGTGTAAGTTCCGTAATTTAAAATTCTCTACCCACAAGTTGATAACGTTCTAATCGCGTGGTAATTAACAATTTTACGAAGTATGCTTTATTTCAATCGCAAACCACATAAATTTATAATTTGGCATTTATACATGACATGAATTAGCAGTGAGTTGTGTGTATCTTTTTAGATGACCTATATTCCCACAAAGAAGATGCGTGTTTTTTATATATTCATTACTTCTAGAAATCAAACTGGATCCAATTTTATTTGTTTATAGATTAATGTATTATTGAGCTTGAATTGTTGACTGAAAAACTAATATTAACTATTTTTCTTTTGTAAGTTAGGACAAATTCAATAAATTATGATATTCAACAAAATTTTGTTTCTTAGTTCTTTAATTCAGCTATATTTCTAAAATTGTGTATTTTCTTAAATAAACAAATAACAAGCAATTAATAAAGCAAATACCAAAGTATAGAAAACAAAGAGGAAAATCGTTTTTCATGAATTTGAAATGTAATGTTGAATTAAACAAAATAAAATTTGATATGCCAGAATCGATTGATGATTAATTTCTTTAACGCCCTGAATCTACTAGTTTATTTTTCTTCGTATAGAGATAACATTTTTTTTGAATTTTAACGTTTTAATATCATTGTAGCTTTTTAAATTTTGCTGAGGAATTTTTTTTCATTTCAATTAAAGCAAGCTTACCGTTCTTGTATCACACCAAACCTCGGAAGAAACGTGTTTTCGAATTATGTTAAAAGTCAAATATTTACATTTCATGTATATACTACAAATAGATATAAAACTCAATGACCGAATTTAATCGACCATATATTTATACATCGTATGAAACTCTCAGAAACGCTTCACAGTCAACAGGTACTCTTCTAAACAAAAAGTTTCTGAAAATAGACTTTGCGTGCGCACATGTGCAGTATTCATTTTCTTTCAGTTCTCGTAAAGTAAATTTGGTGAGATGCGTTTATTTATGGTATGGTAATTTTTGATTAATTTATAAATTGTGTATTTCGTGTGATATACACTTGTGTGCAAAGCGAAAATTTTTACATGAATTAATGGCAAAAGAAGAATTTCAAATCTAGATGATAGCTAGCATATTCGATGATAATATTATTAGCGATGCACTACGCTTATATAATTTTTGGACTCGTAGTAGACGATTAATTAAATGAGATGACGAAGTTCATTTCAGCTTTAGATTTTACGCGTTTTTTGAAATCTATTGACAAATATTTTAACCGACCAGTTGGCATTAGTTGATATGTAAATTAATTTAAAACAAAAATAAATGATGATAAGCGAAGTAGCCAATAGGTTTTATTACAAATTTTAATATTGAATTCCGCACTGTAAATTTTATGCTTTTTATAAGTATCAATATAGTTTCACATTTTAACAGAAAGTAATAAAACATAATTCTATAAATTAACGTCTCCTCTTAATTTAAACAAAAGGTATATAGAATTTTGGTAATTGAAAGTGTCTTGGATCATCATAGGCGAATTAAACCATGATTTAAATAAGAATGACTGGTAATTACCACTGCAGAAACAGTAATCGTATGGGTTTATTACTTAAATATTTAGTCTAAATTATTTTACAGCTGAGTTTCAATAATGTTGCTTTACTTGAACAATTCATACAATTCAGTTTGGAAATCGTCTAAAGTAATTTCTAACTAGGATTTGTATTCATCGGCCTACAACAACAATATTTCACATTGAAGTTTTAAGGCAACAAATACGAGTACATGCTGCGAATTCAATCATATTTACAGAAAAATATTTGCAGGAGTTTTGACAGTTGAATTTATATTTTAGGGAATTTCTTTCTGTTTGTAGCCTCAGTTAAAGAATAGTTTAGATTGTTTTGTATTTCCTCAAAATAACTAGCGTAATTTTCTGGATATAAAGATCTTTTTGACTTACTTGAATTAAGCATAATCAGAAATCAATGTTACTTTTTCTTAACCTGACTGAAACTCACCCATGATTTTGAAAAAAAATAACGTTTATCTAAATGGTGTGAGCTAATCGTTAACTAACTATCGATTAATTTTTTATAATTAAAGTAAATGAATTTGTTGATCATCTCTAATATATTGCCAAGTACTGATCAGGCTAAGCATTTCTTTGGTTACTGCATTGCAACACTTTAAAGAGTATGATGCTATTGATACTATCGTATTTTATAAACTAGCAAGAAACTTTTTAGAATACAGGCATGTACTAGTCCGAACAATTCCAGCCAGCGTATTATGCTCGATAGTAAAGAAGTGAAAATAAATAAAACTGAAATCACACAATATTTTATTCGCGACGCCAAATATTTCGAAAAAAAATTATTTACTTCTCTAACATTATACCTGTAGTAACAACTGTAAGCAATGTGACTAGTTTGGCACCTGATGCAATACTGGTTGAACCTATGGATATCCAACTTACGAACATGTCCAACCTACATACAAGGATTCTTCCCACCAAATGTTAATTTTCATAAATAGTGAATAGCTTTACAGCTTTAATACAATATGATAGTTTGTACTAGTACACGGTAGCATGTCGGAAATATTTTGACTAACTATGGCTTGTGTGTTTGACAAATAAACCTCCGTCACATTTTACTTTCTCTATTCTTGAATATTCTGATTCAAACATATGAAACTTACTGTAACATTATTACATAGTTTGCAACGTTTTCTCAATATGCTGTTTCTTGCAATATAATTAGCTTCGAAAGAAATGTTTAACTCTACATGAACTTTTTCTAGAAAAATTTTGATCATTATCCATAGTATAAACGCTTTAATGTTAACCCATTCCAAACAATTGACAATAATACGGAACAAATGAAAGCTGTTTATTACTTTTCTTTAGAGAGATGCTTTCTAAAACCGAATAGGAAGATAAGAGTCACGGTATAGTCGTTGTTATTCCTCGATTGAACAAGAACGTTTGAAAATTTTTTAGTTACTTAATTATTTACCATCGTAAAAGAATTTGTACTATGTACTTGCGGCTTATACTGCAACAAATAAACATACTAAGGAAAATATGATTTCACATACTGGTTTAATATGAAAGAAGTCTATCATGGTTTCTAATTTTCATATCAGGTACACAAAAGTAAAATAGAAGCATTCTGGTTGAACAATTACATTTATTCATAAATATATTATATTTAATAAAATGAGAATGCTAGAGAAAAACTGGATATACAATGATACAGTGAACCGACGAAATTTAATACTAACAACTGAATAAATATAGCATCATTTTTGTAGCGATGAAAAATATAAAGCAAAATATTTCGAAGCTCTTTAGTTAGCAAGTCTTGTGTGCACTTAAAATTCTATTGGAGTTATTATTAGCGACTAAAGTCGTAGGTGTATACAAATTGAAAATGAAGTAAACAAGCACATTTTTATTGCACCAAATAATAGTATTCCAATAAACTTTCTAGTGAGACTAAATTGTGTTTAGTATCTACAAAAATAATAAATATAAGTCCTCCTGCAAAATTTAAGAATTCCTTTGCAATACTAGTAACAGATTTGTCATAGAGCACGACAACAACAGATATTATATACTCACGTTTTCTACTTAATTTTTGTACTGAGGACAAGCCACACAAGCTATTTTTAACGCTGAAATCTTTATTTAAAAGGTTCAAAGTAGTACGAACATCCACATGCAAGACAATAGAGCATCAAACCTTACTTGCTTAATATTTTATTTTTAACATTTGTACATGGTAGTATTGCATACACGGTGACATATGATGATAATAAATTAAATGTTTGTTAATTCAATATATTTCGATGTTTTAAAACGACTGTCATTCCATCATCGGTCGTCCTTTGAACTCAGGAAGGAAGAAGGCCAGAATTGCTGCAACTGTAATACAAACAATCGTCTGTTGACAACCGTACACGTATAGTAAGAGGAATTAATATGAAACATCTTGCATTTCGATGCCTATTTAAAAGCTAATGTCAACATTTAATTTTTTTAGAATATCTTCTGTGAAATCACACTCACAAAGTATAGTACAAAATAACATATTTTTCTTGATGTTTTTTAGTGTAGATAATTGATAATTTAGAGAAACTGGTCCTCAAAATAGTAATTTATATAAAAATGTATAATAATTTTACACAACAACAAAAGCAATACAACATGGAATATATGAATATAACGTAACCTCAAAAACTATCTGCACCCTAGTTTGTTACTTTTGTTATGCAATAACCAAGCGGCGACTAACGGCAATGTAGCGCTTAATAACGTAGTAAGAGTAATTTGATATAACTTTCTTATTCAGGAAATTGGATGCCCACCAGTATGTGAACTTTTCGTTTTCAATGTTTTGGCCTCTACGTAATTAAATAATGAAGTATTTATTCAAGAACCGAATTTACAAACTTAGATTTAGCGTTTACGTGCGAGAGTGGTATTTCAGAATTAGATTGTTTGGTAAACTGTGTCAAACGCATAAGAGATCAAATTCTTCTTACTATATGCCGCTTGCAAGATCGTGACTTTAAATTTAAATAATCAAAATACTTAAATAGTTTGATTTTTTTAAGTCTGATCTTGCAGGAATACTGCAAAGCACGAACAACTAAACAAAGTGCATTACATAAAACAAGTAGGTAGTATGACAGTATATTTCTAGTATAATTGAAAGGAATAATACGAGCATTGTTTAAAAGATACATGTTTATATTGCAAAGCACTACTTTATCACCACGAGAAATTCAGCTCTTTTTCTTATGGCTAAATTGGGGAATGGTGGAAAAATCCATCTAAAAATAAGTTTGGGTGTTTGTGTTATCATAACCAAAATGCACCTCACTGAAGATGAACTTGTAGAAATTTTGATTATGTTGGGTTACGAAGATAAAAGTAGAAATCATTAGACTGTAATTCACACAGAGAGATCCACATCTGCTGTCATAATTTCGTTCATTTTATAAATTCGCCCTAATCCAGACCAGGAAAAGCACCACGATATCATTAATGAATTGTCGTGATCATGTTTTACAGTCTTTTTGGCATATCGAGGGAGAAATTCGGCCTGTAGAGGTCGCCTAACATACTGTTTGTCACTTTTGTTACAGAATAATTCTCTCTTGGATTCATCAGACCATAAGATATTATGTCATTTAAATGACTCCCAATCTTGATGATCACTTGCGAAAGTCAGCCTATTTGCAATATGCGTTTTATTAAGAAGTGGAACTTTTCTATATCTTCTAGCGCGCAAATTGCCTTCTATCAGTCTCCTTCTAACAATTGAGGCACTAATAGTAAGTCCTAATTCCCTTACTATGTTCCTAGAAGTAATAAAAGATTCTAATACACAGGCATGGTTTTGCCGTTGTTTTTTTTTCTTTTTCTTGCCCCAGTCTATTTTTTATATGGCAATTTTATGGCATTCGTAATCGTTTTGACAGAAGAGCCAAGAGTACCCCTCACATCTTTTTAATTACATTTAGGTGGTTTTCAGTACAGAACCTTTTGCGACCCACTTTACTGATACGATAAATTGAAAAACAGTGAAAATAAATTTTTTTATTAAAATGCAATTACCTTCAATGATAGTAATAAATCTCTCAAATAAGTCACGTTAACATAAATGCCCTTTTGCAGCTGTTATTATTTTGCACATACAAATAGTGCACTGATAACTTGTGATTGATAGTACTGCATCAATTCTACTGGAGATAACCCGTTGTGTATTACATTTCAAATTAATATATTACAGTAATCCAAGACCATCTGTGGTTACACAGCAGAGACTTTAAAGGTTCACTGTGCATACCAATTTGATTTCTGATCGAGAGTAGTATTATTGTGCACACGACTGTACATATAATAAAGTATGTACATGCAGTATTAATTAGGCCAGGACCTGAAATACTGTAAAACTAGCTCAGCAGCTATGTTCGGCTACGCCAATAATAACTATAAATATTGAAAAGAACTGTTATTTTTGAATCTATTTTGATAATAAACAATAAATATAGTATGTGAACATAAATGTATACATAATAAATGATATTTATTTAAATGAGTTTGTTTGGATAATTTTGTATTTTTACAAGTCTTAGGTGTATACGATCAAAACCTTGAGTAGTGCATTAAAGTGACAGTTATTTGCAACTATATAATTAAATTTATTAATTGACTTTTGTGTGCAGCTCTACATTGTCTGTTATTACTCTTTATTGTAAAAATTTTTGATATTCACATTTGATACAATAAATGTAATAGTATTTAGTTAAATAATTTATATCAGTTGTTTGTGCTGAATCGTACCTAAATACTTTTAACTCTAACCTACTTTTCTGAACATTTATCTGAAACGTACATGTACGTACAGCTTGCTTTAGTTATTAAGTCATTTTCAATTTAAATTTACATTTATCACTTTTTTCAAAAAAGCTTGAGTGTACGTCAAATGAATTGTTAAAATACATAATTAATTCCAATATCCTCAATTTATTTAAATTACGTTGAAATACTGGTTCAAACTATTTCCGTAGCAAACCAATTATACCATTACAAAATATTAATCAGAAACCAACTTTAGACTGATGCTCGCGATATGTAAACAAGACAATGTTATTCGTATATGCATATTAGTATATTATGTGGCACGTGTTAAGCTTAAAGTAAAAATAACTGACGGTCGGTAAGGTCCACATTTTATTGCCAACATACATACATACATATAACTGAGAAAAACGATATACGATAGAAATTTGATTGGAATATGTCTTGTCTTAAATCTTAAAAATTCCATATGTCTTTCGTTATATCGTATCTCTCATCATGTCGACTTTAAATGGAAACCAAATATAAGAATTTTGAATTTCATATATTTTAATTTTTTAGATTTGCCTTTTTACGTTACTTATTCCTTTGTTGATATTGCTACAAAAACTATCTTATTCCTTAATCTACAGTATTTGTGAAGTGCCACTATTTCTTATATAAAAGTATTTAATATTTATCTTAGAAAGGCTTAAAAGGCTTGTTTTTTAATATATATTGATATGACATAAGTGGAATTTGTTATTTGTAAATTATTTAGAAGGAGGAAGAAGAAGAGGAGGGGAGAAGAGAAAGAAGAGGGGAAAAAGGAACGCCGAAATAAGAAGGAAGGGAAGAAGAAAGAAAATAAAACAAAAATAATGGAGAAAAAGGAGAACAAGAAGTAGTGGAGAGAAGCAGAAGAAGAAAAGGAACAAAAGAAAGAAAGAAGAAAAGGAACAGAAGAAAGAAAGAAAAGTGAGAACGCGAAACGTATGTTCCCAACATAGCAATAACAAACCGAATTGTTTTACTTCCATCTATAATAGTGAATGTATCTTCCTTAATAGTAACTCATACGCCTTATATGAGACTATTTATATTTTTAAATAAGTGTAAACAGCAAAAATATTTTTTACTATTTATATTTGCGAATTAAAAATTACTTTTTCCGTAACTGCACGGTTTGTAGTAGAGAGTTTCTCATTATGTGCTTCTTATTATTGTTTAAATCAAATAGATTCTTATAACGGAACATAAAAAGAAAACGCTGAAAAAAGTCAATAATGTTTCTGAGATTTTTTATTTTACTGCGTACCTAGCACAATAGGATTAAGTGAACAATAAATACTTTCAAAGCATCAAGTGGTTGCGAGGATGAACTTAGAAAGTTGATGTTTAAGGAAAAATAAGTAAGAAAGAACTACAAATAAAATATATACATCCAATTAAAGATCTGCCACAAACTCAAGGTACAAGCACGAAACATAATTTAGAATAAATGCTCTGACAACCGATAGATGAAAGCTCAAATATGGTGTCGAAAAAAGGTATTTCAACTAGGCCAAATTACATGACCCGGCCGCGCAAGCTCATTGAGGGTATAACAGCGATAGAAATACTGGTGATTCGAATAATTACGAAAAAGACAACTATAAAAAGGTACATTACATATGTCGGAAACAGTCACATATTTATTTTCTCATAGTATTACGATTATAATAGATGTGTTCTAAACTAAAGAGTAACGCATCTAATCTGTATCGTATAGGCGAGATATTTATCTAAGAAAAACTTAAGGATGAATCTATGTGCACTTATTTGCGCGTTTCTTTGCAAGTGTCTATTATAAAATATTTTACAACGAAAATGTAATTTCGTATTGCTATTAAATTTTGTGCATACTATATTTTGGATTTATTGAATATTGAAATTAGTGATTATTATTTTTGTAATGACAGGAATCGTTACTTATTGTTTATCATATAAAAGTTATTATTGAAGGCTTCTACTATGGTATATCCACACATCTTATGCATCTACATTTTTCAAAGAAACTATAAACAAAATATTACCTTCTGTAAAAGTTCCTGCTAATAACAAGGATACTCTGCAAGGCATTTCAAAATATTTTTTGATGAACACCAATATAACATGAACAAAGAAATGCGCTTCTCCAATCGCTGTACCCCTGAAACACGAAAATATTTGAAACATAGGTATAGGTATAATATATTAATACTTTACTTTAAAAATGAATACTATACTTATTCCTATTTCTAGGATATTCGTTGTAATTAAATGTTTTTAATCCAAAAAAAAATGTTTTCTAGGTCCTCGAAAAATATCATCTTTCAACTAATATCTTTGAAATGTAGAATTTTGCGAAAATTGTAGAATTTTAATTATCTTGTAAAAATACAATACCATACACAATTTTTATATTCAACTCTACTAGTATGAGCAAAATAGGCCTTTATTCATTAGAAAATAAATATTTTATAATTTACGTAGTATCGTTAGTTTAATCGTGATGGTTTACTAATTTTCGTCTCATTAATACAATTTTATTTAAATTAAATTAGTAAGTCTACTTTCTCTAAAATTTTCTGTATAAAATGACGCAATTGGATTTTGTGCAATACAAACTAAGAAAAATATGTTTTGGTCGTACGGTCCCGACGTAATTCAACACAAAAATACAATAAAATATGTATAGTCGATGTAAAATTAGAATCGACTACGCTTACCAAAGAATGCGGCTTGTGTAATAAAAATATTAAATCGTCGTAGAATTCAAGCAAAATAAATGGTAAATGGCGATGTAGCTAACTAACAAGTTTTCCAAATATAAGAAGAATGAGTTAAACAATTTAATAAAAATGCTGGTAATGAAGATGCAAGCTCAGTTCAAAAGATTAAATAAATAAATATACGGAATATAATATTTGTCTGTGGAACTTGTAGTTGATGTGACAGTAGAAAAATTGTAATGTTAGATACTGATTTTTAGCAAGTTTTAATCACTAATTGTAGAATGTGTTGTATATCATATAAGTTGCAGAGGAATTTACTCCTCATAATATAAAAAATAGTTTCTCTGATGTTTTGAAACACGTAATATTTTGTGTCTATATAGTTTTCACTCAGAATTTTACTAACAAACATTGCACTGGGCTTTCACATAATGTCTGTAAAATTAACAGCAAATTACTAATAGGTAGTGCTTCTCACGTTTTCAATTTTCCATAATTTTACCGAAAAAAGGGGGTGGGCAAGCTACACCAGCAAATAATGGATCCATTCTTCTCTTATTTTCTGCAGAGTTAAAAATTATACATTTGACATTTCTCTTTCGCAGTTAAACATACGATCTAAATTTTCACGCATTTCAAAACAACTTCAAAAGTTTTCTAACTGGCCGAGACATAGAAACCATTTTAATCATACCTGTTTTCATTGTTTTCTACGACATGAAATACATTGGGAAAAGGAAAAAGCAACACCCTGTAAACATTGATCTTGGAAATTGGGAATTTGTTAATAGAAAACACTCCGCCGAAGCATTAGGTACAGCAGAATATTGTGACTATCTGAACTTTATAACATTGTAAAGTGAAATACAAATAAAATCGGCAATAGTTTCTGCAAACATGTGTTATAATAGTATGGAGAATTTCACAGTATGTTAGCATATTCCTGAAAATCAGGAGAATTTAGAGCTGTGTCATTGATTAATACATTGAGTTATAATAAAATATGTAATGAAAGCTTTGTCTACTTACATATGTATGTAAGATAACGATAAAATATTGATATAAGTCTTCTATGCCATATGTCAATTACTTCAAACAAAGAGAAAGAACATTTATTAGTGAGGGTTTTCAGTTTTGTGCGTATGTCATATGATCAACCTGTAATGAACGAGTTTTAAATGTATTTCACTCCATCCTTTTAGTTTCGTTTAATACTTAGCAAAATCGGTTTTTTGAAATTTCCTGACGATGTAATACAAATGAAAGAAACATGATGGTAGGTCATGATATAACGATACGATCTCAATTACCACTGTTTGTGATAAATCTCCAGGAACATTTTGAGTAAGAAAGGGAGACTAATGGACCGTTAATATGCGCGAATGCTGCATAGTAGGTAAACAATATGGCTGTAATTAAATCAATTATTTATAATTGCTCAACTGCGAGCGGCAGATTCATTATAAATTAATGTTGCATCTGTACAAAATATTAAAACTCGATGGGGGCGAAACCATTTTCTGTCAAGTCCTAGATGGTGTTCCAAAAAGGAACAAAAGAAGCACGTTATGCACGTATTTTCAAAAAGTTTAAAAAGATCTTATTAAATATTATTACTTATGCCTTTACAGGTAAACAATTAATACCATTAATAGAAACCTTTGGGAAAAAGGCATCCACACAGCAATAGCAACAGTAATCGTAACCTTTATAATATTGATTTCAAGTTTCGAAAATATAATAATTGTGGAGGTTTAGTTAGGAGATCGCATGTTGGTATATAAAAAGTTCAAAATTTCTTGACGAAATATGGATATTTCCGGAAAGTAGTTCTGAAAAATCTTGGGAAGACTGCAATGCCAAAAGTGTGCGTAAATCTGAAGGTTATGAAGGAAGAAAGTTTATAGTACACAGAACCAACCTCCAATTTTATGCTAAATTGCGTCGTTAGTATTTGCTTATAATTCAAAAAGAGAAGATTATTATGGTGAAATGAAAAGTGAATTGCCTAAGTGAATATTCCAGAAGTTATTTCCAAATTTAGAAAACTAGTAATATTAGATTATGCTCCGTATCTCTCCTAAAAAAAGCACCTTCTTGACTAAACAGATTCTTAAAGAAAAAAATATACTTCACAATCGATCCACAATCTTTTAAACCAGAATTATTAAAATGGGTGAAACAATATAATCCACATAAACGTTAGGATACTGATGAAGTATTACATCATTACGAATTTTATGTTATCAAAATAATATGATGGAGATAAGCTAAAGGATACTACAATAACCATTTGGACGGGAATGGATATGAACACCAAAAAGTTATCAGTCAAACGAACAGTAAACACCGAAAACTCAAGTGAATTTTATTCACATTACGATTCCGATAAACAAATACTGAAAAGTAATTTAAATTTGTTATTTAGTACATATTGTGTTATCTTATCGGCTTCTATACTTTTAGCAAATTTATTAAAATATAAACGTTTCTAGTAATTCTCTTTTTGTATCGAATACCAATCTTACATAACAATAATAATACCAATCACTGGCCAACAAATAAACGTTTTTTATGCTGAGTAAGATCTGACACTTGTTTTTAACTAATATAGGTACGCTAATGCCAAATATGAAACCCATTTTTTCCCTATCACATCACTCCTTGTTTGTACGGCATTACTTGTTTGCTGATTTTAAAGTCTTAAAAATCAAATAATTATTGGAATGTTGTAGGTGAACAGTCGACAGAGAAAGAGTAATTTCTCCACCTCTTCACTTCAAGCTAGGTCTTATGAAGCTATAAGTTAAAGCTCTAAAATTGAGATATTTGATGGACCTCAAATTAGAAGTTTAATAACAGATCCAAATATCATCAACCAACCCTATGAACGAAACTGACAAAGAAATCTGAACTTCATTCACTATGGTCTTGAATAATTTTTTGGAAACAAAAAAGCCTCCAATTACAAAGATCTGATGAAATCAATTATTCAAACATTTTACGGCCTAGGCTGTAACATGAGCATAAAGCTTCATCTCCTTCATAGTCATCTTGATAGGTTTCCTGAAAATTTAGGTGCTGAAAGCGATGAATAACGTAAAAGATTTCATACAGACTTATAAGCCATGGAAATTCGATACCAAGGAAGATGGTATCCTCATATGATGGCCTACTACTGTGGAAGTGTTCAAAGGGACTGCCAAACCAAAATATACAGCAGAAAGTGCAGCAAACGAAAATTTATTCCCCAATTGTTATTTGCGTTTTTACAACTACTAATTTTTTAATGATTATTAAAATAAATACTTATACTCCTGACTAATATTGTATTTAAGTAAATAAATTATTAAGATTTTATACTTTGTTTAAATCTTATCAGTTCTTCTTGTGATTCTTCAAAGAGTATAGTATGGCATAGAGTTAAATTTTGACATGATACTCAAAAGTTAATATGATTTTAGGATTCAGCACACCCGAATTAGTGAAAGATCAAGTCTCATATAGAAGTCAGCAAAAATTGTGCTGCGCATGTATTTTATAGCACTTGAATTTTTATGAAAATAATTTAGAAAAGCATTAACTTGTTGCAAAAAACTCCCTAAAAACCTCATAAAAAGTACAAAGGGGAAATAAAAAAAAATGCTTCACGTTGATTTATGTCACTTATGTGATATAGTTCGCTGTTGAATTTACTACACAAACAATCAAATTGGACACTCCAATTTAAACAAGCATCGTGTATTGCGCCTAACAATTTTGAATTAGAAAATTAAGGAAGCGATTTGTGAT
Source organism: Trypoxylus dichotomus (assembly GCA_023509865.1). Classification (NCBI taxonomy): domain Eukaryota; kingdom Metazoa; phylum Arthropoda; class Insecta; order Coleoptera; family Scarabaeidae; genus Trypoxylus; species Trypoxylus dichotomus. The sequence continues at coordinate 31,098,717 of CM042079.1, forward strand.
GGTATTTAGCATATAATTTTCTTGTGATATTTGTAGACTAGAAAATTTGATTTATATATATTTAAATCGAAGCGATACTTGGCGATTCTTGTTGTACCTAATTATCATGTCATGAATAACTTCTGTACTAATTCTTGTAAACTCTTAACATACTCTACTTATTACAGTGAATTATAAATTTAACTTAAAATTCTAAGAATTACTATTTTCATTAACTTACCTAATGGCCGTAGGAAATATTTCGACAATAACAACATCTATAATGGTGTTCAACACACTGAAGAATATCAAGTAAATTGATACAATACCAATACTTAATGAGTGCAAATTCAAATTGCGAATAAAAGCAAAAGCAAAATTTGACATTCCACACACTGTACACGCAGACACTGAAAATAAATTATGTTGAAAGTTATCCTGAGAGAATTAATTTTTTAAATAAGGAAGGTAACTTCTAAATATTTAGGGTCACTTTGTTCGTTTGTTTCACGTTCATTGAATACGGTTTTATTTCATTTTAATAATGAAAATTAAAGCAGTAATTTCGTTATCATCAGAGTTAGACGTTTTGCGTACGCTAAAAGAAGACGCTGTTAAATATATTGGATTCCCATCCCCCAGAGAATCTACAAAAGAATGCGGTCAACCTGAGGATTCAGATTTTGCGAAACTTTGAGTTTATAAACTGATTTAGTTTAAGAACAGTAGCATTTCTTAATTCAGTATAGTACCATCTTTGCGCTATTTGCAGCAATAGTTATGAAACTATAAAAATATCACAAGAACTATTGTAAGATATTTTTCTAATCATTTTAAGAATGCTAGGAGAACAACATGCAAAAAATCAAAATGGGCCAAAAATAATACTAACTAAACTTTTTCGCTTCGGATGTTCATTCGTTAGAAAAAACACAAAGTATTGTCTATAAATTATGGGCTAGTTCGTATGAAGGATGTTAAGTGTTCTTTTCCCACTTGGACAACCAATTCATTTCATAATTTGCTTAAAATTTTGATATTTATTTTGCAAAAAAATCGTATTTGTACGATTGCGGAAGATTTTGATTTCTGCAATTGAAATGCATTAGAACGTAAGGAATAATCCACATTTATTGCGCATTAATACAAATATTACAAACAGAACTAAATCGATTAAAAATTTGAAAGAAAATTTGCAATTGCGGGAATAACTACATAATCTGTAATTAAACACCTAAAAATCGATCTAGATAATTTTTTTCTTAAAAAAGTAGACTTCTTTTTCCCGATTTTTTCACTTCAAAGTATATATTAACTATTGATGTTAATTTCTGTACAAAGCACACGTAAGCAACGAAAGGCTAAACGATTGCAATAAATATTTTGATAAAATGTGTACATTCAAATAATTGCTTAAACAGTTGATTTAATATACAGTCGCTGGGCAATAAATTAGGATCACTTCAAATAATATAGAAAATCAGATTTAATAAATGTTATCCTTGTATATTAGTACTACAACTGCCCACATCATGTAAGCAGTGACATAAGACGCCTGTAGAATATCACATACATATGTATAGTTTATTCAGGAGGAGCGTTATTAATATTGTGACAGTGGCGAAAGAATTGTGATGAGTGATATTTGTTAAATTGTACTAATATTTGTGTACAATTATGCTAAAAGAAGGTTGTGTTAATAACTAGAAAACGACGATTCGCAAACAGTGTATACTTACCCACTTAATATACGATTGTGTAAAAATAATACGTTCGATGTTGTGATCAACTTTTATTGTGGCGGGACAAATTCTGATGTAAAAATATATTAAAAATCTACATCTAAAGTATGAAATATGGTGAAGAAGACTACGATTTTCTTTCTGGTTCAATTTTCATGCCAACGTGAATTCTGGGATATATACAATTTCAAATAGAAATTACCATCCTGATCAATATCACAAAATCATATAGTCTTCATGCACGATAATAATATTAAATACAATTTAGATAATAGAAGCTCTGCTTATGTGTGGACAAGACTCACTCTACACAGAACAGCCTCAAAAAAGAATTCTGTTGTCATTCTTGTAGCATGAATAACAAAACTTTCTCATTGTGAGATCTTAGTAAAAGATTAGAAAAATGCAATATCAAAGTAATTTTGAGGATTGTGCCAAATACATCACCATAAGCTCAGCTCTCATCAAACCAACTGATAATGCTAGTGACTGATAATGCCGCAACAGTATGTCGCGTGGGTAGCATACTCGTAACGCATAAACTTTATGTTTTACATTTTGTAACAGAAATTACTAGAAAGTGTTATCCAGGGACAAATAAACCGTATCCCAGCATCTCTCAACCAACGCAACTAATTCTTATGCGTTGAGGAACATGGTTAGAGGCTGCGTTTCATTATCGGGAATATTTTCAATAAATAAAGACTTTAATTTTACACAAGATATTTCAACCACAAAGAAGCAGGTATTATTTAAAAAATGCGATACGAAGATTATTTTAAATTTGCAAATGTTACACCACCAGATGCGGAACAGTCATTTATTGTAGAATATAGGAACATTTTTTCATCGAGGGGACCATCGCTCAAATACTAATGGAAACCGAAGCTTCCATAATGTAATGGAGTTGCCGCAGTCGCTTGTTAGGTACATCTTGGATTTTTGTCGATCATACTTATCACTCGCTCAATGTTTTCAGCGGTAACTGAAGAACAGGACCTGCCAGGACGTGCCTCATCACCAAGCGGTATCCGTCCTCTTTTAAATTCGCTATACCAGCGAAACACAGTTGCGCGCGAAGGACTTTCATCATCAAATGCGAGTTGCAATCGTTCAAGATTTTGTTCACTTAAACCAACCTTAAAATCGTAGTAGATCATTGCGCACACATGTTTTCTTGACATATCCATGCGGTATTCAGTTCTAACTCTAGTTTCGTGACATCTCAAAATATATAGCGTGAACCTCATATTATTACGTGCAACCTTTACTTATTTGCCTTTATAGGGACGGCTATTGCACCTTGACCGATTAGGCATCTGGAATTATTATTTAGTGTTTTGTTCTATAATTAAGCCGAAGACGTAATTAGTTTGTTTTAAATTAAAATAAACATCTTTCTGTTGTGCTGCACCATGAGTATAATTTTATTTTTTGGTAAGAGATTTTTTTATCGTTGTTATTATGGACAAGAAAAAAATACATAACGGCGTAGAAAAAACAATTCTTTTTCACCTCCTAGAAACAGGAATGTATTTTAAACGTGAAATAACACGAACAGAAGGTATTTTCCATCAAGCTGCAAGAATCACCGGATTAATTAAAGAAAATATTCCTGGAATAAGTAAAAGGCAAATATTTCGGCAACGTAAGCAAGACAACGATTTGAGATGATTGCTAATCATAACTATAGCAACATAAAGTGTAATGTCCTACTAAATTATTCACCAAATTGTGAAGGGACAGGGTGCGAACAGTGGAACAGCTCAGAGATCCTTATACTCAGCCAAAGTGGAATGCGGGCATTCTGTATAAAACAAAATTAAAGGAGCACATGAAGGATGCTCGCTACCATTCGGCTAAACATCACACAAATTTCACTATTGACGATTGGAAAAAAATTCATAAACGTACTTATTGCTTTTTGCTTATTTTCTCCAGATTGTTAAATGATAAATTCGTGCGTTGCAATGCAAGGTTCATAAATAGAATGCAATATTGTATTCTGTACAGCGAACCGTGAACCAAAAACAATACAAAAATATTTTAAACAAGTTATTTATTACAATACATTGTAAACCTAGATGAAATTGACAGCCTATACACATCTATGCGTAACAATGGTCTATGTCATAGACCACAATCTATTAAAAAGGTAAAAATTGTCATTGCTGGATTAGTTCAAAAATTAACAGTACAACAAGTAACAGAACAAAACGTACACTTTAATTTTATTCATCTTAAGGTGTTCACAAGGTACCAATACCGTCCATTACGTTTTCAATCTTACAAATATCTTTAGAATACAGTGAGCAATGATACCTAAACTCAGTTTGTTTGGTGCCTCCAGGCATATTATTAAATAATTTCAACACCTTGTAAACAAGACGAACCTGTTTTATTAAAAGTTATTTATATTTTTAATTTTGTAGCCGTGACCATCTTTACTACATAAAACCAAATTATTTAAATATGTTGGTATCCTATTATCCACTACTTTATAAATTAATATAAAATGAATTCTTTACCTAACACTAACCCACTGCAATACCTATTGCTTAAGCTTAAGATAATGCTAATTCCCCTATTGTCCTATAAATATTAATTCTAGCCCATAAACTTAACACATTTTCTACCAAAGACCCCTATATTTCTGCCAACTTCCTTCATGATGTATTCAACATTTTTATTAAATGTTAGTTTATTTTCAATTATCACACCAAGGTATTTAATCTCGTTCAAGCATTTAATAAGTCCACTATCAATTACCACGTTTACATTGGACTCAAACTATTCTTGTTTAGCATATGAGGGCTCGAGAGCTTTATTAAAAAATAATGGGATTTCAAGAAAAGCACACGAGCGAATAAATATTATATTACGTCTTAGTTTTAATTTATTCTTTGTTTTAAAGTTTATTTGACTTTTTTATGAAAGTAATCCCATGAAGGTAATAAACTGTACGTGAAACGTCTAAACCTAGTTCATATTATCTATATTAAATACAGGAAATTTTAGAAAGGGATGTTAAAAGCTTGGTAGTAGAGCCATCTTCTTTAAAGGGGCTATATGTGCTAATGGAAGACTGTTAAAGAGTTTATCGTGAATATTAATAAAGAACACTGCCATTTATTTAATGGTTTACATTTTGTTTTTTAGCAAACTTGAAAATAGGATGAAAAACAAAGAAATAGTTAGTTAAAGTACAATATTAAAATAAAAAAGTCAATTAGGACAGATTAAACATTTCCATTGCTTTCACTAACTAATATACTGCCAACTGTTGTATAATAATTTACTTGTCTTATAGAATAATAGTTAGGAAAGAAGGTTATACCATATATAGAGCTGATATAATTAATATTCAGACCACGTAGTTACTTTATCCTTCTTTTCCATTATAAATTCGAATTTTACTTGGGTTTATATAAAATCTACTGTTTACGATTTCAAAGATAAAAAAACAAATGCTACTCGTATAGGTGCACTCGGCTAACGGACGCTAACTTACGCAAAAATTTCATGGCCCCAGGGCGACTAGGATCTTATTTTGGTTAGATGACTAATCGTTCGGAAGCTGAAAGAGTCGATAGAAACTCATTTGTTATGAATTAATATAAACCGTAAATTACGATTACTGAAGAGAGCGATTTATAAATGTTTTGCCGTTTTCCTAGTTATACTGTATTTATACTATAGTAAAATACAATCCTAATGCACATATTTTATCTATTCGAAATTTCGAGAGAAAAGAAAAATGTGAAAACGTAATTTCGATTATATTTAAAAAATATGATTAGAGGTTACGCTACGTGCTTCATGTGTTCAAGATATTTATTTACATTGTAACCAATAGATAAGAAAGATGTCATATGACCAACTTCTACTTAGAACTGTCGAGAACGCAAACTATTGAAAAAATGTTGCCGTATTAAATAGTCAATCATATGCAGACTTCTAAACGCTACACTAATGACATTGTACATACATATGTAAAGGTTTTTACATAGGTGCCTTTAGAAAATCTTTCTTGTCAGCCAATTCATAAAACTCAAACTTGAATACTTCAAGACAATTCTATTATCTAAATTATTATCCACAATCTCAAACCCAAATCCAATAAAGTGATTGCGACAGTTGGAAGAAATCTTGCAAAAGCGTCATAAATGTAAAAACCTCAATTGAAAGTTACAAAAAAGATATACAGTGTATTAGCTACGGTGCTTAAATGTATTCAGAGAGTTGTTAAACCACGAAGTCACACAAGATACTAATTTATATGTTGAATTTTATAATGCACTTTCTATCGTAATGTATTTTATGAAATTTAAATTTAGTAAAATGTAATCTTTTGTATTTTCACCAAGACTATACATGCATTTTTCAAATTTCTATATGCTCTATACAGCCAGCTACATATATCTTGGTATTAAATATTCAGACTCGTACATCTCGAAAACCATTGGAAACAAATTGTTTTACATATTTCATATGTTTAACATTTACTACGTTGAATTTACCACAAATTAGGAATAAATACCTTACTGATAAGATGTACTGCTTATTTGAACCTTACGCTTAAGAAATCAATATACTTACCTATACTGAACAGTGACTTCCAGAAAGTGGACAATAAATACAGAAAATCTTTATTGAACGTTTTATAAAAAATTCAGTTGTTACAACCATTACTTCTAAAAAAGCAATTCCAAAAGTTGTCTTAAGTTTAAATATTTCAAAATGAATTGGTTATAGACAGCGGAATTGGTAAATTGGTGATCATAAAAAATGTATATAGTTTGATATTTATTTTCGCACATTTGGCCCTTGATTAATAAAAACAAGAGAATACTACCAACTTGTTGATTTTTTTAAAATCTATATGGCAAAATCATTTTTCTTTGTATAAAGTACTGAATTTTCCTGTATTTAAGTATTTAATTGCAATGGATTGTATAACACGTTATGGCTTTTATTTATATTAGTTATTTAAATGTTATGCTAGGATTCGCATTTAGGCTGGAGCTTACAACGCACATTAACGTAAACGTAAATCCCTTTGTATTATGCGTTTGTGACCCCTTTTATGGGAATTGTTTCTGTACTACGCTTCCCTTTGCGAAAAGTTACCTCTATATTACTACTTTTACTTACCAATTAAATATTTTCTGCAAATTTTATCGACAAATATTATGGCTAAGAATTGACCAGCTAATATATTAATTCCTAGAAGCAAGGTGTCCCTGTAAGCATGGCTCTCCAGTTTTAAAGTACAATTTTGCGGATTATCAGGTATTTCTAAGTAAAGTATATCGGTATTTTGTATGTAGCATCCATCCGGCATTTGTATCAGCTTATACATCCACATACATACTATAATTATTCTGCAAGGAATGGAAACGCTTGTTTATCGTAATTTGTTAAAATGAATTTATTTTAGAATATTTGTACTGAAAGAATATGTTATCGAATAACTCAGATGCGACTTGTTTCATACATAGAGAAGTTTGCCAGACGTTATTTTTTGTTTAATACTGTACTAATGTGTACTACTGAATGATCATTGCCAATCCTTCAATCTTCATCTAAAATTCGTTTATTTTTATTTATATCAAACTAGTACTAGCGATTAAATTACACTGTTTGAGTTTAAATCACATGAGTACATATATATATGCCTTGGCGTTGGTTCTTAGAAGAACCAGGTACGTCCTGAAGTTTCGATGTAATCGCATACATCTTCTTGAGTCGACCTCAACGTCAGGTTGTAAGAACCAACGCCGAACGCGGTACAAAACCCGAGAGGATAACAAGACATTCTTTACCCGCGAAAACATACGCTCCAACACACACACACACACACATATATATATATATATATATATTTTATTTTATTTTATTTCAGAAATATTTAGGCAAATTAATACTAGTCTTTTTAGAATGGCATTTATAATCTAATGTTGATATATGTATTCACAACAATAAGACTTATTTACAAACTCTATTCAAACACAAAACAATGTATTCCTGCATTAAATTTTATAATAGCAATAAAGCAATAATACGCTAATAGTAGGAAATTGGGATGAATGTGTTACAATAAAATTTGGGAGGGGTATGAATTATTCACTTGCATTATAACAGACTGTACATTCAGTATGCATCTAGTACACTAGGGTGACAGCATAAAATAGACACCAAAGCGGTATAAATATGTAAACAGTCAAATTCTAAGAACGAATTAAGAACTTTCTCTTGTCATTAGGGTAGGGGTAGATGTATCGGAAGGAATTCGTCATAGTTTAGTATCGTTACAACTATGCCTCGCTTACAAGGTTCGAGTGATATTAGCGACTTCACTCTTGGTGTCGCGTCGTTGGCCAGAGTGAACGCGGCGCTTCGCAACGTGAAATAAGTAAATTTTTAAATATTCCGTTGTCCACAGTTCACCGTGTGATTACACAATTTAAACGCAAGGAAAAAGCAACACTGGAGCCGAGACCACGTCGTTCCGGACCTTCTGAAAGAAGTAAAAGGGTGCTTGTGCGCGAGGTGTTAAGAGAACCGCGAAAAAGTACAGCTGAGCTTGCGGCAACTTCACAAAAAAGTCAGCGCAGCGTTCTGCGATACGTCCACAGTGTGGGGATGTATAAAAGGGTGGCAACGAAAAAACCTCTCCTTACGGCGTTTCAAAAGCGGCGCCGAATGGCTTGGGCAATCGAAATGCGAACGAAGCCCGAAGAGTTTCGGCGGTCTGTCATTTTTTCAGACGAAAGCAGATACTACCAATTCAGTGATAGTGGTCGTACGTGGCTATGGAGACGTAAATTTTTGCATCAGACGGTGAAATACGGCGGTGTGAACATCATGGTGTGGGGCGCGATATGGTATGGTGGAAGATCGCAATTAGTAATCTGCGACGGAAATATAAATGCGGCAAAATATATCCAAATATTAACAGAGGGACTACTAACGATATTCGACAACGCCATTTTATCTAAAGAAGACGCCAATTTTATGGAGGATGGAGCACCCTGCCACAAAGCGAGAACAACAACCACATGGAAAGAGGAACGGAGGATTCGGATTCGAAATCCGATAGAGAATGTTTGACACATCATCCAGACAAATATGGCGAAACGACCGCGAGCAATAAGGAAGAACTCGTGGCAGCTGTTACAGATGAGTGGTTAAATATTCCAGAAGACACCATTAATCATTTAATAGATTCTATGCGACTACGACTCGCAGCACTTCACGCAAGCAAAGGTGGATCGACAAAATATTAGTCTAATTTAAAAATTTTAAAATATTTTGTATATATAATGAGAATAGAATCTTTTTTTTTAATTAGTAGGTGTCTATTTTATTCTGTCACCCTAGTGTATATCGACGAGATAGTAGAGACGTGATTCCGTTGGGAAGACCCTATTTCATTTTGTTAGTTTATTTGAAAAGAAGGGAATTGGATATTGAATTGCTCAACAATTAAATATTTCTAAGTATTGTGTACGTAAGACAATTAAAAAGAAGTAAGAGACTGGTAGGCTTTAGAACAGAAAGAGAAGTGGAAGGCCCGGATTAACAACGCAACGAGACGACCAATACATCCGCGTGATTTCCCTAAGAAGTCGCCGCCTTATCGCACCGCAACTTACGGCAGAGTTCAATTCACAACACCGTCAGCCACTAAGTGTGTCGGAAGAGACGGAGACTAAAAACTAAAAAGACTAAATTGGGCAAAAGTTCACGTAAACTGGAGTGGAAAGATTAGAAAAATGTGTTATGGGCGGACGAATCAAAATTCGAATTATTCGGAAGTAAATATTGCACGTTTGCTTGCCGACCCCCTGGAAAAGGAATGTTAGACAAAAATAGCGAAATATGGAAGAGGAAACATGATGGAATGGGGTTGCTTTCAAGGTGGAAAGATCGGGAAATTAGTTTAAGTAGATAAAAAAATTCACAGGTATAGCAGTAAACTCCACTCACACAAATTAATTAATTATGCGGAACGCAGCGTTTCGGGAGCACGTGGGCTCCCATTGTCAACCGTGTTACCGACTGAAAGTAAAAACTGTATCACACATGCAAATTATTTTCTACGCAGGCTCTAAAATTTCTAACCATATGACTATTTACAATCTACTAGGTGGCCTCATGCCTTTTACGGGGAAGGATGGACCGAAAGCGAACCGTATCATTTAACAGGGTCTATGGTAATAAATCCATCAAACTCGAGTGTGCAATTGGGGGTGGTTCTCTGTTCAATAAGTTTCCGTTCTTTTTCATATATACCGTTTCGTACGCGTCTAATTCTCTATACGAGTTCACGTTTTTAACGTTTAAAAACGTGACAATGGGAGCCCACGTGCTCCCGAAACGCTGCGTTCCGCATAATTAATTAATTTGTGTGAGTGGAGTTTACTGCTATACCTGTGAATTGTACATCCACACAGTCCTTGCAATCGTCATTAGATAAAAAAATGTCAAAAGATGTATATTTGAGAAGGTATAAGACGATGCCGTACCAACTTAATGTAAATTAATTGGGGAGGGGTTCATTTATCACCAAGATAACGACCCCAACACATCGAAAAGATGGTTAAAACTTATTTTCAAGAGAAATCCGCTGCAGGAGTCCTATCCATAATGGAGTAGCCCCGCGGAGTCCTGATTGCAACCCCATAGAGCTCCTGTGAGATCACTTGGATTGTGAGGTCTGGAAAACATTTTCGACTGGAGAAGCAGCATTCTGGCAGGACGTTATGGAATGCTATAGACGTATCGTATTTCGATAATTAACTATTTCATCAATAATCATACCTGGTATGATGTCAAAACATCACAAAACTTTGTAGAAATTTGTAAGAGCAAATAGCAAAGCGATTTAAAATGCTATTCTTTTTTTAAACTATGATAATTAGTCATTAAGTTAATATAAAATTACATGCATAAAATAAGGATAAAATATAGATATATGTCTTCTTAATGTGAAATAATCTAAATACTACGTTCAAGTAATTTTACAAATATTCATGTGTAAGGATACAAAATATATATTATTTTATAAATATTTATTTATTCATACGTCAGAAAAACAAAAAAACATTTATTAGCGAGATGTTTTCGATGTCTATGTTTATATCATATGACCTAACCTGAAATATATTATCTCTTCGATTGTATTTGACAATTTTTGTTCTTTTGCGGGAAATCAGTTTTTTCTTAACATAGGCTATTGTGTAGATAGAGACATAGTGACAGGTTATGCTAGAATCAATCAACAACTTGTGATAAATAATTCTGATATATTTTAAGCAGAAAAGGAAGGCTAATAGACTGCAGTGTAAAAACTGTACGTAGGCTTGAAAGTTATGTTAGGTTGGTTATTTACTACGTACATTTTGTTTATGAAGTCAAAGCGAGAAGCTGTCTTGATTCCGAATTATAACAATGGTATTGTGAGCGAGTTGTGACAAGTTCTAGGTGCTTTTGATGCAGTTATATATTCATGCAGTCTGAATTATATTTTTAATTATTTCTTATAGCAAATATTGCATATCCCATTACGTTTCAACATATACGATACGTTGTGCAATGGTTGTTATATAATATTAAAATAAAATATAATAAACCAGTTCTATAGTCAACTTATTAAAACTGTTGTTTTAGCATTTATTATTATTTTAATGCTGTATAATTACGAACAGTTTATTTTAGCTACTAGATAAACTTTATCATTTTTACGTTTTTAATAGTAAGCATATGTATTACAACATTAATTTTGAAAATTTTATTTCCCTTTATTTTGATTTAAATAATATTTTGAAATGTTGGAGAAACCGAAATTCCTTTAATTGCAAAAATTGCTAAAAATGGAATCTTTCTTATGATGAACATAGCTGATTTGTTTTAAGTGACTTGTTGATATTTAATATGTAGTTCACTAATGCATGATTATCGTTTCATAATCAAACCCATATTAAGTTTGTTGCAATACGCGGGATAAAATTGGTTTCCAAAGCGAAGAAATATGCAGATATGATACATAATACGAACTAAAGGTTCTTTACAAAAAATCTAAATTATTTTACTCAAAGAAACTCTTTCGTTAGAAAATCGCTTTTGTCTAATTGTTAAATGAAACATCCTCCTTGTGAAGTAAAATCCACTTTACTCTAACAAAATCGTTTCTTTAACGGAAGTAGATATTATTTTCGACTAGAAAATATGAATATAAAATAATTAATAAATAAATTAAATTATTCTTTGATTTAAAGAAGTCTCGGTGTAGTAAGAAGAAGTAATTTTTCGTATGTAAAAAATATGACTCGAAAAGAATTATTTCTTTAGTGCAAAGTATATTGTTTCCAATCAAAAAAATTTTTTTACCGATGTGCATACTGCCAACAAACAATATTAAAATAGTTTGCTTTTTAAAACAAAAGATACATTTATGTATATTACCTTTTTGCATTTATTTGTAGTTCTTTGCTGTACTGTATTTATATTATTGTAACACGGCGTTTCATGAACCTTGGGATTTGTTATAAGCACAAAATTGATTTAACTTTTTAAATGTGAATATAGCAAAGACGACGAAAACATTTCCAGTAAACACCATTACATGCACGTTATAAAAAATACACATCAGATTCTGGGTACATCCGGATAGTACAAGTGCAATTCCTTGAAAAACGTATATTTGTCTAGAAGCATCCAACGGCCGTTGATTTAATTGAAGCAATTTGCACATTTTCAAGATATTTTGGAGCGAAAAAATAATCGACAAAGAGAACACATGTAAGTAGATGTATGGGTAAGGAAACCATAAATGATTTAAAACTGTTATTCAACATTTTCTGTGATGCGTAAGAAAAATAAATAGTGCTGAGAGTATGGAAGAGATGTATAGCATAATATTTACATTCTAACCATATTCCACTATTTTAAGTAGTCTAATTGGTTCTGTTGTATTCACACATTTGACTAATATGCATGACACATAAGTATACAATATGATAAACTTTTGTGCACTTGCGTATCAATTCATATTTGTTTGCAACAACACAACTTAATAATATGCAACAAAGTTTATAAAAAGGAAATACATTCAAGAAAAGTTGGTTATTCTTAAAATGTTTAAAGTTAAAAAAGGCGATTGTATTTTTTACAATGCTGCATGTTCCAAAAAGTTGTAAGTGAAGCGGTGGTATTGTTAATCAGAAATCCATAGTCTATTAAATTTAAGCATTAATAAACTGGAATACTGAAGATTGTTGAAAATACTACAGGAAATTTCATGCACATATTAGATTTTTATTTAATATCAATAATATAGAGAAATACTTTTCAGTTCGTAAACATTAATACTCCCCTTGTTACCGAAAGTTTAATATTAAATTGTATTTAAAGATTTAAATCTTTTTAAAGAAATCAGAGCAGATCAGTAAGCACCTGTAAGTAAGTGTAATTTTTGCATCATATTTATATTACTTGACAAAAATGCAGAAATGAATATAATTTAAATTTATTATCATTAAAATTAAAAGTGCCTTACCCACTGGAAGTTATCATTTTCATGTAACTTATTATCAGAAACCTAAATATAAACTTCTTCGATATTAACATTACGCTAGCACTGTGAGCGGTTTTGAGGAGAGCACATACATGTTCAAAATATACTCTTATAGGGAGATTTCTGTATATACCATAATCGTTAATTTGATTATGTAACATAGTCTCGTTTAGCTGAAAAATCATAATTTAAATATATTGTAAATTGGCTAATAATGTTATTTATAAGAAGCACTTTAAAATCTTCAGAATTCTTCGAGTTATTAATAGCGTATACTTCTTTCAATGTAACCAATGCTTCTTTATATTTTTTGCTATAAAGTAAAAATCGCACACTTGGTTTAATTAAATTGGACGCGCATCCGATAAGTATGCTAAAAATACTTGATAAGGCACACATTACCCTCCACGTAAAAAATCTAGCATCCTTATTGTAGTATCGAACAGCTAACGGAGAAAATCCCCACGCCATAGCTACAATCCAATTTTATAAATTAAAATCTTTATTGCTGCTGTTGCTTCAACCTGTGGATACAAAGTAGCCAAACGTCCAAAACATATTTAAAAGAACCAAATAAATTCCTCGCTTATACATTGGTAAAATTTCTGCGACGTGTATTTTCATTATGATGGTATTTGCAGATAATCTATAGTAGTAGTATAAAAAGAAATAGTTTTAAACATTAATATAAAATTTATACCCTGATCCCAAGCAAACAAGAAATATGAATAGAAACATTGAGCCATGTACAAAACTGCATGCCAAAGTACTTGTGAAAATTAACGCTGATAAGATTGGTATCAAATATTTTCTGCCGAATATATCGCTCATTGCGCAAAATGCCAAACCACCAAGAGCTTCACCTACAAAAGCGTTTGTTATACTTTCACTACAAGAAGGATCTTAATTACCAATAGAGTAAACTACATTGACAGACACGATCATATTTTCCGATAGTGGTATATCACAAGCCATTAATGGTATTACAAATGTCAATGTCGTAAGTATCACAGCCTCGGAAAAGTAACATAGTGCTGCTAGTCCAATTAAGAATTTGTGATAGAGACCAAAACCTAAAATATAAGACAGTATAGAGTATATTTACTAAAACGATATTTAATAGAAACTCTAAGGTAATTTCAACATACTGACCTGTTTTTAAAATCGCCCTTTCAATATTATTAGATTCTCTTCTGGATATTCTAAAGACACCCCAACGACCTCCGCGCAAAACAATTCTGTCGTTACATACAACATCAGGCATTTGAAAAAATGTTTCGAAGTACTGCCCTAGTAGATGTAAATAAAGTTCTTATAGATACATTATTGGATTCGTAAGTGCGTTCATCTAAATTAAGCTTGGTTAATTTATATAATAATTAAGTTAGAAAGTATGAAAATTGACATATTTAATTTTTGACATTAAGATATCACGTGTACAATGAGTTAAAGCTAGTTGTTAATTGAAATTTCGAAATATAGAATGTCAAAGTATTTAATAAATTCACTATTTCTCAAATAAAAGAAATTACATTGCTATTTTAAAGTAGCCGTATTTTTGAAACAATTAACCTTAATATTTATCGATGTGCTGTTTAAACTAACTTTTTTATTTATCAAATCAAACGAAAATATCCTTAACAAAATTTGTTTTTAGCGATTTTTAAGTTGACATACAGTTGCACTCACAAATTTAGTGCAACAAGCAATTTTCAAACACCATATTTTTAAAATATAAGAACCTTTTATTTTCAATACTTCCAAGGAAATATGCAAATATATTGTATGTCACTTAACAAACATATAATTAGAGTACGAATTATAACAAAATAGAAAGATCTGTTGTACTAAATTTATGTGACCATAACTACATATATTGTTTTTTGACATGCTTTATTAATCAATTGCACTTTCAGCTAATATCCTTTTAGCAACCAGAAACATATAGAGTTCAAGTATTTCTGATTTTCAATCGAAAAATATTCGGTAAAATATTGTATAAGTAATAAACGTTCAAATCTGGCCCGCCAGCCGCCTGATGCTGTTCTCTAAGCCGTCCTCCATTTAGCATTGCAAGTGATTATCGAATTAATTGATTAAAATATAGACTTAATATACCAATTTTCAAAGTTTATTGGAAAAAAAAATTGAGCATTATTTTTTTCTTAACATTGACAAGGGGTTTACAATTTTTACTATTACCTACATCCAACGACTGAATTTCTTTATACTTACTCATTGTTGAAAGTTTATTATCTGTGATAAACAATTCTGATAAATGTGCTACCGAAGACAAATGAACAAATACCAAGCACCGATATTCTAAAATTATCGATATAAACAAACATATCGATATTAAGTATTGTTTATGATCAATCAATTGAAAGTGAAAAACAAAGTAATATAATGAAGAAGTTACAATTCGGTTTGTTCAATTGCAACAAATCAAAATAGAACAGAAGACGACGGTCCCGTAACACGATCAAAAATGACATCGGCAGAGGTTGCCAAAAGTGCAATGTTACGTAAAATCGCAGGCAA
The DNA here is from genome assembly GCA_023509865.1 of Trypoxylus dichotomus. NCBI lineage: Eukaryota > Metazoa > Arthropoda > Insecta > Coleoptera > Scarabaeidae > Trypoxylus > Trypoxylus dichotomus. The sequence goes on from CM042079.1 coordinate 31,114,560, forward strand.
AAATTAGCGTAACAAAAAGCAAATTTTGCAAAACCAGGCAGAGGTGAATAACCTCGCAGACTGCTATACAAGAAACACAAGATACCAATGAAGGAAAAATGGAAAATAAAAACCTATAAATAGAAAATCCAATAGGTTAAGTACAATTCGCGGGAGCAGAATCAGAACGATGGTTTCTGCTGCGGAAAGTAAACGATGTTGTTACGATTGTTACGCAATCATTAAGAAGTACGATGGAAAAGGATGCTAAAGTAGATGTTGTAATTAGAGTATATAAATTTCAAAAAATTCGAAACGAAGGTATATCAGCTATGAAAACAAAACTAACACAAGAAGTAAAGGAAAACATATGAAAAACATATCTGTACACTCTATTACATCAGAATATACAGAGCTAGCGTAATAATGCAACTACTTACTGGTTTAATAGAAAACCTAGATTCATCAGTAGTACTGTTGCATTAGCTGAGTACTGGCTGGAATGACATAAAAATATTGTGCCTAATGAGCTCCAAATTGCTTCGTGCTTCAGCAGAACATCAAATCAACATAATGGATCGTGTATACTAGTGCCGAATGGAAGAGACATTACAGTATTTAAGAGTACTGTTAACAAAATTAAGAGTTCACAAACAATTATTATCAATATCTATCGAATGCCACTAAGTAGCTTGAAAGATTTCTTACAAACATTAGATCCAATTTTACAAGATATCTCTTCTGTTTTAATGTATATTGTTAATAAGTGGTGACTTCAATATAGATTTAAGCCGTTGTTTACAGATATAATGACAAACAATAAATATTCCAACAAGAGATACTGATCGATCTCAAACTAGGAGGATCCAAATAAAAGAACTTACAGACTGTGACGATGTACTTCACTGAACCAAACGAGAACTACTATTGAAATACTCAAATTATTTATAAATAACCATATAAATAAAAAAAACTTATTGTTTCAATAAGTAAATGGCTAACAGACATGATCTAAAAGTATAAAAATAAAATCAACAAGGAAACGTACACGGGTTTTTTGCAATCGTCTTAGACATGAAATTGAAAATTCGCGAAGAAGCTCGTATATAGAATACAACAATAATTTCACCAATAAATGTGGGATAACGTGAGATATTGTTAGATATATTCAAAGCTTCACTCAAAACTCGTTCAATTTAAAAGACTTTGGTAGAAGCATTCTATATGGCAGATATACTCTGGATAACATTATGTCAATCTGACGACAGTGAAGAAGGGCTAGTAGAATCAGAATTAGAGAGACACGTACCTGAATCTCTGGTATTGTATTTGATAGACAGCCATGAGGTAACAAGCATTATCAATAATGAGCAATACCAAAGTGACCAAAAAAGACAGAGTTCTCTGCTCAAATGCTGTTCTGATGTACTGGTATCTCACCTAGTCCATAATAATAAAAATTATTTTCCAAAGTGGAAAATTTCCTGAGAGGCTAAAATGGAGTATAGTTAGACCTACACATAAAAACGAATCAGAGGAGATATAGGTAATTATAGACCTAAGCGCTTCAAATATATCTAAAACGGTGTGCTTTAAATCCAAATCAAAATAGTTTGATATATTATAAGAGCGACTTTTCAACTTTTAGAGATTCTCACTGGTACTAGTAGTAAAAAGTCACCGCTTGCGCATTCTCAGATTTGTCCAAGGTGTTTGATTGTGTGTACCACAGTTTACTCTTGCATAAACTAGGAACAATAGGAGTTAGAGATGTGACTTTACAACTAATGCGGTCTTACCAGTAAATAGAAAGTAAGCAATTGTGGTTTATGACGCATCTACCGCGGAGGTTTCATCATTCTGGCGAATTATTCGTCTTAGTGTATCATAGTACTCCACACTAGGATCACTCTTGTTTCCCCTGCGCATCAATGACCAACCAGAATGCACTAATAGTTTAGGTATTTTATAAGTAGATGGCACTTCATGTATGAGTGCCTGCAACCAAATAGAAACCATTAAAAAATAACATCAAGTACATATGTAGAGGGTGATATAAAACAAAAAAATTAAAGCTGAATACCTAAAAAATTATTTTATATAACGCAAATCCAATCACGTCAAAATAAAATGTGATGAAGTGCAACTTACATTATAAATCAAACACACTTCCTTTGAGTGATAGTTGATAGTAATTTATCCTAGAAATCCCATACGATCTTGCTGTGAGATTAAGCGGTTTCTGCTACAGTTTCAGAGTTGTCTCACAAAATGTTAGTGTTCAAATCGTATTAAGTGTTTATTGTGCATCAACATAAGTAAAACACTAAGATTACTTATGCATTTGTGCAGTTCGCCAAAAATTCAACTCACATTGAAAACAGTTGCGAATTTTCCAATATTTGCGAAAATATTAGCAACATAAAGCAAAAGATGGATCAACAAAATAGAGCTTTGTTTTTACAATTTTAAATTTATCTAAAGAATTATATAACCGTGGAAATATTTTTGTGGCAATTTAGATCTCTGAATTGTTTGGCCAGTTAGTTTGAGAACACATTAAAAATAAAGTTGACGTATAATGGCCAATTTTTATTATCGGGTACAAACTTTTAATTCGTGTCTGACAATGTTTTTTTCATATTTTCAAGATAGATACTATAAGTAATACTATTGTTATAAGATACACTACACTATAAAGAGGAGAAAGGCTTAGACGGCGTTGCATAAGAGAAATTCTATTAAACAAGAAAAGCTCAAAAAAGGAATTTGGAAGGTAAAAGTCAAAAATTAAACTCATGTGACCAAACCCGTATCTCTTATAGTATGTAACATTTTCATGTTGGAAATTTTATCTGAGACAGTCTGTATGTAACATAAGGAAACATTTCTGTTAAAAATGCACCATTTGTAAAATCTCAAACTAGTATGAATAATATGTGTTACATTAGAGGAAAGGAGATCTAGTGCCTTTATTATTAAAACAAACATTTTATGTAAAATTTCAAAGGAAAAGTGGCAGGTGCTTTTATGAAAGACATGTCCGGAGACAGCAAGTCCTTCCCTTGAACCGTACAAAGTGCAAAATGAAATACCACTTTTTAAAATTCCGAAACGTTCAGAGTTATGGAGTCAATTCCGTACATCTGGTAACTATTTCCATGTTGTCGCATTAAAGTTTTGTTATTTTTGTTTTATACGATAAAAGTAAGGTTTAGAAAGCATGTTGTATAGACGATACAAGTTTATTTTAATGAAACTACACAATTCTGTAATAACTCACTTAAGTAATTTGCCAAAAATAATCCTTTTTGATTTTTAGTGAGTCATAATTGCTTAGTGACCATTGGCGCCTGCAAGACTCATTGCGGATACTTATAATTAGTAGTCCGAAATTTTATGTTTCCTTTTATATTTGTTAGTAGATTGTGTAAAGTAAATGTTTAAAGATTTCGGACAATTTGCGTTTCTGGGAACAGTACAACAGATATACATGCGTAAAATATTTTGTGTACTCCTTATAAACAACAAATACATAATTTATTTTGAGGTTGTTAATATACATAATAATATAGCTATGATAATGATAATTTATTGCCCAACAGATACAACACCCCAATTATAGAACAATGCAATTTGGTACAAAAATAAAATACTAGTGTAAACTTAAGTATAGCTTAAGAAACTGTATATATAAACCAAAAAGAACATACCTTAAACTTTAATCTAGATCCTAATTCTAAAAAGTGTAAGGACGGAGTGCAATTACTCAAGAGGGTAGCAATTGAAAAGATATACGTATGAAACGGATAATGAATTATATATTCTATGTGTTAGAGAGATTTTAACACTGCTAGTACTAGATTTTGATGTATAAAGTGTACAGTAACATCTACTAAAAAGATGAGTTGTAACAAAATCAAAATAGTTTAGTAGCTTAGGAGCATCTATGTTATTATTTAGAAGATTAAACAAACGTTCGATATCAGCTCTATCCCGGCGTACATCTAGAGAATCGTTTTTTTTTAATATTTTTCCGCTAATGTAGCTTTTCAGATCTTTGATTTTTGTCGAAGCTTCTTGCGCAGCTTTAAAGAGTTTTACTTTTCTATCGCAATAGGGATATGTGTAATTGATAACAGAAAAATAAGTCCAACAAAAGTAATAATAACTATAATAATATGCGATACACGAAAAAAAAAAACTTCATACAGGATTTGCCGTTTTGAAGCTGTAGAATCTAATTATCCACGAAAACAGTTCACATTTAACTCATGATTTTGTGGCCAAGTTAGCACCTTTTTATTATCTTCACCTCGTAATACGTTTCTTGTAATGAAATTTAGCTACTTAACAAAGCACTGATAAGAGGAAATAGCCGCTGAGGTTATACAACAAATGTAAATAAAAACGTGGAATTAAATGTTTAAATTAACACTCAATACATCTATTTTATTAAAAGATTTACTTTCTCCCTCCTTTCCTAAAAGCGGTTTGCAAAAGACAATTAGAAAACATTAACCGAAACATTTAAGAAACTGTTATTTCAAAATTCCCTTTGTTAAAAAAAAGGCCCTTAATCAACAAAAACAGAGGAGTAATAAACTTCTCTGACGTAGATTTTATATCACGAAAATATTTATAACCAATATAAAGCTAACTATAAAAATATTTGACACTCATGCATACACACCGGTAATTAATAGGAATTAAATACTAAATCAGCATCGCCATCTTTGGAAGTATAAAGGAAATACTCTCGTAGCCACGATAACAGCGTCCACTATGCGCATTTGGTTGCCAGGCGAACAAAAGAGAGTAGGCTTGGGTTGAAAAAGCACATAGACAGTTTGGAATCTCGTAATTTTTATTGTATTCCTGAATTAAATAAACAATATACGTCTTAAAATTTTACAAAAACTATTGCGTTTGCTGTTGCTCCATAAAATACTTTCGAATCAACTAGAATACTATTAATTTTTTGGCACATTCATCCACGCGAAGCTTGCTATCAGCGTTCGTTCCTTTTTCGAACCTGAAGAACCAACCATAGCTAATCTACAAATTATAGAAATCACTTGTGTTAATAAAAGAAAACGACTTTGTTAAAATCATTTTTATTTATAAATTATTATTATTTCGATAAAGAAAGGTAGTTATTACAACCAAAAAAATTACAAGCAAATAAAAGAATCCAGACCACAACGAAAAAAATATTGCTTGCGGCTAAATTTGCCCAAAAAATAGTAAAGAACTAAAACTTACAGCAAATCCTCAAACACGTCTCTGCAATTATAAGTCGAGGTATAACATATAAGATTTGATGAATAGGCTAGCCACAAAATTGGACCGCACGTAGCTAAGCAACGATTTTGAAAGTTCGAAACGAAAGTTGCACAGTTTGCAAATTGTTGAACCGTTTTTCTAGAAAAGTATTTATTGTCCATCAATTAAATTAAAGTTGTCTAAAAATTACTTCATTACACTTAGAAGCTCAAGTGTTCACCGGTAAGAGTATATTAAGGACCTACCATTTCTTTACTGATTGGGTTACACCATACGTTTATAATAAACCGTTTCTGGATATTACAAAGTCAATTACGCATGAGATTTTTCTGTCACTGGTACTGGACTTAGTTTCATCACTTCACAAAAATAACAATATTAATTAGCTACTAGCAAAATATCACTTGCTTGGTCATCTGGCAATAAAACATATTTATAAGGCGCATACTTGTTCTTTTTATAAATTATATGAACCAATCCTAAACCTTGTCCATAATTATATATATATATATAAGGAATCAATCAAGTTTCTTTCAGGAAAGTAATGTGTAATCTTCGAGAGTACATTGACTATTTTTATTACAAATTATGTAACTAGTATATTGCGCCTTTCTAAACGTGAGTAAAACATTATAAGTCGTCTAAAATCAACGTAAATGAAGCGCACAATACATCTATGTTTAGATGAAAGTGCAACGTCCATTCGTGTTATCAATGTTAAAAACCGTTTGCATTCACATATACACGTTATATTTAAATATACACTTCCGTGTTATTGTTATTACTAACGTGGAATAAATATACGAATAGCTATAAGTAAAACCCAAAAGGTGCAAATCACCTCCACTACTACAGCACTATCATCTACACTTACGACGTAAAACCAATTGATATTATTAATTTAATGAGGTGGACCACAATAAGACCATATAAATTTAATTTTCGTCAACATACGAGATTCTTAAATTGTGGTGCCCTCTGCAAGTGAAAGAAAACTTAAGTGGTCATGCATGTAGGGTGTACATTTCGCTTCCTACATTAACGGCATTCCCAAAATATTAACACATAAACGGTGTTATTTTAACATCTTTAAAATAAAGCTTTAACTATAATCAGAGACAACGAGATGGGACAATCCCGGCTACTAACGAGTCCACGTTTTGCGCCATCTGCTCGGCTTGGAAGAAACTAACAATAATAGCATTAGTATACATAGTTATATATATTAAATTTAAATCCAATAATGCTTTAGGAGCAATCTATACGTAATACAGCAAAATTTTATGTTTACATTACATAAAATTTTGCTGTTACGTACAGTTTGTGCTTGAAAAATGTATAATAATAGTGTAAAGTAAGTATTAAAAGAATATAAACTATGTTTGCAATCAAAATCGTTTTACAAGACATAATCAAATAAAGCCATTCAATCAGAGGTGTATGTATATTTATAATCAAAGTTACAAGATACTTACAAGCAGAAGTTGCAATGCTCAAACATATCCAATTCAGTTAATATACATATTTCTCTCCTAATTTTTGTAATTGTATGCATTTGTTTAATACAAGTTTAAAATATAACAAAATCTGAATTTGCCGATTATGCCAGGTAAACATATAATTAAGGAAAAACTAGCGGTAATAATTCATTATTTCTTCGAATGTCTTCTGCTGCAAACTGCTTTCCACAAACTCTACAAATGTTGTGTAGTTCTTCATGAGTAACATAATCCTTTTTCAGTTCATTCTATATTTTTGGTAAGATTTGGAAACCTATGCCGACATAGTACAATAGACTTCTATCATACCTATACCAATACATGAGATAAATGATTAATATTCATTTAGAGCAACTTTTATAAAAAGAAACTTAAAGGACTTGTATATTTTCAGAAACTATACAGAAAATTTAACTCCCCTACCTTCACTCGTATATAAAAATAAAGTACACACAGCGTTCTTTTAATCACTTAAAAATGCCTATTCCTATAGTTCGTTACTAATGTTATTATTTCCAATAATGGGGTGTATCAACAAAATATGATATATTTGGTACAATATTTATTTACCTATCGTTTACCCCTGTTTGTATCGATAAAGCAAATAACATTTCTCACTACAGTTAAGAGAAATATAACAACGTATGAAACATTTTTTTCATGTAATAAGGTATGAGACCAAACAAAACGGTGATATTTTAGATTTGTACATTTTCGCACTGACTAAACGCGCACGCTGTTTAGCTTCTGATGAAGCATTTTTTGCGGACTCTGTAAATTAAACCTATACTGTCATCTGTTATCCTGGTAGAAACTAAAAGACGAAGAACAGCATTGTTTAATCGGAATATCACCGCCGTGGCTATAATTCAATCTTAAAATGCAATTAACTGCGTGAAATGAATATAAAACAAAATTCTTATTTCTTTAAGTAATATAAAGTAAAAGGGAATATTAAATTTGATGTACTGTACCGTTCTGCCATAACATTGAATATATTTCTTCTTTTCACTTTATTATATTTTATTTCAGTTACTATCAATAACCCATTATATAAAGTACTGTTATTTTTTGGGATAATTTACAACACTAGAAAATATCCCACATTGACAAAAAGTTTCTTTACAGCATTGTAGTAATTGCGTAAAATAAAATTGCATTCAGAAGTTACATACACTAATAGTTTCGCATAGTATTAATGTAAATCCGTAAAACAACGTTGCTGTTTATTAATACTTCAATTACATATTTGAAATGGTTTTTAATTCAACGTTGATTAAATATTTCTTTATGACATTGTTGCGACTGCATTACTTTTGGGGATTTTGTAAACCAATAGCTAAAAATACAGTTTGGTCCTGTATTAATTTGTATTTGTATGACGTAGCTCTATTAATGTATAACAACGTTTCTAAGTAACATTAGAAACATTATTTAGAAATGCCGTTTAATTTAACATTACCAAAACATTGTTCAAGAACGTTAATATAATAACCAAGATCATTGAAATCATTGGTTGCGATTATATATTTACTTGACGTTTTTTTCCGCGTTTGATAGGAGTATGGCTATAAAATGAACGTTGTTTTTGTAACTTGTACGGTGTATTCAACCACTGTAGCGTTATAGTAACGGCTATTCAACTAATGTGTTTCCATTGGCTTATGTTCCATTTTAATGTGTATTTAAATGCTTGTAACTGTAATAAAAAGTATTTATTTTTAGATACTTCACAAACTTAATGTTCAACTGTTTTTCTGATTCCGCCACTGTTAACAGCAGAAAAAATGATGTTAATGCAATTTAAACAATTTTGCAGTTTTAATAATAACAAAGTTGACAATTATGCCAACTTCAATTTGAATATAGTTTATTGTAAAAGTTATTCTACCAGGAAGAAGGACGGAAGCTATAAGAAGTGCGAGAAGTGCGCACATATCAGGTGTATTAACAAAAATAATTACTTTTTGAGTATGAATTACTCTTCAGATTAGAATGTAACTTGCATTTTTAAATTGTTTTCTTACTGCCGTCGTTAGCTTCCTCTTTTTTAGAATAAATGAAGGTATATGCTTTTTATCCTTATTTAACAACATTATATCGGTCTAATGACTCTTTACATTGTGAGTTTGCAAATAACACCACCACCGTTGTTACAATGATACTGAGATGTGAGAAGTAGTAACAGATATTAGTCCACGCGTTATGTGATGGAATTTTCATAACGGTGTTACGTTGGCAACTAACCGCCTGCACAATTGTTGCAATTTCAGTTTTAAAAGTATGTAGGATCTTTATATTATTATATCAATTTCAGCTTATACATCCTGCAGAAAACGGTCTTTATCATCAACCAATTATTAACGAAGAAACTGATAGGAAACACCACAATAATATAATTTCTATCTTAACCTTCATTCCATATAAATTGCTCCCCGCCGGGTCATCCCTCCACGAAACCGCAGTTGTAGAAAGAACTCACGTGAAGTGCCAAATTTGTAACGAATCATGGATAAAGGATACCACAGTTCCGGCATTGTTTTGAAGTGGACCCTCATTTGAGGGCGAGATGCTTCGCAAGCATAACCTACCGCACACCCGTATATTTCTTTTATTCATTGCGAAATTACTGCGACTTTGAACCGTTATTAATGACAGCGCGGACGAGTGATACTAATTTGTCAATTAGCCGAATACAATTCCGTGACCAAATACGATGACGTGAAAAAAATTAGTTAAAGTTTTATTGGAAGTAGGTATCTTGGAATCTCGGAACTTGTCAGGAAACTGTTAATTAAATTTGTTGTAGATGTTGAAAGCTGGAAGAGATGAGAATAGCAGTAAAATAAATTGCGAACTTAAAGTAGCAGAAGATATTCGAATTGATAAATGAATAGTTTCCAAAAGTCTTAGAATACCCATATTTTTAAAATAAATGTAATCTTTAAATGTCCTTTATCATAAAATCGTATCTTAGCAGTTACTAAAAGGAATGCGATGTAGGTGTATAAATAGAGGAAATTTGTTATTTTGAGGTTAATAAAATTTGGTAACACATAATGACATAAAATAAATTTTTATATTGTGCTTGTAATTAATAAAGGTTGGACTTTTATTATACGCTTCTGCACATTCACCCTGTTGTGATTATCGTCATTCTTTATTCATGAAGTTGTATTGAAATTGAACAAAAGAAAATTATAGCATCTACAATGAAAGCGGTAAGATATGATATTGTATCGTAAAATTCAATCACTCCAATAAAATATAAATAATAAAATAACATTTCATACCTACAATTAAATCAAAATTTAAATAAACATAAAGCAAGGTATTGAATAATTTATTTGAAGGCGCAGAGTAAAAAGAATCAAATATAACATTCAAAAGTCTTATTACATTCGCAAGAGATCTTTTATAGAGCATTTACGAATGTAAACAATTGTAACAACTGTAGGGTTATTCAAAAATAAGCACCCAGTGTGAAATAGCCATAACTTTACCAAATATTTAGATTCTATAAAAAGTAAACATACTAAATTAAAAAAATAATGATTCTTCTTATAAATAGCATTAAGTAACAGCATTCTTAGAAATGTTCTCGAAGACATGTAATATCGATAGCTTCAGTTCTTTTCGGTAAGGTTCACTAACTCTTTCTTTGAAGCAACTCCATAACAAATACTCAGCTGGATTCGTATCTTGTGACATAAAAGACCAGCTGTTCGGAAAATGCCTCATAGGTAGAGCACTGTCTTGTATAAAAACAATGTTGCCAATTAGATGATTTCGTGATGTTGATAATACAAAGCCTTAAACCATTTCTTATTCTTCTTCACAGGAGTGAGATTCTTTTAGAAAATTTGGCGTAATGTCGCACCAAACAGTAGTCATGTAATTATTGCTGCACAATCGTAAATTATTTTCTGTCCATATCCTGCAATTGTGTGTGTTAATGCCTCCATTTAATTTGAAATGTGCGTCGTTTATCTAAAATATTTTGTCTAGCAACGGCGTTATTCTGTTTATAATTGCAAGGAGAAAATGATTCAAATCCACTTATCTTTTTCTTGTTCTGAGGATGCAGATAAAGCTGCCCCTCAGAATTCACCACACTGTTAAATCTTCAATATTTTCGTTTTTTTATTAGCATTAGAAATATCATATTCAGAATTCTTGCAAACGTTTTGAACTTCTTGTAAAGCCACTTTCGTTTTCTAATAACTTTGCACGAGCTGCGAAATAACTTGAAGAAGCAGAAGCTATTTCCTAATTCATATATTGTCTGACACCCCCTTAATGCATATTGTCTATTGGATTCGTAGTACCACTTAGTAAGGGAAATACGAACACCTACCAGTGAAACTATTACACAGTATTCCAAAGTACAGCGTGACTTTGTTTTAATTAGAAAAAATTACGGTAGCAACAGAAATTAAACAACTAGATACAAAATGAACTCAAAAAGTCTTTACTTCCCGGGCAATCATGGACCGGTAAACGCAAATATAACAGAAGAATACCATTAACCATTCCGAAAATAACATTCATATGTATCACAATATATGTATTTTTTGGTCGTGAGTAAATATAATATTTTAGTATAAAATAATTCAATAATAAATATCTATTTTAGCTTAACTTCTGTCAAGAGATATTCAATCCATACACATTTTATAATCCTGGGGGAAAAAAGGCCGGGGCGTAAGAATGTTTTGAATTCATGTCAGAAACAGATGGAATACTTCTAAACCATAATGATATCTATGCATATGGAAACAGACTGTTAGTATGTATAAGAGATAACACCTTGCAAACGGAGAATTTACTTTTGAATAACCTTATATTTCTCATCGAAATTAATTCTTCTCACAGATTGGATGTGGATTTTGAACACTCGTATTTAGAAATGCATACATACTTACAGGTCCAGTATTGACTGTGCATATAGCATTGTGCTAAAATGATGTACTAGGTGTAAAATGTATGTGCATTACAGTAATTTATTCTGATTATTCCAGATAATTTTATTTTTTTTTGCAAAATTTACATAGTGCGCTTTTGCGAAGACTCCAAAACTTATAACATAACACATTAAAATTACATTAAAACTATTCTGTGAACTGCTTAACTAACATAGTAAATATAGGTGTCTTTTCGGTTTTTACATGCATGATTTTTATTGCCAGATGTAGTTTTTCAGTGATACGGATCAAACATTCAAATTTTATAAACATAGTATGTACATTATATATATAATATCAACTCTGTCATTAATGCTATTTTTGCCAGATTTTATGTTGATCATTTCCTTAATACTTTATTTGTTATACTTTATTTCTTTCTCTAATATTTTTAGAAATCAAATTCGTGTCCCATACTAATAGCATGTTTGGCTAGAGAGATCTTCGTTCCTATTTTGATTTGTACTATACTTATGTACATACATTCTCTTATTCTATGGCAATCAACACAATTAATCCTGTAGATGGTATCTGCGATTTGTTTATATATATATTAATTAAATAATACGTAAAAAACATGACATTCAAATAACACATAAAAATTCAATACAAACAAAGATTTCCGCTGTTAAAGCAGCGATCTACAAAATGAATAGCAAAACGAAAATGTTATTTCAAGTGCATTTTACACTAACGCATTCCTTTTAACACTGAATGATTAATATCTCTTACGGCAAAGATTTTTTCTTATTTTTAAAAGAGCATACTAAGTCATAGGGGATTAAAAGCAGGGAATTGACATGATTGAGCAAGATATTATTGAGTGAAAGTAAAATTTTGTTTAATCTATTTTACTACCGTATCTGGGGTGTCAGAGTGCGTTGAATATTTTCCCAATGTCAAAATTTGCAGAAAAGAATTTGTTTGAAATCATTTTTACTACTCCTCGATTTTTTGGTATGTGTGTTTCCACCCTTAGTGTCCTTATCAGTTAAATAATATATACCAACGAAGATAATTTCTTATATTCTACAAATAGTAATTTACTGACTACCTACATTTTAATATTCAACTTTTATCTAGACATTCAATAGGCATAGTATTTTTTTTTTTTAATAATATTACTATTCAAAATCTAGTGAAATGCATGTCTGCCCCTTTTACTACCGTGAAGCAACCAAGTACACACGATGTACATGTGCAACGGACAATAAATATGTATGCTATTTTTGTAATATATCCCGCACATCCTGGAGTTAACTTTATCGAACAAATGTGTTTGCTTACTAAATACACGTTTCAGTTGAGTATTGCGATCAGATTTCGCCATTTTTAAGAGTGTGAAACGTGTTAATACCAGTCTCAGAATCTCCACTTCTTAATGTAAAATATTTGAGAAATAAATATGCAACATAAAAGTTCGTTGCAGTGTGCAATTCATTGATCCTATACCTACTGAATAATTGCTGTTCTTTCTATCAAAATTAAAAACAAAATCTTTAAAGGAGTTGCTACGGAATTGTATTAAAATTCCTTTTTGGAAAGTTTGTAACATATTACAATTCCAACCCCCCAAAGGTAAAATTATATTCTTTTTTAATTAATACTCCTAAATGGCGGGTGGCGTAAGGGCATTTATAACTCCGAAATTGAAACTACCCCTAACGTTTAATCATTATACTTAATTACAGTGTGCAAAATGTTTTAAACTTAAAAATTTTGCATTATTCGTTTCAATATAATAGAGCTGTAACACGTAAGAACGTTTATGAATTATTTATGAAGTGGGATTGTCTGTATGCTTACGAAGAAGTGTGATTGATTAGGTTGCAGACCACCCCTGACCAATGCATACCAGTAGCTCTCAGTTAGTTGGGAGTTTGTAAGTTTCAAGTAGCTAAAGTATGCTAGTACGTTTAGAAACGTATTAAGTAAAATAAATGACTTTTACCCTTTTAGGCTTAGGTTTTAATGAGCTACTAATTCATCATAACAAAAACGTCAGTAGCATATTGGAATTGTTTCTTTTAATTTATGTATCGCATTTTCTTAAAAAAAGTAATGAATCCCTCCTTTTTCATTTCCTTTATTAAAAAAATACATGCGGTCAATCCGAATGTAGCGAGAATTTACTAGTTTTTCAAGTATGTACTTATAAACTAATAGTATCGATATATGTGTTTGTACTTGCATATTATATCTATCTAATACTGTCTGTGATGTAATTTAGTACATTTATGCTTTCAAAAGTATTTACAAGATAAGGAATGAATAGAAAGTTGCTTCTTAACAAAATATAAATAGTGCAGAATATATTTATTTTGGATTATGGCTCGTGGTAAACTAAAATTTTATTGTGAATTTGCTTATATTTTAACAATGTAGAGCATAGATTTGAAATTGCGGAATGATAGATACATTTAGTGAGTATCTACTACTACATAATTGATATTGGTAATATTTATTCATCAATTTCTCACTAATTATACTAAAGCTTGCTATATTTCTGCTAATAAAAGCTTGCTACGATCCAACATCGCATACTTCGGTAATTAGAAGAATTGTAGAGGATATCTGTCGGATTTTATCAGCTGTCATAATTGCTGATAGACAAGCTTGGTATTTAGCGCTTTAAAAATACTAATAGATGATTCTCTTAACGTCAGAATTCGAACAGGTTAATATTATACACTCATATCGCAAAAGTGAACTTTATTTTGTTACGTTTCGTAAAAATGTGTGTGTCCGTATCGTGCGTATTTGATTGTTCGATCTTCTTAATAACAGTTATCGGCTCAGTACGGCAGTTAAAGTCTTTTAAGTAGTAATTGATAGCTTTCAGGAAAGGATGCAACTCAAGGGTTCAGAGGTTGGGCGGAGTTTGCATTGTGATGTGGGTTAGCCGTTCCAACAACAGAGAAAATCTCGCGTTTTTTCATTTTACTTTCCGGAAAGCAACACATGTAATGAAAAGGTGCCACTTATACTTGAATTGTATTCGCTATTGTTCTTCGTTTTTATCCCTTCTTTGGCTGAGTAAAGTAATGCACGTAATTTTAAGTCGAAAAAAGGATCAATACCGCAATGCAATCTATGACAACGTACAATACACTATATAATTTTGAGTAAAGTGTATTTTCCCTTCGGTAATTGAACATGCACTGGTGTAAATGGTTCGTGTGGTGCATATGCGTGTGTACAACTCCAGTAAATGACTTAGTTTTTGATAGATTCTTGGTGTCGTAACCCAAAACATTAGTAGACATATTTATGATTCAGTTGCGATGTATACAATTTAATGGCATAAAAATAAATGTTGCATTTGTTTAGCTAAGTTGTTAGCATTGGCAGATAATAAAAAATAGTTGTAAAGTATATCACTTCCTACGCCCAATGGAAACACTGGTTGAATTAATCTTACTACAATGTACCAATGATTGAATACATGTTACACATTAGAAAAATAATGTTAATTTCATAACGATATTTCTATCAAACGCCGAAAACCGACGATTAAAGGTATAATCGTAACCAATAGTATAACGAGATTCCTATGGTTAAGGACAAAAGAACATGTTAATAATGTTAAGCATCATTCCAAAACAATGTGCGAAATGTTATGCAGCAACGTCATAAAAATGTTACAAATCAACATTGAACGTATTTTGCACTGCTGCTGTACATAATTTCTAAATGCAACGTTAAATTAAGCAATTAGTAGAGCATCATAAAATAACGTTTAGATCTACTTTGAATTAAAAGATATTTGCAACTAATAATGTAAATTATCCCCAAAAGTAATATCGCTTTACATAGTTAGGTTCTCCATAGTAACCGAAATAAAATAATTAAAATAGTCATCGTCTGTGGTTATAGCAAACCGATATTAATACTTTTTGCGCTTTGTATTTCTATATTTACCTTAAATTATGTTGATATTCATATTTTAACAATTTTAGTTAAGCACAAAAGCGTAAAAAAATGTTGTTTAGGTGTTATTTAAGTCAGCGTTTTTTGTTTAGGAAATTATGATAATATACAAAACGACATTTACAGCCTTCTCGCATGACCATTTGGACATTCTTATATCTTACGGATGACACCAATATTTAAGAATCAATTATGCTGATATGAATCAAATCTATATTATTTGGTCTACTTCTACGACAATAAGAAAATAGAGTTCACGTATCTGAAATTTAATATTTTACTAACTTTCCACACTTTTTTACACTACAGTATGAAGCATTACTTGCCAGTAGTTCTGGAATATTAGTTCAACAGTAACAAACAACAAGGAAATTATATTTATAGCTTTCATGTTGATTCCGATTTTCGACGTTTACAGATGACATTCACGTTGTTTGAGGAACATTCATGTCTTTGTTCAGCATTGACCTTTGGTTATTGTTAGAAAAAATGTCTTTTCCACGCTTTTGTTTCCATTGTATATCAAATTTACTAGTTTTCTAATTACTTTAAAAATTCATCAAATAAATTATCTTTCAACAAAAAACAAGATTATTAGTAAAGAACGCTTTGCCTTGTTCACGCAAATGGGAAGATATAACTACAAACGACTAGACTTCATTTACAATTTGCTACAAGCTGGGTCTATGAGGTGTTTAATTAGTGTTCAGTTACGCTTTATATTAATTACAATAAATATTATCGTAAATACATTTCCGTAGCAAAAGTAGTAGGCTCTAAATTATTAGAAACAAATATAAAACTATTTTGATAATTCACTTGGTTTTTATTTGAAAATGATCGATTTCTTCAATATTTAAAATAAAATGGAAAGAAAGAAGCTTAGGCATAGGAAGTAAAACGTATTTCAGGTTTATTTTTGGAATGGTCCATATAGAAATTCGTATAAATTAGGGTTATTATTTTAAAAATCAAAACTTTTATGCTTGGTGTTTGAACTACATTTTCGTAACATCCTGTAAAACATCCTCAGTAGATATTTCCTTATTATAACCATAAATAGCTAATTAGAACGACACAATCGTGATTGCTTTACATTGATAGTGCTGGAAAAAGGATATTGATGTCTAAATTGAGTTTTGCATTTGTAAAAATTTTCATTTTTCCATATTGTTTATGAATCTTTTAAACATTTCCCAACATGAGCCGCTTCATATCTATACCATACTAAAACCTACATAGTTTTGATCCACCTTCGTAACGTTATACACAATTTATATCGCTAAATTAATGGTAGGCATATGAATCTGCGCTTGTCTACTTGGATAAGTATTTGATTATATATTACATTTTACTAAAAATTTTTCTTACTACATTTTTTCAATTATATTTGCTAAAAAAATATATAGTGACTACACGGTCTTAATTTTTAATACAAATATAAGACGATACCTTCAAAGGGTTTTATTACTGTCGACATTACTTTATTTTTAATATAGACATGTTTTATAACTCCTAGTATGGCCTGAAGATGATAAATCGCCGAAATCGATTGTCAAGAATTTCAGTAAATAGTTTACGAAAAAACTTTTCTTTTCCTTCATCTTTAATTTGGATTAAGAAAGTTCACATTCGCATTCGGTTTAATCAAGTGTACCCTGAAGTTAAAAGTATATTTATAATATAGATCTTTATCCGTAACATTGCCTACCAAAGTTCCAAAACAATACTTTTTATTACCTTCGGAGGTATTTGTAATAAACAATTATTGTTATCGACCCTTATATATACTTTCATTTGAAAAAGGCAAAATGAATTGAATTAGTCATATAATATATTAATATGTTTGAAAATTAATTTCTCTTCTCTGTGTTATATTAATAAATGCATATTTAATTTCTTTCTACGAGAGTTTAATATAATTTCGTGTTTAAGTGTACGCGAAAGATCACTAATTTAAGTATAACTTTTACGCATATATTTCGTGAATAAATATCGATAATTGTAAGCCATCCCTGACACCAGGGGTAGATTCACAACGTCATTGGCTGTGCGCTCAGCCTTTCTATTCGCGAAAGTGGGGGCGCGAGGTGATAAATATCTCAACTCGGGGTTGTTTTCAGTACATTCGTTCAAATCACCTCGGTCGAAAGCTTTCGAAAGCTCCCGCAGTTATGGAATCGTCAAGTTTGGAACTCAATTATCAAGCTCCGTATAGCTGCTATAACTACATGTACGTAGAAAATAGTCCAAGTGACTGGTCAACCTGTTCGGCAAGTAGTGTTGCGAGTTGTTATGATAGCCCCACGGAGGACTTGCTTAGTTCGAGCCCGGAAACGCCGGTGAAAAGCAACGTGTCGCCATTCGTTTTACGTAAGAGAAGATTGGCGGCGAACGCTAGAGAACGTCGCAGAATGCAGAACCTCAATCAGGCATTCGATCGACTAAGGACCTTCTTACCGCAACTAGGGCAAGATCGACAATTATCGAAATATGAAACATTGCAGATGGCACAAAGTTATATTGCTGCGCTCTACGATCTTCTAAAGAAACCACTGGTGAAATAAGATATTTCTAAATATTAATTGCAGTAATATATGTTGTAAATAGTTCTATTGTATAATGTAAATATATTTAAATAAATATTTTAAGAACAAACGTCTTGTTGACAATTTAATCTTCTCAAACTTGAAAAAGCTTATTTATTATACTATAGAAAATAAATGTTGAATACTACAAATATTAAAAGGAAAGCAAATGTTATCAAATAAAATCTAATTAATAAGATTAAATATAATTAGATTTTTTATATCATAAACCTCTCTAGAGTTTCAGGGAATATGAAAGATGTTTGCTATAGAATGTTATATTTATCAGTTATATTCTGAACATAATAACATTTTCAGTAAGTTTTTTTTTGTTTCAATTTTTTTTTATAAAAGATAACTATACTTAAACCTTATGCTTGTTTAATAACTAACTAAGCCTAAATCGGATCTAATGAACGATTATTATTTGGGAATATTTAAAATCAAGATAACACTAATTTTAAAAAATCAAAACCCAAATGAGTTCAACATAATTTTTCAATAATAATTACATATTTTAATTTCTACACTTCTTCAAAAATTGGGTAACTAAATTTAAATATATGAATCCAACATTTCTAAAGATTAAAATGCTTATCTTATATAATAGAAATTATTGATAGTAATGACAAGAAACGAGGATATCTTTTTCCATTGGTGAAAATTTTATAGTAATCACTGCATAAAATATAATTTTTAGTATCCATTATTCACCGTAAAAGCATTTTTGAATATAGCTTTTCTTATTAAATATAAAATTTATATTTAAATCACTTGAATAAATTGGCAGCAATAATTAATAATTTTCAAAATCGCAAAAAAAACTACGCGGCATAATTTGTAAAACACGTTGCTTATTATAAGACAAGAAAAGTATGATGGATACGTTTCACATAAGGTGCAAATTTTGTTTAGGGGCTAGTTCTATACAGACTAGCTATATAAACATGAAACGATAGATATATCGCCGCGTACATAATTACAATTCCGAACTAGGATAATAGTAAAACCAATAATGGAAGCGGATTTTTTTGTAATGGTATAAAGTTAGAGCTAACACCCCAAGCCGTAATACCTTTATGCTATCTGGTTTTGATAAACTAAAAAGCAAACGAAACGATGTTATTATGCAAGAGTTATAAATAGAACTTATTATTATTTGAACGTTAAATTTAACGCGAGAAACAATCAACTTTTTTCTTAAAATTTTTTGTAAAATTTTTGATAGAGATTTATTTTAGCATAATATTGACTGTAACAAATAAATCATATGTATAGCATCAATAATACAATCTGCATATAAATTTATGCATAATGACATTTTGCCACTTGTTCTTTTTGAATTTTTAGAGTTTTAAATTTTTAGGAAAGTCATAGATTTACTACTCTTTTTAATAACATTTGTTCTAACTAGCAATTATTGAAGCAGTACCGCTATACAACAAGGTGCATGTAATATCATCAACAGTGATCGGATATTTTGTTTCGCTATCGTGAGCATTAGTGCCGTATAAATATTTTTCCGATCACTATCAATAATTTTCATATCTTTATTTTTTTTATTGAGTTACAAAATCACGTAGTACAATTGTTACTTCGTGACTATTTATGTTTCATATCGTGACATATTTTTATTGTCAAATAAATCAATAGATGAAAACCATTTCAAGTAATTTATGATGGTAATTTGGAATCGTGAGTAAGGAATTTCATAGAAGATTAATCTATTAATTAGAAACTATGGATCCTATAATTGATGTAAGAGTAGGTTGTATCCACGTATTAAGCTATGTAGAATCGTTTCGAAAGTAATATTGTACAATTACATAAGTGTCGAAACGAAATTTAGTTGAAAGAAATATATCAAAAGATGGCTTATGTTTTCAAAAAAAGACCGTTAAAGTGATAAAAACATCACTGTTAATTCCTAATATAGTAATGGTATTGTATCAGAAGGATTGTAACTATAGAGAAATCTGCAAGAAGACAAGAATTGCAAAAAAATAACAATTGCAAAAAATCCGATCTAAGATAATGGTGGACATGTCATAAAGCTTTTAAAGTTTAGTAAATCGTTTCAAATCTTTTACACAGGTAGTTAACAAAATCGGAACAACAACGAGTAAAATAGTGTCTTCGAGTGTAACAAAATCCTTACTAAATAAAGTCCTGCTGCTGTTCGAACACTCAAAATATGCAAAATAACACAAAAGTTTGACCACAGAAACGTAAAATCGTGTAGTATGTAGTCATATATGAATCCAAATCTGAATTATTTAGCTTCAGATGATAGCAGTATGTTCACCGAAGGCAGGTTGAAAAATACCATCATCAGTAATCGATTAAACATGGAGACGGTTCCGTTTCTGTTAGAGGATGTATTACTACGTTTAGTGGTGGTGGTTAAATTAGAATTGGTAAAAGTTATTTACATATTCTGGAAGACTATTGTATACCATTTCAACGTTTCGTGCTACAACGGGACAATGATCCTAAGCACTCTAGTAAGGTCGTAAAAATTATTTAACTGAACTAGTCTAGAAATTGTGGAGTCAACAGACAGCTCAGTATAGAACTATTTGGTGAAACAGAAAGCCAAAAAACAAATGCCAATGGATTAAGACATCATACGAGGAGAGACGAGTAGATTGTAGTCGCTTTTTCTTGTTTAGCGCTTTATCAAAAGCTTCGAAAGAGTAATCTTTTTTATAGAAAAACTTACTCCCTAAATAACCAGAATTAAAATTTGGAAAATGTTCTCTCGTATTTATTTTGAATTTTCCACATATACGAGGACAACCTGAAATGTTTCCGGAATCGGCAAGAAATGGCGCACGAATGTTGATGTGGATTCATTAGTCAGCAAGAGCAATCTTTTTTATGGCAACTATCAAAATTTCAGACGTCTACTGTCAATAGTTGTTGTTTAAGAGTGAGTTTTGTGTAGCAAGTCAGGCGATTTCGCAAAAATGGATAAAATCAAATTTCGTGCAATGATAAAACACTTCTGGATGGCTGGGAAAATGGCCACAAAAATTCGAAATATTTTGCTAGACGTTCATGGCGGATGTACTCCATCATTTTCGACCATCAGTTTCTGGGTGAGCGAATTCATACGTGGCTGCACGAGCACAAGTTACGAACCACGCAATGGACGCCCAGAAACCGCGTTGGCTATATCCTACGCGAAATTTTGGGTATGAACAAGCTTTCGGCGCAATGGGCACCGCGTTTACTCACACCGGAGCAAAAACGAAATCGGGTGACCGCTTCGGAGGAGTATCTGGCTACGATCCAACGCAATCCAAGGGATTTCTTCATACGTTTCGTAACCGTGGATGAGACTTGGATCCATCACTACACACCGGAGACAAAGAAACAGTCGAAGCAGCGGACTTTTCCGGGCGAATCGGCTCTGAAGAAAGCAAAGACCGTTCCATTGTCCGGAAGGGTCATGGTGAGATTTGCCTCAGATGAGATCATCGCCGGTACAGATGGCTATTTTTCAGATCTCGAAACATCTTACTTTTCCGACGGCTTGATGAGATTGGAGCATCGTTTGAAAAAGAGTATTTATCTTCGAAGCGACTACATTGAAAAATAAAAATAAAAAACCACACCAATACCGTCTTTTTTTGTCGATTCCGGAAATCCTTCAGGTCGCCCTAGTACATAGAAGATTTGCCAGAAATTAATCATACGTCAGTACTACCAACAACAATAGCTGTTCTAGATACCTTTTTATTTGTGTATACTATTAGAAAATCACCAAAATATTAAATTTCATCCTGAGCTCTATCTCTTTGTATACATTATACGATTACAGCGCATGATTATTGTTAGTTATTGTGTTCCGTTTTCCACAGTTCCAGGGATTCTCCCAGAATAATGATCTCTCTCTAATCACGGCTCTGTACGAGAGTTAATTTAGAAGCAAACACTAAAAATTAAGTAGAGTGCCACAGTATAGGCTTGCATCAGTCATTATGTATTGGGAAGGATCGAAGGTAGATATGAAAGGTCTTAAAGGATAAAGGTTTTAAACAACAAACAGCTTTAATATAATAATAATTAAAGTATAAAGGACAAGGCTTTTTCTTATTAAACAAAATATTTATGTTCATTAGTCATTATTATTAACAGATTTTAGATAAACAGAAGTTATGTAATTGGTATACTGAACCTCTATAGTGTGATAAGCAGACTTGACGGAAATCTAATTAGATTAAATTGACAAATGGTTTAGGTGCGGTGTTAGCCATTTTTCTATTAAAATTCAAATTTTACTTACTAATCTCCTTAAAATGTCAAAGAACGTGAATAAAATTTATTACATAGAAAAAAAGTTGGAAAGGACAAAAGAGAGGAAATTCACAAATTAAATTGAAATGACTTCATAATGTTTTTGAGCAAAAGCGGTATTAAAATCTAAAAATTAAAATATAAAGGAAAGATAGAGAGTCTAAACTTTTTTAAGACTATGTTGACTGATTGCAATAACCACGACTCAAAAAATTAAAAAACTATAGGGATTGAACACATTAAGAAATACTTTATGATGTATGTAGTTATTGTATTACCAACCTAAAATAATACTCTCTCTATTCATAAATTAAGGAAGCGGAACTATTCGAGTAATTAATACAGGTGTTTTATGTAACTGCATTAAGAATGTATGTACTTATTATAGAAAAAGTAGGAAGTTCTTTTTCTTTACGTCATAATTAATTTAAAGGGTATATATGTAATATTCAGCAGTAACATAATAATAGCGTGTTTCGTGTTCTTTTTCTTATTTAATGATGTGGCGCATTTATTTACTTTTAGTTTACCTTTATTTGAAGAAGGAGCAAATCTAAGTAACTTATCACAAATTAACTCCGAATTTTTGGTAGATATGCGTTTCTAGTTCAACAGTTAAAGTAAATAAATTATTGTCAGTCTATTAAATTGCCTCAGGTCGAATTCAAATAACGGTGCCAAGCTGAAAAATACCGGTAACAAGTGCTACCACTCATAATATATTACGTATAATAACCTACCCATACATATGTATATGTATATTAAAACGAAATAGAACATCGCTACACGTACTTCAGCTCTGCTATATTTCCGGTTGACAGGTACATAAGCGCGTGTTAGGAATTAGTGCCGCTCGGATACCCTCTGTCGCCTGTGGGTTCCACACGAATTGCACGTAATAATAATGTGGTGTATTACAACTTCAACATATGACATAAGGAGAATCCGCGTTCTGCGCTATATAGTGCGGCAACTATAACGCACGAATTAGAATGAAATGAGCAAACCTCCGTGTCCTTCGTTTAAAGCCTCTTATTGAGGTTATTTTTATGATATAAGATGATGCAACATCTACTTACTTTTTATTATAACTACATAAGAATTCCTGGAAACGTGTTATAGAAACGAAAATACATTATATTCAACATACTTATTTTAATCGATAAAGCGCTATAGTAAAATGGGCTACTGAAATTTACTTAAATAGCTTCAGTAAAATATATATCACGTTCTATGACTTACTATGACATTATTCAATTTGCAAAATCAATTAACGTCGTAATTTTATGAGCTATGTTCTCCGATTAACATAATCTTTATACATCTAAAAATAAATGAAACAGTTGATAACATGGATTTTAATGATCAAGTTAGTGACGATTTGACTACTTTACTGAGAAATATTTATAAACAGAACATCGGCGAAAAATGTAAAAATTAATTAATAAATCAGTGACATTATGAAGTATATGAACATTGTTATTTAAGAAGTTAATTTCATTTTGAACACCATTTTCTAATTCTACTAAAGTACACAGAGGATTGTGGTATATTTTATTTTACATTGCTATACATTTAGTTCATCTTGACGTTCGGGATAAGTGCCAATAAATTGATCGCAACTAACATGCTTTTGTTAACTAATTCCAAGGACCATCAACATTTCGTACACCAGTTTTAAAATATATTACCGCAATAAATATGTTTTCTCCCACCATGAAAGACACTTTAAATAAATATGTAAAACCAAATTTGATTAAAAACAAAAGAATAAAATGAAAACGATAACCCAAAACTAATTCAAACAAGAGGCTTTCAATAACACCGAAAACACACCACTGACAATTTACATAAACTTACCTAAATAATTAATTGTTAATGTCATGTGCCTGCCATTCTAATCAGCATAAATCTCAAAATGATATTACGTTAGTCCTCCCTTTGACTTTCGTCAATTGTTATTAGTCAAACTTTACACGATTTAGTAACATCATAAATTCACTTGAATTGCTACAAAATTCATCGATGCTATAAAGTGGTTGGGATAAAATTGATTTCATTTTTTTTATTAAATAAGTTTAGTGAAACTACGTTTTGGATCTCTTCAGTTCTGCCTTGTTTCTTGTATTTTACCCATTGATCTGTAAGTTAGAAGAAAAAGTCTGTTGGTTCTAAAATACGTTTATAACAGAATATTTGCCATAAGTAAAACGATTGAATCGTTGAGATTCTCAGCATCTCCTTGCAAACTCGCAAAGTAGCAATGTTATTAATCACTACAGTGAGCTTGAGTATTAAGGCTTTTTTCTATTAATTTAATGGAAAGAATAAATATTTTCAATGTTATTCTCACTTTCATTTACCAAGGCTATTAAAAAAAAATATATTTTATTCAACAATTTATGTGGTGCTTACGAACTTTCGATGAGTGTATGTGAACGTTGAAAACAAGAAAATATTGCACACTGGATTACATAGAATTTAGTTTTTTATGTATTGAGTAAAAAATTATGCACTAAAAAAAGCAAATTATAATTGTAAACTATTGTTTAACGAATGCTGTAAAATATAAAATTACGCATCACAGCTTTTGCAATTGCGATGTTGATTTGGTACATATATGCATCTACTCAAGTAACTAACTTTTGCTTTTTAATGATTCGAATCACATGTCTATTTTGGGTTCTGGATACAAAAATGAATCACAAGCTGGGTGGTATTCTTTGTGTTACTGTTTGTGTAATACAATACCACACATACATGCATATAAGCGTTAGGAAAGCTTATGCGTGTGCTAGTAGAAATGTAAACGTTACTCACAGAAGCTAATTGTTCAATTAGTGTAACAGTACAATTCTATTTTTAAATATCTTAAAATATCTTTATTATGCATCTAAAATACTGCGAATATCCCCTTTGTTTTTAACGACATTGTATTCATAAAATTTTCCTAATCTCGTTACGTAAAAGCAGGTTAGAAGCATTTTTATTTTCGTACATTGTTGTGAATTATGTATGATTCAACTGCTTTTTGAAATACATATGCTATGTAGTACGACATGCATACTGATTTTGATTTCTTATCATATCATTTCTCAACATATCATTTCTCAACACACTTTAATTGCATAAAGTGAAATATTAAATACATTTCAAACTATAATGGATGCCAGGAGACATCACAGTAATCTCTCTTTAAAAGCGCTGGGCTATCGCACTGTACCCCTCTCAGTCTTGTGTTGAACTAGTGTCTGCTAGTATATAGTAATTTAAAAATATAAGATTTTTTAAATAATATTCCACAAATGCTCTCTAAAACAGAGATGACCGTCCGGAGACTGAACTTTAATAGAGACTGCATTGGCTATGCCGTATAAACCCTTTTTGAAATAATTGTGAGTGCAGTCTTGGAGGTGTTCACTTTGAGACAATGCTACTCTGCTATGGCAATAATTCTTTCCTAATCAGTTTCTATGCGCTTTATCGTCGTATGTTTGGGATATTATATCTTATAGGATTACAGACAAGTTAAATCAGTGTATCGCCAACATAATAGTCATATGTCGCCTAAACAATAAGTATATTATATAACAATAGTTCCAGCATATGACAGAAGTAATTCATCCGCAAGACCAAAATTCGCAGAAGCCACGTGCCTTCTCTTAGGTCAAATAAGCTCTGGATAGCTCAATCATTACTTCAGAGAAACCATAAATATAGAAACATAGGGTTATATGCAAAGTATAAAGTTGTAGTCAATAATATCAAATGCTTTGGTAAAGTCTAAAGATATCGTTATAACTATGTTACCATCAACTTGTGTCGGTCTAATTATTCGAAACGTGATACAAAGCGGTAGCACAGCTATAGCCCGTCCTAAACCCCAATTGTGTCCTTGGTATAATATAATTTGTCCTTAAATCTCCCCAAACGTGAGAGGCAACAAGTTTTTCTAATATAGATAAACATGATAACATGCTAACTGGCCCCAAATCTTGAAACTTATATATGTGTAAGATCTTTTGCAATGTAGCAATGATATGAATTACATTGATATTTGACTGTTTTCCAAAGTTAACTATAAAGATACATCATGCATTAATTCATCAGTTACAGGTATATACAGAAAAATGAACAATCTACCAAAGATATATGAGAAACAATTCGATGATTAAAACAAAAAAACATATACTGCAAGATTGAATAAAAAGTGCGCTATTGCTGTAACAATATCAAAGAAATATATACTTAAAAGATAAACATTCAAAATTATTTAGAAGAGATCCATTTGCCAAAGTAATAGATGACCTTTTCGATAAAACAGCGTATGTTGTGGAAACTCATAGGTTTCTAGCACTAGGTTCAAATAAATCAGTTTATGTAATACGAACTGTGCCCGCACTCTTTGAGTTTGTAAGGTGTACTATTTCACAATCCTGGCCATTATTCAAGTAGCAACAAAAGTAAACTACTTTATTTGCAAACAAAGAAACGAATACATTAAGTATTTGAAAAACAAATTAACGATAAGTAAGCTAACTAAAGCTTACTATATTGAGCAAAATAACGAAGAAAATACTTCTAGACGTTGTAATATCTAACAGTTGCGAAGTTATTTTATATTATATACCGAATTTGGAAGACTTGCTTCTCCCCGTTATATCCTAAGTAAATTAAAAATAAATTGTCTAATTTCCAAGAGTTTATAGCACACAAATTAGAATCAAACTTATTAAGCAAAAACAAACGTCAGCACAGGTAAAACCAACTGGAGATTGAAGTTTTAAAATTACGTCGTAACTTGATTTAAACTGCTCCAAAGGTGATTTTTTCAGACTTTCAAAGATACGTAAATGTAGGACGTATGTATGACAAGAAGTTTAGAACAAGTAACGTAATTTAATATACTTGGCTACAAACATTGAAATGTAGACTCAGTAGTACAAATTTATTCCTGAGTATTTTTCGAGATATAAAACAGTTTTTTTGACTCAACCACTGCAATACGCGGTAAAACACTGCACTAGTAAGAGCGTGACAATAATTTTGAACAACATGATACATTGATGTTAGAAACTGATACAAAAAGTTATCAGCAAGAAGGCGTAATATTAAATATACCAACTTTAAGAGTGGTGACTATCTCACTCTGTTAGTTTATTATCTCATAAATAAATATAAAACTCGAAATTTCTAGGCAACAATTGAGTTAGTACAAATTATAATATTAGAAATTAAACCTATTAAAAATTCGACCACCCAAAGCCAGGTCATGAAGTCATAATTATATACATATATCGTCATATACCATAACGATCTTTATGATTGTTTTGCAAAATACACCCTATAGGACCAAAAACCAACAGAAAAAGCGCGCCGACAATTAAACAATACTTTGACAGATTCCTATCACTCATTGTCTTTAACAACCGACATAAACATCAAAGGAAGTATAATAACATGTTATTACTGGTAAATAAGCAAATTAACGTATTACCTGTTTAACAACCGTCCTAATCCCAATCACGGTAACAAGTTAGCGTGTTATGCGTTAATAGAATAGGCTCTATGCCGATAGTGTGCGGCGGAGACAGCGGCGACATCTAACCACCCAACGCGACCGGACACGCCGACCGGACTTTCAGAGGGATGCCGCGCACGACGATGACAGTACGTCCATGCTACTTACCTGATCATTAGCGCTCTGTTGTGTTCCTTTAATCGGCGTCCCGTCTCTTGTTTACTATTGTAAAGAGACATAGAACCGCCTATGTACCTAGTTATGACGTGTTCGAAACAACCCGGGGAAGTGGTCAATTACCGAAGTAATTTGTATAGCTTTGGAATGAGCAAAACAAAAACGTGATAAGTACCGCAATGATATTTAATGTTTAACAAGCAGTGAATTAATTTAGTCTTCAAATCGTTAAGTAGGTTTTTTTTTTTCATTTCCCACAGACACTTATTCGATAGTTATATAGATACATGTATGGCGTTTACCCGTCTTATAAATATGCCAAATTCATTCAGTAGTTGTTGTTTCCGGCGACTACGTTAGACGAAAATCATGCTCTCATTTTGAAATTGTATTAAATTCTGTAAGAAAATATTGCCTTCATTCTTAAGGTACACAAATAACTAGAGACCGGATTATATGCAAAGTGCATCAATGGGGCACACGCTAGCAGAGCAGCACTTCAGCAATTTCGAGGAAGTTGGAAAATGGCTCGACGAATGGTTTGCCGCAAAAGGCAAGCAGTTTCTCTGGCATGGTATCCATAAATTACCTGAAAGATGGGTGAAATGTGTAGAAATGAATGGCCAATATTTTAAATAAAGGAATAATTAACTTCCCTTGAAAATTACGTGTTTCCTTTTACCAAAAAGCCGGAAAAAACGTATGCATACACCTGGCATATTCCAAGATTTTTTAAATTTGAATTTGTGACACTAACAAATCGCGTTATTTGAATTGAACTTAAAGACATATTAAATTAGTACATGTAAGTATATGTATATATGCATATATACATGCATGAATATGTATATATAAACGTATCAAAGGTTTGTATGATGTCCAATATTTGTCTTATGTAATCCTAAAACTAGCGCATTTCATTTATACAATACTATGAATTTCAATAAAATTGTCTTACATTTCTCAAAAGATATACAAACATCTGCTATATGTGCGTTCGTTTCAAGATTTGTTTTATTTTCAGTGACTGATGTTGCAATAAATTCGACAAAATCTGTAACAGTCAGAATCCTCTTGCTTAAATGCTAATATTTACATTACATTTTACTAATGTAAAATTTTACGGAAGTTGTGAGCTCGTAAAATATTAAAATTATTTTCAGATTTCTGTAATATCGCTTAGGTTTACAAACGACAAAGATACACATCTGTACATACCTACACAGTTAATTACCACATGCACAATACCTGCGGTCGCACGTAAGCTTTACTGTTAACAGGTTCAAAAATTACAGGTAAAAAATCCTGAGAAAATGATTGATTGGATGGTTTTTTACTCGTAATTCTTGAAGCTCACGTTTCCAATTTTACCAATATCCGGTCTTCTCAGGCTAACTATACTGCAAACAGCAGCCACTTGTTATCGCACCGATTACGTCATAAAGATCTACCGACAGAGAAGAATAAAAATAAGATGGAAAAGAAAAAAACGACAAAACACCATCGATTCTGTGTTGTATATGAGTATAATAGTATAGTCACGCAATATGAAATTTGTTGCAGAAGAAACTTACCGCAGGAATTCTTTAACATTGTATAATACACTAGACACATTGAATATTTTTTATTAGATTTACATCGTGCTTTCCTGTTCTCTCAATTCGTTCACAACAATAGCAAGAAATATGTGAATACAAACTTGTAAATAACTGAGAAACCAACATAATAAAGAGTAAATAAAATCTAAAATGATCTTTTTATAAAATACAAACTACATATAAAAATAAATACTAGTTTTCCTTAGGGTTGAATAGAATCTTTTCAACGGTACTTGCTAATAGTGATATTTCCTTTGTGTAGCAAACACCATAAACGTTAGTTGAGCTTCTTATTGAATTTAACCGTTGCCTTTTACTCTGATGAGGTTGTTTTTATTCCTTCAATTTTACATTTTGCATATCGCATCTTATATTGCCAAGAAGGAGATCCAGATATTCGTAGATAATAGTTGCCCTAGTATCACAACCCAGCCCTAGTATCATAACACAAAGATATGTACATATTGTTGGACTTGCATCTTTTCAAATCTAAATAAAGTTTATGACACATACAAAAGCGACTTGATGGCCGAGTGGCTTCCCAAAAGTTGACAATTTCCTCATGACGACTATATTGCTAATTTCAACAAAGTTCTATAAACCCACTGTCAAAATTTCGTCCAAATTTAGACAAATATGTTTTTGCGATAGTTGAAAGTAAACTATCTGTTGTGTTTGTATTAATACGGAGAAGAAGAAGAGAATTTAATGTGTTCATTAAACGTGTTTTACGTGGAAAACTATTAAGGAAAAGTTACATAAATATTATAGTGAACCTGCTCTTCCTCATGAAATGATTTGTATGTGGTTTGCTGCTTTCGAAAGAGATCATGTGTGCACAGATTATGCTAAACGTCTCGGGCCTTCATGTACAATGATCTCTCGAGAAATGAGTAAGAAAGTTCATGCCACTGTAAGGAGCGACGGCCGTGTAAAGGTGTGTAAAATAGCTAATGCCAATCGAGCAGATACATAACATTTTACATCAACATTTAGATATAAAGCTAATCGCAAAATGGTTACCACGTTTGCTTACCGTTGATCAAGTGCGAACTCGTCTTACATTTTAAAATGACTATAAATAAGTACGAACGAAATTCAAAAGGATTATTTCGTCGATATGTCATGGTAATATAAAATATATTTCTTACCCTAAAATTTTATTGAAAGGTCACTTTGTCATCAAATCGCTCTGATTCTTGCACTAAAGATGTGTAATCCAGTATTAAATAACAAATTCTAGTATTTATATAACAATTGTAAAAAGGTAAAATGTCTGCAATGTAATCCATCAATGATCACTGTATTGGTCATTTCTTAATGGATTTGTTTAGTCACAAGAATTTTAGACTGATAATATAGCCAATTAATTTTTCCTACACTTTGTATTAATTGAACATTAAAGCACGGGAGTTTTTCGGAATGAAATGCAATTTTCTCCACTATTTATATGTTTGACGATTCTTTTGGAAAATGTAATTGGCTATGAACATATATTGCTAATGAAATAAATAACGAATTTGAGCAAGTATTTCCACATTATATTCCAGAATTAATATTTTTCATTACGTTAATTTCTCACTGTATAAACACAACTTACGAGCACTCAACAAAACGCAGAAAACAAACCCTATTTATTTTACAATCCACAAGTGGTACTCAAGCAGGCGTATCATTGAAGGTTCTTATAAATATGGGTTGGATTCAGTGACACGTGACATTCATATAAGTGCATTGTAATTACTCGTTTGTTTGACAAATATACAAGGCCTAGCTAAGCTATACATTTATGTATATAAATAGGCAGGGCTTCGTTCTTTCAAAAGTTAACCCTCTGGCCTTTGAGGTACACTATTAAAATCACCATCATGATTGATTATTACAAATATTAATTTGTTAAAGCGTAGAAGGGTTAAGCTTGAGTGATGGGTTATGCCTACTAGATGATTATGTATATTCGAAAATTGAATTTATCGATTTACGAACTAGGAGAAATTTTAATTTACACCTTCTAAAGGCGTGATAAATCGCGGTCGCTGTTTGCTTACGGTAGATTTTCTAAAAATAAATGTATAACCGCCTTAAAACGATATAAGGGTGTTCATCTTCTTAATGTGACCATATTTTTTCATAGATTTATGAAGTCTTTTAAAGGGGTAGTAGGTAATACTTGAATAGAACGAGAATTGTGAGAAAAAATTGTGACGCAGCTCGTTAGTAAACCCGTGTGTCGGATAGAAAATCAAAGGTTACGTTTACGAAGTCCGGTTCCTACGGAAGAGGGATGTAATAACAACCCCCTCATATACGCCATATGTGATGCACAA
Organism: Trypoxylus dichotomus; assembly: GCA_023509865.1. Taxonomy (NCBI): domain Eukaryota; kingdom Metazoa; phylum Arthropoda; class Insecta; order Coleoptera; family Scarabaeidae; genus Trypoxylus; species Trypoxylus dichotomus. The sequence goes on from CM042079.1 coordinate 31,146,731, forward strand.
AAAGAAGTCATCGTTTTTCGGTTTACGTAACAATCCGTCATAAACAACAGATTTGATGTATGTTAATTGAAAGGTATTAATGGACAAAAACTTTTAATTTTCATTTTCTAGATATTAGAAGATCGTTAAGTAACGTATAAAATAAAGGATTGCGAATAATTCAATCTAATAATTCTTATTATGAAAACGAATTATGTATATTTTAGTTGTTAGATTTCTCCTTGGAAGGAATGACAAAAGAAATTAAAATAAATATACATGTGTGTATGTACATACACGTATCGGTAGTTGGGGAAATAAAATACTTAACTTTTCATCAATTATTCATAGTATAAATAAGAACCAGTTAAATAACGGACATATCTTAAGCCTTACTTGTTATATGTTATGTGCTGGCCGCCATAAATAGACATCACATATTTTGTTGAAATTTTCAACAAGTATGTATTTTACTTGAACACTAATAATGCGTCGATCTTCCTGTATTTCTTCAGCGAACGAGATCATAGTAACCGATCGACATTGGCATTATGCAACAACTCCATAGTAATCAGTTATCAGTTGTTGAAGAAAATAATGTTAACACAAATTCAAAACATTATTTACGTAACGAATAGCATTTAATGTTCATTGAATTATTACTACACGAGATGTACAGTCCTTGTCCAATTTATTAGGGCCACTTGCTAAAATAGCGATTTCGTTAAAATATATAATGAAACACATATTGTACAAGCAAAAGTTTATTCAGAACTGTATAATTAATATCTTGTAATGCTTTCTTTGGCTTTTATAGTTGCTCTTATTCTTTTTGGCGTGCTACATATGCCAGCGTTAATGGTATGTGTAATCGTAGCGTCATTTTGCCACACATACTCAATATTTCTTACTAATTGCTCTTTTGTAGTGTTACTTCTCGAATACACTTGTGATTTTAGAACACTCCACATGTTCATAATTGCATTGAGATCGGGAGAATTTCTCGGCGAAAATAACACTGGCCGAGCGTGCGTTTCCAAAAAACGTTGGATAGATTTGGTCATGCCTTATGGTGTATGAATGTGTAAAGGCCTTCATTCGGATCTAAATCATTGATATATGGCATGAGGACATTCTCCAATAAACGCTTATATTGGTGTTGATTCATGGTATCTAGGCAAAAATACAATGGTCCAGGACCTTCGACTGATATGCAGGACCATACCATAACTGGCAGAGGGTGTTTCACCGTTTTTAATACACTGGCTTCACAAAACCGTTTAGATGGACATCGTCTAACAAATTGAGCTTTTTCGGTCATAGTTTTGACTCATCGCTGAATACGATCTTTAACGAAAAATTTTGTTTGAATTATATATTTATTTAAGTTATTTTGCATTACCTTTCGCCAATCTTCAATTATGTAATGTTGACGATGCCCATTCATAACGCGCTTGCTTTATCATCGGTGTTAAGATTGGCTTTTTCAGGGGGCGTCTGCGGGTAAACCTCGGTTTTCAGTTGCTAGTTGCAGGATACGTCGACCATCTCGATTAGTAGTCATCCTTTTCTTGCCACAAAACATTCTTCCGGTACTTGTGTTTGTCGGGACACTTCTTCTTTCTTTGTAATTGTGCGTTGAGAATACGCTCCTGTACCCAACAATGCCTCAATACGCAGTTTTTTCTCATTTGATATGTCCTTTTTTTACCCATAACGAAAAAATATAAAGCAGTAATTTAAAGTGCAACACTAACACGTAAACACGGAAAAAACGTTGTTACATAAACAGATAAATATTCTCTCTACAACAGTACCCATCTATACGGCACAGAATGATTCGTAATGCGGATAATAATAGGCAAGAGGTCATTACTGCCACTTTCTCAATCCCTTAGAAAGATGTTTATAGAACGTACTTGGCGCACAAAAGCTTAAATTTATAAGGTGGCCCTAATAAAATGGACAGAGCCTGTACTGCTTGGCAGATAATCCCACATACCATCACACTTTGAGTAAGAATGATATGGCCCTGTCTGGAAAACTGCAAGTTTCTTCTTTCCCCAAGACTTCTGACTATCTTAACTCTTAACTTAAATCTCCTGACTATCTTACGACTATCATGAGCACATAAACTAGATTCTATTTTTGATTCCAAGGCAACCTTCCGCTACACCACCGTAGCCGTACAATTTTATATAATCGAATTCTTCGCTGTATAGATGGGATAGATATTTGTTGATTAATTAAACCTTTTCATCTATCGCCAGTTTGCTTTGTTAATGGAAATCGGTCTCTAAGAACCACGCGATCTTCGTGGTCAGTGGTACGTCTGGAACCTGCAGGACGTAGACGTCTTTCTTAATTATTTTTTGACCATCTTCGTCATTACAGAGCTGTTCTAGCGACATTACTACCTACACAATTAGCAACATGACGAATCCAGCTTCTTGTAGGCCGTATCCATACCCAGATAATTGATGAAAATTTGTACAGTCTCGAATTGCAGATATCCTTTTACAACTAGGACTAAATAATAATATATATCTTATAGTGAGACATAAGTATGCATTGTCAACAAGAAAAGCATGTATCTTAGGTCACTGGCAATGGTACTTCGATAAACCGCATGTTTGTAAATAAAATGTTCGTCGTTTGTTTGTGCGAGCAAAATACACAAGTCCTAAAAATTTCATTGAAATGTATCAACCACTTACACGATATTGATTTATTTATGGCGGCCAGTACATACATTTAGCCTTATAAGTAATAGAAACCTTTTAGGCAAAGTATGCATTCTTCTACGAACTGTCTCAAGAAAATTGTATCCTAAAATCAGAAAGCATAAGTTATAAAGCTAAAAACTAAAATTATTTTCCGTTATTCTTAATGAATCGGAATAAATACCTTTTAGAAATTAGTATTAGCTGCCCAATTAATGTTGAGTGCACTTTATTATTTTCTAATCCCAGACCATTACCTCTGAATCCTCCTGATTAAAAATTAATATAATTAATCTATTCAACCAAATTTTCAGTTGGTCACTGTCTATGGTATTCAAATATAGGATCATCGTTAAAATGCCAAAAAGAAGGTTGAGAACAGCAATTGTAGACTTTATAGTGCAATTTTTACCTCTGAGCATAAACTTTGTATGCCTTGGTGCATTTTTCTTTTAACTGGTTACAGGATATTTTCAATATGTCATTTTGATAGTAAATGTTAAAATATGCTATTATTTCGATTTAATGTATGACACTCTCATGATTATATAACATCAGGACAGAATGGGTTGTATCTCTAACATATATAATGAGAGATGGCAAAGAAATGGATAAAATTAGGATGGAATACCAAATCAACTTATAATTTTTACAAATATAAGGTTAAATATTTTAGACCTGCAAGGTAGTCACTAAATTATTTCTATAAATGTAGTTGCGTAAATAAATTGTTGATTTTTTATCACTTCTTCGTATAAATTCTAGTTTTCTCACTCCTAATTTACTTTTGCCAGTTGATCGTTAAGGTTAGTAATCAAATTCAGTTGAGAACCACAAAAGAGCCTAACCTAGGAAAATTTGGAGAAAGAGATAGAGAATTAAATTTCGGAATTCACTAATATTGTCCTTTTGCCTCAGTACTCATCAAAATTCATTTCTATACAAATTAACCTCATAACAATTTTGAAGGTCATATTATTAAATAGCCGTTGACACAATTGATGAAAATAACTTAATATTACTTGCCATAGTTCATCAGTACTCATTGATGACTCTTCTGGGTGACATATTGACTTTCTAATAATACCATCACGGAGCGTCAGATGTGCGTGCGTACCAAATATATTTATAAAAAATTGCATTAATTGTTATATTTGCGTGATGTAAACTTTACATCAAAAGAGATTATTGATCCTCCTATTAATTAAGAGATTCTTTATTTAATAATAAAGATGAAAATGAATTTTGGAAAATAATATATTGAAAAAATATTGAATTTAAATTGGAAAACTGTAATCAGCACCAAATAAAGAAATCTATTTATCTACCCTCTTAATGGAATGCTAACAGCAATCAGAAAGACTCCAACAATACATCTTTCTCAGAATAAAATTAATTTTAACGGAAACTGCAAGTAAGACAGTAAACAAAGTTTAAAGTGCAAAAAGATCTTAAAAGTCCCATTACAGTACGTTCGAAAATAAAAGGACCACTTGCTAGTCAAATAAATAAGTTTATTGTGGTATTTCTAGACTTGAATTATGAAAATAAGCTGTTCGATTTGGGATTGGATGTTACTGTCACGGGATAAACAGCCCTATGGGAAACGTAAACATAGTGCACAACAATTTATAAAAGTAAGGTAAAACCAAAATCAAAATTTGATAGTAAAAAATTACGATCTTTGCAAACCAATAATTTTTCCTAACACTATAATTTCTGAGTAAATATAATTTTAACAGCCGTTTACAGTTTAATGTACCTATTTTTTGGCAAATTTAATTTTGTTTTGATATTTTGATACTGTTGAAACAGTATAGTACTGTGAATAAAATCACAACAGTTTCATAATAGTTTTGTATGCAGAAATATAAAGTACATGTTTACTCTTTTATAAACATCATAAGTGTGCAATCAAATAATTTTGTTCAACTTGGTCAGCGAAATCGACCACTCTACGTCTGTTTGAACGAGATCTGCATGCTATACATCATGAGGTTGAAACATCGTTACGCATTGGCGTAGAATCAATACACACGATTTCGCGTTGGAATGTAAGGAAGCTTTGCTTTGTCGTTGGACCCACGAGTTCCAAAAACAGTCACGTCAAACAGTGCAAAAAATGCTCAAGGAACTTAATTGCCGTTCGAATTTAGCAACCTGAAGCAGCTCTTAACAAATTACAAACACTGTTTCTCGAAATACCGGCTGAAGGGTGGATAAAATACTTTGTAAATTGGTTCGAACATATGCACAAATGTATTGATATCCGAGGCAAACAAGGAAAAACAATAAAATCAATTACTGAATTTTACGTAGTTTTTACATTGTTTATAGAAATATTCCCAACAGGTCGCGCAGTAGCAATAAACATTTCCTGATAATTGTTGCAATATAAAGAAAATACAATACAAACACTCCATACGATAATACTGTTGATATAAATGGCGGTCTAGTTTCTTTACACAAACAACTATACCATTTTCTTAGACAAATCGATTTCTTCCGTCATAATTATCGACGAAAGTAGTGTCTCTGATAAAGTTAAATTTAAAAAATATGTTCAAGATAATGGAAGATTTTTACGAACAATTACTTCATAATGTGCTCGTAATCTCCTCTAAATTTTTCGCACTCAACCTCGAAAACATAAATTTGGATGATTGAAGACATCTAGCATCTACCCAGAATGTAAGCCGCCACTCCTCTTCTCACCGTATATTTATTTTAGAAAATTTCCGATAGCTAATATCGGTACAATATTATATAAAAAGAAATTTATCAGAATAAAAAAAAAGAAAATAAATATACCAAAAACTACAAATCCCCCTCAAATATAGCGTAAAGTACTGAGATCGGAGAGCATGCAATAACCAAAAAGAGAATAAATGTCAGAACAAAAGAAATTAGAAAAGGTTAACATGGAAAGGCGTGACAAAAATCACTTCCAACTACAGCATATATCAGAAGATGTCAATTTGAGATATATTTTAACACATTAAAAATAAATACTACTCTTCCTTAGTATAATAAGCAAGATACAAACAGTAATAAATTGATAAAATGCATCAACTTTATTTTATATAATTATTCAAAGCATGTTGTATTTTTGTCTTGAAAAATGTCGTATTAGGTACTTGAAAATATGAAAATATTACCTATTTCTAAAATTATGACTTTTAAGTTCGAAAATAAAAGATGCCTGACTAATGACTATTTTTTTTATATTAGATGTGTCATATGTAAACTATATTTTTTAACAACTCTAAATAGATAAACAGTGTTTTCCGTGAATGCATAATCCTTTAAGATTTCTCAACATCAAAGCATTCGGTTTGTTTAATGTTATAGTGCCTTTCATTAATTTCAACAGAGTAATTATGGGCCTATGGAAGGCGAGAAATGTTTTTACCAAAATATCAGTTTTTATGTGTCATAAAAATATTTTGCTTTAAATAAAACTATTTGACTATTAAAGATCAAAAATACTTTTCTATATTTTCTATTCAGAACACAGTAGAATACTGATCAATAAAAAAGGGGACTTCTTGTTAGTAACACTCGACAATAAAAACTTTAGAAATTTAAAAAATCCAACATACTTCATTTTAAAATTGTACTTTTCAGTTCAGTTTCTTTCTTCAGTATAGCGAGACAAATGCAAGTTTAGTTAAAGAAAATATTAAATGATCAAAGTGTGACTTATTGTAAACATATATGCAGAACTATCCAATTTATTCCTCTAAAGTTTCGCATTATGCATATGTATCACATAACATTTTTTAACCATGCGTATTATTCCTTTCTATAAAGTAATTCAACATTTTTATTGAACTAGCATATAACATATGTGCTTACTTTCTATTGTCGATGCAAAAACTGAGCAAACTAAGCTGGTTTGGAATAATATACATTACACATACCATATTTTCTTCATCTTCAGGATTTTTCTCATCTGACATCTTCTTTTATTTTAGAATTCGCTTTCAAAGTACCGATCGACGTAACTTTGAAATATTTAGGGGAACTTCTGTTAGATCACTAATTCGATAATAAATTCCCATCTCCCTTCTTCAATCTACGTTTAAATTAGTTAATTCATGAATTATATATATATATATATTAACGTTATATATAATCAATAATACCCTTTTACCCATTGGGTGTCCGATAAGATTATATTTGCTTCTTAGCATTTCACAATTTTTTTCCAGTCCTCTTCGTTCATTGCAATTTTCTAAGCTTCATTTCAAGTTTTTCCTTCCCTATCTAAAGTTTTGCCTATTTCTTTATTCCACCTTACTTTTGGCCTCCCTCTTGTTCTCTTTTTCTGTATCTTTGCTCTCCAGCCTTGTTTAACCGGAATTGTATTGTCCATCCTTTGCAGATGTCCCCACCACGCTAATTGTCTTTGTTCTATATAACTTTCTATTGATTCATTTTGTAGCTCTCTTCTGATTTGTGCATTTCTTATCCTGACCCTTTTAATTACATTTTTCATTCTTGTTAGATATTTCATCTCAAGGTCTTGGATATTACTTTTTCCCTGACAATTGAATACCCAGGTTTCACATCCTAATGTGAGAATTGGTGTGAATATTGTTCTGTAGACCGTCATTCTTGTTTGTTTTGATACTTCTTTTCTGTTTGTAAATCCAAAGTTCATAACATTGTATACCTTGTTGGGTTTCTGTATTCTGTCATTAAGTTCTTCTTCTCGTCTTCGTTTCTCGCGCATTGTAATTCCTAAGTACTGGAAATCTCTTGTATTTCTCTTTCTCCAAGTTGCATGTATATTTATTTTTCCTCTTTTGATATAACCATTATTTTTGTTTTGTTTGTATTAATTTTCATTCCATACTCAGTGAGTGTGTTGTTCCAAACGTTTATGCCTTTTCATTTCCGGGTATCAATTCTACATCATCTGCGAATACACATTCTGCAATTTCTACTTTCTCTAAGTTATGATGTTCAACATAAAAAGTCGTTATTCTCCTCCTTGTTTCTCTAATAATTTCACCCATAAATATTATAAATAGTAGAAGGTTAGTCCGTCTCCTTGTCTAACACCTTCCTTTGTATAGAATACCTCTAATTTTATGCTTCTACTTATTACACAGTTTGCTGTTTATTCATATAAACTTTTGACAGCTGTTATTAATTTGTAATTTGCTCCTCTCTTGTGTAGACATTCCCATACCTTGTTTCAGTGTACCCTGTCAAATGCTTTTTCTATGTCCAAGCTAAGTATACGCTTTCTTCTGCAGTCATTTTTTGTACGTTATCTCTTTTAATGTAAAAATATAGTGTTGTGTAAAAATATGGTCTTGCAATTCATGAATTAAATTATTACTTTAACTAAGTAAATAATGAGAAAGTTGTTTGTTTCATTTTTTTGGAAAGACTTTGCACTGAGGCAATTTCTCTTTCAAATTGAAAACTCTTTCATCAACGAACTGAAGGAACAACAGTGGATAAAAGTCCCATTCCTTTGTGGGTAACATTTTTATGGGTAAATTTGAAACTGACCTTAAGAATACTTTGGTTTATCTTATTGAATTTTGAATCAAATATATATTATATAAGTATATCGTCTTTAACATACAGTGTGTAGTATTAAACTATCAATTTGAAGATCTTTGTATAGAGAATAGCGAAGTACTAAGACCTTGAATCTGCTGACAGGTATCTAATTTCGTTGACAATTTTAATTCGAAATTCATTATATGAATAAAAACCTTGCACTTCCATTAGAACTATCATATTTCAAAAGCCTTACAATTATGGATATTCACGAATATTGTACCGCAAATTGAGAATAATGTGCGATACATTTATATTACAATGTAAACACGAAACGTCCAAAAATGTGAAAGGAAAAAAACAACTCCCACATGAAATAGCCGTGAGACAGTGGCGCGGCATGTGTTCTGGTTGCTATGCAATGTTCGAGACAGATGACATTAGTGGTCAATCAGAAGTCGGCTGACCAATCACGTGAACAATAATAGTTTTGCAAATCGGCAACGAATCCAATTAGCGGGCGGGCATGGGAGAGCGGGACGGACTGAAGACAGAGGCCGGCACATATGACGGGGGCCACCTGCATGGCACGCGTGCTACCGGTGGGGGCCGGGGGGCCACAGGTGGTAGGCGCGCGCCACCCTAACCACCCCTTGTAATAATGAACTGGGTCACCGGTCACCAACGTCTGTCATGCAGGGCACAAACTCAATTCGACGATTTCTAAAGAGAAATGAAGAATTCCAGAACGTATCGAAACAGATAATATTCAAAATGTCAAGACGTATGAAGATTTGCAGTGGTCTTATCAATATTTAAAATGTTAAATGCGCACAGAAATATATGACTTAGTATCAATAGCTTGCCCATACTGAATTTTAGTTGAGAATAATACCTACAACGAGAAGTTCTATATTATATACTACATATAATTATATGAGGCAGATTAATTGAAGTGCTCTCGGTCAGTTACTTGATTATAGTAAATGCAGATTAATAGAACGCAAGGTGGGTTAAGTTACAATTTAAAAGCGTAATTCCTTTAATTGAAAGTAAGCTACATCACTAACAGTTGAACTAAGAAAAATGTATTTCCAACGGTAGATAAGAGTGAAACAACAACTAATTTCTGACTTGACTTTCCTAACTTTCAAATATTAAATATTTTGAGTATGCAATAATTCAGTGATATGAAAAATTCATTTGTTATTATTTAAAAAATATTACATACAAGTTAAATAAAAGCTGCCACGTACTCTTGCATCATATTAATTTATTAAAAGAGGGCGAAAAACAATTTCTTTAAAAGAAAAAATCAAGAGAAAAATATATATATATGTATATATAAAATTTCTTTTCTTTTTGATATCCACCTTTTAAAATATTGAAATCGCAAATAGCAGTAAAAATTTAATTTTGCGCTATTTTCTGAACCAGAGGTTTAGTGATTTTCGGCAATACTGTTCATTACTTAACTTTAACGTTCTTCCTCACTAACCCAGGGTATCTAAAGCTTATAAACTTATTAATTACCAACACAACTTTTAAACTTTTGCAATATTTCTCTAACCATAAATTGTTAAATTGATTTGGTGAGATATCTTATCATCTTATAATTATTGCCAACAATTAAAATGACGTAAAAGACGACATATATATTTTGAACGTTTTCCAGTACTTCACTTCTTACATACTCCATTTATAATAACTTTAACGAATTAGATTCTTGTGGGATCGGTCGGTTTAAGTTTGAGTCAGTGGTTGTGACTCGTATATCATAATAGCGAGGAGTAAAAGGCTCCTATAATGAACTTTATACGCTTTATACAAAAAAAATGAATAAAATATTTACAAAAATACTATGGTCGAGTTTAAATAGCAGTTTGTGCTGTAGTCGATATTTTGCTTCAATAACTGTGTTACCCTAATAATATTATGTTTACCGTTTATTGAACCAATGTAAACAAAACGCAAAGTAGACTAATTGGATCTATTTAAATCCGTACGCATTATGTAAACAGAGACGTTAATCGGACAGAACGCTTTCTTTTGTTGTACAGCATGCAATCGGAAATACAAACAGAGTTCGCTTCCGTTCAACGTTAATAATTGATATCGGTTATGTACAGCTTTTTATTGCTCCCATCTATCTTCACTTTATGCTGCATTTCTAGGCGATGGGCTGTGTTTACTGTAACAAACATCATCAAGAATGCACAATGGGTGCAGAGATTTTCAAACAAAGTCGTGGCACGTGTCTTCTGTCTAACTATATTTTAATATCCAGCGTAATTGTTTCTCATGTATGAGCCACGTGGCAATGGTCTAGACAATATAATCCATGTATTCATTTTTATCGTATTTTATCGAAAGTTGAAGGTATCAAGTGAAGAGTACTTTAATTTCAGATTATGATACAACACGTAGTAAAAGGCGTAAAATTTAAGCAATAAACGAAGAGTTTTACAACAAAATATAATTATGTGTAATTTGTTGATATTTGTAGAAAACTTCTATTTTAATATTTACTAAACAATTAAACAAAATTTATAGAACACATGACATCTGTTACCGAATAAAATACCACAGACTACATATTTCAAATGATTATAGATTATTTGAAATGATTAGTTCAAGGGTTTATAAATATTAAATAAAGAATTTTCAAGGATTTTATTTAAACCTCTTTTTTATTTAATGAAGATTTTGTAGCTGTGGTCATGTTCTAAACTCGGAGTACATCTTGCGTTTGTTATTTTTACGATATATTTGAAGGAAAAACAGCTTGGATAGTTTGTAAAAATATGTCATTTTTGCTAAGAAAATGGTTTTGAGGGACTTATTTAAATACTTAATATGAGAACTGCTAATGATATCACTCCAACTATATTTTTAAAACTTATAAAGCCATTGTCTATTACACATACATATGTGTGTACACTACCATCCGTATTCGTTCGGCCACCCAGTAAAATGTTGTAAACTGTACTTTATATTAGGTCCTTTCTGAAGTTTATTGTTTATTAATTGTACAGGCAAATTCTCATGAATATTGATTAGAGAATGATTAATGATTTCCCACCCCAAGTGTATTGTGTATTAATAAATGCTTTAGTTTCTAAATAAACCTGCTTGTGCGTAAATTAGTGTTAAGAGCGTATCTTTTTGTGTGAAACTGATTAAAGTTATTTAAATGCCGAGAGGGAAACCGACAAAGAAGTTTAGAAAAGTGCTCTGTAATTGTTGCTTTTGATCAAGAAGGTCTTTCAATGTGTCAAATTTCCGAAAAAATGCGTGTTAATAAATCGACTGTTAGTGATATTATTCGGAGACATCAACGTCCGGGCAGTTTAAGAGATCGGGCGCGTTCAGGTCGTAAGAGAATAACAACTCCGCATAGCACCAAAAAAAAACTACTTCGACGAGGAAGCACGCAGAAACTGCTACAATCATCTACTTGGACAATAGATGATTGGAAAAGGGTGATATAGACTGACGAGTCAAAGTTTGAGGTACTCGGACAATCAAGGCGCGTTTTTGTAAGAAGGACGAAAAGCTAAATAATGTTGCAGGATTGTGTGCCAACTAGTCAAACAAAGAAAAAGTTCTGTGCTTGTCTGGGATTGTTTTTCCTATGTCGGTACAGGAGACTTCAAGCTAATCGAAGGTAGTTCGCGAAAGGAGGGATATTTAGAAACACTGCAAGAAAATGTAACACAATCGGGGCAATGTCTAATCAGCGAAAATTGTCTATTCATGCAAGGCAAAGACCCCAAAGACAGCAGTGATATGTAAAAATTTCTTTAATAAAGAACAAGATAATGGCAATTTAAAAATAAAGCCATGGCCGCCGCAAAACCCCGATCTCGGTCCCATCGAGCTGCTATGGGCTGAATTGGACAGGAGGGTCCGAAAAGTGTGTCTTACCGCCGTACGCTACCTGTGAAACATTTTACAAGAGAAATGGACTAATATGCCAAATACAATCCTGGAAAAAGTAATGGAGCGGATGCCTCGGATTTTGAAAGCTGTTCTTCGCATAAGAAGGAGTTTCTTTGATGAATGGAATGTTTAAGAAGTTTTTGTTTATTTTTCGTTAGAATTACTTTTTTTTAGTTTTATACTTTAATTTCAATCGCTATTAATAAAATACAATAAAAATTTTAAATTTTTGGAAAAATGAATGAATATTTTTTCGTTTTTTTTTTTAATTTATTTGCGTGTGCGAACTGGAAAATAATATTGTGACATGTATTTTTTTGTTGCATGTTTCTTACCGAATATTTAAGCGTGTTTATTCAACACGGTAATGATAACTTATATAAAAGTATTGATAACGTGATGACGGGAAAAAACTCTGTACTCTGGGTAAGTGCGTCCATATTACAATTAGTAACTAGATTATTCAACGGGTTTATATGTGCTATGATGACTGGTTTGAAAAAGTTTCGGTTATTTATATGAAATAATCTAAACATGTGATAGTAACTATTACTTTATTATTTTACTTATCATTGGCTAGGATTAATGATCATTGCACAGTATAAAATATACGCACGGTCAGTCACATTACAGCACGTTCAGTCGCGTGGTATAGATTGTATAATTAAAAATGTAATTTACCAGTATTTTCATTAGAAGTATAGGTAGGTGTGTAACAATTTTACATCCCCTAAAGCCGTTTTTTAAGCAGAAACACAATATATTACAAATATATTAAAAATGTTATATGTACATGTCATATGCAGTATTCAGTAGTAACTCCAGTAGGTGTTATTACTTACAGTTGTGCTGAATTTATATGCATAATATAGTAAACGTGCTGAAACTTTCTTTAATGAAGGCAAAAGTTAACATTACATTTCAAATAAACTAAACAATTGAAAACTGTCGTTCATTTAAGAATTACAAGGTATCGGGAAAGGAAAAAGCTTTTACCGATGCACTGTATTAGCTAATGCACGAATTCGGTAAATTACAGCACCCGAAATTTGGTCAAGTGACGGGCAGATGCAGCAGGCTTATAAGGCCACATAGCTATTGGAACTACTACTTCATAATGAAAATAAAAGAAAACGGTTTAATGGGAAGATTGAAATTGGACCGAAGAAAATTGAACAAATGTTCTTCACATCGTCGAATCCAAATTCGAGTACTTTGGTACTCAACAGCCAACATTTTCTTCAAAGAATATCCAAAGAAAAAATATTACCGAACCCTGTCATGCCATCTTCAAAACGATCAGTATGGGAATGTTTCTTTGTAAATTGAGTGGAAAATTTGATGACCGTTGAAGGAATATTGAGAAAATAACAGTATACAATTCTATATGGCTGGTTGGGGTCAATTTATAATTCAACATGGTAAGAACTCCAAACACTGCAGCTTTACAAAAACTTTTTACAACGGAAGAAAAAAGAGCAAGTCAAAAATATGGTTTGGGCCACGATGTTATACCGAAATTGTCGAACGAAAGAGAAGGAGTACATCTTATTGTTAGTACGTAGTAGAGAGAAAGGTACATCAGCGGACTTTATGGCGACATTTATAGAAGTGCTTTCACCTTAAATGAATTAAAAGTAACGCAGAAACATTAAATAAATTAGTAGCGATATAAAAACCTGTTCTGCTTTTTGGTTAAACATTAATACTGATTTTCAAGATGGTCTTAAATTTAGAAGTGTCCACCTTCTCCTAGTTAACCACTTCAGCTGCATGATACATATGCAACCTTATTGAAATTGGTATTTCCTTTATAGTAAGGCTAAGGTGCAATTACTATTTTTAATCTTATTTCTTGAGAATCTTAAGAAAAAGAAACAAAGTAAGTTAATTAGCAAGCAAAAATTATTTTGTCCTAAATGAGTACATTATTGTTAGACGTGTTACATATAAAATGTTTGGTACATATTTTATGTTATTTTGACTGTCTAAAAGTAAATTATTTAATCTCCAACAAATTGTACATAATTATCGATCAATAGTGGTTAATAAATACAGTAAATTGGCATGAAAAACTACTTTAAACCTGTTTTTACAAATTTTATATCATAATAATGTGTGGTAGATATAATCAAGTTGCAATTTTTAGTCCATAATCATTAAATAATAATTTTTCGGTTCCTAAACAGAATATAGGGGACCTTGCAGACATCGAAAATCATAGAATTTTTCTTTCGCTATTTCGGAGACGAAAGAGACATTAAGAGTAGGTGGGACCCAGAAAAATGGCAAGGTAATAAAAGATAAAAGTCAAAAGATAATAGCATATTCTTATCCAATAAGTTCATTATAACTTAATCATGTTCATAACCTTATCCTTAGCTCCTTAATTGTACATAGAAGCAACATCCTGATATTCTTTATGTAAATATTAAACGTAAATTTCCTTGTTCCCTTCTTCGCCATTTTTTCCGAAACTTCGCAGCACCGTGCTATTAAGCGTACATAAACCAGACGTGAAATTTTGCTATAAGCCCTGGAAAGGAAATTTCACAAATGTGTAATTAGCTGATTGCGTGGGAGCGTAATTATGAAATGTCTACGTAGATTGAACCCATCCTAATTTTTGGTTATTTGGCGATTCAACGTTGGCAATCGCGTGCATTATCCGAATTATACAGTCAAGACGGACGCGCCATAAGCGGCGCATTTTTTCTATCTTATTTGACACGGCATCAATCCCAAAAACCTATATGCAATACCGACATCGGTTGGTTAAAACGAGTTTTGTTCGTTTTTCAAACCGTATTTTCATTAGCGAACGTTTGATAAAATTTGTTCGCAATATTGTAAATTACATGGTTTTATGCTCTGGTTAACCGATTATATTTTATTATTAAAATTCTACAGCTTGCAATGAAGATCACGCACGAACTATAACGTACTCTTATACTAAATGGTATATTGCAGACAAAGGTGCTTATCTCTTTATACTATTTATTTATTTGTCTGTTCTTGTTTATTCCATGATAACCAATTAATCGTGTATCAAGGGACTATTGGTGACATTTTTGGTAAATACTTTGACACAAGTATGCAGAATGACCGTTCTATTCGTAACAGCATATAAAAAATAAAATCGTAAAGCCGTATATTTTTTTTCCAGTAACTGAGGTAGAAATTTTTAATTTGATCGAGAGAATGTTCTTTTAACATCAATAATGTCCGTGTTAAGCTTTTAAAACAAGAGAGATAAAGCAGTTGTTAGGTTTTCGTTTTGTATGTGTTCGAGTTTAGAGTTTTATTAATTTAATGGAAAATCTAAATATATCATAGACAATGACTACTATTCAAATTATAATATTGACGAAATTGTTAAGCGGCATTTCGTTAAGTAGGATATAATATGTTGAATCCCCTAAGGGGCCAGGTTGTTATGGAGCCAATTAGTATTGACTGTACAAAAAGATTTAAAATACCTATTTAATCATATAAAAGTATGATTCTTGCTGCAATGTACATGTAGCTATCTCTTGAAGAGGATGCACTAGAGCTAATTCTTATTTCTTGATTGAAAAAAGCTTGATACACGCATATAGTACAACGTACGTTTCCTTAAGTAACAACACACGCACTCACAAACCCGGAAATATTACTTCATGCATGATGTAGCAGATATTTTCGCGGGTACAGGATGTTCTGTTTTGCTCTTGGGTTTCATCCCGCGTTCGGAGTTGATTCCCAAAAGGACCAGATACGTCATGACGTTTCGATGTAATCGCATACATCTTCCTCCAACGTCGAATGCGGGATGAAACCTGAGAGGGAAACAGAACCTATATATATACAATAATATTCTCAGGTTTCTGACTGCGTATATTGTTGATACCGAAAGGAACCGTTTCGACTTGGTTGACATTTCGACGAAATCTGACTCATCTTCTTCGAGACACTCTCGTTCGGCTAGCGCATCCAAAAGAAAATGAGTGAGATCTAGTCGAAATGGTCCCTTTCGGAACCAACAACATACATGGCCAAAAAGCCGAGAATAATATTTCACACACGGCAACCACGAAAACATCCGTCTCAAACAACTTTAGAATATTTTAATACTGCTTATCAGAACCAAAATATCATTTACAAGTAATTTTTTTTTGTGCATCCTATTAAAGATATTACTGACTGGTGGCCCAAATGCAGTAACTAGCAGACATTCTTTGGCGTGTTTAAATGAGACAAACAAGGAAAGGTGTTTAAAGTTACTACGAATAAATACAAGAAATGCTTGATATTATTATATAAATTGATTGAAACTATTAACATTTGATTTCAAGAAGATGGAATCACCTCACAAAATTTGAAAATTCGAAGCTATTGTATAACAATTTTTAGGACACTGCATAACGTTTCGTGTCGCAATTTATGTAATGTAAATACTACAACAC
Source organism: Trypoxylus dichotomus (assembly GCA_023509865.1). Classification (NCBI taxonomy): domain Eukaryota; kingdom Metazoa; phylum Arthropoda; class Insecta; order Coleoptera; family Scarabaeidae; genus Trypoxylus; species Trypoxylus dichotomus. The sequence continues at coordinate 31,163,343 of CM042079.1, forward strand.
TAGATGATGTGTTTAGATCATAAGATCAATTTTATTATTGGCTATAAATTACATATTTAGTTTCGTGCTTATATCTATATACATGGTTTTGTTTCATTTCCTTTACTATTTTTGAAATAGATGTTGTGTATATGACTATAAGTAGGAGGAAAGCGCACTTCCAACTGCATCAAAACCTACTTAGTGTTACGCAAGAAATAAAAAGAGTAAAATTAAAACACAAAAGAAGAAGAAATCAAAAAAGAAACTCTGCATGAGAAACGTATAAAAAAATGTAACCAAGGAAAGAAAGTTAATACGAGAAAAACAGGTTTGGCATATTTCTTTTTTTAGTATCGCTACCTTGTGTAGATGGAGTAGTAACCCATCTAATTTGAAAAAAAAACAATTTATGTTACCTGTATCATATACAATAAGAGAAATCTCAGCGTGGAAAATTATTCAAAGCAGTTTGTATAACATTAATATTTTGTCTATCTCCAATGTTCGCCAGAAATTGAAAATAACTCTAACCTTGAAAAGTGCTTTGAAAATCTTAAAACATTTTACGCCAGCACAAGAATAGTTCCAAGTGCACGTCGGCATGAAATACCCATGCGCAAAGTTAATATTTTTTAATTTGCTCCCCGGAAACTTTTCCTTGACTGTAGCTTTGATAGTTTTCCGCGCCAGGAAACGTACCTAATTGATTTTTAAACCTCATTCTCGGAATTACTTCAAATAAAGTTGTACTCTCAAAATTCACTCTCATTTATTTTCATCGACATTCACATGTACTTAAGTAATATATTCCGTCTAGACGTTCGTGTCGTTTAGAAACAATTTAGTATAGTTTGAAAACTGAATAGACAATTTAATGATTAACCGTTTAGTGTAATACAGCGATTGATTCTCGAAACATATATTTTTCTAGTTACTGATATCCTCAGGTGGAGGCATTATTTTATCTGCGCCACGCACTTGTAGACGCACAAGTCTAGCGTGATACGGACGAAACGTATCTCTTTTGTCGTAATTATTAGTGAATAGACTTTTTTTGATATCCCCTACATTATAACTATTAGACTGGTCAGTGGAAATAGCATACAGTTAAAATCGGATCGTTTATGAGTAGGAGATGGTAAAGCGCAGCTTAAGGGTGGCATATCAAATAAGCAGTTAGGTGTGAGTATTATGACATTTTGATTTAGATTTTGATCTAGGTCATTAATAATATACACCAGAGTATGTTTATAAAGTTTAGATGAAAAATATTATACGGACTGCGAACTTTACACATATATTTATATGCACTTCTTAGGTAAGAAGCATAGCATGAACTCACGCAAGCGTGTAGTTATATCAGATCATAATAATGGAATCCGCAGGCATTGTGCAACCACGATAAAATGTCACAATACATGGTTATCAATTTGCATTCAAATAAGTCATAAAAACAATAGTAACAGACTTTATTATTCTGTAGAAAATATATCCTTTTATCAGATTGTCCAATATGTAATTTACTTTCAAGTATTACATATAAATCATTTGCTAGTTATTCACCTTAATTACTAGCCTCGGTAAAGAGGGACAAGTTTCAATGCCGTTCTGAGAACAACGTAGATAAGTGAAGCGCGCGACATCGAGAATCGAGTACCCGTATCAAAGCACGCTTGTTCAGTATTATTCAACTGGCCGTTGTGAGTGCTTGTCAGTACACACATACTTAGAAAATGTCGCATTTAGGTACGTTTCGGAAACGACGTATTTCGAATAAATTAGAAAACGTAATAGCGAGAATGCCGGATTTAGAATACGAAAGCGATAGAATTAAATGTGTAAAATGCGACAACTATTTGACATCCACCAACAGGTAGAAGTGTGAATGCCACCTAAAAAGTATAAAACACTGTTCTGTCGTGACAAACGATACAGTGACCAATTAGTATTTGATATAGGTGGTTGTTTTATTATGTTTAATGTACCGTTCACTTTACTAGACCAACAAGCATTTTGTCTCCTTCTACTTCTGGAGAAAGTAATTGGATTATACATTACTAAGTAGGGCATCGTTAAGAAACTTTATGATACCTGTTCGTGACTATGTTAAAAGAAGAATTAAAGCAGATTTTTCATCCTTTGTACCTTGCGGTGCCGGACTATCATTCTTTTATTTTTGTTTTCCACAGTTTCCTGTCCTTAGCCAATTGTTTGGCTTCAATCCATCCCATACTTCTTTTTTCTAATGTCCTCTCCAGGTGTTTCGGGATCTACCTATTCTGTTTTTGCCCTCTGTTTTGCCTTCAAAAATCATCTTTGTTATTTGATCTTCTTCCATTCTATGCATATATGCCCCAGCCATCCCAGTTATCTCTCTTCGATGATTATTTCTATTGGTTTGATATTTAAACTACTAGTGAATCTCCTTTCCGTGGCTGTGACTTTGACCACTCTTTTATACACTTCTGACTTTTCCCTGGTAATTTCTTTTTATCTAAAAATGTATTTCTTAATGTATTTATATTTTTATTCTATTCTCTTATTTATTTCTTTCTCTATTCTTCCGTTGTCTTCAATGATTGTTCATAAGTAATTGTAACTTTTAACTTGTTACAAGGCTGTTGCTTCGATTCTGATGTTGTGTTTTTTTTCTTCTACCGCTATTATCATTGTGTTTGTTTTCATCGTGTTTATCTCTATGTATATCTTCTTTAGTTCTTCTTGGTACACCTTCAAGTTTTGCTGTAACATCTTTTCTGAGTCTGTTATCAATGCCATTTCATCTGCAGACATTAGTTCCTGTACATCAATTGCAGTTTCCTGCTTTTATATTTTTCCTTTTTATTTGTTTTTTTTTAATAGCGTCATCTATTAGTATAGAGAATAACAATAGACTTAATACGTATCCCTGCTTTAATCCAATTTGTGTTTCGCTTTCAGCTAATTCTGCGTTGGAGGTTCTGACTTTATTCTTCTTATTTTTATACAGTGCCTTAATCATCGCTATCATTCCTCTCTCTAGCCCCCTTTTTAAAATCTATAAAACATACGTATATGTATTTCCTTTCCTTTTCCTGTTAGTTTTTCTCCTAGTTGTCTGATTACAAATATTAAGTCGTGGGTCTTTCTTCCCTTTCTAAGTCCATATTGTGTATATTCTAATGTTGTTTCTAGTTTCTCTCGGAATCTTTTTTCTAGTATTCTTGTCAATACTTTTCCTGGGATGCTTGTTTACGTTATTCCTCTGTAATTTGAGAATTCTTTTGTGTCTCCTTTTTGTATATGGGCATAAGTATTCCCATACTCCATTCCTTAGGTATTTATTTTTTTATTATGTTTTAGTCCAAACTCTATCCAAGAATGTTTTTTGGCCATCTTGATACTCTCCTTAGCTACTTTCCTTGCCATTTTGTACATCTTATAATCCTCCTCTTCTCTGCTATGTTCCATTTTCTTTCTTATCTTTAACTTTGAGTTGTATCTCTGCCGTCCACCATCAGCTTCTTTTTGTGTATGTACTTGCTATTTTTGTTATTCCACATCTTTCTTGTGCAGTCTTTAGTATGTTGTTTTTAAATTTTTTCCATTTGTTCTCTATCCCTATTCCGTTTTTGATTTCTTATTCAAACAGTTCATTGGTCTTGTATTGGTATATCTCCCGAATTTCTTAATCTATTAATTTACGCCGTTTTATTTTTTGTTTGACTACTTTTTCCCTTTTCCCTTCTTTCGTCATGTTTGTATTTTTGATAATGTCCATCTGTAACAGATAATGGCCGCTTCCTATTTCCCCATTTGTTTGAACTTTAACATCTTTTATCTTTCTCCAGTTTTCAGAATTTATTGCAAAATAATTAATGATTGATTTCTCTTACCTACTACACTAGGCATTTCCCTTATGTATTTGTGGATGTCCTTATGTCTAAATTTTGTATTTGTTATAATCATGTCGTTTTCAATGCGCATATCTATTATTCTTCCCCCGCTGTCATTTATGGCCTCTTCACATTCCGTTCCCATATGTCTCTCCACTCTATCTTCACTTCCGACTCGTCGGTTCATATCTCCCATTACGATAATGTTTCTTTCGGCAACGTCTATTTCAGTTTGTAGTGTTTCGAAGAATTCGTCTTTGTCTTCTTTTTTGCGTTGTTATTTGGGGCATATACCACAAGTATGCTCCATATTTCGTTTCCTTCCAGTTTTGTATCAATTCTTAATGGTCTCGGATTTATGTACTTTTCCTTTTGTATGTTATTCACTATCTCCGGTTTGATAATTATTCCTACTCCCTCCACACCTCTTTTCTTTTCATCCACTTCTGACCAGTACATCCAGTATCCATCTTTCATTTCCTTTAGTCCTTGACCCTTCTTTTTTACTTAAGTTACTTCCATGTAGTCGAGGTTTTCTGCTTTCATGTCTTCAATTATTTCGTCCTGCTTTTCAATTATACTTCGTATGTTCCATGTGCCCATTTTTATAATTCTCTGTTCTTTTTGTATCTATTTCTTGCTTCTAACTCGCATCTGTTCTCTTATCTGTTTGTGTTATTTAGCTCTGTACCTTTCCTTATATCACTCGTAGCCTTATTCGTTGCCATAATCGTCTTTGTTATTCCTTTCTCCTCTCTTCTCCTCAGTTTTCTGCACTTCGGTTTGAGTGGATTTTCTCCTATTCTATAAGTTTTTCTTCTTCTCTGTCCCATCCATACTCCTTTGTCTTGATTATTATTTTTTGATGCCTCATTTTCATTGCTTTCCTCTCTCTTTCTCTATTATCTATTTCAATTTCTTTTGTATATCTCGTTCAATTGTGGTTTATAAATACATTATCTTATAATTGTCTCAATTTCTTTTTATTTTGCATTATATTATCTTCTTCTTCTGCCCTATTTAGTTCAACTTTGTACATTACTTCTCCTATTTAGTCCACCTCCATTATAGCTACTTCAACGCCCAACTTGTTCCTTACAAAATTTTTTATTCCCATTTTTAGATCAGTTCTATCTTCCGAAGTCACCCTCAGCCCTGATATTAGAATGTTCTTCTTTATGTTTCTCTTTTCCATTGTGTTTATTTTCGATTTCATCAGTTTCATTTACTTCCTTATTCCTACGTTTTCTTTTTTCAATATTTCATTATCTTCTTTTAATTGAATGAGTTCTTTTTGGTACAGCTCCTGATTCTGTTTTATTTCCTTATCTTCCTATTCTCTTATCAACTCTTTTATCATTTCAATCAATTTCCCTTCCTCAGTTGTTTCTTTTTGGAGTAATCTAGTCATGTTTTGCTCTTTCTAAGTATTACCTCTTGATCTTCTCTCTCTCTCTCTCTCTTCTCCTTTTATTTCGTGAATTTTCCGATGTATAGTCTTCCGCACTGTCCGTATTCGTTGCTCTAATTCTATCAAAAACTTTTCTGTTGGTCCCCATATACACTTACACTTTATTTATTTGTTTTTCGCAAACCTCTCGGCCGGTTGACCCGTCGGACCTTGAAGCTTGCTATGTCACTACATTCCCGCGTAAAAATTGTCAGTATGTTATTTAGTTTCGTACGTAATGATAAACAAGATAAGCTTCGTCTACGATATTCTTATCGTTGCACGCACGTCCGCTCGATTTTCCGGTCAGAGCCAAACTCTAAAGCAGAATTGAAAGATAAAAAATTGTGGTTATGTGTGGATGAAACATCGGCAAAAACATTCTGTGGTAGGCGTGATGGTACGTACAATGGAAGAGTTTGAACCGTCATCCCCTATCTTACTTGCTTCCAAAAGAGTTGCAAAATATACTGACGATGAAATTTTAAAATTGGTATTGAGGACATTGAACAAATTTCCGGTTTGAACAACCCAACTTTTAATGTTTGTGGGTGAAGGTAGTTTTAGAATTCGAACCAAGACAAGCCAAAGCTATCAAGAAAAGCCAGAAAGTATTTTAAGTCAGGTAAAACGTGATATAGAAAGTATTCGCAAGAACTAATATGGATTAACGGAGGGAATTGGAAAATGACAAAATGATTCGATGTAGTTTGTGGATTCTGTTGAAATTGTGAATGATATTCACTGACACTTATGGACGGCGGAAAGCTAAAAAAGATTAAGCGTAATACAAAAATTTGAAAATATTGTTGAAAGGATTCAAATTTTGTTATACTACGACAAATTTGTGAAGGTGCGTCGAAACATCCATTAAGTTGTCGCAAGGATTACTTTAAATTTGCAAATATCACATCACTCGATGTAGAACGGTCGCTTTCATCATTAAAATCGTAGTCATTTGTCACCTAATATATGGATTTAGTGGCGGTTTACGAGCGTGATCGACAATCGACACGCGAAACAGGCGACGGATACCGTCGGTAGCTTTTCGCAAGTTATTGAAAGGAAAATACCTCAGAATTTGTATAGAAGTTATAGTGGACCTGTCGCCACATATTACCTGGATATCGGGCAAACCACTGCCGATCCAGCAGTTAAACTCCAATATAACTTTGGGCCGTCCATCGTCAACGTTCCTATTGCGGAGATAGACTATTCGCCGATCTAGAATACCAAACTGCATGCGTGAGTACAAAAAGAAAAGGACTTTATTCTTGTTAGTAATTTATTAATTAAAACTTCGAGACCACTATCCTATGTAAGTGATATAACTTAAATCATATAATACATTGATATTTTTCGATTTAATTTATTCTATTTTCCTGATTAATTTAATTCGAGTCATCTAAATTTGTACTATTTAAGCAAAATTCCTGCTAAAATAATTTACTCACCAATACATTGCGAACCCTGAGAGAAATTTGACTAAAATATATGAGGTTGGCAACAAATGAAACAATGTTTTTTATATAATTATACCTTCTTATATTATACCTATTATGTAATTATAACTTCATTCTCCAACGCTCATGGAACTTCTGGTCGTTATCAGAAAAAAAAAACTGAACAAGGTGTAATTTCACAATGCTATTATTATTGAAGATTTTACCCTACAAGGAATTCTGAACAAATGGTAATCCAATGGCGCCAAGTCAGGACTATACGGTGAATGTGATCACTTCTCAATCTTTTCTTCTTTAGGGTTATATACGGTATTAGAAAATTTGACGGTGTCTTAAACTTACTGCATTGGGTTGGCTTAATATGAATAATAAAAAATGTCTTCATATGTACTGCTTCTACCACAAGATTGTTCTTTTTGAAACTCCGCCATAACTTAACTTGGAATTGACGTAATGATATGAATAACATTAATATTCGATACTCTGATTGGGCTCAGCTATGTAACACTATTTCATAGTTTATGCTATAGTAAAACTTGATTTTTGTTTCACTTGGGATATTGAGCACTTGTAAGAATAGTTAGTATGTAGGAAAAATAACAAATGCTCGGTTTCTTACAAAATTTCTATATTTGTACTAAATCTACATTTCCTCTGTAACTTATACTCATCTTCAGTAGTTAACATAACTACTATATTCATTTTGGTTATTTAACTATTTACATGTACATATCTAGAATAAATCATGTTAAAAAACTAATAAACTATGTTATGGGTGTGTACGCGTACATACACTCATCATAAATTATTTGCTGCACGATTGGCTTTTGATTTGTAGTTTGTGCACTGGCCAAGTTATAAACCAGTATCTCCAATCTGAAATTATTATTATGTTAATGGCTGCCTTATATTTTATTCGTTGGATTGTATGTATGTATATGGTGCAACAATAAAGACTGTTATTATTATTATTGCCATTACATTTAAACGAGTAAAGTAGCATTACAGGAAATTTTAATGGGTGTCTCTGAATGAATTTGGTAAAGATTACATTAATAGCTAATAGCTTATTCTGATTGAACTTGATAATCCACTAAATCCCAAACTATATTGCTCAAATCCTTCAACAAAATGAATACAGTGCATTATGTTGGAACATATATTATTGTCCAGAAATGATATAGTTTTTATAGTTGAACGCGTAAAAAGAATGAACTACAGAATATATTGGAACTGTTTATTGTGCAGGTAAATATATTATACAGGTATTCGAATAATATAAGACTTTTTCTGTAAGTTACGTGTTTACTGTTAAATGTTTATCAATCTCTGGAATCCTATTGAAAATTAACCAATTAAATAATTTTGTATGTCGGAATCCAAATAGAAGATTGAAATCATAAATAACTCTTTGCTACTAAAACGGAATGTAACAACGTATTTCGGTCTACGATAGTTACCATTGTGTTCCACCAAATTATGTAATTTGTAAGAGGTAGAACAGGATCGTAAAATCGGGGACGATCTTCTTCCTTGCGAAAGGGCGATCGATCAATTTACTGTTCCCTTGTTGATTTTCTACGCGACCCGCTTATAACGAGATAGGTGGCAATCGACGCGGCCTAGGCGCCTTACTGCGGCACTGATCGTCGATAATAGTTCAATAAGTAATCCGGGTATTATTTCGTTCCAGACCTATACTTACATTTAGCTAATTACGGTGCCCCAAAAACCAATTATGATTTTTAAAGTAAACAAAGTTATAGCATCCGTTTTACGAAGTAGGAGATGTTTTCGATCGAAGTTAGTTCCTCTACAGCTCCCTTCGCGCGTTCATAGAGTTAACAAAAGGAGAAGAGATCTTTTGTTAAAAGACACTGTAATTCCAATTTTAAATTATCATAATCGCTACAACCAACTGCAAAAGCAATATTTTTATGTAATCGTATTTTTGTAAGAATGAACAGTTCGAAATTCCACATAGTTCGAGATCGCTCGCTGCAGTCACAAATTACCAACGTTTATCGCAGAAAATTTCTCCTATTGTGAACTGTAACATACAGAATTACCATCTACTTGTATTTACCTTAAGAACATATAGTATGTAGGTCCTAATAATTTCAACGATAATTTGGAGTGGCTGAGGTCCCATCCTATTTAAATTACCGCGACTTCATTGCATTTAGACAACAAATTTCAAATTATCATTGTATTAAAGACGAATTAAAAGACAAATTACATACTTTTAACTTATTAGTTAAGAATTAATGCAAATGTAAGTTTTCGGTTAAATTTTAAACGACAACAGCCAATGTGCAAAATTTCCAACAATTTCAATTTTATCATTTCTGTCACTCTGCTTTCTAGATTTTATCCTACATACGAATTACCTAACCTGAGTACAAAGTTATTTTAATTACTACTGGTTGTTAGGGTATAAATAGGTGAAAATTGAAAAACAACAAAAAAAAAGCAGTAGTTAGGCAAATAAATTACAAAATAATTTACTCTTCTAGAATTGACGTCAACGTCATTGACAATTGCTGTGATTACGCTGGCCAGAAACAACCACATTACATGAGCCTGACGTCCCAAAAGACAATTTAGCACTTTTCTTGTAACTTTGCAGAAAAATACCTTCATAAATTTTAATTCAAGGTATAAAATGTGGAATATCATTGAATTTGTTTTCCATTATCTTTCCGGGAATATATGTTCCATTATATGTTAAGATAAAGATCCCATGAAACCAGAAGCCGGTAATATAAAAATTGCTTTTCGAAAAAATAAGAACCGCATACTTTGTAATAGCGTTAACTGTTGTACCTCAAAATTAGCATTACGGAGGGGGAATGACCTACTTTAGGAACTCATTGTATGAATAAAGTATTATGCTGCTACATCCTTCATATGTTCTAGAAAACGTTTGTGCTTTATTTCAACCATGATGGAATAGTAATTTTCCAACAGCGTGGAGCATTTTAATAATTTCGGCTCTCTACTCGAATTTCTAAAATCTGTGATCAAGAATGATTGCTTTGATTCTATCAGATGACCTTTAATTGAACTCGGCTATACACCCACGCCCCTCAATGGCTTCATCAATAGCACCTACGATGCGGTTTTTGCTTACACGTTTACCGACTTTAAATTTAGAAGATGTGAGTAGGCTTATTCGTTTTTCACCATCCCTTCCCTAGTTTGCAGAAACCTAACATTAATAAACATGTACAAGATTCATATACCTAACGAATGAAACATTTCCCTCCCAGATTATTAAATACCTAAATAACTATAAGTTTAATTAGAATATAATGCGATTCTTATGTACAGAAATGTAAAAGAGAAATTCTGTAAAGCGTAATGGAAGTTTCAGAGAAAAATGAAAAAACTGTATGGCTATAATTTTATTAGGCGCTATATCTTGCTTACTACATCTTTTATTCTAGTTTATACTGCTTAAAGTATTTAATAGCCAATAGTTTTCTAAACATTTAATAAGTGGTATCATAACGATGTTCTCCTACAAATCTACATTTAATGATCTTATCACTAAACAAATACAATTTGTTCTTCACTTTAATAAAAAAAGGGACACTGTGATTATAACATTTCGAAGATATCATCTATATTTATGAACGCTTTTGTATAATGTGAGAGTTCCCATAGCATTTACATTTTAAATCTGTACCTCAGGGCCAAATCTCGGTTCAAAAGTTGTCGGATTTATTTCGTTTTAATAACAAGTTAAATGGTTTTTATTACCTGACCCATGATGACTTTATTTCTTCCACTCTACAGTAATAGTTTGTAATGGCAGTAATCAACAAGTTTGCTGTAATTGAGGCGTGTACCTAGAATAAAAAGTAATCCACAATATATCCATATATTACAATGTGTTTGGAGTGAATAATGTAGCTAATTTCCGTCATAAAGAAGAGCGTTTTGTCCAAATAAATTTAAAGTTTTATACAAGTAACCTTTTGGCTACCACTGTTACTGTACTGAATTGAAGAATTCGTCTCAAGGCGCTTACTTTTTTTATACCATCTCTTCAACAGTCTTCGACATACCTACATATTTGCATTTATTATTCGGTGTTTGTTTACCGCAAGGGATTCCGTGGGCTGTATGTTTAAAAATTAATCAACCTTTATTATGGCGTGTCTTGACGGTGTGATGTTTGGAATATGAAGTTTTAATTTGATTTTTACTAGCCAAATGAAATATTACAGCCACGAGTACTCCATATAAGTATCCCTCATCGTTAGAGAATATCGTGTATTTGAAAAATAATTGAATTATTTCTGATTACTAATTTTGAAGCAAAATAAATTATTCGAATATTAATTAAACAAACAAACCATGCGTTCTTGTGATGATAGTCTTTATAATAGTAGTAGTAATAATAATAATAATAATAATAATATTTGAAATAAAAGATCTGTCTTAATATTTTTCCGCGAGGTCATTACTTCAGAAAATGCTACTGTTGTAACCTATTAAATGGAGCACATAATCGAATGTTGAACGAGTGTATATTCTATAACACATGATATACATTTTCCCTTTCAAGAGAGTCTTGATTACGCAATTTTCCGCTGAAGAGCACAAAATCATGGACGTATTCCACGTTTCTTATTGTATTTTTCAGGATTTTATACATACCTTGAAGAAATGGAACTTCTAGCTAATTATTGAGTTAACCTATAAGCATGCTAAATATCCAAGAATAGAGTTTTTAAATAAGTCTTAGACCTAAAAGAAATTTGACTGCGAGACATTAGTTATACGATAGCATGTTTGGAATCAAATTCCTTTTGGAAACTTTAAAAGTTAAAAATATTTTGTTTGGATATATTGAATACGACGATAAAATAATCACAACAGACTTCACGCAACTGATAAAAAGCACTTCATTAAATGTTTTTATAACGTCAGCGATGAACGCAGAATATGTCAAAACAAGATTTATTTTTATTCACTACAAACGCATTGATTTATAATTACAGTAATCAGGCGGCAGTATTATGAAATACGATTCTTTTCCAACGATTCCACTTCAAGATAAGAGAAGGGGACCGAAGAGGGATATAAGCAGCGCTCCTCTCAATAAAAGTCAATATTTATATAGGTATATTCGTCACGACCATGCGAGAACATTCTTAAAGAATCAGAAGCTCTAAGGTAGTCATTAGGGTTATAGAGTCGGGCTCTGTCATTACAACAAACCTGGCTGCTATTGTTTACTCCCCGGTCTCCTTCAGCCAAAAGTAGAGAATAACTTAGAATTCAGAAGATAATTATACAGCAAATTTGTCTGCACTGCATATTTTCAACTTTATAGAAAAGAAAAAGAATTGTATATAATTGGTTGCTATTTACACGGTATTAAAAAATGAAATTAAATAGCCCCAACGCTTCATAATGTAATTCTAAATCACAGAACAGATTTTCTCATTGCTGAGGTTGCTTGCTCTATTACATAAAGCTAATTAATACTACTAGCTCCCTAAAATTAAATCAAAACTTACTTGATTTTATATATAATCTATAAAGAGGAAAACAAAAGTTTCCATAGGAATTATCAAGTGTTTCAGTTTTTCTGAAAATCATTTAGTCGTTGCAAATAAGGATAATAGGTTACAAACGCGCTTCTAGAATTGTAAAATAATATTCCAGAAATTATTATCGAAGAGAATAATACAAAGCTTAGTACAGGATGATGTAAAAAAACTGAAAACGAATGACGAATACTGAAGATGGGAAATTGCCAAAATTTTAAAATAGAGCAATGTGATTGTTATTTTTGGAAGCAAAATGGTAGATGTGGTTAGGTTCTTTAGGTACTATGGTCACAAAAAATACTGTTTATTTCTTTGTACTGTAGTATATGGTTGTCATTATGATGGAAAGTTGGGGGAATTTTAACTACCATTACTTTATTAGTCTGTCCAAGTTAGTTAGACAATTTGTTCTCAATAAATTTATCGATAGTACTATTTTTAAAATAATACAGGTTGCTAAAATCGTTTAAAAATTCACAAAATTCGTGATAGCTCCTTACTTCTTAAGTTTTAATTACATGGATATTACTAATTCTTCTTCTGATAAAACAGTTAGTTCTTATTTTCTATTATCTTTAAAGATATAAGTTTTCAAAGTTTAAAAAGTTAAGATTCTTGTATCATTGACAGCCAAGTAGCTACTTCAAGCTCAACAGATCTTATATATGACAATTATAAATTGAATATAGTTAGATTAAGGGTGAAGCTAGTTTCAGGTGCGTTTGCAAAATTTTATAGTAGATGAAGTTTATTTTAGCAAACCATATCTCTAGGAACAACATCTTTGTAATATTACAAAGTTTAGTATGGAATTCGGTTGCTTTAATTTCGAATTCGGAAAGTTCTAAAAACACTATAGTAATTTAATATTCTTTGAAATATTAAGCTAGGTTAAAGAAATATGTTTATCGTTCAATTAAACTAACCAATTAAACTTTAGTATAAGAAATAAACTAACCTAATAGGTACTAGGCATAAATATACGCAATTCTCTTAGTTCGTCATTTACTTTCAATATATGGAGACCTTTAAGTGATACTGAGTATCAATGTGATTTCACCAGTGATGGCAATGTGCAAACGCAGAAGAAGTAGCAGTTATTAGCAAATGCGAAGGAGACTATTTGCAATGATTGTAATAGTCTAATGGGAGAAAAACAATAAGACATAATCAAAGAACGTTGAACAAACGTGTAAACAAAAATATTCACTGGAGCGATATAAAAGATAATTAATGATGGTCCAATAAATCAAAAAGAAAGCGGCGAGAGAGGTTTATTGAGAAGAATTCACGACTACTATATTAATGCCACCCGACAAGAGAAAGATAGATGTACTCTACATGCCAAACAAGGATAGCACGACATGAAGTTTTGCATAAACGAATTAAGACTGATAATATCTATATCCAATGTTCTCAAACAAGCTTGTAGCAAATTATAAAAGGAGCTAACTTTAAATGCGGTACAATTGATGAACGTCGTAATTATGAAAAGCTGTCAATTGCAAAAATTGCAACGTAACTATCTAACAGTTGTCCCAAGATACCAAGAAGGGAAACTGCCTAAATGAAAATTGGTATGATAGTCACGATATTAATCCTAAGGATTGAGTGGACAGTTTGAACATGTATCAGTTGAGAGTAATGATTTTTCATGCTGAATCAGAGAAGAATTGATCCGGTAACCGTCATTATTTCCAAAGAACATAAAAGCATCAAATTTGGATTATCATGCAGTCATTATCTAAAGAGCAGTTTTTCAGCACTCTGCTACCAAACTTAGAAGGTACTGTCACCGTATGGTATCATTTGCGCAAACTAAGCTTCCTACAGAGTTAATATACTAATTGTTTATAATATTTATACTATATATAAAAATAAAATGAATATATGGACAAAACAAAACCTTTAAGTATTAACCTACGAATTACATTCAATGTGACTGCAAAACTGAATGCGATACTTACATGTCTATATGTACAAACGCAGAAGCGTTTATAAGCAGGTAAACCAGACTATCTTTGTTATTATTGCCGCAGGAGTGTTACATAAAGAACTGAAAGATGCTGCAAGTTACTTTCTTATAATTTGAAAAGAACATATATGGAGTGGAACCGATATTGAATCGTCTTCACACAAATTTATATCAATTGTTGAATTTTTTTGTCTCTATATAAGTCACGAGACGTTTTCTTCTGGCACAAGAAACAGATAAGCGTGCAACTTACCACACCAAAAAACTACACGTATCACGTCTCTATATTATACAAAAATCTCGTTCGTTTTCGTCTTCCGTTCTTTCAGTTAGACACAAAAGAAACTGAATATTAATAAAGCAATACATCTTACTAAACGAGCGTTGGTAATAATTTATACAGAAAAGTACGTCTATTAGGAAAAACTGCTTTTTTATTTATTGTACGAATGTAAATTTTCGACGCGATCTAAGACCCCATCTCTCCCTAAAGAGGACAGGTGCTTCTGGGCGGTTATATCACTTAAAGTGACCTAGCAATTTCACTTCAACGTGGTTCACATATTTAACGCTTTTACGATTCAAATATTAAAATTCACTAATCAAGGGCACATTTTTATATCGGATATTTATTAAATGCTCTACTTCGCAATTCTAAACTAAGTTTGTTAATTGAAAGCGAATTAGTTGATATTTTAACGATGATGTTAATATAGAAGTAAAGAAATACCATAGACCGTAATCGATATATTTTTACAACTATAATAAATCGACCATTTTTTATTTTAATTTTTTAATACATAGTAAAATTTACTTAAACTGGAAGTGAAAAAAATTGTGTTTATTTATTGTTCTTGTTTAAAAAGTCAAACACATTATTTTTTAATTGATTTTAATAAAATCTAACTAAATATTTAGCTGTAGTAATACCTGGAATTTCACTAGTTAGGTAAACACACATAAAAAAAAAAAGCTAGTATCGAACTTTTCTGTAATACCGCTTGATTTGTTATTTGAATCTAGTAGATTGGTAATAGATTATTATAAAAATTACATTACCTAGTCCAATATACGGTGTAACATCTATTAATTTCGTCATTTTTAATGTTTTATTTATGTCCCACTGAACTTCTTTAGTTTTATTATACCTCGATTCCGTATGAAATATTCATTAATACAGCAGATTTGTTGCGTCATATTTATTATAAAAAAAATATATCAATGTACTTCCTTTTTACACTTGGATATCTCTTTCGTTCAGCCTCAGATGACATTAATAGAGCTGTTTCTTGCAGGTATAAATTCGTTTATTATTTTCTCGAAAACAGAGTTATTAATCTAATAAAGAATTTCTTTGAACCAATCTTAATAAAAAATTATTGAATAATATATACTTTTTCTCAGTTACGTACCTTTTTCGTTCAGCACATCAATAATACTTCTGTACATACATATGTGCATATTATATATATTAATCATATTATATATTATTATTATATATATAAATATTATATATTAATGTTATTTTATAGACATGTAGCAATTTAAATTGGTTTTACAATGTATTATTCAATTGCTTGTTTTGTGTTTTAAATAAACATCAAGTTACTGCCTTTTCGATCATGTGATGCATAACCGCCTGTGAAAACCAAATCTTTTTACATATGTATATACGTATGTAAGTACCTACTGAGGTACCAGTTATAGGTCAGTGATGTGATAAATGAGACACGATCCGAATTATCCAACTCCGTTGAACAGCTCGTGTTACACACAATCTTCACCCAGTACCAGACATTCTTCAATCGAATAAAAAAACTGAAATTGTCAAATGATGTGTTAAACAATATGAATATTATAACCGAAGTGTCCAATATCTTTTAATTCACGAAGACTTATAGATGAATATAAGAATAAAATATCCGTGCAACATTTCTTCTTAGCAACAGTAGACGTATACATTTGGTTCGTGGACCACCCAAAAAAGGGACACACGATTTAACATATATGAGTAAAGTTTTGATTTTATAATTCAGCGCAGTTCATCTATTTAGTAGTAGCAATTTTAGGGCGACTATCGGAATTAATTAAGACAACGGTTTCATTCCTGATTAGAGATGCCGCATATATCAACTTTATTATAACAGAACGTTATTGTGTAATTCTAAATGAATTATTAGTTTTAAGAGATTACTTAAAATTTATACTAATGAGAAAGGGTGCGTTTAAGGGTTGTTTGGAATACTAATTTCCAAACCAATGTTAATCAGTGAAATCAACCCAGAGTTTAAAATAATATAAGAAGTTTATATCTTTAACCTTCATGTGCTTTCTTAGATTCATAATCTCCACTACATCTTTAACTTTTGTAGTAACAAAATTCGTGCTCACTACATAGAAATATCGAAGTTATTTTTTTGAAAATATGTAACTATTTAGAAGGAAAATTATCCTCCTCCTTTAGCATAAACTAAATTGTATCTATCTTATCAAATTAAGGTTATTGTCTTGTCATTTCATATTAAACACGAAACTATATATAGCTGTGATGTTACTAAATATAAAATCAATAGCCCCAATAATTCCCGAACTTATTCTTAAATTTCATATTAGAACATTTAAAAATTGTAACCAGTTTTATATTTCCTTCTTGCAATTAACTCGGTGTTTTAGTGGATACATAATTTGATCTTCGCTTACAGCATGGGGTTGAAGTAGATAAACTACTCAATCTGAAAAGGTTAAAACGTGCAGGTTAAGCAACAACAAATTTTGTTATGGATCCTTCAGAAGAACAAATTACCTATCTTGGTATCACTATATGTATTTACTGTTGTAGTATACTTATACTTCAACAAATTACCATTCGCACTAAATGACGACCAACATGAATATGCATACACATCAAGTAGAGATTTAGGTTTCTATTCGACAGTCTTCCAAGTTACAGCATTCCATGGATTATTGATATATGTGGATATATGGAAAATCATGTTTGACTTAAAAATAAAATAATAATTTATATATGAAAATTATATATAACAAATAAAAATATAATAAAACAAAAAGCTCAGCTGATATCCAAGATTTGTTTAATAAAAAAATGGCGAAATTAAAGCAAGTGTTGAAATGTTGTCCCTTATTTTCAATTCCCAGGTTTATACATCTTCTCATGCTGGTAAAGGCACTTTGCATCATTGCGAACGTTATTAATGGATACATACATGTATATACTTTTAAATGCGTACTTCTTCTACAGTTCGATTCAAAATCAATTCCTACATATAAAAATATCCGACACGAACGACGACGAAGTGATGGCTGTTAATTAGTCGTACTCCAATCGCATACCAATATTAAATCGTTCTTCTAAGAACCATGTACGTCCTGACGTTTCGATATAATCGCATACATCTTCTTCTTGAGGTCGTGATTTCGACTGCAGTCCAAGCGATGGAAATCAAGGCTCGAACATATATTTATTGAATAAAAGAACAAAATCCAAAAGGCGAATTCCATAAAACCTAATTTTAAATTTAACGATTTAATATTGGTATGCGATTGAAGTGCGACTAATTAATAGCCGTCACTTGTGTCGGATATGTTTATAGGTAGGAATTGATTTTGAATCGAACTGTAGAAGAAGAAGTCCGCATTTAAAAATAGTCAATAACAACTGTCAAAAAACATTCATTAAGGTCGTTCACGAGTTATAAAATGAATGACTGAAGATTTATGTAACAAGGTGTATTCTTATAAAGACCGTTGTCAACATGAAACGAGTTACACAATGTAAACAAATGAGTGCGGTAACGGTCCATGAAATGGGGTTGATTTGCATACGAGTAGCTGTCGACAGGCCCTGGGAGAATCATGTCAGATACCATCTACAGGGGATGAATTTATAGGCCGAGTGCGTGGGCAGGTGCCAGGGTTGGACAACCAGCTGAACTCTATCACCGGTCATACATAAACTTCACTTTTACTCAAGTCTATATTTTTTTGCCAAATCTTAAAGCTACCCTATTTTATTTGCGTCATTGTAACCTCTATCA
This sequence comes from Trypoxylus dichotomus, assembly GCA_023509865.1. Taxonomy (NCBI): domain Eukaryota; kingdom Metazoa; phylum Arthropoda; class Insecta; order Coleoptera; family Scarabaeidae; genus Trypoxylus; species Trypoxylus dichotomus. The sequence continues at coordinate 31,181,710 of CM042079.1, forward strand.
TATTAGGTTACATAAACAGGTATAATTCAGTTGGTTTTTCCCCTAAAATCATAAAGTACAATATAACATTTTATAAAAGTTTATAGAATGATCTTTTTCACTGCCATTTTCTATTATCGTAAGAATCACAATACTTTTGTAGGTAATTATAACTAAAAAGCACTCGCAGTATTCTTAGAGCTTGAGATAACTCGTCACATGAAATACGAATATTATTAATGTAGTAATTATCAAACAAATTTATCATATTAATAGCCACATTCTAATACTAAATAGTAGAGTTACAACCACAAAAGCATTTTTAGAGTAAAACAATCACAATAGCTACTACTACCTGTTACACCGGGCAAACAACTCATGGAATACATAAAAATTCATTTATATTCAATATTTATTATGCATCATATCAGTAATGAAAAGAACTTACAACTCAAAGCAGTCAATCCCAAGATGACGTAATTTTGTAAACTTATTGCTATTTTTAAGATTTGAAGTTCCACAAGGCTCTATTCTTGGTCATCATTTTGCGTTGCACCGGTTTTTAGTTAAATGCAAACGATTCAGCAGAGGTGATACCGATCTCGTATTTTAGACTTCTTTCTAAGAGAAGAACAGAGAAAGCCTATTGTCTACGGTTTCCTTATTATTTGCATAAAAATCTACTACAAGTATGTAGATAACACCGTATCTTGCACGAAGGAGGTTCAAAGTAAATGGGATATAATTGTATTTTACATTGTCTCTTGATAAGCAAACAAAATTTGCTTTTAAAAACTTTACAATATCAAAAGAAACTTCAGTGTTTCTTGTATATTGCGCAAAAAAAGGAATTGTTTATACTTTTAAAAATAACAAATAAATACAGTTTGGAAAAACACCCTGCACGCTGGCTTTTTTAGTTTTGATCTATTTGATTACATAAACCAGAGATTTTGAGACGAAGAAATCGGCCATCCTCTCACCATAATGCCAAATATTATCACAAGAACAGTTTCGATAGCCTACGATCCTATTTTCACGAGAAAATATGACTTTATTCAACTACTTACACAACCGATCAACGCGATTGTCCTTTACCCAAAAGGGAATGAGCAGTAACCCAGATGTATAAACACTTTTGTAACTATTATAACGCTCTACTTGTTTATTTAGTTTATCAAAAAATATATGTAGGTTTCTTTTTTGAAGGTAATTATGTTGTCATTTTCTATTTTTGAACAGATCTTTTTCTGAGTGCCTACATGTACAACTGAGAATGCTTATGTCTCTCTGCTTCTAATTCAAACCACTTTTCAGTGCATTTTGTAAGGTGCAATATTTTTGTGTTTTACTCACTAGTAAAAGGATTGCGTTGGAAATATAATAGTGTTACTGGTAGCTAATTCAAATAAATAATCTGCTTGCAAGTAAAATTAAATCTCAAATTTGCAAAATTTTCTTTCTTGTTGCCAATTTCTCTTCTGCAGCAAACTTGAATTTCATAGATTATCTAAACTTGTTTCCTTGCTGCATTTTTATTTTACGTATGAATACACTCTCAGAACAGAAAAGCTCGTGGTGTGTGGTTCCAAAAGGATTCGGCAGTAGCATATAAGCTGTTGCAAAGGTGTTACAGGAACTAATTTGAGATTTCGTGGATCGCGAATAATGGATCCTACAAGTTCCCACTACGGTCACTTGATTTAATATCAATAAATTATTTTATTTCGATACATGTTAAAGAAAAAGTGTACAATACATCTGCCGTCACTTAAGATACTAAGTAATATCATGGCCAGGGTACTAAACGTGTTCAATGAAGTGGATATCGAAATGATTCGGTGTACAACAAGTATTCTAAAAAAAAAGAAAATAAATACAACTTTAAAACTATAAGGTTTAACTAGGAAAGTGAATATTTACTGGTCCTAGTTGTAACGCGCGATTCAATTAAGCTTTAAAAAAGTAGGTTGCTGTTTAGAGATATGAACAAATTGACATTTTCGAAGAGAATCTAATTCAATTCAATTGATAGTTAACCAGCTTTGATGCGCAGATGAAATATCATCACACGTTGTACAAGGTTTAGTGTAAAGAATGTATGTTTCAGATAGATAATTTACATTCTGCTGATAAGTTTGATTATTTATTGCTAGTGATTTTGTTAAAATAATTAGAAAACGAGTGAATTTAGGTGTAGGAGGTAAGATAGCTTTATTTATATGTTTTCAAGTAGAATATGTAGCAGTCAAAGATTGAAAGTTGTTATTTAAGAAGAATTATTTCATATTGCATTTTCGGAGCACTTAGTAGAAAATTTTCCGAAAAAAAGCTCTCAGAAGCGGTAAACTTTAGACCCACAGAATATGATATGGTTGAATTTGTCTTTAAAATACCTATCTAAAGAATGCGTTATATATATATATATATATATATATATATATATATGTAAGTAGGTAGGTGTTCTACTTAAAATAAAAAGCCCATATCTATTTACGGATTAATTTACTATCGCAAAATTTCAAAATGACAGTACTATTGACTTTAGAGATACGTCCAATAGGCAGTCGCCGTGAATTAATGAAATAGTAATTTGAAAACTTTACATATTTACAGCGAAATTTGATGTAGCATGAAATAGCGCAGTAATAAATTGTAAATGGAAACAAGTTCGATATTTAAAAAAGGATACTGCAAATTATAAAAACAAAATTTATGAGACATTCCATAATGTATCGCTAAACGATATTGCAAACACATCCCGCACAACCACAAAATTGATAAATAGTCGAACGACCAAGGCAAAACGATTACCTAAAATAAAGAACAGACCACTAGATGATCGTAACTCAAAATAGTGGCTCATTTAGGGGTAGTGCAAATTAGCGCCCTATAATCAAGATTCGTCCCCACATCGTAAAGTAGTGAGACTATTTCAATTCCGGCCTTGGATGAAACCGCCACCGCCGATATTTTCAATTTTTCACAGGAATTTATAACTTATTTGAAGCGGAGTAGGCGGTGCCGTTGGCTACAGCGGGTCACGCTTAATTTATGCTATTCCTCTATTCGGTGTCTAGGCTATCTACGCAGGGCACTATGGCTACTAAGTATCTAAATCTTATTGTCTTTTCTACGCGTCTGCAAATATTACCTGAACAATATAGACGGGATAGGTTATTAAAACGATATTTGCAACTAATGCTGTAGAATGGAAATTATTTTCTGGGCGTAATTAGATCGCGTTGGACGTGACGCCCAAAGTTAACACTAAGATTATAATTAACAAAAGAAAATAAATGAACGGAATTAATAAACGCTATAATGATATTACAGTGCTTTTGTATAAATACAAATGGAATCTATATAAAGAAACCTCTAGCAATTATTTCAAAGTATAGTCGTTGATTGAATTAGGGCCATTTCATCTAAATTAGAAAATCTGATTTCAAAAATTCTGGTCTAAATAAATACATAATTCCTATGTTTAGATTACTAAGCAAAAAGAAGACGTTTTCCATCAAACTAACCGGAATGCAAAAACAATTCACTGAGCAGTTCGCAAACGGGCAAGCAATTCGATTACAATATAACGGTACGCATGACGAAAGCTCGCTACCAAAGCCTACCGCTACCAGAGCTGAAATATAAATGTTCATGGCTAAAGAAAGGTAAAGGTAAATATTTATTGTAATAACTTCCTAAACCTAATTTTTGAAAATGTCTAATTTTTGTTTATTCTCTCCATATTGTGTTTAATGACAAACCAAAAATTATGGCAGAAAGTTCTCGGTATGTTATAAGACGACCAGATGAACGTTATGAAGAAGGCCGCCGTGAAAACAGTAATGATAATGATAATGATCATCATACATTATAATACAAGATTCGGGCTACTGCATTTTGTTAAGAAAACCATGGTTGAAAAAGACAATACAGAAACGTTTTAAAAGATTATTCATTGCCATGTAATGAAAAACGAAATGAAACAAACAACCCGCGCGCACAGCATGACAATGAAACGTTTTCTATTAATACATAAAACTATATAATTTTTCCATTGGTAGGTTAGCCCGCAAATTTTCTGGACTTAAATTCAACAAAAAAACGTATGGAACAAACTTGATATCCTTGAGAAAATGTACCAGTAAAGAAGAATTAATGAAAAATATTCATAAAGTGTGGGAAAACAGCAATGAAATAATGTAGTATGGTGAAAAGAATAGCTACTATTATTAAATCAAAAAGTAATACTAGACATTACATGTACATGAGTTATTAATGAACTAACGTAAAACTAGTCGCAACCATAATTTCTAGTGGTCCTAATTTAATCAACGATTATACTTACATGCATTGTATCAAATATCATAGCATAAATGTCTTGATTGATACTGGATAGTATAATTAATATGCAGGTTATTTTAATAATATCGTCATAGATAGTCGCTTCAACTATTATTATACAAAACATATTTTGATATTCCATTGACATTTTTATATGTACCTTTAGCTCCATACCTGACTATAGCGAGCAACTCTACTTGAGTAACCAAACGGTACACTATCAATAAGTAGTGACTTATAAAATGAGTAACAAAATTGAATTTATACGTTGAAAATCCTTTTTATGTATTTTCTTGTTTCTTGTGTCGACAGTTAAAAGCGCGTAAATTATAAGGGTGTGAAATATCTGAAATATATATATGAATTAATATCAATCTTTCGTTGGTGTTACTGGTGATAAAATTACGATCTTCTTGGTAATTACTAACGGAATGGAAAAATGTCAGGCTCGGTCGGATTTGGACTCACTTCCTCTTCTTTACCGGCTGAATATCGTAACCAACTAGACCACGGGACTGTTTCTAACTTCAAATCGCTTAGCTGAACTATGGATTCCGCCGGTAACAGAGAGAATGTTGGTTCAAATCCTACCGACATTAATATTTTTTCAGAAATTTAATAACGTTGGTACCAAGAAAATCGTCATTTTATCGTTACTACGACCAACGAAATTATCTCACACGTGTCACAATTTAATTTCCTTACTACCTCCCCAAGATTAATTACATTTGTAATCTGCCAATTCCACGCTATGTGGAAGAAATTATGATCGCTCAAGGGTTAGAAAAATTAGTGGAATTAAGAGGACAACACGAGCGATAGCGCTATATGCTATAAATTAGTGACGGTCATTTTTGCCACATAAAAAGCCGTCATTTTTGCCATTAATCAAATTAACAGACACCACAGCTTTATATCGCTGTCGGCGAATCGATAGTCTTCCACTAAAGTGCTTCTTTCCTCAAGATCTGATATCGTCGAAAAAAATAATATCCCGTCAAAGTCTTCCTGATGTGCCTATATATACTTTTATAAAAAGATATACGTCTCAGACTACACGTAGGCATTATATATTACGTTCCGGTACACATGCGCAGGTAAGTAGACAAGAGGGACCGTAGATACCGTGAATATAAAACTGACCTAAGTCAAGGATGTCCTTTTTGATAGACTTTATAAGATCTCGAGCGAGCCCTTTGTTATTACTGCAATTGAAACTGGTCAAGGTTATCGTGAGATTTTTGTTAAGAAAATGTTCTTTTTAGATTCTATAAAAACTATTGTTCGATTCAATTTAACTTCATCCGTAAGATGTACACATAAAAGTGTACACTATAATTTATATTACAATGTGCGTTATTAATATTAATAACGTTGATCGTCTGCGCTTCTGTAGAATAAACGTAAGGAAGGTCAGAACATTATTATGTGTACAGACAGATTGAAAAACATAAAAATGAAAGAGCAGTACATAACAAAAGAAGTCCAGCTGAATAAATATTGTAAACATCGATCACTATTTTCCATGTAGCAGTACAAATTATGCTTAGAGATATCCTTCAATTTGTTTTTTACTATCTACTATTATTTAACATTTTATCCTAATGATATACCTACACCTTCTTTTCCATCTTTTTTTTTAAATTTCTTACAACCGAGGATCAAGTTAACATTAACACCTAATCTTTTGTATGATTATAAAGTCCTTGTGCAATTTCTAGAGACTAGATACATAGATTCTTTATTTATTTCTCAATTTTCAGCTGAAAATTTTACATTATTTCTCAGAATTCAATTTCGCTCTTATTATTCAAAATTCACTTTATTTGAAAAAAGAATGTCCCTTAATCAACAGGTAAGAGAGGGGTAATAAAGTTCTCTGGCGTAAAGGTTATATCACGTTTATATTGTAATTTTCCAAACAACATTCTTTCCAATATGCGAACTAGATAACTTATTTTAGATAATATGACTAATTCAAACTTTTCTTGTTCATAGTAGTACGCCAATAGAGGTCCATAACTCGTAGCAAGAATACGTTTCCTCAAATTAATACCATAAATTTTTGAAAATCAAAAAATTTGTTGTAATACTTACCTTATGATACTACTCGATAACTTATATCTATAAAATAGCTAATCTGTAAGAATTATCTTCTGCTTAGTTTAATTTCAAACTTAATAATCGTTTACAATCTTGATGCCTTTTTGTATTTTATCCGACTCAAATAAATAATAGCAAATACAGTTTTATTTAACTATGAAAATATGAATAGAAAATTAATTAACTAATTAATTAAATATGGAAGTTATGTGTACTACTACAGACAAAATAATTAATTTTTCCATGTAAAATAAAATGCACTCGGACCTTTTAACATTTTTTAGCAAAAAATATACTTGCATTCTCGAATAGTTCTTAAACTTATCTTTTGCACGATCCTCTAAATGCGTATGAATGCTATTATTATGACGTATCGAGGTATATAAATACGCGGCTTGTTTACAAGTGTCTATTCCCACCAATCTCAGCATTTCCTATGCATAAGAAAAAAGTCTGACCAATTAATTAAGCACCTTATTAGTGTTAAACGAGTTCACCGACAAAATCTCCTATCTAGAAGCTATAAACAACGCTGAAGCTATCCCTTCGTGGAAGGAATGCGAAGTGAAAATGACGCACCTAAAAAAATAATTATCCGCGGTAGATTACTAGTGTTTGTTTATTACACCCTAATGATGTCGTAACAAAATATAGCCTAACCTAACCATAATCCGTCCCATCATAAAACAGACAAATGTATATGTACGAGTATACAACTTAATATTTTAGAAGGAATAAGATTTCACAAAACTATAATAATTATTCATGTATGTATATTGTACGTATAAACCTATATAATACACTCACGTATTACTTCGATACTAAATATGAAACAGTATCGCCAATGAATGCCGGAAGATGCTTGAAGGGTTTCCTTTCCGTTCGCTAATTGATTGTTCCGTTAAATTCACAAATTTCCGTCTTAATTTATTAAAAAGAAACCTTAGAATCTTAGCAGGCGTACTTATTAGAAATAAGTGTGGTTGCAATTTTAATATAAGTTATATTTAATACATAATAAACGGAAATAGACTAACATCGTACGTCTCTATAAGTATATTAGAAATTTATCATACAATACGTCATAACAATTATTATCAATTAGGCATCAGGTTTATTAAAAATGTTTTTGATTATTTCTTAAAATAATAAATACAGTGGGTGCTTAATACTGTAAACAAAACAAAGTAGAGAAAATTAACATTTTGTTCACATTAACGAAGGTTCATTTGATACTTAAAATAATATAATTATTAAAATAAATAATTAATAATAGAAATGCTTGTCTTTTTTTGGCACCCGCTCTCAAAGCCCATTTCGCCACATTACTTAGTAACTTATTAAACATAAACCACTATAATTTAGAAAACACAACTCATTCTGTCTATATATTTTAAGTCTAGATGATAGAAAGGAACAGGGAAGAGACGAACTTCACATCTCGGAGTCTATCGGGATGGCTTCACAGAAAACGACGAACGGTAAAAAAAGGACAATCCACCCTGGTAAACAAAGACGTCTAGCAACTAATCCATCTAAATTAGATAACAATTCTTGTGTTTATTATAAATTTAATAACCACGCCATACATGATTTTGCGGTTTTCTTGAAGAATGCAGATAATATTGGTAGACATCGTAACTCTAGCATGAATAAGCTCCTCCAGAAGGAACTTCCTGTGATTAGAAAATTTGTGACATTCCAGGAACAAGTGATTGAGGCCTCGAAGTGATTCTCCATACGAACACGAAGGTGAATCAATCAATCAATCCTATTTTATATATAAAATATATAAAAACCATCTATACATGTCCCTCCATGTCCAGCTGTTTGAATCCGTGTAAAATTAGTCCTTCACCTAGTTCTATATTAATAGAATTCACTATACGTAAACTGAATTTCTCTTTGTTTTTCTCTTTTGATAAATTTGTTGCACTTGCACCACTTTTTAACTTTTAAATTATAACTACTCTTTCATTGAAAATTGATTTTGTCGTCATAAAGTTTCAAATTCAAATCCTTCCCTAACGATTATTTAACTTGCACAATGAAGACGTAAGTATACTCACTCGTTGACAATATAAAATACTCCGAGATGCGTCACTATATACCTGTACGCGTCACTGCAATTTGTATTAAACAGATTGTTACAAAAAAGCGAGGTGTTTTTAAACATTTTATGTTCCTTGTATTATCATTTAATTAAAAGTGAAAATATAAATTGCCATACGTGGAGATTTCTTTAAGTATTATGTCGCGCAAGAGACTTCCATTTCTCTCTCACAAAGTTTCTCTCTTTTTAGAACATTTTCCATAACTTCGGAAAAACATCGGAAGTTAGCGCTTCAATTTATATACGCATATTGCCCTTTAACGCCCTTGTTAATGTAACCCCAGAGGAAATAGTCTAGAGCAGTTAAAATCGGCGATCGGGCAGGCCAATAGATTGTAGAAATTATTGAAATCAAGCTGTCATCAAAAATATTTGTTAAAAAGTCCATAGCAACTCAAGTGGTGTGCGCAGTGGTTCCGTAGTATTGGAACCACGTTATCTCATTATCATTAATAGTGGGTCATAGAAAAGGGTGAGCTATATCCAGATATCATTCAGTAATAATTCTGTCAGATATAACACCGCACCAGGCTGTACATTGAAGAAGGTGCAATATTTTGTCGTAAGTAATCCTGGGATTTTCACTTCTCCATATTCGACAATTCTGCTTATTAACAAAGACATTAAGAATAAAATGGGCTTCATCGCTTATTATCAATTATCAAACTCTTCATTTTCTCAGCCCAATTTTTGGAACTGTATGACATTATTTAAGCATTGCTTGAAATATCCCGGCTTCAATTCTTAAACGAGTTGAATTTTACTTCGCACTAAAGAAATGATTTTTTTTAAATAAATAATTTCAATGTCACTGAAAGAAGGAAGATATTCGATGTAAAACTGATTAGTTGTTCAGTATATAACAATTATTTGGACCAAGAAAAGCGATTCCATGGCGCAAGTTTTCCTTTTTCAAATCTTTTCAGTTTCCTTTCCTTAAAATAATTTGTTTTCTTTTCAAACAACTGACCGAGTTATGAAAGGGTGTATCTGCATATTTGCTGTAGAAACCAACTTCATCCCGCTTAGTATCACATATTGTGGGCTTGATTGTGATACACCAATCAAGCACCTAACGAGTTTGTTATATATTTGCTTGGCAATCTACTGGCCAACTGATCTAAATACCGAGGTACTAGTTAATGAAATGTATACATCAAGTAGCCCAACTAGTCGTAACTAGCACAAGTGTTTTTAGAATAGTTAGAAACATTTGGAATATGGTTTAAATCAAAACATACGAATGTAGACTACCACTTCTTTTTAAATAAATGTTTTAATACAGATCTAAACGGATATGTTTGGTATTACAAACGAAATAACGAGAGAATTGTATTTTATAGCCAAAATCAACTGCCTGCATTTATATAGTACTGTAATGTTACAGATAAAGTTCATTTAAGGAACCTAAAACCAAAAATAATTTGTAACAATGTACCAACATATTAAAAAAATAGTTTTCCGTTGAATGGTGTATGCTAGGATCCACAATACGAATTACTTGAAAGCACAACTCAAAACCTTTTAGAACAGTATTAAATGAATACCTAACTAGATTGAGAACTGCTGAAACTTCCCATCTGAGTCATTATCTTCATTTAGATGTTTGATTAGTACAAGTCTGTAAATGCTAATTTTAAACCTACAAACGTCATGGAAGTAAACAGAAAATAAACAGTCACGGTTTGAATGAAAACAACCGTATTTCTTTATAAAAGGCAATAAATCTCATAAAAAATTATTCCATCCAAAATTTAATTTTTTATATGAATAAGTGCACCTTGAAACAAAATAAAGAAATTTGAATTTAAATAAATTGCGATACTTGTTTCAATGTCACCACTTTTTACTTAAACGAAATATTCTCTCAAGAAAAACATTTGTCCTTTAACCTAACAATCGAAAAATACTTTCTTTTATTATAAATCTATATTTTATTACATCTAAAAAATATAGCTGTAGAAAAAAATCATCTTCTCTCCAAAACAATACATTTGAGATATAAATTAAGGAAATTGCCATAATGATATAGTTAGAAACTTCCGTTATTTTTATTTTGGAAAAACGGAAAACTTTCAAAAGATATGTATGTTTCTTTAAATTTACACAATTCAATATTGCAGAAAAAATATATTTCTAAGTTACAAAAAGTTACAATACGTAATAACTTAAATTCATCAAACAATCAAATAATTTAGTAGCTGATGTCAAATATCTGCCACCACAAAACTCAGATATGGACTAAATTCAAAGCTAGAATACCACAAAGATCACATTATTAAAGAAGTTAATAATATGTGTTTCGCGATAGTTTCCGGTTATTTTTGGCAAGGTTGATGAAAGGCGAGAAAGAATTAATGGTTCAGTGTTATTCTGATAATGGTGCCATATATCGCCCGACGGGGTGCAATTATTGCATTATGCGGGGGCTTTAGACCACCGCAGTAGAACGGTGAAGGGATTGATGAGTTCCTGAATAACCCTAGACTTACGATTAGCTTACTCGATTGACCGTGATCGATGTACAAATTCGTATATTATCAAAAGGAATCATGTGGATTTGACAAAGAAAGAAATTAATTCAATTCAAATTGAAGTTTTAAAAATATATAACTAGCCCACATTGATTTTAGACGTTCAGGAATTACTTATAGTACATACAAGAAAGCTCTCCCTAGTGTTGTTTATGGGCCGTCAGAAAGCTTAAATTCCAGGTAATAACTTAAAGAAACAACAGGTAAATACAGTGTAATGTAACCCGGGACCGACAATGCGTAATAACTATAAATACGTCAACTAGTAAAGAATACGTCTGCTACTGTCAGACAATAAACGATATTCGCCGGCTTTAAATTAACTTTTCAGCGTCAAGAAGGCGATAACATCTACCTTCTAAAGTGTTAATGGGTACTCGATAAGTGTAAACAGCTTTAATTGGTTTAATAATTCTTCGCCGAAGATTAAAATCTTTTAACTGATTTATATAGGTTTTGACATTTTCTTTTCCTTCATTTCTATTTGTTTTTTGTTTTGGCACGAGCTTCTGGCTAACCATCTTGGTTATAAGACCTTTCAAGTATTCGCAATTCTGCTGAAATATTACGACTACTAGACATAGTTTTATCGCAAAAAAGCTACATGTTTGAAAATACATTCTCTATTGAATGCCAATTGTAATTAAACAACTTTCTATTCACGTTTATTGTACGATTAAACATTTTTACTACCAAAATCAAAGCGTTTACAATCGTATTTAACGTTCGCCCGAAAAGTTTTATTCGAAAAGGAGAAACCTATAAATCATTAAGTATAAAACGCAAACGTATTAAGAAAACTAAGTTAAACAGATAGAACATATAGATATAAATTTTGTATTGCAATAGGAACACTGTTCAAATTACGAATCGAGTCAAATTTTCTTGTAAATCACGCTGTTAGTGGAAAATATACACTGCACACTTTAAAGTAAAGACCATTCTGTCTTAGGTCTGCAGACGTAAACAAAAATACTTTACTTTATTACAATATAGTGCTAGATATCAGTTTCCAATAATAAATTTACAAGCAGCAGGATATATACCTGCAATTGATCAAAATTTCTAGAAAAGCAATGATAAAATTTAGCCGATGGTAAAGAGTCAATAGCACATGGGATAGATTATTACTATAAATTATTTTGACACCACGCTGTTATTGCATGTATTGTTTCTTAAAATATATTTTACTTTTTACTAACCAAAAGCGGTTATATTCACACTCATAAACCTACCATCACTCAAAAAATTTAGCAGCAATGTGCTTTATTATTACTACACAAATTATTGCATTTGTTTTAATTAGTTTAGTTGGTGTTAAACATTCTGAGTTGATTTTGGGTTTCTTGTTTTCAATCTACTTTTTTTTCTTGCGCCAAATTTGATTACTGTTAAATGTTTACGATCTCATACAAATGTTTGCTATAAAATAATTTTATTGATAACTAATAATTTTACAAACCTTCAATGGTGGTGGTATGTTTTGAAATACTGTCGGATGCTTTGTCTCCTCATTTTTAAAACGAAAATTTGCAATTAATTTCTATTCGTTGATTCTCAATCCTGTATATTATATTAGAATTATTAACTACCAGTCACGATAAGGATTAGAAAAAGAAAACGTTAATAAATAATTATATATTTCAAAGTGCACTCGTGAAAGCATAGTTTACACCTAACTGATTCATGAAATTGAAACTGAAAATTAGAACAGTGTGCACACCAAAAGTGACACGAATATTGCTTGTGGGACAATAATGTTCAATTAGTTGTACAGAGATCAAGTACAAGAATAAAGAGTAAGCAACGTTGTTAACAAAGGCAGAATAACAAAAACAAAAAACGATAACAATGAATGTACAGTTCCTTGTGCCAAATTAGAACGATAACTTGTACATAAAAATAAGTTAACTACTCAAATAAGAAGAGGAATATCATCTGCGCACTCTAAAATCTCTAAACCATTCTGATAATCTCAATTTTTGGTTTCTAGTACTTGTGATATGTTTCACCGTACTTAAACTTTATTATTATTATGGAGGATAACAGCAAATTAGTCAATTTTTGTCGTAGTTCGTAAATATACACTACGATAAAAATGTTTGCATTTGTTTAATTTTTTTGTATTGGATTGTTTTAATTTTCTGTAATAATTATTGTATTCTGTTGAAAACTTAAGCTTTACTGTTATTGTTGTTATTATTATTAATCTCGCAATCGATCGAAGGAAACCCAATCTATTATTCCTTCCTTTATTCACCAAACTATGTCGTCGTTCATGTAATAAGAATTACGAACCCCGACCTTTTTATTAAGCACACTATACAGCGTTTGAACGTTAATTCCATACCCCTTGATTGACTATTTCTCTGCGTATCCGGAACCCTAAAATCTGCCGGCGGTTCCGGTCGACAGGTCTCCGCTCACCAACTGACATAAGAAAGGTTTGCGCGGAAGTGTGTGTCTTTTCCTCAATATGTTCTTAAAGTGTGCTGTTGATTGCCACGCGCCCTTATTTGAAGTTTCCAAAATTGAACGAGCTATACTCACAAATAAACGATGACACAATTTGGACAGGTTTAACAAAATACGACCATATCACATGTGAGCTTGCTTCAAGACTGGTTTCATAATTAGTAGCCTACAAAAAAATACACTAGACATACGAAAACTTAAATAGTAAGAAGGAAATGTAACTATAGCAGAAGGATATGTAGTAAAGGAATAAAATCAGTTCAATTTTATACGTAATCGGACTTAAAGAAAATCAAAATTAGAAAAACCGGTTTTATACTTCTTTCTGTGCAAGTGGTACAATTAGGAAATAATTTAATACATATTTAAACGTGCAACATTATATTTGAAAACAATTTTGTATCTTGCTAAATTACAATGAAAATAGCAGTTTTCTAACGTGTAAAAAAAACAACATATATTGACCAATGTAGACATTATAGCGAGGTATTAGAAACCCTAGTTGCTGTGCATTTTCAAGAGATAAGATAGTTAGAGCCTTCTTCATCGCAAGTGTATTAACAGAACATATAATTATAATACAATTACTGCTAGAGATGTTCTATAAATGGGCTGCAATAATCTTTGGAAAGAATATAGAAGTCGAGTGTATTGGCTAGCCTGACACCCTGACATTACATCTTAAGATTTTTCTCCTGTAAGGTTCTCTTAAAACACTAGTTCATAAATATCTATCAACAATACCAGAAAACATGCAAGAGAAAAATGAAAATGCCTGTACAGATACTGAGAAGCAAGCATCTTTACTTACATACATTTCCTTAAAAAAATGAAATGTTCGATACAATCATGTGCACGAAAATAGCAGTGGTCTTAATTTGGCTGAAATATCAATTTATACATTAAATAAAAGAAATTGAAATAAAGAGTTCAATATCTTTATTCCTACAAGTTACAAAACTACAATAATAACTAAATAGATTTCTTAATATCAAAAAGAAAATAAAACTGTATTGTAGGATATAGAAAATAATTGAGCATTAAAATAGCAATCATTCCAAACTACTATACAAATTCATTTTTACTTAAGCAATTGGACTGGAAAACTTAACATTTTGTTGCTTCACCTTCATTCTTTATCATTTCTTGACATCTGTGGCGCTGCGAGCTTACCAGTTGCCTACATGTTTCTACTGAATTCTTTTGCGCCATTCAGGTTGGCAACCCAAATCGCGAACATTGTTATCTCGAAACCTTCTTTTCGCTTTACGAGAAACATGTTTCGGATCGTTATCCCGCATATATAACCATCTTAGTGCCATTTTTTCTTCTACATATGACAGAAGTACAGTTTGCAATATGTTCACATAGGCATCAGCATTCAGTATACCTTCTATCTTACGTAAAGGACCTACGCCATACCATGAAAAACACCCTCACAGGATGATGGTGGAGCCTCCAAATTTTACCGTCCTTTTGGTGCATAGGGGTTGAAATGCTGCCGATTGTGGTCTTCGTGTTGTTGGTATGCACCAGAATGCAATAAAACTATTTTAGTTTCATCTGACCACAGTACATTATACCACTTTTTTCGTCCCATTATGCATGTTGAGCAATCGACAATCAATTCCGTATTTGCCTTTTGTTTGATAATGGTACCTTTCCAGACCTTCTTGAACACAACTTTAATTGAATCAATCTTCGCCTAACAGCAGAGATGCTTGTAGAAAGGTTTAACTCATTTTTAATTGGAATTGAATTTATTAACGGTGCCTTCTTTGCACAAGTTGTAATATTTATGTCTTTTCTAGGTATAGTTTTCCTTTTTCCGCCATGATTTTCTTTCACTTTTCTCCAGTTCTTAGCGTTTCGCAGAACAAGAAAGGGTTTCTTGTGTAAACTTGTAGCTTTTCCCTCTATTAAGGAGATCGAGTATAATTTCATTTCCAGCTAAACAAATAATTTTTAGTATACAAGTAATTCATATTGGAATAATAGTAACAGTTTTTAATAGCATTTTTTTACTATTATTTGTGTATATTTATAATTACATCTATTTATATGTCATCTGTAAAAACAATTCTAATAAACAAATTTTAAATAAAGTGGAAAATATGTGCGCAATTGTAGTGATTACTTTAGTAAAAAAGGTGCTTGCTATGACGTGCACAGAATTATTTTAAATGACTGACGATAGTTTAAATTTCTCGCTTTGCCAAGTTTGCGATTTAGTTTTGAACTTCAGCAGCGTCTCAAATAGATTTTGCATGGATGATAAAATATGATAATAAATCAAAAAATCGATTTCATATTTAAAAAAAATGTAAATGTAATAAAAGAATAGAATAAAATATAGATTATTTCAGATACATTTTTAATTTTTACGAATATCTAAAATTGAACGTAAATAATGAATCAATCCTTTAAAATCGCTGTGTATATTGCGATAGATATGCATATAACATTTTGTCAAGTAATGATGTTACAGTAGCAAGAAAATATTAAATTTGCAACGAACTTCAAGAGATATATCGTGCGGATCATGCAAGCAGAAGCTAATTAAACTGTATGCTTAAAGACAGAATGCTCCAAGCCATAAATTCATTCTACGTTTTTTTTTTACCGTCATACATTTATAATGCAGTAGCTCACTGTTTCGTTCTTTCTACCTCCATTTTATTTCTATCATATTTATTCATTTTGTGTTTTATTATTTTACATTTTATTTATACTGACAATAGTAATCTCACTCTTTTTATTTATCAACTCTCATATGGATTAGTTACAAATAAATACTACCGCTATTATAATTTTTTATAACTAGGGAATAATATAGATATGCATTTTTATATTTTAAAATTTAGATGTTGATTTATAAAAGACAAAGAACTTTTCTGTAGATTTTTACAACTATCCTTGTAATACTAGACTTTTCCAAAATCTGCATTAATCTGCATTAATATTCACACTATGCGACATTAGACTTATGTACAGACCTACTTTAATTGTAGAAACGAATTATACATTATATAAAAGCTGAGATGTATTGATGTACACCAATTACATTTCCAAGTCCAATACCAAAATTGCTCTTTTCAAGTGGAATCTTCAAATTTTTAGAAACACTTTTACAGTTTCACTTCATCATAGGACCACCAACAGGGCCGGTGCGTATTATGGTATTATATACATTCACGTCATTATTTAGAATGATCTGTGCCATTGATGTGACTTAATCGAATGTTTGTTGTGAAATGACGCTGCAGAAAAAAGAATAAAACATAGTTAAACGGCCGTTAATTGCTCCATCGAAGACTTAATCATTAAGAAGTCTTTTAGGTCGTAAACTAGGTATAATGAAATAATTTACGCCTTTCCCGAAAATTAAATCAAGAGTAGCTTGAAAGGTGTTAAGAGGGTGACTGTTACATGCACCTTTTACGACATTCTGCAGCTTTACATGTTATCGGTTAGTACGAAGGCTCTTGTACCACACCTCTAACCTACGATCTAACACAATTTAATCAATATTTGAAACCAAATTGTTTGTTACAACATTTATAATGTTGTCCAACTGAAAATAATTTCTACGAAAATAGAAACACATAATGAAATAATCAACACAAATTTATTATTGTATTAATCAAATAAAAGCGAAATATAAACACATTTTTCTGAATCATACACCTTTTTATATCTTAGAAATATTAAATTTTCTATTGCGTTGGAGATATAAAAGATCTTAGTTGCATGTTATATCGCATATTTTATGTAAATACCTTTCTTTAAAAACTCTTGTAGCAAGTAAATCAATCTCATTGCGTAAACGAGTTGTTTTCTTTAAAAATTTAGGGTTCCCGGTTGAAGCCGCGCCGTAGTTGCATGAGTTCGTACCGACGTTTCGCTTTTGAAATAACCAAATCTAAGATTGTAAGAAATATATATATTGACAAACCAAAATGTACACAAATCGCTTTTTAACAAAATTTCATTTTAACAAATACGTAAATCAATCCCTGTCTAGCTAAATTCGTAAATTATAAATGAAATACAAAATGAAACGAGAGCAAAAGAACAGTAAATTTTGAAAATTTCTTATAATTTGAAGTCTTTAATTTTGTAATCGTACTCACACTCGCACGTAATGTCTCGTATTTTAGGTATCCTTGTCTTCGGCTTCCACCAATGTCTCCGGAACACCACATTGTTATGATAATGATCAGCTGATACACTTTTTAACTTTAAATAATTTCGAAGAATTTTTAATATTTCATTTTATAATTCGAAAAATAACGAATTTTCTCTGGAGAGACAACTCCTACATGTGTTCACACAATTGTTATTTACGAGGGGAGGTCCAGAAGTTCGTGGAATGAAAGGGTTTTAAATAAAAAGCTTAGAAACTTGCAAAGAGCTGAGAAGATTGGGGAAAATTTGTGAAATGCTTTGTAGCAAATTTAATCTAACCCGACACCCAAAATGGTCTTATATATATATATATACATATAAACTCTATTATGGTAATATACAGCAAGCAAAAACAGTAAAACTCAGGACACTTATTATAAAACATGTAGTTTATTATGTGACAGTTGAGTTTATAATACACTAATATGTATACAATATTCCAAAAACAGAGGGACAATTTTCTGAACAGACCCAAACGACAGCTATTTCTTATATTCTATTGAAAGCGAGGCGGTATCACACCGTAGAATATTCAGTTCGTAAATTGTCAAAGATTTTATCATCCTTACCATTATTTATATCACGTTTGCATTTCGCTAGTTTTGTTCATAATTATTATATTACCTTAGCTATTTTGCGGTATAGATTAGTTCTTCTCAGAGCCTTGATTTGAAAATTAATAGATATGTAAGTAATATACAAATACAGAGAACTTTAGAGTTGTACTGAAATTATAATTCTGTAGCTTTCAATTATAGATGCTGCTAAAAGTACAGGTGTGTATTCTCCCCCAAAGAAACGAGAAAAAGCAAATCACTTGAGTAACGCTAAAAAACAGATAATTTTGAATGCTTACAAAAAAATTGTAACGGATACACTCAACACAAAAAGGTGACATGATAAAGCAGATTTTCTAAGTACTAGATACCTTTACTGAATGCAATATATACAACATATCAATGCCTTACAAGATATTGTGATTGAAGAGATTTCAAAACCGACAGTATATCGGGTTATCAACGAGTATAAAAAAAACTGATTACCACGTGGAAATGAATTCCATAGTTTTTGAGGAGTGGTTTACTAAGCTATTATAATATTTACCAGAGAATGCTATCGTAGTATGTATGTATAATCCACCATATCATAGCCGGAAGGTTGAAAAAACACCAACAACAATGTGGAGAAAAGCGATCTTACAAAATTGGTTACAAAATAAGGGGATAGAGTATAAAGAAGATACGATTTGAGCAGAATTGTTGAATTTGGTAAACATGATCAAAAGTAAATACAATTCACACGTAATTGATAAAATTGCAAAGTCAAAGAACACGATTGTTCTTCGTTTACCTGCATGTTTCTGTGAGCTCAATCCATTTGAACTCATCTGGGCACAAATAGAAAAGGAGGTTGCTGCACCCAACAGAACTTTCAAATTAAACAAAGTTAAGCAACGTTTACACAATGCCATCAGTAAAGTAACTGCAACAACTTGGCAGAACTGCATAAATCATGTTATCGGAAACGAAGGGAGTACGAAGGATCTTGATGGAATTGTCGATGAAGTTATGGAACCATTTACAATTTCTCTTGGAGACGACAATTTCAATTTCCTTGGTTTTATCAACGTCTAAATTAATTAATTCGTCACATCCGTTAGGATTTGAACCTAAGACTCTTCTTCCTTTGGATCTAATGTTTCTCTAGTACATTTGTATGTACAAACGCATCCGTTTATAAGATGTTAATATGTTCTTCAATGGGTTCAAGTCTCGTAAATTTATTAACTCTTCAGGAAGAGGTGTAATCTTGTCTCTTTAACATTCATTTTATTTATAACTGATATCACACCCCGTGTTTGCTACTGATTTAAAACTTTTTCAGTGCGAGATGTTCAGTCTTAGAAGTCTAAATGTTGCAGGTTGATCTTAAGAACATATCTACATGGTGCATATTCTATTATATAAACAAACAAGCGTAAGTGATTGCTTTTATTCGCTAATTCTTCTATTCGCTATTCTATTCGCTGAACATTACCTTCAAGTACAAGCCCAATGTAATGGATGTCGAATGTTTTGAACTAGTGAGAGACTTGGGAACTTTAACGCGCAACTTACCTTTGCGTAACATATTTGTAACGTATTGCACATCATAAAAGAATCTCTTTGCGCTACCGTGCCTAACTGTACGTAATCTTTCAATGAAACAGTACTGAAAGCTATATATTACACCCTCATCAAATACTGTTTGGAATAAGCGATTGTTGTTTGCTTCCTTTACAATGTACGAGGGGAGGTCCAGAAGTTCATGGAATGAAGGGGTTTTAAATAAAATAAAACAATAAATCTATTTTTCCTTTTCAATATAATCACCCTTAAGCATAATACATTTATTAGATCTATGAATTATATTTTTCTAAACCATCATAAAAATATTCTTTATCTTTCGCCTCAAAATGGGCCAAAATTGCATCCTTTACCTCATTGTCGTCGGAAAATTTTCTTCCACGTAAGTTTTTTTTTAATTGGGGAACAAATAAAAATCACTAGGTGCCAGGTCGGGACTGTATGGTGGATGGACTATTGATTGAAAGCCATGCTTGTGCAGAGCAGCCAACTTTGCTCTTGTGAACCGGCGCATTGCCTTGCAAGAGCAACGCACCCTTGGTTAATTTTCCTCGACGTTTTTCCTTGATGGCCCCCTTTAATTTTTCTAATATCGCTGCGTAATATTCTCCGGTTATACTCCTACCTTTTTCTTTGTAATCAATCAATAATACCCCCTCACAATCCCAAAAACAGTAGCCATCAACTTTCCAGCCGATTCTGACACTTTGAATTTCTTTGGCTGTGGTGTTCCCTTTTTATGCCATTGCATGGACACCTGTTTGGACTCAGGCTCAAAGTGATGAACCCATGTTTCATCTTCAGTAACAATCCGCTCCAACATCTGTGCAAGTTTGTCTCCACACAGCTCCAAAGATTGTTTGCACGCACAGACGCGCTACTGTTTCTGTAGCAGCGTGAGCATTTTCGGTACCCATCTTGCACTGACTTTTGTCATACCCAGGTGGTCATGTAAGATACGCAAAATGGTGGTATTTGATACTCCAACTAATGCAGATAATTGTTTTTTCTTCAAACGGGCATGTTGCAGTAGAAATTTCTGCAGTTTTTCGACGATGTGTGATGTGGTGGCCTCAACTGGCCGTCGTAAGCGGGGGTCGTTTTCAATCGACTCCCGACCATGTTTAAAAAGACCATGCCACTTATAAATCATTGATTTACTAGTGCACTGTTCCCCACAAACGGTTTCCATTTCATTCAATATGGTTTGAGCGTTCTTTCCTTGCTTTGTAAGGAACTTTATGTGTTCAACTTCTTCCATAGTTTCAGGTTTCTTCCGGATTGACTTGTTTAGCAGGCAACTATTCGTAAACGACTGACGCTATAGGGCTACAACTTAACTTATACAGTAATGATGAGTCGTCAATCAGAATGACACCTAGCGAGCGCCCCTATCCCCACTACATCCCCTCCATTCCACGAACTTCTGGACCACCCCTCGTATATCATATCGTTACTGCGGATACATACATTATATTGTAGCTTGTTTATCTATATGATAGGCCACACAGTAAACACACTCTTCATTGGAATGAAATTATTTACAAGTAGAGTTGCCAGACGTGTCATCCACCTAACGTACGAGAAATTTTGAAGATAGTGTGTTATAATTTGGGAATGATACATATTTTAATAATATGATAAAAATGTGTGAGTACAGTACATTAAACGTCTTTTAGAAATAAATTTGGAAGAAGTTATTAATACATACAAAAGTATGTTTACGAAAAGCGATATATATAACACATGGGCTGAAAAGTCCCGGGGCTAACACATACATGACGCTAGTTTTATTGCAGTCACCTTTCTCTCAGTTAGTACTAACCTTCAAAAGACAGCTGTTAAAATTTCATGATATTCTATTCATTAGTTTGTGAGTTATAGTGCTAAGAGTCACGCTACTTTTGTTATATTCAAAACAATGGATCAAAAACAATTTCGTGTTTTAATTTTACACTGCTTCTTGATGGCAAAAAATACCGTTCAAGCGAAGCAATGGCTTGAAAAGTGTTATGGGTACTCCGCTCCATCAGAAACAACAATAAAACGTTGGTTTGCTGACTTCAAACCTGGTCGTAGAGACACCGATGATGCAGGACGCAGTGGACGTCCAAATGAGGCGGTAACACCAGAAAACAACAACAAAAATCCACAAAATCGATTTGAATGATCGAAAAGTGAAGTTGCGTGAGTTAGCTGACATCGTAAAGATATCAAAAGAACGTATTGGCTTTATATTGCATGAGCATTTGACTATGAGAAAGCTCTGTTCAAAGTGGGTGCCGCATTTGCTCACTGTTGACCAAAAACAAGAACGTGTTGATGATTCTGAGCAGTGTTTGGCCAAGTTTAAACGTAACAAACCGGAATTTTTGCGTCGATATGTGACAATGGATGAAACATGGATCCATCACTTCACTCCGGAATCAAAACGATCGTCATCTGAGTGGACAGCAACTGGTGAACCTCGTCCAAAGCGCCCGAAAGCACAACAATCGGCTGGAAAGGTTATGGCCTCGATATTTTGGGATGTGCGCGGTGTAATATTCATCGACTATCTTGAGAAAGGAAATACCATCAACAGTTAATATTATATAGCGTTATTGTAGCGTTTGAAGGCCGAAATTGGAAAGAAACGACCGCATATGGCAAAGAAAAAAATTTTGTTTCATCAAGACAACGCACCGTGTCACAAGTCAATCAAAACAATGGCAAAACTACATGAATTGAACTTCGAATTGCTCCCACATCCACCGTATTTGCCAGATTTGGCTCCCAGCGACTACTGGCTGTTCGCAGACCTCAAAAAAATGCTCGCCGATGAGAAATTTCGCACGAATGAATAGGTTATCGCTGAAACCGAGGCCTATTTTGAGGCAAAAGATAAATCGTTCTACAAAAGTGGTATTGAAATGTTAGAGCGGCGCTGGAATGATTGCGTTGCTCTTGATGGAGATTACGTTGATGAATAAAGCTAATTTTGAACCAAAAAAACCGTGTTTTCTTTGTTAGGCCCGGGACTTTTCAGCCCATGTGTTATATAGTAAACGATAGTGAAGTTTACGTCTCCAGTGCACATGATGTTGAAGCGACTTTGTAAAACAAAATTGTAGATTGTATGTCAGTAATGAATAACTACAGTAGATATGTGTAAAATTTAATATACACAAAGAAAACTGTACTGTATATATTGTAATGATATGTATTATTGTTTTTTAAAATAGCTAGATATTTATTCCGTTATTTCTATATATATATATATATATATATATATATATATATATATATATAAATATATACCTTTTGGTTGATTATTTGTCAAAAGTGAATTCTTCAATCAATCTTTAGAGTCCATTTATTATCTCGTGACACACAATCCTACGCGAGATTGTTGTTACATGATATTCACCTTCTAACAAACATCGGGCTAAAGACATCAACTAGTAGACTGTAGTATAGTGGTTAGTAATAGAAATAACATGGAATAGAAGCATTTTAAGCTGTATTAATCGAAAAAGTTACAGATTTCGAAAAACATGCATGACAATTTTGTAAACAAGTCTATTCTAACAGAAATTAACAAGCATTACACATCAATTCCGAGTTTTCAGACTAATCTATCTGTTTCTATCTATCTATCTATTATGTGAGTGTGGTATTAATGTCTTGTAGCGGAAAATAAATTCATATTATGATACTTCAGAACAAATCAATACATATTTGAGGTTAAGTTTGAATATATATATTAGTTTTTTAATATTTCTATACTTTTATAACCTATTGAACTACAAAAGATCACGTGTTTAACAAACATATTTTTAGAACAGTCCGATTGTATACTTGTCTTTCCATTACCATCTCTTTTTAAAGCGCAAGTTGGTTTTTGCACCAGTCTCAAGAGATAATAAAACGACTACCAATTTATGTCCTATTTTTTACAATAAGCTGCTTTGAGGATATCTACGGCGATCTTCCGTGTAGAGATCCTCGAAATTAATATAGATAAACTTATGTGTATTCATACATTCTACTTAAAAAGCATAATATACCGGTGTTCAATACTGATTCATTTGTTAATAATATTTATGAGCTCTTACGCACTAGGTGTCGAAGAACATTTTAACTTGAAATTGTTTCGCTGTCTGTCTTATAGTTCGTAAAGCTACTGCACACCAACATTCAATTTCTGTTGATTACTTCACTCCAAATTTTCTTGTCTGATAGAATACGCAATATATATCATTATAATGATTTTCGCTAGATTGACTCCTCTCTGATTAACCACAACTAGAGAAATATTATATAATTTAGGTTATATCACTTACATCGGATAGTGCTCTCGACAAATATCTATCACCATCCCTAGCTAGCTAGTAAAGCTTTTTTAAAATTTGAATCAATAAATAATTTTAACAACAATAAAGTCCCTTTTGTACTCACTTTAGCATTCTAGATCGGCGAATCTCCACAATAGGACGCTGACATCGGAGGGCCCAAAGTTATTATCTGAAGTTTTCTGCTGAATCAGCGGTGGTTTTCCCGATATTTGGATAATATACTGTGGCGATACGGTTCTCTACAACCTCTATATAAATTCTGAGGTTTTCCCCTATATGCTAGCTATATGCTCTATATACTTGCTAAATTCGCATACCAACGCTACAGTCCTTTGTTTTGCGCGTTGTTTGTCGATCCCGCTCGGAAACCGCTACAAGATCCTAATATTAGGTTACAAATGACTATTATAAGGTTATCATGGCAAATGAAAACATTTTCCATATGTTTTCAGAAACGGATATGTAGGCCTTGGATAGGTGTGTGTTGAATATTATTGTATAACATTTTACATTAATTATATTCAATTTTGTAATTTAAACTTTCGATGGAATAATTCTATTATCCACTTTTCGTGTTGTTTAAGTGATTCTTTTTCTTTCAAAAAAAAGGGAATATTTTTAGATAATAAGGACGAAAGGTAATTTTGGGAATTGAAATTTAAATGTAAAATATATCAGGAGAAAACTGTAATCTACGATCACATTGACATATCTAATAATTTAGTCTAATATTAAGGTGCCAACCGATCTTAGAGGGAGTCCAAAAATGCATTCTCCCTAATCATATAATTATATTAAAGTAAATAAAGAAGAAAAGCTCAGTGAAAGGTAAGTTTTAGAAATACAGTAAAAAGTGACCATGTTCATAAGGAGAATAGAGGTCCCAAAAATCGCATTGCAGTATATTACCTCTTGTAGCTATTGAATAGCGATTGAACACTCAGAGGAAAAAAGTATAGATTGCCATTTAAAGCAAAAAAATCCTTGCTTTTATTAATTTTATTCCATACTTTACCACCTCACTGTATATTAAACATATAGACTATTTTTTTAAAGTAGCTTTCGTAGTTCTAGCTTTTATTTTAAATCATAAACGAATGCAGCATATTAAATGCTATTTCATTTTAAACGATATACACACATGTCTCAAGTAATACCCGTAATAATATCTTGTGCCGATTTCACTACATCTACTAAACATATATTTTGAGTATATTATTCATAGGCATGCATAAATAATAGGAGAGAAAACGTCTATCAACTGTCAATATAATAACTAGTCCACAAATACAATATATACCTACAATTCGTACCAGCATGTATATATACATTGTAGCAGAGCAAATAAATGCTGCAGTCAATCAATTTAAAGAACCATGTGGATTACAGATAAACCTGTATTACGCCTTCCAATTTTCATGCTCTCTGTTTGGGGATTAAATCCTTTTGATAGAAAAAAGTTGCCAATTAGAGCTTTCTTTATGTTGGTATTTCAATTTACCGCATCTCAACTAATACTTTTGCGTCTGCTGAAAGATTGGAAAACTGCGGACGCTGATATTTGGGCGATATGTATTTCGTACTTCCAGGTATTTATAATACTTTATTTTCACATTATACTCAGAGTTGAAGTTGAATTCCGTTAATCAATTTCATTGCTATTTTAGATAACAAAACAGTTTGCTTCTTTAGAATACTTGGCTTGTCTTACGGCATAAGTACAGTCTTTTATTTCTTTTTTATTTATTAGATTATTTGATTCAAATTTAGGACTTATTGTCTCTATTACATCTGCAGTTTTTTGACGAAAAGTATAATTTTATATGTTAAAAAACATGCTTTAAGTTAATTCTTAAGCTAATAATTATTGAAAATTCGAATTTATTTTAGAGTTCCGTGATCATGTTAAAGCAATTCTCGCTGGACTAGAAAATATAAATCTAACGCGTCACGGCTAACCCATTTTAGATAAGTAAATGTCCTCCTATTCCAATGATACCAAACATTTTATATACATATTAATTTTTAAGTAAACTTGGAAAATCATAAGTACACTCAAATAGATTTTTTTCTTAGCTTATGGCTTTATTACACAAAGTGAGTAACACCACAGGATGGAATAAAACAATATTTTTAAGAATTTTAAGAATAAAGGATAGGACTATAAAAGCAGAGTGACACTGCATAAAATAAGTGCGACTTAAACAAATGATTAAAACATGTTTGAAACAACACTTTTGTCTAAGTCATGTTTAAAAAACGAAGTACATATGCATTTTAAGTAAGTAGTATTTTATTGGATTAAAATAATATTAATAAGGTATTTGTACTAACAATAAAATATACATTTTCAAGTTATTTACTAAAAATCACGTAAAAATATAGTAGCAACATACAAATTACGTTATTTTTCAAAAAAAAAAACATAAGAAACAACAAATGTTCTACTACGATTAAAGTGTTAATTTAAAAAACTAATGATCAACAGTAATTTTATTGGAGTCTAAAATGCTTACTAATTTGGGAGATTTCTGCTAAATCTAATCTATTCGACAGTTTCCTATGAACTAACTTCAATAACAAAAACAAACTTTCGATTCGAGCAGATGATCCAACCGCAGTATGTAGCTACATTGACAACTCAAGTAGGGAAATATTTGCAGTTCTTGCAGATTTCGAAGAACATGCCAGCATGAAATTGGAGAAACATTTTTTTATATACTTAATTGAGAATAAAAGTTCTGCGAAACAGAACGTTTACGCTTGGTATTTAATTATAAACGATTTCTGGATAATATGAGGCTACAGGCCGAATCGCCTTCTCCACTTCTTTTCTTAGATTCTGACCTCTAAAGCGATGATCTAATAAATGGACAATAAAATACCTTTGTTAGCACCACATCCCCTTTCCAGAATTTCAGGGGTGATTTTTACAGTATATTCTCGTACTCTGTTTGTCAAATTCATAAATGGTAACTGGGCACGTCTTATTTTTCAAAAATGGCAATATAAAAAAATCCAGGCCAGTAAAATCGGGAAACCTAACTAGTCCATTTGTTTCGATTCACCGATATTTAAGTCTTATATTTAAATAATTAATTACTGGTACTTCATTATGAGGTGGTGCTCCATGATATTGATGATAATATCTTGTTTTTGAACGAGTGGTATATTCGTTAAACCTAAACCTTTACCGAAATTTGCACCCCTTGTGCGATGATTTTTCCGTGACTAGTAATGTACACTGTTTCGGATAAGTAATATATTATCTGCAAATCGCGACTGGTCAATAAATAAAATATAATAGAAATTATGGTGGTCTATACTTTGTACGTACATACACTCATTTTCAAAATTAGGATCTTCGTCCAATGTCGTTTTCATGTAAATGGTATATTTACGTGATTGATGTTTGTGCGTTCGCAATATTTTTCTTAATTTATAATTTATCTGTATTTATGCAGTTTTCTTGAAAGATCTTAGTTTAAATGTGATGTTTGGCAAGGCATCTTCCTGATTACGATTCCCGTTTCTAAATTTTCACATGAAGTAAATTAGTTAGGGACTTTCCTATGATAGTGTCTCACAAGATTCCGCCATATTTTTACAACACTCGCCGCGAATTAATAGCATATCCAGCTATGATTAAAAATTGCGTACTTATAATCAAACGTTTTGATATTCTTGTTATAAAAACTTCATCGGCAAACTACATTTTCTTCAAATAATAATAACTACTACAATGAAGAAGAAAGATCAAACGGAAAAGTAGATGTTGAAAAAAAAAGGGAAACAAAACAGAATGCCAACACAAAATTCGAAGTGGCTCATCAAAGAGCTAGAAAATCTATCCATGGGCTACCCGTTTTTTCGGCAGTAGTATGCTGTCGGGTTAGATAGGTAACATTGAAACAAAAAAGCAAAACATTTATATTATTGAACCAGTACTTACTCTAGTGAAGGTCGTTTTAACATGGTTACAATACTCTAAAATGAAAAACCTTGAAATTAAAGGAAGGCATGTTTCCTACTTACGAAGAATAAAAAAAAATGCAAAAATATAGTAGATGTGCTACAAATATGGTCTTAATCATATATCCAAAATTTCAATCAAACAGTTCTATACATGAGACTGTACCTATAGCGTAAAATAGCTGGTATATAGTAAAACTCCATTAATATTAAAATGAAAATGCTGATTTTTTTTCCTTATGTTAATTGTGCAGTTTGTATAAAAATTGTGTTTCATACTAATTCATTACTTTTAACAGAAATCAGATAGTGAATTGAACTTTTTTCAATAAGTAAAATTGCTTCGGAATTATTATTCAAAAAAAAAAAAAACAAACTTACAGAAAATAATGAAACATGCATTCTTTATATTTGTCCATCTTATACATATAAGAGGGAGAAAAAAGTAATGTTACTTTTTTCCGATTTCATGTTTAGCTTGTATATGCTCATTTCATTGTTGATTTTTCTTACATCATCCCACCTTTGATTTTTCTTCTAATCTTTTTATTCTTCCAATTTGCAGTAAGTTTTTTGTGTATTTCAATTAATTATTGAATTGTAAAGTACTTACTATATAAACAGATCGAAACGTTAACTTCGTATTTGATGCATTTACCAGTAGATATCCGAAAATCATTAGATATACCAAACAACAAGGAAATTCGTCATTGTAATAGGTCCAAATATTTAGTATCTTAATTTAATTTATTAATTATAATAATAATATAAATTAACTTATGAATGATATTTAACAAACACATGCATAATATTCTAGGGATTAATCAAAGCTCTGGTTTCGGCGAGACAAAAACAAGCGTTTTCTGAAATAGAAGGTATATTGTACAACCTTCAGAAGGATTTTAAATTTCAACATATTCCAAATAAAACTAGTAACGTTGAAATCACTTTCAAACGAACAAGCCTAATTTACCAAGGATTGCTATTGGCTGCTCTCATTGCCTTTCTAACTAAGCCTATTATAGCTGGACAGAGAGTTTTACCCACCGAGTGGTACAATGTGTGCAACATTCAAACATCTGCTTGTTATACGATTACTTATTGTATACACTTGCTTTGCGGATGTTATTGCCTTTGCGTAATGCTATCATTTGATTGCTTGTTTCGGGGTCTTTTAGCATGTGCGTGTATAGAACTGGATAAAATGAGCAGCTCACTGCTTTGGTTGAATATACCAAACGATCAAAATGGAGATAATAAGGAAGTGTTAGAGGAAATTAATATATTAATAAAGTATCATAATCAAATTTTAATGTAAGTGCAGGATAGGTTACTTAATTTTGTTGCAAATATCAGAAATTCTTAATAAATATCTAATTCTCAGTTAAATAAACTAACAGATAAAATACAGGAGTGCTATTAAAACAAATGTACAATGAGAACAAGAATTTTAATAATTATTATTATTTTAGGTTATTTCGGAAGCTTAACAACACGTACTCTGGAGTTCTACTATTTCAGTTTGTTGCAACTTTAATCAC
Source organism: Trypoxylus dichotomus (assembly GCA_023509865.1). NCBI lineage: Eukaryota > Metazoa > Arthropoda > Insecta > Coleoptera > Scarabaeidae > Trypoxylus > Trypoxylus dichotomus. The sequence continues at coordinate 31,211,425 of CM042079.1, forward strand.
TGTATGCATGACACAATATTGTCTAACAATCAATGGGCAAGTATAAAATATCATTTGTAGTAGTAGGGTTAAGCGCGTTAATTAAAATATGAAGTATAACTAATAGGTTTTATATATATATATATATATTTATATATATTTTATTTATTATTATTTATATTTTATTTATTTTATTATTATTTATATATATTATATATATATATATTTAACAGTTTTATTTTTAAAATACAGTAATGGAATAACATTTCCATCAATATTGTGTACTTTAATTTTAAGAAGTATTGGAGAAGATCTGAACTTACAAGTTTTTACAAATTTAAAATTAAATATATTTAAAATTACAGATTCTAACTCACCATTAAAATTATCAAATGTTTTATATTCTTTTCTTAGCAGTTAAGATACTGAAACCATTACTTACTTACTTAACAATCAAAACAATCCTCTAAGTATTAGGATAAAGTAACTCGAAGGTGTGTTATTCATTCCTTATTTCAAACCGCAATATTAGTTATTTCGCTGGCTAAACTAAAAAATATATGCTTGCTGTATGGAATCGTAGTAGACAGAACAATTGAGTTATTACAGGTACCATTAGCTAACCCATCAAACTAACATAATCAATATTTTGTCATGTATAAAAACAATCACTAACCATTACCTGAGTAATGTTGTGTATTAAATCAATTTTTACAATACGCTAATATTTTTTTTAATCCTACGTCCTTTGTACCTTGCGGTGTCGGACTATTCATTCTCTCATTTTTGTCTTCCGCAGTTTCCTGTTCTGAACCAGTTGTTTGGCATCAATCCATCCCATACTTCGTTTTTCTAATGTTCTACACATTTGTTCCTCTTTATTATTCGATCTTCTTCCATTCTGTGTATATGTCCAAGCCATCCCAATTGTCTCTCCTTTATAATTATTTCTATTGATCTAATATTTAGATTGTTAGTGATTGTTATGTTTCTGATTTTGTCTCTTCTTGTTACTACTTCTATTCTTCTTAGGAATCTCATTTCCATGGCCGTAACTCTGCTTTTGATTCTATTCGTGGTTGTCCATGACCCACTAGCATATGTTAGTGTTGGTCTGACCACTCTTTTATACACCTCTATCTTTATTTGTTTTGGTATTTCTTAATGTGTTATATATTTTTGCTGATTTCCCTATTCTCTCATTTATTTCTTTCTCTATTCTCCCATTATCTTCAATGGTTGTTCCTAAGTAGTTGTAACTTTTAACTTGCTGCAAGGCTTTTCCCTCGCTAATATTTACAAAACATAAAGGTGTCTTCTAAAAAGGAAGCACCCCAAAGAATTGTTCTTTGGCAGCGTTATTGTCATGATGCAGCGCAAAGAAAGCACCGTGCAATTGTCACGGTATGAACTTCAAAACCGAGTAGTTACAAAGATCCATCGGAGAAATTCATACCGACAGGAAGGAATCAATTTTCTTAATTAGTTATTAATAAGGTAACAATATATAATAATAATCTGTTTTAAAAATTGATAATGCGTATTTTAATTACTATTACTTAGTTATGTACACGCGTCGAAAAGTTAATTTTGTTGCCCTGTATTATTTGGCAAACATTTTTGTTTGTAACAGGAACAAAATCACAGATTTTAATTTCAGATTTCCCCCACCATTCCGTATAGCTCTAAATTATATACCGTATTATATGTTAGGTATATCGCAAATATTTTTGTATTGTTCAAGTGGACAAATGATCGCAGAAAAGGTAACAATACGCATTCATTTATATACGGATATTATCAAAGATAATATTTCAAGTCCGAAACTATAGCGGACGCTGCATACAATTGTAAATGGTGGATAAAACACCAACCGAAATTTGCTAAACGTCTCTGTTTCATAATAGTTCGAAGCCAAAAGAAGTGCAAAATTGTTGTAGGTGGAATCTGGGAACTCAATTTCGTAACTTTTGTAACTGTGAGTATACAACAATAACTTGGTGTACGGCTCATTTTCAATATCCTTTTGTGAGAAAAAAAAGCATTGTTTTACAGCTACATCTTTACTATACTCTGTTGTTTTTAATTCGGAGGAGTGTTTTTAAATTGAAACTCCAGAAAGTACCTGTTGGTCAGTTTTAGGCAAAAATTGCGCTAGTTATATTTGATATATTCCCGTCCGTCATATTGTTACAACAACTAACTGATGTTTAGGTCGTCTATTTTTTTGAGTCCGTTTTTCTCCCTAAATTTAATTGTTGTAATAATAATTGCGTAACTACGACTTACATAAAATCCTAACTAGTTTTAAAACTGCCGCCAAAAAGTAGCTTTAAAAAATTCCATTATGTAAACGCTTCTTTTCATTTTACTCCTTCGAATTAAAAAATAGAGTATAATAATATAAATTCTTCAATCTGGCAGAAATATTATAAATTATAAAATTACGCTTAAGTTATCGTTATCAAATCATTAAGAAAGATTAGTCGTTAGCACACACTCAGGACTAAAATTTGTTTTACAATAGATACCAATAAAAGGATAATACGAGGATGTTGCAAATGAGTTCTTTAACTGTATTCGACATAGCTTTTACATATTGGTTGTAGATTCATTTGGTAATCATGCTTTTAAAAAAGATAAATAGTCTTGCAAAATATTTGTAATGCTTGTGCGTATGCACACATAATCAAACCAAATATCAACAAATTTCTAAAATATCTACCACTTTAAATTTGCAAACAGCACATTTAAAATGGTTTGTCATTTATACCACATTATTGATAATTTTAATAACTAAATTTCAGATATTTAAAGCAGCAGCTTCTATGCTGGCATTCATGAAAACAGTATACAGCTAAGCCACTAATTGACAACTACAAATACCGTACATCGCATATTAATTTATTTTATTGCAACTAAAAAGCAAATTGTATTACCTATGTTTAATTGATATAATTGTAATACATGTCTGTAGTATGCAAACTATATACTCTTAGATTGTATGTACGAGGGCCAATCCTCATGCCCCACCCTTCACCCACTTGTAATTGGTTGTTTAATTAATATTTTTGACATTTAATTAATTGACGTCTAACACACATATCTACATAGTACCAAGTTTGTATCTAAAGGTATTGTTGTGCTATGGCTAATTTTTGAATTGTGTGTCGTGACTGTTCATTAAAATGGATCCTGTAGAACAAAGACCCATAATAAAATACCTCCAGAAAAAGGGCATGGCGTCAACTCAAAGTCATAAAAATATTCTGGCAAACATTGGTGAGTCTGCTGGTTCTTATGATATAGTCAAACGCTGCTGTCGAGATTTTAAATGCTGTGAAAATCAACATGCCGGTGGTCTGCCCATAACGGTAACAAGAGATAAAAACATTAAAAAGGTACACGATATCGTACTGCAAATCCAACGGATACACATCAGAGACATTGTGAAAGATACTGCCTTATCATATCATGTGGTGCGCAACATGCTGACTAAACAATTAGATATGAAAAAGTGGGTACAAGATTGGTGCCCCGAATGTTGATCAAAAAGAAAGATACCGAGCAAACAAAGAGAACTTTGTTAGTCGGTATGTGAGCATAGATAAGTCATGGGTACACCACTATGATGCCGAGACCAAAAGTCCAAAGTAGAGAGTGTAAACATCACGGTTCTCCTCCTCCACGCAAATTTAAGGTCGTGTCGTCTGCTGGAAAGGTTTTGCTATCTTTGTTCTGGGATGCTTAAGGAATCATGACTGACTATTTGCAAAAGGGACAGAGCATTACAGGGGCCTACTGCGTACAATTAATTTCTAAATTGCGAGACGCTATTAAAGAGAAATGCTGAGGAAAATGCGCGGTGTACTATTCCATCAGGATAATGCTCCCAGGCTATATATCTGGTATTGTATGGCTGCTATATACCAAGCAGGTTTTGAATTAGTGGAGCACCCAAATTCGCCGAACCTGGCCCCTAGTGATTACAGGGTGTTCCCCAAATTAAAAGAAATCTTACGTGGGGCAAAATTTTCCAGTTATTATGAAGTGAGACAAGCTGTAGATAGGTGGTTTGCAGAGGTCGGACGAATTTTTTTTCAGGAGGCTGTTAAGATGCACCGATGGACCAAGTATGTCAAAAAATACAAAATATGATGTCACTGTAGTTTTACTGTAAGAGAGTCAGTATGTAGATCTACCCTCGTATATATTTCATGTACCACGACATCTTACTATTTTTCAAACATGTGCATTTGCGCATCCGAAAATGCCAACAATCTCGTTTTTGTTTATGTACTCGTGATAGTCGTAGACGAGTCCGACGTCGAAGAGAAGGAAGGCAGTTTTTACATTTTTCCGTAGCACATGAAGCTGCACTACTACAGGATTGATGGTTTGGTGTGAAATGTACATGAGAAATAGGATTCCTTAACATACGGTGCAGCAATTGACCTACGTGATCTGTAAACCTACCGTTCATAGTACGTGTAATGTAATGTAATGTAAATTTATACAAAATTTGGTTTAAAAATAAGTATTTTTACTGGGTGATTTGTTTCCCGGAGATATATATATATATATATATATGTATACATATATGTATACATATACGAGTAATCACTACCTTCCACAAAGTTGCATTGATGAGCCGTAGCAGCGAAATATGCCCATGTGTGATGGATGGTGGCTTCACAGTTGTAATAATGATGATGGGTAGCCAAGTAGCGAAAACCTTTCGTTTGAAATTACATGCAATGGAAAAATATTTAGGTGTTTACGCACTGAATTAAATGCTTATATTTATAATTAAGTAAATGTACATGTAGCTCAATAATCAATAAATAATCTTATATCTTCAGCAAGCAATAATTTTATTTCATGTACTTACAGTGCACTTATGTACTATGCCCAAAAAAATTTAACATATGAACAAGATTAGGTGACACAGTATAAAAATCAGTTTAAATGTTGGGATTATTGGTTATGTAAAAATTGTTCTGTAATTCTGTGACTGAAATCTCTTAGTAGGGATAATGATCTCTGGACTGCGATTATACGAAGCATCTTCAAAGCCCATTTCAACGGCTATTGTTAAAGAATTAGGGATAATTTTTCGATTTCCAACAATCTAGCTAAATACAAATTGGTTATTAGAGGCTCAATAAAGTTTTTATAAATAGTTATTTATTACTTTTCTGAAATGTTACTCATCGTTCCTATCATAAAACTGATAATAGATTTTTCTATAATGCTTACGAGTATCGATACTTTGTTGGGAATTACCTTTAATTTAAAAAACATTCAAAACAATTTGTTTTGATTTACTTAAAGGTGTCGGAAGCATGATAAAAGATACCTACCGATTACGCAAAATCTAATTTGGCAATTATTATATATACGCCATTTATTGGTCTATTCTTAGAACAAATAAATAGCAATAGGTAGATTGTGACATCATCATGTTAACATTTTAACTATTGAACAAAATTTAAGGATACGAAAAGCATATTGTCTTTAAAACACAATTTTGAGCAACAAAACAGAATCCTCTAATTCTTTTCAGATTCATGAAATCATTATAATTAATAATATCATTATATAATTCATTATAATGCTAGACACTTATCTTTGTACAATATTCTTTATATCATTAGTCCCAAATAAGTTGTTTCGTTTATTTCCCTTATTGTTAGTAAGTTTATTTTTATCTACACGTTCGGTTTGTCTTTCCTTCTCATTTTAGGACTACTCTTCGATTCTTTTCGCGTCTTCATTGGATTTCTGTTTCACATACACAGTAAAAAACGTTTTAGTAATTTTACTACAATTTAAAAAATTATTTATTGTAACTGAATCATTAGTTATTATTAATAAAACTTTCCAATAACATTTCCATAGCGGGTGTCTGTTATACCTTTAAAACTGTATTTTGCTGCCAATCAAGTAGAAATCACAATTTAAGTTATTCATATTCACATTAGTGTAAAAAAATTATATTGAGAGATCGATGCATGTCACGTACTTATACATTTTTACCAAACAAGAAAATATAATTAGTGTTTAAAATACTATTAGTTTAGCATTTCCATATATACTCATACAACAAATACGATGTAACTGTACTTATAAAGAATAGTTCCTTAACCAAAGTATAGATGACATCATTAGTCTTATGAAATGTACTACCAAACCAATATACAGAGTGTCCACGAAATAAAATAGAAAAGTATGAAAAATGGAAAGATCTAATTTTATTAGACTTAAATCCAACATATTTTGCGAAAATTTCTTCACAGACGCGGGAACAAAAATGATAAAAATATTTGAAATTTCTTTGAACTCAGCATGCCGTTTGAAAGGTATACAGTGTTATCTTTAGCAGTTTTTATAACATAGCAGCTGTGTTATAGCTATGTATGCAGTCTGCGTGTTGTATAAGAGTTTGGTTGGATGGATATATAATGTATGCACATCCTGTATCCATAGGCGGCACATATTACTATTTCCTGGCGTTTCTTTTAATTCTGACGTTCGCGTCGTAATTAATTTTTTGGATTTATGTTCTATATAATTACATATTTTCATTTTCCGTACTTTTTTATCTTATTTTAAAGACACCCTGTGTATAATGGTAAAGTACTATTCATATTATATAGTTTTTCAGGTATATTCCTTGGGTGCGTACGTTCTTTACATTTCTACTTCATAATTCCCACAGAGGGTACTCCAGCGCGCTCTGTATTGTTCCAACCGAACTATACGTCTTTGACCTTATTTATACTAACTAGTATTTGGTTAGAATAACGTCGTTTAAGTGTTGTCGGCGGTTTTTGTTTTGGAGACACCGGAAATATAGAAAACTATATCTACACCCTGGCCACTTAAACTTTCTTTTATCTTCCATAGCACCAGAGTTTACGAAGATTTTTATGCCTATTTATTATCTTACTATGGCCCACTTAATTTACAAACAGAAATTAAATTATATGTAACTTTTGCACGTTTGTTCGTGAATATATTTTAAAATAATCAGCATGTGACAATAAAAATAATTTGCTACATTCCCGTAACTTCCCTAATATAGGAACGGAAATATGAAACGCTAGTGTAGACACCTGGGAACATTGGCAAAGCACATTCTTCATCCCATGACACCACACCAAGTAGTTTACCGTTTGTTACAAGAGGACCATCGGAATCACCCTGAAAAGCGTATAAGTTTATGAAACGATTCGAGAATTACAGTAAGTCCTTCGTACCTGCCAAGCGTCTCTACCACCATCTGCATATCCTGCACAAATCATCGTCTCAGTAACTGGTAAACCAATTTCTGCATAGCTAGTCACACAAATAGATTTCTCAAATATAGGAATAGTAACCGCTTGAAGTTGAACCCGGCTATCTCCTCGGACACTTAGCGTCCCCCAGCCGCTAACAATGGTTCCTACTCCCACTGAAAAACTATAATCTTCGTCCGCTAAGATAATGGCAGCTACCGAAGCACCTAAGGATATGTTGGTTGCTACCTCAAGAATTGCTATGTCATTGTTTATAGTGCGGGCATTATATTTTGGATGGTTAGTGCGAACCATAACAGTTTGCTCGTCTAAGTTATGAAGTGACGAGTCAGCTCGAATACTGTAAAAGGAAGTAAATTAATAAATTAGCATATTAAATATTCTGTACTAATATTATCGATTGCATTTCACATAGGTTAGAAAGAATATATTTTTCACTGATTACGGAGCCACCACACCAGTGACTAAGAGTTGTATTAATTTTCAATATTCACTGAACTGCCTCCTACAATTTTTCCTTCCGCATTAGAGCTGGTACCACTTTGAACATTGGATAATGTTTTTCGTGGAGCACCTACGTGAAATGAATTTATATTCAGTACTTATATGTAGTAAGAAACTTTATACTTTTAGCAATTCATATATCGATAATTCGGAATATAAAATGTGTTTTATGTTTTCAGGATTTTTATCAGCTTGTTGTTATTACATGTTCGTTAAAAGAAAATAAAACACATACCAAGAATCCTAGCGGATAGGCAAGATGCAATAATGAAAAGAATATTCATCTTGTATAGTAGCTGTCTCAAGTTAATATAATTTTGTACTACGGCAGGGAGTATTTATACAAATAGATAAAATAATTATCACATTTTTTAAAGCTTCATTCTAATTGATACTAGATGATGAATGATTTCGACACTGGAAATTACCTTAAATTTAGAGATGTTGAAGATAGTTAAGTTTACTAATAAAAATTATAAATCGTTGCAAAATGTGCATTTTCGAGAGTTAGTCAATCTCGTAACAACTCAGGCTGGCATCCTGCTAAAATTCATATTCATGAATTATACCTCTAACGGTAGGGAAAAGCACCACAAATTAAAATTTACGATGAAGAAATTTTTGATCTTAGCGCATTTTTTAAGTACTACGAAATCCAGGGTCAACCTGGATCAAACTGGTTTGGATTTCAAGTAATTTGTAGTGTACAGATATCTCGCTTTAATACTTCAGAAACTCTGTATCGCCCATTAAAATTTCCGAGCACTTTTTTTTTAAACAACACTATTGCTATTTCTTCAAAAAAGCGATATAATAAGCGTCTATTAGATCATGGCTACTGCGATTGATACTGGAGTTATAAGATGCTGTTTCTATAAACTCCTATATTTCGATTTCTGTAGCAATTACAAAAAATTCAATAAGTAAATACATACGTAATTTTCTCTCTAGAAGTTATTGATGCAGTCTCTTGTTTCTTATACTTTATAATAACAAGAGTATGATAAAGTCGACCTTTTTAAATAGAACATTTTGTATATACGCGATCCATCTTTATACTCTGTTAATTTATATATTATAAAAATATAATGATATTGATGATACTGCAATATATTCTATATAATTGCTATGTTTTGACCAGCCAATTCAAAACTTTGTGAAAAGAAAATTCAAACTCTATCCCATGTTCACATTCAAAATGCAACAAATATTTGTTTTTAAGCCCAGTTTCTTATGGTTTCTTAAAAAGAATAGAAACTTCACAAGTTACAAGCTTTTGTTTATTTAATACAAAAGTAAAGAATAACTGTCTCCAAAAATTGAATTATCAAAAATAATAAAATATTGTTTCAAAAAATGTATCGATGGTTTAAAATTTGAACAGAAATACATAGGTATAATGAATTTTGCACATGTACCTACAACAATTATTATACAAAACACAGTGTCCTGTTTCAAATGACGTAAATGTTATCCTGAAATTAAAATTTTTGCAAGATGTTATAAAAGATAACACATGACTAAGAGTTCTTTTGTAATCGGAAATTGACCAAACTCTACATGTTTTAAATAATACTCAGAGTAAATAAGTAACCATAGTTGTTTCCGTGAAATATAATAGAAACCATTTTCTGTATATATTTCTGAAACAGCTGGCTTTAAATGTAAATAATTTCATACTCAGTAGTTATTCAGCAAAGAATGTTAAAATAATTATGCAATTTTTTCTCGCGATGGATAGGTTTTTTTAACATCTCTACAGTAAAGGTATTGAATCAGCATTTCGTAAATTTCTACACAGATGAAAACACCTATTATGCTACACATACGAACCAATAATTGAATAAGGTTTGATTTCTACGTATTCTGAGATACTAGTGGGTAAAGGAAAAGGAGAAGACTGATAAGCTAACCAAAGAAGTAGCGAAAATACCTTTCATTTTGCCAGAGCCTTGTTATGGTCTACAGAAAAGCCATCTAAAACGCAATATCAAGAAATGGAAAGAACATCAAGAAGAAAGCACAGCAAAAACAAAAACAAAAACATATATTTCTCCTTGACTTAATTTTCTAATAGGACATTGTGAAAATTTATTATTTCAATTCAGAGTCATACATAAAATGTTTGTAATATCTAATACTTGGTTGCCTAGTTCACAATTCTAACATGGAATACCCAATATACTAACTTGTCTGCCACCGAACTGGGTCAAAGAGGACGATTTTGGAATATATTTACTCATATTCCATTCAATTGTCAACATATTGGATTAAAATTTTGGATCAAAGCGACAAACAGAAGACATTAGTAGACAACATTAATAAGCAATTTTTATAATGAACCCCTTTGATCAAACCTATGTTTCTCCTTTGCCTCCTTTTACATAACTCATGTGGATAACTTGGAATTTTTTCTATTATTAGCCATCCAATACACTTAGTTAGCAACTGACATGTCCTTATGTGCTTCTGTAGGTGCTATTAGTTAAATGGATGAAGATCACAGTTTTCGAAGAGAGATAGTCCAGGTCAACTTCAGGCAATATGTAGTCGCTTTACTAACTAGGTAGAGGTTTATAAGTTACTAGTAGACAATGATTTATGCAATATACGCAGATGGGAACCGATGCGAATAATTTATAGTAATTATAAAAAAAGGGATTTTAAACTGTATACGCCTTTCAGCATGAGAGAGACCTAGTAGACCTCTTGTAATAAATTATGACAAATTAATCTGGAGTCGTAAGATAAAGAGCACGCCTTACCAACGTTTCCAGATACCTACGCTGGTGTTACTTATTTCCGCTATTAGAAAAACCACTGGATCATAAAAATAACTTTTATCATGTTTTCATATTTCTTTAACATATCTATTGACAAAGGGATAACACCGTTTTCATTGCGGTAAAGTTTCTGTGGAGAATTCCATTCCATTCTTCTTGTATGTGATTAAAAAAGCTAGGTGGAAAAGGGACTATATCCATCTAGGTTTGCCAAGTTCGTTCTTTGAAAGTGAGTGTCTTGTATGACAACAAATAAGTGCTGTTGTTTTAATGCTGGCGGTATTCATTTTTATATCTTATTTGATCTAGGAAGGGAATATATACTGGGTTTACACCCAAATTCCATCAACTTTTCTCTTTTTGTATTTTGTTTGTTAAGGACTTAACATTGTTTTTTATATTTTATATTTTTTTTTACTACTATGTATTTTATCTTCTTTGCATTATTATTTTCATTTAGAATATTACTTTATTTTCATTTTTATATTTGTTTATTTTGCTCTCTTATATCCAATTTTATTTTAATATGTATGTACATTACGCATTGTATATGTATGCAAGTCAGCCATTCGCATTACGCTAGCTAAAACTGCCTAATTAGAAATCATTCACTGCAACGTCGTCGGATATGTAATGGGAGTTTTCTTGAAATTTAAGGTACACAAGCATAGGCAGTCGTCTCCCGCGCGACAGTCGAGGTATTAGCGATCGTGCACTCTCGGTCACCTTTCGTGCCTCGTCGTAACGTGTACAGTAACGTCGTCGTAAGATTATTAGAGATTTCTAAGTTTTTCTAGTTTTGGCGGGAATCGTCGAGGACGTTGTCTATACATTTATTTCTGGCGGAGTCATTTGCAACGTCGTCGGACCACATGTATAGATTTTTTTAATAAGTATAAATTCTCGATTTTCTATCATCGTACGTCGAGGCTACTGTGTCCATTGTCGTCTATACATATTTTTAGTCTTCAGTTAAGTTTGTGTCGGAAATTATTTTGGTGAGATTGTCGGCGCGCATGTATAGACCTCCTCTACAAGTACGCCTCACTCCGCGTCTTGCTGACGGTCGTTGCGGCCGCAGCGCCCGTTGTCTTTGTACGTTTGTTCGGTCCTTGTCGTATCGGGACTTAGAAATTTTTCATTTAGTTGCTCGTCGTAGCGGACTAGTGTCACGGACCAGTTTTCTTATGTAATGTCGGCATCATCGCTCCGTTTTACTTGTCGGTGCGCAGTTCGCACATTTGCTGGTTACTGGATTTTTCCATTCTTTGGGGCGCAGTAGTATAGAGCTAAAGATTGCACATAGCGTAATATTTCAAACGAGAACGCCTGGGTAGCTGTGACATTACTTTTGTATTGAGATCGGCTATTATCGCTACTGCCGCCCTCGACCAGGCGTTCAAGCTCTAAGAGATAGGGTGGGTTCCCTATAAATGTGAATATAACAAACGTATTTGGTCAAGTACAAATACATGCCAATAATACAGGGCCAAGTCCCTTAGGCAAATTTAAAACAAGGAAAGTATATTAGGCTCCCGGACAGGGACATATAAATAAGCATAGCACCGAGGTGCGCTTATAAATTTAAGAAATAAATAGGGTTGGCTCCCCTATAAAAAGGTAGTGGTGCATGCAAACAGATAGAGGCATTAGTACATGCCTCTGACAAAGCTTCAGCGGAAGCATATAAGAGTTTAACCTTTTAAACAGAATTAAGACATAACTTTGCAACGTACATGCTGAGGCATTACTTTATGTTGCTACCAATGAAAATACATATACAAATGCTAATGTACATTACATGTATAAGAGAGCTCGAATAACTGCAATTATTGCAAATCTATATATCTTACGTACATCGTACATGTACATAGGCAAGAGTGGAAACCGTGTAACCATTTCATTTTTAAATATTTTTTTGCGCATGCGCAAGAGTTTCACTGTACAACCTCTCCTCTAGTAAATAAGCGAACATACTCTACAAGTAAGTATTGGTCAAGTAATTTAGGAAAATTACGAACAGGCTACAGCGGCGTTGTTCTTCAAACCAGGAGAACGTAACATTGTTTTTAATGCAAGACAGTCTTTCTTACGAACGAAACTTCCCAAAGTACTACAAATATTCAAGAATTCCTTTTCTGAATTGTTTGACTGGATGACAAAAAGCTATAGCTTTATCAAAGAATTTGCATTTCATGGACTTTTAAAGCAGTGTAAAAATGAAATTGTCCAGAATTCAGTGCATTTTTTGTAAAAATAGTTTTTTATTTCCCTTACAAAATAAGAACATCCCAAGCTACCTGCTGAAAAAAAATTAATCAAAAGCGCACTGACTCTGATTTCAAGTATTAAGAATAATTAAAGAATTAAAATCCGGGCTGTGTGCTAAGTGAAAAAGAAAATCGCGAATTTCTTCGTAGTGCTTGTATATTATATTACATTTTTACTACTAGAATCAATATTCTTAGCTTTATTAAACAACTAGTATTATACAAAGTTTAACAACCCATAAGAGGTATTTGCCACTTTCTGAGTTAATTAACAAAATAGCTGGTATAACTATAAATAGACCTAACAATTTGAACTAGGTGAATGAAACAAAAAATATTAGTTTAAAAAATATATGCGCATCTCTTTTTATAATTTGTTTATCGCAATAACAATATAAACATTAAACAACATGTTTTATATTCAAAAAATGAAGTGTAGTAAGAGCGATAATCACCACAAAAATGAAAATAATGTGTAATATAGCCAATAGTATTTATTGCCATTTGAAAAATCAGGTGTAATATGTTCAGAAAAAATATATAAAAGAATTTAAGTCGCAGTTGCTGTGATACGCAGTATATAATTAATAAAAATTTATTTATGCATGGTGCGATTTGATTTAAAATGTCATGTTTTATTAAAAAGCAGCTCTAACAATATTTTTAAAAAATTAACTAATATAGTGCTTCTAGGCATATGCATATCATCATATTGAACCCCGGAGCAATGATTTTTTGAGATAAAGATATATCAAATAAATTTGAGTTGAAGTTCATAATTTACAGAAATTAGTACAGTCGCTATAGCTAGAATATTTTGATATGTCGACTATTTCCGACAGTACCAACTTTCTCATTTCAAAAGAATATCCTGTGTATTTGACATTTTTGAATCATACTGGAATTTCTAAGACAAACTTGTGTAAGATTCTCTACTGTGCGCAACCCTTTCAAGATATCAGGTGCCAAAGAAGCATCGAGCAGACGTTCTAAGCAATATCAATTTTCTCAAAAACTACGCTAGAGCACAGGGACTGCTGTACTACTGCAGTATGCAACATGTTCTACTTATAAAAGCGAACTTAAACTATACGTAGTAAAAACTGAACACTTTGTAAGTTTGAATATAATTTTGTATTTTGCGAGATCTGTCTCTGAATAACTAATGTTTGAAGACTTTCTTTGTAAGTTGCTCAGGGAAAAAATCATCTTCCACTCATGTTCTCCATAGTTGTCCTATATACAGTCCTAACAAAGTTTAATGTAAATGGCAAAAAAATGGTAAATGGTCTACGTACAGTTTTATCAAGATATCGATGAATAAATTGAAAATCCCCTCTAGGGTGCACTGATTGGTTTATCGACATCCTAATCTTAAGTAATAAGTAATTTTAACAATTTTTGTTTAAAATGAATAGAATACTTGAACTGCGGAAAGTATTATCATCTAATATACTACTTTTTTTATTTACATATAGACTTATAAAACATTTATATGGAATACTCCCCAGTAAATCATATAAGATCATTTGTATAAAAGAAGAAAGACTGGTTTCCGCAAAATCATACAACCTGCATACGTAAACAACCATTGGAAACCTGAATTGTCTCCAAAATTACAATAACTAAAAATTATTTTCTTAAAGTAGAACAATAACAATAAACTTCTGTAACAGTAAATAATAATCTATCCATAAAAGTTTAATTTCACGTTACCTTCCAAAGTTATATGTATTTCACTACAGCCTCAAGTATGTCACGCTATTTAAATAATGGCAAGTAGTTTATTTATTTATTATATTGTTACGTCTATATGTAGATGTATTACACTGATTCAAGTTAATTAGCGTTAATTAACTTTAATCAGTGTAAGACATCTACAAATAGACGTAAAATATAATCAATAAATAAAATAGGATATATGTACTTTACATATAATCCGGTCTCTACTGATTACTATTTATCACTATTTCAAGTCTCCACTACCAAACTAACTTTCTCATCGATCCTACTACAAGTAGTTTGTTTTGGCGCTTATTTAGTTTTTTTGCTACAGAATATTAGATTTATAAACAAGTGATACCGAATAAAGTTTGTTTTTAATGGATTATCTAATTTCAAATAATAAAATGTTTCTAGTTACAAGCTTACTAAGCTTAACATTGTATTTGAAATGGGATATATACGTTAAAATGTATAAAAAGTTGTTTAACAAAATTCAGTTTTAATGTTAGTTATTAAATGAAACTAGTTTAAACATAAGAAAATTTAATACTGAAATGCTGGTCTTATTTCTACCATAACTAAACTTTAAAATGTGGTTATAAATGCATGCTTACACTTCCTAGAAATATTATATGACGTTGATGTATCACTATTGACCGATAGACAAAAGAGTTTCGAAAAACAATTTCGTGCAAAATTATGGCACGCCCTTACTGAAAATGACATCGCCGATATTTGTTTTCTTAAACAACCCTGTTCGGGTACCCTTTGGTAATTGGAAGGTAAAATAGCAGTGTACTAGCGCTGTTCCACAGGTACAAGTTATGTATTATAGGGAATAATACATAAAAATGTGGTATAATTTCCTTCAAATAGAGTTGGATATGACTGAACTTAATGTCTACGTAGAATACTTCTATGGATATATTCCATTTCACTTCATACATATAAAAACTGATAAGCAACAAGAAGAAGATTTTACCCATGTCTGCTGTATTAGCCATAGGAAGTTACTAGAATGCATGCCGCATTCATTTCGTAGGATTTTTCTATCCATCTCATCTGACAGAGTACACATATTTTAAACAAGACTGAAATTAGCACAGATATTATTTAACATTTTTCTTAATTATAGTTAGGATATTTATTCGCTATCTTTTCGAGAAAGAGCGCTTCATAACAAACAATTCACATCACAGTTGCAACCACATGTTGTAAATGTGATGCAGTATTTGAAATGCGAACGTGATAGGCATTGTTTGCTTCTTCCTCTAGGATCCGCTTATGAAATTAAATGTACGTGGGTAATTCTTCTTCTTGAATAAGTTGTTTATTTATTGATGTCCATATTACTGTAGCTACTTCACAAAATGAAGTTTATGATATATTCACGTTTGTCCTAGGTAGAGTAGAATTCTTAAGAAAAGTATTTTTGAATAATACTCCGATTAGCCACAGAACAAAGCTAATATGGCAATTCTTCTGAAAGTACCAGAAAGAAGCTGTTTGGTGAAGGAAAGTAATTGCTGACTATATATATTTGATATTTTTTATAGACGGCTATTTGATATCTGTAAATTTATTGTATTAAATGTTGGGAACAAAAATGCTTCTACTCCCAATGCAATACTGTTATTTTCATCAAAGTCCCAATATAATGATTGTCATGATATTCCCAGAAAAATTTCCAAACTTTCGGAAGCAAAACTTGTTTTCGATAATACGAAATTAATTTTGAAAGTTCCAAATACAAGTGCAACTAAGAATGAAATGATGCTATAGATAACAAGTAATGACATTCTTTTTTATTACAATATGCTAAAACGAGCTTTTACCTCATTCGCGATATAAGGCCTATGTAATTAACTACCATCCTCATTTCAATCTAATTATTTAGGCTAGTTGAAAAGATTATACTAAAAGTATTAATATCGCTGATGATGAAAATATAATAGAAACTTTACTCCAATCTTTGGAGATGGAATGATGCCAAATTAAGAAACGTCTCGATACCGAAATCAATGATAATGTTATGAATTTCCTATTATCTTCATTTAAATTTATTCAGCTGTATTTTATTTGCTTTAATCGTTTTATTTGTGTTATTATCATTTGTTCTACATTATTTTGTCTTAACAGTAAAATATTCAGTACTAGTTTTACTATATTTCCCTCCCTAGATTGTGTTTGTAATTATTGTTTCTGCAGCTACCTTTTCTTTTTCAAGAAACAATATAATGTTTTTGGTCATGATACATTATACTGGCAATAAAACAAAGATAATTAAAGTAATTTGAAGTACATAGTCTGTCATTATTTTATTGGCAGAACGTTTCAGTTTGATATAAATTAAAATATATTTACAACTAAATTTAAGTATCGTCGAAAACATTCTATATTCTCTATTTCACTTTTTGACAATTTAAGTAATAGCTATACCTAGGTAACGACATATGCGATACTGAATTTGATTTGCGAATTTATAAAGTGATGTGTCATGATGTTAACTTTATTTGAAGTGAACTATACCTACTATTGTTGAAGTGGAGCAATAAAAAGTTAACACGTAAATAATACACAGAAAAAGCGTTTGTTACTGATGCAAACGTATTTTATGTACATCTTTAGTATAAATCGAGCATCTAAGAATTTATATCTATAAATTGTTAGATATACAGGATGTTTTTAATGTGTATTATTACTTATTAGATGATATTCAAAAGCATCTATTCTATTTTAAGAAATAAAAGAATCTTTACTTTTCAATCGATTATTCTTTTGATATAACGTGTTCAAAATATACACCATTTTTCATATCTACAAATAATTAAAGTATTTGTAAAACCAGCAACTACCGAAAACTCACAAAGGGTGGGTGCTACTTGAGAAAATAAAGTTGAGAGTCGGCAAAGGATTATTCAGGAGGTGGCCCAAATTTCCATTTTCTGATATCCATTAAGCTCCGAGTACGTGAGAAAAACAAATTTAAGACAGAATGTATGTCGTACTAAAAATTTAGAAAAAGATATAAACAAAATATTAAAAAATTAATAATTGTAATGTTAATAATAGTAATTGTAGTTTTGTAATTATTGATTTCTATTTTCAAAGATAATATTTACTAATGCAAAAAAACATTTTAATATGAGTAAAAACTTTACGATTTTCTCTTGCTTACTAAATTAGATAAACATTGAAAATTAAATTAAGTCTAACATTCTCTTTTGACAGATAGATTACTAATGGAAAAATAACAAGTTAGCGTTGATGACTATTTGAAACCTGACAATTGGTTTGCAACAATGGCTTATATTGAAAATATTTCGGCAAAAGACAAAATGTAAATAGGTAAGAACGCAGAGCATACAAAAGGTTGGAGGTTGATCAGAATAACTAAATTTAGTCTTGAAACTTTCAAAGTAGAAAAAGAATTTAAACTGTAATTCCATTCTCACGCAAATTTAATTATTTTTAGTTCATAAATCGTCAGCACTACAAAATGTGTAATTGCACTGTATTATGTATTAAATATAACATATCTAAATATGTTTTGTTATAGCATAATAATTATTGAGTTTTGCGCAATTTTCTTATTTCGTGAACTACATCCGCACGCAATGAAATATGAAGAAGGAGGAGGAAATTTGGCAAGTTACAAGTTTTGTTTGTCATTCAAAATAATAAGTTTTTATGTGACACGACAAAAAATATGCTGTTTTAAATAGGTTAAAAAAACCTTACATCGTACTAAAAAATGTAAGTTGATTCTATTGTTGCTTTAGTATTATTTATTTATCGGCGTCGGAATTTTACCATTAATTAATTAATTCACATTCCAGATTAATACTAACCACCCAAATAGACGGTTGGGATCACAAATCCTTGCTTTATACCCGGGGTTAATCGGTTGTTCTAACTCAAAATAGACAAATACAAGTAGACCGCGGAGAAAGGTATACCCATATAGGGAAGGTGATAGGAAATAAAGCTAAAAACTTATATGAATATCAATAAAAACTTATAGATTCTAAAATTTACCTCCACCGTTTCTTCAGCTATCAGATAGTTTGAGTAGTAACTACACATTTATTTAGAGAAAGTTCTGAATCAATTCATTAGTTTTAGTATTGTGCTTATGGCAGCCCAAAATGATGTGACACCACCACGCACTTTCTGACAGATCATATCCAAATGATCATTAGATAAATTAATTTTGTGAAGATTATGAAGAAATTTTTTGTGATTAAACGTAATTCGGTTGATTTGGTATTTATATCATCGCAATTTTTTAATGTCTAGATACAGAAGAAAGTGGCTGGTTAATCTTCTCGCTAGATACAGCCTTTGCTGATCTGTGTGCCAGCTCACTGAAAACAATCTGTGTATCTACTAGTTAAATACTCCTCTTCTTTCTCTGCTTGGCCGATAACCCTTATATTGAGTATAAAATCTTGGAATCCAAGTTCTTTCGTATAGGTTTTTAGATCATAAACTGGTAATTGGCGTCTCAAACTTTACTAATGATGCCCACGTATATAAGTACTTATAGGAATAGACAATTAGTCAATTTCACCACTTTATTCGTGTATTTAGGAATGGGAAGAAAAATGATAATGCGACAGCCTGCGCAGTTCTCACACCACAGCTAAAATATAGCAGAAAATAAGCTACCGAGAGCACCTAGTTTGCAGGAGTCATTGGTATTAAGAAACCCCTAGAATTTAGTAAATGAAGACAAAATACAGACACTACTATTCTCTCAGACTCAAAGAGCATTCTCGTTAACTCACCAGAATTTTAATTACGGTTCATCTCAACTTATAAACGATACCTTGTTGCTAGATCAAAATTTAAAAAAAAAGTCGGTAAACATACATACATATAATAATAGTAATAATATAATCCATGCCTTCGCATCCCCCTACAGTTTGCACCAATCACAAGGGACATCGACTAAACCGTGAGTTATTATTACGCCTGCTCCTATAGTGCGCCTTAAGATATTCGCCTCAGCATTTGCCATGGAGTGAGGAAAACTAGAAAAAGCCTTAACCAAAGCAAACAGCCCCGTGATTTGAACCCGGGACCTCGAGACTGATAGCTAAGCGCGCAAGGTGCTATAGGTTCTTTATTTATTTGGCGATTCAGGATATACACAACTAAAATTCGAGAATTCGACATATCAAAATAACTGAACGGAATGACGACATCAGAAAGTTACTTCAAGTAAGTATTTTACATATTATGGTCAACTGAAAACTGAGCTTAATTATTTTAAGAGACAGATGAACTTCAAATAATATAAGAATACTTCATAAACTCTTTTTATAATTCGCGTCAAGCAAACACTATATTTATTTTTATTTTATTTTTCTATATCTTATTTGATAGGAAGTAATTAAGATATATTTGTGATATAATACGATCAATGTATTAAAGTGATTATTGTGCAAGTAAATATGGACGAGGATGTTATAGTGACCAAAATATTATAAAATTGCTTGATTTGATTAGCTCGAAACCAGTAAAGTAAAAGGAATTAATACCATTAATAAAATTACATATGCATAAGAAAAAAAGCAACAAATATATATATGTATATATATATATGTATATATATATAGTACAGTAAACGCTCGCTCATGTAACTACCCGGTAGTGGAATCGTCGCGGTCATGTAAACAGAAAGTTGTTACTATACGATCAATGTAATGTAAACAAGCTTGCACCACGTACAATTCGATAAAGTAAACAGTTTAGGGCGCTTGTTATTCCCCAATTTACGTGCGTAATTGAATCGATCAAAAGAATGTTTATGTAAACGCGGGCACCGGTTGTCCCCCGATTTATGTATGGGATTCCTGTAAGCGTTGGCTCTCTTGCCTCTCGTGAAATAAAGTAGTGTGCAGCTAAAATTACGCCAGAACAGGCATGGCATCCACGTCCAATAAAAGAACATTTTCAAAATTAAGTGACAAAGTGAAAATCATCGACGAGATTAAGAAAGGTGGGGGGGTGACTCAATTGGCAAAAAAATATGAAGTATCTAAAGCCACAATCTGTAAAATTAAGCGATTCAAGTCACAAATTCTACAACGTGTGTCAGATACATACGGAAGCCCAGGAAATTGTCTGTATAAATGGTTTTTAAAATAAAGGGATAATCATGTTCCAATTAGGGGTGAATTAATTAAAGAGAGTGCATTGAATGAGAACCTAAAAGAGACCGAAAATTTTGTAGCCAATGACTAAAAAGATTTAAAAGGAGGTATAGAATTCGACTGCTGTCGATATCTGGTGAAAAATTAATGGCTCCATCACAACTAGTGCAACCGTTTAAGGAAAAATTATTGAGCAAAATCAAGGAGCTGCATTTAGATGAGGAGCAAATATACAATGCAAATGAAACCAGTCTGTATTGGATAATATTACCTACGAAAACCTATGTTGCATCACATGAAAAATCTGCTGCTGGTAGAAAGGCGGAAAGACAACGCATAACTTTTCTATCGTGCACTAATGCTAGTGGTACACACGAAATAAAGCTACTAGTAATAGGAAAGAAAATAAATCCACGTTCATTTAGAAATTTTAGTCCCGTTGATTACAACTTTTCAAAATCCGCTTGGATGACCAAAGGTATATTTCTGGAATGGTTCCAGAAGCACTTTGTCCCTCAGGTATGGGAATAAAACTATAATAATAAGTAATGTAATTTAATGATACATATTCAATTTGTAGGCGAAAGATTTCCTAAGAAAGCAAAATTTTCTAATAAAGATGGTGTTAATCTTGGGTAACGCACCAAGTCATTCTCCAGAGGAACAGTTAAGAAGCAACGATGGTTCAATTTTTGTTATGTTCCTGCTGCCCAACGTAACTCCACTTATCCAACCGATGGATCAAAATATAATAAAAATTACTAAATTATATTATCGAAAATTTCTACTTTCGTCTGGATTATCAAGAAATCCTAAAAACATTTCTGAATCCTTAAAGCAAGTAACTTTACGTGAAGCAATTTTAAATTTGGGTATGGCATGGAATGCCCTTAACCACCAAACAATCAGAAAGTGTTGGAAAAATTTGCTACAATTTACTCCAGTGATAATTATGATGATGAAGACAATGTACCGCTAATCATCATTAGAAAACAGTTACTATCTGATGCTGAAGTTATTGACAGTGCATCGTCGGACGTTCTCAAATTATTAAAAGCAATGAATCCCGATATTGTTTGCACAATTACCGATTTTAGTTTATGGAATGACGATAAAGAGATGGGTGATGCACATAAAGAGGAAGATGACAACCCTCCGATTGAAATAAAAAATACAGTGAGTGACACGCAAGCTGTAGGAATCTTTAATCTAGCGTTAAATTGGGCTGAAGAAAAAGATATTATTTTAGTGCTCCGTAAACTACTGGCAATGGCATTAGAAAATGCCAAGCGTAAATTTACGCAAACAAAAATAGGACGTTATTTATCAAAATAATGTAAAATTTATTTTTTAATATTATATATATTATGTTATTCATTGTTCATAATTTATTTTTTAATAAACATACATATTTTCTTTTATGCAATTTGCTTATAAATAAAATAAGGCTCGCTAATGTAAACTTTCAGTAATGTGAACAGTGCTTGGTTGATATCGTTGACATAATCGAGCGTCTACTGTATATATATAACCAGAGGTAACAATTTAAAACGACTTCAAAATTCGCATTTTGACGAACATAAATTTGATGACCTACAACCTAAAACCGCTTCAGTTCTATGAAGCATAAACAGAAGTTACAATAATTTCAGTAGTAGCGTTGGGTGTCGGTAGAGATGTCATCGACGAGTTGATCTGCCACCGCCCATAACATATGTCGAACAGAGACACAGGCGGATCACCAGTTACTGCATAGACGTGTACATAACATTGAGTCGCGCGTTTTGCCGTCTACCTGTTCTCCTATACACCCATTCCAAATCTGTAATACGAAATGTAACGGATTTTACAGTTTCCATTCATTCGGCACGAAGGAATCGGTGCACCGCTGAGAATAAAAAATCACTGACACAAACCACGCTGACCTTTTATTCTGATATCAATTATCCCTCGCCATTCAAATTGTTAATGACTTCACTCTATACGATGGCTCCTAACCCTTCCAGCCGTATAATAGATTGTCCAAATACAAACAAAGCCTCAAATGGTATCGATCATGTATATGAACCTAATGTGTATTCAGACACAATGGTGATGAATTGTTGCAGATATATTATACATATAGTTTTCTTTAGTAATTATACTGTTCCATATCAACTATATAATTTACATAATTCTTACTATCGCATATAATATAATATAAAACTGAACTGGGAAAAAACAAACGTTATTCCTTTTGTCGAAGAAAGTTTATGATATAAAGAGGCATTTTCTATAATATATGAATATTCCACAAAAATAACTTTATTATGGTGATGTGAACAGGGATATTTAAAATATTCCCTTAGAATCAATTAACGCTACTATTGAGATACTAATATAAGCGAAAACTAAAGAGTTATTACATAATACTGATTACTATACAGTATATGCTGAGATAAGAAAATAAATAAACACGAATAGATTTCGAGTAATTAATATTACTAATTAGTTCCGTTACTTCGTAGCAGTTTTTTACAATATTCTTTAAGTATAGCAAAGTACTACTTTCTGCGAGATAAATACAAACAGGAGGAGAGTGACATTTTTCGAAGTAATTTTTAAGTGGTGACTGGCGGCTGTTCTACATATGGAGATCAACAGATGGTCGACCCGTTCCTCAATAGCATTTTTTTGTTTAGTTTTAATGAATTTTGCATATAGGAACGATCATTATACGCAGCAAAGGTGAAATAATGATTGTAGAAAAGTGTTGATAATTACATCAGTATAAGATAAAATAAGATGATTCACAAATTACTTAAGTAGAGAATAAAAATGGGCTGTCGTATACAATAGAGCATTATATTACAAGGGCGAAATGAAATGTTTCCGGAATCGGCAAGAGATGGCATACGAAGGTTAAAGCGGATTCATTGATCAGTAAGGGCAACATTTTTTATGGCAACTGTTTCGGAGGAGTGTCTGGCCAGGATTCAACGCGATCCAAGGGATTTCTTCATGGGTTTCGTAACCGTGGATGAAAATCGGATCCACCACTACATACCGGAGACTAAGGAACAGCCGAAGCACAAGACTTTTCCGGGCGAATTGGCTCCAAAGAAAGCGAAGACCGTTCCATCGGCGAGAAAGGTGTTGGCGGCAATTTTCTAGGATTACCAAGGTGTGATCCTCATCGACTATCTGCAGAAGGGAAGGACTATCACGGGGCAATACTACAGCGATATTTTGACCCGATTCGATGCAGTATTGAAGGGGAAACAGCCTCGTTTGCAGCGGAAAAGTGCTTTTCCATCACAACAATGCACCGCCTCGCCTCATTCATCTCGCATCGTCGTGTCCAAATTGAATGAGTTGAGCTACGAATTAGTCTGTCATCCTTCATATTTACCAGACCTAGCGCTCAGCGACTTTTTCCTATTCTCAAACTTGAAAAAATCACTGGGAGGAAAGAGATTTGCCTCAAATGAGGAGGTCATCGCCGCTACAGATGGCTATTTTGCAGACCTCGAAACATCCTACTTTTCGGACGGTTTGAAGAGACTGAGCACCGTTTAAAAAAGAGCATTGATCTTCGAAGAGGCTACATCTAAAAATAAAATAAAAAACCAATACCGTGTTTTTCTTGTCGATTCCTGAAACATTTCAGCTCGCCCTCGTAATTCGATACAGATCCCGGTTAATTAAGATCGTGCATTACTCACGGCGATATAGACTGAATTTCAGTAATATTCGTATTCTTGTAAGTTCCAGTGTATTGCGCAAACAATTTGTGTGATGCCATTATTGCGCAATATTTTAAGCTTCTGCTAAAAACCAATGAATCTATATACTTTAAATACGGTTAGAATAGTTCTAGACTTTTAATAAAGTTTAGTAATAGTTTAGAGTCGTTGTGCTTTAGTTCAAAAGGTTGGATATTCCCTTATTAAGTCGGTAGTGATGAATCTTGGATTTACCCATAGGAGCCAAAAAACAAACGCCAGTCGTCTGTTTCGGTGTTCCAAAGCGAAGAGAAATCATCTGTTCTAGAAGTATCTCCAAAAAGATAGCTAAGACACTTGTCTCGAAAACAGATAATGTAACAACGATTTCTCTTCAAGATCAAAGGACTGTTATCGCCGATTGGTATACAATCATTTGTTGACCGTAAGTCATCGCTAAAAATCGAAAATTCAACCCCGAACGACGAATCATGTCCCACTAAGGCAATACAAGTTGGCACAAAGCACGCAAGACAGTTGATTTTTTAATGCAGCAAAACGTCGAATTGTTAAACCATCCTCCATAGAGTCCGGACCTAAGTTCCAGGATCGACTTCTGTGCCAACAAATGACTTGAATAACTACTACTAGAGTTGATTTGACTTTGAAAAACAATAGTCTTTAAAAGCTACCTAGTGTTTTATTCAAGCTCTATATGCAAAACTTAAAAGACAACCCTCGTATTAGTTTATATTAATCCGCCCAATTTTTATCTGTTTATAGTCTACCCTTCTAGGAAGTTTTCAAGCAAATATTATGACGTCACGCTCATTTTAGCAGGCGATAAGAATTATATTTTTTCATTACATCGAGAACGCATAAAGTGGCAAACTTCAAGAAAAATGCTCGTGCATGTAACACGTTAATATTACAGTCTAAGTAATGTGAAATAATATTGCTATATGTGTCTGTATAAACTACCATATGCGTATATAAATGTGGCGATATACCGCTTAAAAACTGATACGTAGTCAGTATTCGGTATATTAACACCACTAATTATATGTTGACGCCAATACATATTTGCTTTAAGGTGGTGTAATTTGGGCAAAATAACTTCATAACATCACGGCAGAGCCATAAAATTTGATTTATAACCACCGCAAAAAAGCATAAGGGTAAGAAACGTTAGTACCCAAGTGTTAAAAGCATTATTATTCTTTTGGGATCGGATTTTTTCGGGAGTGATTATTTTAACGAGATTCTTGTTAACTAGACCCCGAGCAGCCGACTTTGATATTACCCTGACCGTGTCCGTTCGCCAAGATCCCTAAAATTACTAGCCAAGCCGAACACTCTTGATCTGAAAGCGATAGGAAGTACATATTTACAACGCACGCTTAAATAAATATTGACAAAAGATTGAACCATACTCCAGATCTTTAAAAGATAATGAAAGTAATGGAAACTTATGTCACCAGAAAATATAAATTGGTGAATAGACGATATTAGGTATCTGACAATTTTGTATTATTATGCCAATTTCAAATAATTTTAAAATCCATTTCCGAAATGAGTTAATGGTCACAAAATTGTAAAAGTGAAACCAATAGGAAATGTTTGTAGAGAGATGAAATCAGAAGATTATTACAGAGTATACCTGCAATATGTACTAAAAACCAGTATTAGATAGGATTATTAATTCTTTATTCAATACAATTTACTGTTTTGAAGAAATAAGAAATATAAAAATTAACATCTTACACCTAATACGTACAATTTGTATTGCCGAATAAGGTAGACACAATTGTATCAAAGCTGCGTTATTATAGTGTAGAGCAGAAAATTGACTATACATTTTTTCCGTCAACTACTTTATTTATGCCTTATAATTTAAAGCAAACAGTTTTACAGAAGTAAAGAGAATTGGAAAGGCAAAAAAGTGATTAACTAAAAAAACTAAGTTTCTATCGCAATTTCATTACAGTGTGAAACGAAAGATCAACTACGATAGTGAGTTCCTCTTCTTCCCCTTCTTATTCTTTTCGTATCCTTTGTACCAAATCGGGTGTCAGATCCCACGTTTTCCCTGGCGTCTTACTCCTATTCCCTTCTTTCCCTTCATTTCGTTAAGCTATTCCTGCTACTTTCTTCATAAATTTAATTGCTGTAGTTGTTATTCTATACCTAACTATTCCCATGTTTCATTCGGCATTGCCCATGAATCACTGACATATGCATATATATATGTGGATGATGTAGTCTTACTAGTCAAGTGTATAATGTACAATAACATATATAACATTGTATAATAACATATATTGTACATTATACACTTGACTAATAAGACTACATCATCCACATACATTAGATATATCGACCTTTACTACCTAAAGAGTATTGTATCCTACTATACTTCATTTTTTAATCCGGAGGAGTAAAATGAAAAGGCGCATTTACACGATGGAATTTTTCAAAGTTACTTCTTGACGACAGTTCTAAAACTAGCTATGATTTTATATAAATTGTAGTTATGAAATTAATTATATATTCATTACTCATTACAAAAATAATTAATCAATTAAATATAGAAAACACTGCAGAACAATATTTATTGATCAAATATACATCATACTAGATATCAGCTTTATACATCGTACCTTTCTTAATGGAAGTTTCTAAATGTTGCTAGATTCTACTATAATTCTTATTTTGAAATGTTAGACTAATATTTAATATAGCATATACATATTAAACAATAAATTGAACTTAAATATATGTGATTACATTATATTACTTTCTAAAATAATTATTCACTATCACTTTCCCTTCACTTGAACTACTATCTTTGCCCACTGATATAATAGATGGCTCGATAGTATCATCAATTAATCCATCTAACTCACACATTTTTCTTTCTTCTTTAGTCGCATGTTCTATACATTTCTTCCAATTGTCAATTGTCAAAAATACTTTTTCGATCTCTCATCAAGTATCTGCAATAATAATTATACTTATTCTAACATATCACGTGTGTATAATATATATTTGAGTAGCTATACTATAGACTGTGCCACTCCTAAAAATAAGATATCATTATAGTATGTACAGTGATGGTAATGTAACACCAACGTATCATGCTTGATATTCTTGCAACAATAGCAGCAATTCTCCTTGTTGGCTTATCAGTTCGAAGTTTTTTGAATATATTCAATATATTTTGCTTCTCTATCAAAGATAGATGTCTTAAGCTCAGATATTTTCGCTTTCTCGGCGGAGATATTTGTGTTCCAGAAGTGATTGCTTGCAAAAGAACTTTTTTTATTACAACAATGCGAATTTGGAGAGAAAACTGAATACAAACACACTCAGAAAAATATTCAATCTAAGCATCAATTAGCTGTTGTAACAATATGGCGGCCGGCAATATATCCAATATCGATCGCTAGTGTAATTTTGGCCGAAAACTGACCAACAGTTAGCGTTCTTTTTGGCGCCTCCTAATTAAATATATAGATAGAATAGAGTATAGTGTTTTTAGGTTTTCCGTTTTTCTCTTTGTATTTTTTATAACTTTATCCATTATTATTATGAAAAGTAGTAAACTTAGTCCGTCCCCTTGTTTCATTCATTGCTCCAAATTAAATTTTCTTCCACTAATCTGCATCGGCATTAATGAGTTTTCTTCCACATATAATTGTGCTAAACACTTCCACACATGCTCTCTTTTCATTGTATCGAAAATCTCAAAAAAATCTTCTTTCAATATCCTATATTTGCCTGGTCTATATTCGGACTGTTCATCTCCTAACTTATTTTATACTCTTTACATTAAGCAGCTTTTAACAATCCCTACATAAACCTTAATACTGTAGATGGTAAGCATATTGCTTTACAGTTATTACAATTACTATGTTCTCTAATGTTATCCTAAATGTGTAAAACGAAAGTGTTGATTTTTTTCTACTTTCCACACTTCTCTGAATATATCTGAGAACCATTCCCTTTACTACTTAACAACTTTATCATTTCTGGAGCTATTTCAACTGATCTATGTGGTTTTGCTAGCTGTACTCGTTCCATCACCTGATTCCTAATTTATTCTGTGCTTACATTTACCGTAAACGCTTATATGTTATTTCTTGAAAAGCTATTTGTCCTCTATCACCATAATGCTTTCCTTATGATTACATCGTTTCGACAGAAATCCAACATTTTTATTTGTTTATGATCAATGTTGTTTCCACGATTTTTTTTTTGTATTTTATGTTTATCATTCTCGAATCTGACATTTGAATTTTCCATTATCATTAAGTCTTCCTGGTCTCTTTCTGTTCTTTCTACAATGTCTTGCATTTCCTCGTCAAACTTCTTCATTTTCTTCCTTATTGTACCCTTCACCGCTGCAGAAACATGTATTTCCTTCTATTTCTAAACCTATTGCCATAACTCTTTGATGTACCGATGTAATCCTAGTTACTCTTTTGTTTACTTTCCCTTTTTATAACCATAGCCATCCCAGGCTTGCGCTTTATCATTTATGTTTACTTTAGGCAAGTACATACATTATCGTCCATTTATCAATTACTACACCTAACTTTTCACTTTTATTTCCAGTCCAGTACTTTACGTAAAAGTCTTTCGTTTCTCAGTTATTTCAATTTCTTTTCCTGATAATAATGTTTCGTTGCATATTCCAATTTTTAGTGTCTGTTCTTTATTTTATTCTCTCTTTCACTGTATACCTTCCGTTTGTCCTTTCTGTTAAGTTAGAAAAACCGCAAAAATTTAAAAGGTGTAAAGACGCGGAGTGCGGTAGTAGAGAAGGGGGAAATGTAAGATGGTAGACACGTTTTGTAAAAGTAGTATAATACATAGTTAGTAACGTTTGTGAAATGTTAAAAGAAATAAAGAGAACATCTAAAGACAAATAGTTACCTTTTTCCCACATACGAACAACAATATTAAAAGGTTATGTGTCCAGAACTAGAAAGATAAATAAAAGAAGGCAAGTGAAATACATACGTTATTATGGCGCATGGAAATAAGAATTTTTACATCGACCCTTTGGATTGTGATAATTTTCATAATGGTTCAGAATGGAGCTAATTTTAGCTGAAAATGGAGTATCGGAATATATAAAAAAGGAGACAAATAAAAATTTACTAACGGGGGAAGAACGGAAGGTAGTAGAAAAAGAAGATAATAAGGCGAAATTACTGATCGTACAATGCGTAAAAGATACCCAGTTAGAAAGTTTAAGGTGTAAGGAAACAGCGTTTAGTATGTGGAAAACATTAGAAGAAAACTATGAGAAAAAAGGGTTGCCAAGTCAATTATACCTAAAAAAGGAAGATGTTATCAACGAAATTAAAAGAAGGTGAGTCATTGCAAGGATTTTTAAATACATTTGAGAAAGTTTTAAGACAACTGAAAGCTACGGGGGTAACCATTGATGAGCAAGACATGTATGTAATTTATTATTATTACCAAAGTCATATGAAAGTGTAGTGACTGTTATTGAAAGCTTGCCTAGTGATGTATTAAATTATGAAGTGGCAAAACAAAAATTATTGGCAGAAGAAAAAAAAAGACATTGAAAGACCCCTAAAGAATTTAATACAGAAGGGGTAGCTTTCAATACAGATTTTCGTTGTGGTAAATCAGGACATTTTAAAAGCGAATGCAGATCGATGTTTCCTAAGTTACAAGGGAGATCACGTGAAGGTAAAAGAAATTACAACACAGAAGAAAGTACTGAATTGGGTAAATATCTACCAGGTCCAAGTCATAGAGGTAATTTTAGAGAAAGAAATTACGTACGTCATCGGGGTAAGAGTGTTGAACAATTTAGAAATAAAAGTTATGTAGTATAGACTGATGAAGCGAGTAATGATGGATTATGCACCCAATGGTTATCGGCTATGGAGCATTAATAGAAATAAACTGCTTATCGCGAGAGGTGTTAAATTCAATGAAAATCAGTTTTGGTATAAAAAAGAAACAATACAGATACCAGTTGAATCAGTTGAAGACAATAATAAGAAAGAAGAATGAATCACACCAAAGGAGACCGAAGTACAAGAGAATATAGTTGAAGAGAAAGGAAATAATGAGTCAAACATAGATAATGGAAAATGTGAAAACGATACAGCTCAAACTAGGAGTAAACGCCACGTAAAACCTCCATCGAAATATGACGATTATGAGCTATACATAGCATTCGATGCGGTAAGGTTTATTTGAAGATGTACCAAAGACATATTACGATTTAGACCATAGACCAGATGAAGTATTTTGGGAAGGAGCAATGAAAAGGGAACTACTTCGATAAATAAACACATAGGAAATAGTAAAGAAACCAAAGGATACGAAAATGTTGGATACCAAATTGGTATATGCATTGAAACCGCTAAAACAGAATGATAATAACGTACAAAGCGAAATTAGTTGCAAGAGATTTTGCACAAGACAAAGAGGATTATGATGACCTATATTCACCGGTAGCGAAAATGACTACAATGCGTTTGCTATTGAGCATTGATAATCCGTTTTCAAATTTCTTTTGGCTATTAGACGTCAAATCCGCATTTTTAAATGGAAAGTTGGATGATCCAGTTTTCATATATCCAGCAAAAGGTGTAAATTTCCAAAAAGGAAAGGTTTTAAGATATAGTTTAAAACAATGTCTTCCAAATGTTGGAACAACGAAATAAATCAATATTTGATAAAACTAGGTTTTTCACGATCTGAAAATGATTATTGCCTTTATTCTTTAGAGTTAAACGGTATATTTACTAATTTATATTGATGACATTATTATTGCAGGTCCAGATATACACAGTTTGAATTTTATCGTATCCAAATTAACTAAATAGTTTGAAATAAAAGACAAGGAAGAATTGAAACACTTTCTTGGCTTAGAGATAGATTATAACATAAAACAGGGGATTTTAAAAATCACGAAATCAAGATAAGTATAGAAAAACTATTCCACAAATTTAAGATGGAAAATTGTAAAGGTGTCAGCACACCTACTGAGTCACATTTAAAATTAAACGAATCGGAAAATAATCACCCTACCAATAAGCCTTGTAGACAGTTACTTGGTTGCTTAATGTATTTAATGTTAGGTAGTCGTCTTGATATATGTTTCTCATTAAACTATTTTAGCAGATTTCAAAATCGACCGGCAGATGAAATGTGGATATATACGTTGGACTAGAATATAAGAGAAGCGCAAAATTAGAATTGATATGTTTCGTAGACGCAGATTGGGGTAACGATTTACATGATGGTAGATTTGTTACTGGACTTCTTTTCAAGTTTTTCGAGAATACTATTAGTTGGTTTATAAAAAACAACAATGTCTATCTCTATCCACTACCAAAGCAGAGTTGTGCATCAGTTCGAGAAGAACTATGGCTAAAAAACTTTTAGCGGATTTCAATATTAGAATAGACACAACCGTTTATTTTGAAGACAATCAAGGTTGTATTGCACTTATAGGAAACCTTGATAAACTTTTTGCCTTATTTATTTATTCCTTGTTGTTCCGACCTACTCGCCATTATCGTTGCCTGTTTCATAATTGCTTTCTTGTTTCTTTTCTTTTAGTTTAATTTTCTCATTCTATTCGCACCATGATTTTTCTTCTCTTCCCATCTCCATTCCACTCCATTCACCGTAATTTCGTTATATCCAATTTTAACGTTGTCGCTTATTCGTTTCTTTAGCGTTTATGTTTTCAGAACTGTTGTTAAGACTATCTCTTTGAAAATTCTTATCTCTATGTTTTATAAATTGAGTTTTACAACTATCTGCATTGACATTGATATTTTTAAATTAATAAAAAGTCCACTCTGTGTGCACAGTGGAGGCACGAAGTCCACTGTCGTTATTGTTATATACATCGTTTTACATGATATATTAAAATTATGTTAAAAGTAAGAGGCAAATTAAACATACATACGCTCAAAAACTATTCATTGTACATAAATTATGGGAATACGTATTATAATCTAAATTCTTGTAAATACAGGAAAGAAACATTATTGCAACATTATTAGAAGCCATCAAATACGCTTGCAGTGTTGCCTAGCAACAAGGCAAATAAATATAGTAAACGTTTGATGGGTAGATGCCTTAGTAACAACATTGTCAAATTGAGTTAGATAAATTTGTTTGAGTAATGAAATCGAAAATAAATCTTTTCACAATGAGATTTTGTATTCAATCAAACTGCAGTCTGTCTCCAAGGGCGATACAAGATGACTTTAAGACCTGGCTTAAACAAAATCCAGGAAGACTAAGAGACCAGTGTGTGTATGAATAAACAATTTGTGACAGGAATTTGTTCATCTATTCATATTACACTGTAAAAACGATGCATTTTAGCTATATACTTTTTAAGCTCTTTAGCTTTCAATTTTCTTTTTTTAATATTATAACATAAAATTTTAAATCAAAGAACCTACTCTATAAATAAAATCTCGTGAAATTTTTCACTACAGTACACACTTACCTGAAAATAATGTTACAACCAAAGATGTAGTTACAGAAGTCAATATCAATACTCTAGCATACTACATTTGTAACGTAATATGCGAACTGGTATACACAGTATTAATTAGAAGCGTAATTGGTGTTGTGGACAAAAACTACTCACAGAATTTTGTAGCAGTAACTCCAACAAATCGAGTACCTTCACCAATCTCAACCTCACAGCTGTGATGCGTACTTGCTCCACAGCAGTTCTAGACGTTCTACTAGGACTAACACCGCCTCACATCTACAGACGCAGGCTATGATGAATACCGTTACACTTAGCAGCTTAAAAAGATTGATGCCAGCAAAACCTTATTAGACACATGAAAATCTTCAGGGAATCTAACATAGACTATGTAATGTAGACTATTTATCATACGTTGCTCGGGATGTAATCCGGATGCAGTATAACTTCAATCAACACAAAAGAGAACCCTAGCATAACACACAAACGGATCAGAATAAAAAGAGGTCGGAACTAGCATAAGCATCACGGTCTCTAATTTCGTCCTAAAAATATCATTCAAGCTAACGTATTTCGAGCAACCTTTACATATGCGCTAAAAAGACCTTCGAGGAAAGACTTCGAAATGTAACAATTAATATTTTTGCAGATAGTCGAGTGCCATTGAATATTTTACAAATCTGTATTTGAATCTGGTCAGGTACGTATTTGCGTACAAAATATAAGACGTCAAAATCACTACACAGTGTGGTGGATCTCAAACCACCAAAGGATCAAGCTAAGCAAGGAGATTGAAAACCTCGCCAAAGAAGCAGGCAGCGTGCCATACATTGGGCCAGTTGTGATCTGGGAAAGAGCCATCTAAAATATGAAATCTAAGGATAATATCTAACACCTTCTGAATTAAAGGATAAGAATCCTAGACTAATACTAAAGTTTATAAAAGCCTCGAAAGATCTTTTAGCTCACAGTAACTAAACACCAGTGCCTAGGCACATAATAATAATAATAACAATAGCAAAAATAATAATAATAACCATAATAATAATATACAAACAGAATCTGAATAAGCGGATTTTTTTTTACTTCGTATCACTTGTTAGGACTGTTGCATAATCTTACAAAAGAATGGCTCTAATCAGAAGCATACTAGATTATGTCATAAATAGGTCTTTCTTAAATTTAACATTTCCTAATTTACGTCATTTGTGCTACAAAAAACATCATTTATAACTCAGTTGTCGTTTCAAACTAAAAGCCTTGAAATGTATTTAATGCATTTTCCTCATACTTTTGTTAGTTCACCCACGTAGATATATCATTGTACCGACACTGGACGGCAAGGCAAGCGAAGTTGTAGCAGATATATTCGGTAACATTTCAAGAGTTCATTACATTTAATTTCAGTATTAGGTATTAGTTATTAAATCATTTTCTCAATCGCGCTAGTTGAGCAATCTGATTGACATTTTTTAAAGAAATGGATGTCTGTGGAACAGCAGAGGATGTACAAATTACTGATTAGTATCATGCATCTCATATATACACAGACATTCAAAATCTGCTTCATAATGCGTTTCCTGATCAGCACATACCATTTGATCGTAGTATAAGGATTAAAATAAAAATATACTTGGATTAAATTATATTTCGACACACACAGGTATTGGTTAATAATGGTGAACAAAAATTCGAAGAAATAGCAGTACGTGCTCTTGTAGAACGAAATACTACTCAGTCTAGTCATTCTATTACCAAATAGTGTCAAATATCGCTGAAACAAAATATTGAAAAAGCACAAATATCATCCATACAAGCCCAATAAAACTACGATGATTGCAAAGACTGTATGATTATATAATTTACAGGTATCACGGTAAACTCCACACCATACAAATTAATAATTTATTCGAAACACAGCGTTTCAAGAGCACATGGAGTCTCATCGTCAATCGTGATACCAACTCACTCGGTTTACTCTGATACCTATCAATAATACTAATAAAATGTTTCCACGAGACAAATTCGAGCGTGGTATTTTTTGTTGCCAGTTAATAAATTGATGCAGCTACAATAATCATTTTATTGAAAATTTAATTATTGAGTGTTAGGCATAGTAGTTAGTCATCTTATTTGAGTCTGTCCATCGAGTAAAATTTCGTTTTGTTTCTTCATATTTGAGAATTAGCATTTTTATTCACAATCAAGGATCCCTTTTTATTTTCTTTGGCATTTAATTATCAGCATTTACCTGCCCAACGGATATGAAAGTGCTAGCCTTAAGTAGTGCAAAAATATTTTATACCTAATGATGTACACATTCAAATCATAATGCATATTGTTGTTATAAAAATTGTTCTGTTAACGTACTAAAATATAATTATGCTTAATTGCATTTTAGACTATAGAAGCGAACGTCTTCTCACTCCCTCAATACAGCGTCATGTGCATATGTATCTAATCAGGCGTACTAATCTGTATTGATTGTTCCTGTCACAAAAAATGGAACCAGTTCACAAATATTGTTTTTGTTTTAGTATCCATCGGAGTAAAGTTACTAGTTAAATTAGCTAAACTGATTTTTGCAGAGTGATCGTCGGTTAGTGTCTTCTTAACAAATATTTGTAGTGTAAGACTCCATTTATTGATTTTTTACTAAAAACTGTTGTTTGGGACACTAAAATGACGTATTTTGGTAACCAACATGTAAACTGCGTATCAAAACTAAGGAAACATCCATAGTAAGATAATAATGGAACGATTTTAAATCTTTTAACCACAAGAAATTGGATCGGATTTAAATACACCCCATTACACCAAGTTTACAGTAAAACAGACACCGTTTTACTTTTTTTATTCTCCTTTTGCTTTTAGGTAAACGTGCGTAAGGCGAGATGTTCTCACCGTTCTCGCAATCACTTGGTGACATGGTCGCTTATATCAAAAAGAAAGGTCGCGTTGTTCTAAACGTTTAGGTATATTGGTGTAGAGTGTCGGATTTTTAAGCTTCTTTTAATTTTGTTCTACAATGACGCTAACCGATTATTTTAACGTGATACATTCAATTTGGGTGTTCCGTTCAATAGCGTTCTGTAATTAAATGAGACATATGAATTAGTGCAGGAAACAAAATACTGAGGGAAAGAACAAAATAACTTCGAGTTAAATCACTTCCCGTGACAATTTTAGATATTTTGGGATTTTGTTACCGAGAACTTATTTAATTCTAAAAAGATTCTTGCTTGTGGTTACGAAAATTAGATACTGCGTAGAATATTATAACGTAGAATTGTTTTATACGAAGAAACGCGATACAAGATTTAAAAAAATACCCACATCAGAATTACAAATTCCATATTATATCGAATTAAAGAACGTTCTACCTTTGTTATTAGTCAGTTTCCTACAATAAACGCAATTAAACGTAAAGAAATAGTTTTAATTTCACTATAAGAAAGCAAAGAGTTAAATCAGTACCAACTTTGATATATTTTTCTCGTTATTAAATACTAAGAATTGGGTAACTTACGTTTACATTTTGCTTTCCTTGTTACTAAGGGCATATTAATATTATTTCTATATTTGCCTTTTATCCCACATTCTGTTATACTGTCTGAAATCCGCTGCGTTATGTACCAACTACAAAGAAAATCTCATCAATTAGTTACCACTTCAGAAAAGAACAACAAATCAAAATGCCATCAAGTAAATAAAAGAAAAAATGAAGATGCGTTTGGGCCGATATTTATTTTCTTTATTAGTTAAAATATCTGCACAAAAAAGTTGCACATTCATCAGAAATCACGATCTCCAATCAAACCGTACGTACACAAAAAACAAATCGGAAGTCACCAATAACAACATTCCCATATTGTTTGTCTGTAATCAAAATAATAACAAGCCGATGAAAAAATGACATGTCATTCTCGTCGACAGATAATACGCATTAATGAGTTGTTATATGTAATCATAACCAGCCGCCCTTTTTGTTATTTTTCTAGCAATAAGGGCCAAACGAGATATTCTTTTATATCCCCATAGACATATAAATAAGATTCTAATTCTGTTGTAATGTAAAAAAATATTTATTTCAATTGAACATGTTAACTAAAACGTTAGGGTTATTTACATAATGGCAGATAATTTAAACGCAAACTGAAATACCTACTTTAGGGGAAAATATATCTTATTTTCAACGTAATTTCCGCACAATTTCCTTAAACCATATAGAAAGTAATCTCCCGCAAACTTTTCAAAATAGACATTCGTTTCTGCTATTTTATCCTCATTTGTCGCAATTTCCTTTCCACTAAGCCAATTTTTAAAGTTTCGGAACAAGAAAATATCGTTTGGCGTCTGGTAAATATAGTAGATAAGGCAGCAAATTGTATCCTAATTCGACAAATCCCTTTAGTGGGTACACCAGCGGGAGGGACGCGTGATCGTAATTAATCAAAACGTTTTTCTGAATAAATATGATCGTTCCTTGCCCAGTTCGGCATTGAAACGTGTTAGCACGACAGCACATTATTAGGCAATTAATGTTCTTCTCTTCTGTAAACTTTGAATAAAGCTTACGCCTATGAAACTCAAAAAAATTATAATCTTATTGGCCGAAGAAACGTTTTTTGCTTTCTTTGGAGTAAGGTTATCAGAAGGAATCCATTGTCTTGAGCGTGTTTTCGCTGTAGAGTGTAGTGATCGAGGCTTCCTTCACGACGATATATCGGCGAAATATTCTTTTGGATTTCGTTAGAAGTTAGCCTTAGTCATTTGAAATTATAACACAAGTTCGGATTTGGTCAACAGTAAGCAAACGCAGCACCTATCTTGCAGTTGGGTTTTTGATATTTAAATGCTGAAGTAAAACATTATATTCCGATCGATTAAGATATCTGCGATATTAACTAACTCGCGCACTCTTCATTTCTAGAGATGGTACTGTAGATGAAGTTCTCGGATGTTCAGTATCATATGTACTCATACGATCATAAAACACCTGAAATGCTAAAGTCAGAACTAACTATGGCAATACAATCATCATGGCAAAATTGTTGCCAACTTTTGAATATATATATATACACAATATATGGTATGTACATATTGTTTCAATCTCTCAAAATCTTTGTGCCAGTTTTCAAAAGGAACAATTGCTGGATTAACTCTAAATTTGACCCAAAGCTATAGAATAATTGAATAAAACAAAACAACAGTTTCATAGTATGAGCAAATTGTACATGCATTAAGATTCAATTCTTTTGCAAACAATTATAAATATTGAAATGGTTTCTTTTCAATTAATATCCAAGTTATTTGCAATATTATCATTGTATGATGTATACTAATTAATGAATATTTTCAACAATTGTTAACTATGAGTAGACTTTGAGAATTCAGTAATTTATACAATATTATATATATAATATTGTATAAATATTATATATAATTTATACAATATTATATTTCAAATATTACAGATTAAAGAAAAACTGCTTGAAATAGACGTAAATTTATGTCTTTACCGGCATAAATTTTAAAATATATTACGCAAGTAATTTTCATTATAATTTCATTTACTTAAAAGATATTGACAAAGGTTAAGATTACACTAACATTTTACATTTCTATTATTTATTCACATCAAATTTTGGCAATGTGATACGGGGGCCGATTGTAGCATCATCTACAGTATCAACTGTATAAGATTAACTGCATACAATAAACACAAATTAATAGCTTCTTAAAAAATACGACATAAGAAAACGTAACAATAAAAATAAAAAAAACAATAATTATGTTAGATGTCAGTGTTAACGCTAAGTACAAGAGTGCATGAAAGAATTATTTATTATAGTTTGTGATGGGGTTGATTTCCCTGCTCTATTTTTTACGTAGGTTTAGGTTTTGTATGCTGGCGTGTTCTTTGTTAATATTCCCTCCCGTTGGCACAACCAATAGATGAAATAAATTGTAAAACGAATACACAAAGATAATTTTGATTCAATCACAGTGATACAATTTGTTTATAAATATAATATTTATGTTTGATAGGGCTTGCTGCTTGTTCTTGATTATTGTAGGTTATGTGCCCACGTGCTTACTTGTTCGATGTACACGCAACCCTATTAATATCCGAACAGTATATTACACACGAGTGTGAAAGTATCTGAACAGTTTGGATAAAACGAATTCTAAGAAGCCTCATTGTAAGTTCCATAAATACATAACAAATTAGCATAAATACAGTAACAAGGCCCAAAATTGAGACTTTTGTCATTATTTTATTAAATTAAAAAATATTTTTCTTGCCGCCATGCAATAAAATGATTAAAAGTAACTACAGTCACATGTACTAAACACTACAAATGGGAGTATCATACTACTCTAACAACCAAATATCTAAAGAGTACCTTTCTTCCGTTGTGGCTGGAATTTCCATCACGTGTTCTAAATCCTTCACATTATTTTCTTTGCCGTAAGTTATATAGAAATATATTTGTGCAAATCCTAGAGCAGTAAGGGTATAAAAATTATCGAGTTATCATGCACACAATCAATAGAATACCATCCTGCGCTAGAAACTAGATCAGTAATAAGCAAGTGATTCGTGATAATGTTGTTCCAAATGCATTCTATGTAATCTTGTCTGCATTTCCCAAAAAGTTCATTTTGTGCAAAAAGTTAGTGTGTTAGATGTATAAGTATATAACTCTGTTTCTCTGTCATTTCTTTGTTCTACTATCGTTCTATCGTTCTATTCGTTTCATTGTTTACTAGAATTAAAAAATACGATTTTTTATTAGAAATATGAATATGATTCAATCTGTATCTTTCTTTTTGTACTTTATTGCGTTATGTCAGTAATTTAAAAATAATATTTTTCACACACTGCAATAGTCTGTTGCTGATTGATGTAGGGTTAGGTGTATTGTTATAACTACATTCATATTCATAGCAACTTGCTAAATAATTCACAAAACTCGTGTCAAACTGTTTAGGGATAATAAAAACTGTTCGGAGCAATTTTTCTGTGTTATCGACACATTAGATTTATTTTCTACTTTTAATTAGAATCCTCATTGATCACGGTAATAAAGAAAAATAACTTCAAATGGTAAATTGTTTGAATCTCGGGCCTCTATAATTATGCGCTCATATAGACTGACAGCATTGCTTTATTTCGTATTCAACTGCCAAGAAGTGTTCGTTTAATAATACTTACTGTACTTATTATTTATTTGGCAAAGGAGATGAAAGTAACCATAAATTACCTTAAGTAGCGTATTTGTGTTTTACCGTCTTTTATGTACAATAACCGTAGCGAATTATATTTTCGGACGAATACCCGAAATAATAGAGAACTATGTTTTTCGCGCTTCTTTCAGCCAACTGATATGATGAAGCACACGCGATCATTGTACCAACGAAGTAACACGAGCGACTCATACGAACAATATTTTTTAGAAATTTTACCAGGTGTACAAATTACGGTAATTCAGTCGGCTGTATCATATTTTTATGTACGTATCTGCCCCAAAAATATGGAGGTATTAGCTCACATTTTTAAATTGCCATAAAGAGCTTGACGATAATTACACGATATTTACACCGTTAAAGCACAAGTGATTCGAGACATATTTTTTCTTCAGTAAGATTCCATTATTTATTATCGTAAATCAAATGTTATAAGCTAACACTAGAAAAGCATTTCACATAATCGCAGTAAAATATTAGGTACTAAGGCTGAATTTTATACCTTAACTGCTTATTAATTTCTAGTATGTTTTGATAGTTTAGTTTACAAATTATATATTGAAACGTGATGCTGCCAAAAATCAAAGATATAGAAAAAATCGAATTCGGAACCTCTCCTTTCTGTATACAAACTACAAATCTATACATAACTAATAGAAATCTACACATACTATATTTGACAGGTCTATGCTTTAACAAAAAAAAAATAGATTTTTCTGTGATTTCAGCAATTTCCAAACATTTACAATAACTACTGAAAATATATATCTCATTTTTTTTGTATCTTTATTCAATTATTAAATTTGCAATAAATATTAAAAATATTTGCTATAATTTTCTGAGCACACATTTACTCGTCGCTTCAAATTGTAGAAACGCACGTAGAAACTTTTCTACACCAATGTTATTTATTTCATTTCCAGCCTCTGCTTGCATTTCTTCTAAATTATTATGCCTATAATTGTTATATTTTCAAATAAACAAAAATCCAAATGGATAAGAGCTGGCAACGTAGGAGCCATAAACTTGCATTACTTATTTTATCCTGTTGAAAAAAGACCATGTTGCAATTCGTTGTCATCCGTTTGCTTTGCAAATACTTCTAAAATCTGTCAATATCATTCAGCACTGATAGTGTAATGAAAAAAGATAGGCGCTCTTATCTTTTGACTTAGCATTGCTACTAAAATTCTAATTTTCAATTAACTCATACGGATTTTTTAGCCCAGGTTCTATAATCTTAAGAGTTAACATAACCCGTCAAATGAAACCATACTTCGATGTTAAAGAATGTTAAAATGGCAATGGCTTATTATTTAGATATTCATTAAACCGTCGATAAAAATTCACTAGTCATTCGAAATCAGTCGAATTCTATTGCTACATGACACTTACTTTATAAAAATGTATGTATGTGAAGCTTCTTGGTAATTGTCTTATGGCAAGTTCCCACAAAAAGCTTTAAAAATAATATTATTCAATAATATTAAGTAAATAAAAAGAATATTTGAATGCCTGCTTGATCTGTTAATTTCACTATTAGTTTATAAAGGCTACGTTCTAAGTGAGATTGAATATCGTCTAGCACATCTTCTGTGAGCGAAAATCTATCGTTTGACTTTTGCTTGCATATACACTGTTATTTAAAATGAAAATTCTTTTCAGCAAACTCTTTTGTTTCTGATTAGTCTAAACCATATGTGGGCAACAACCGGTCCGCTGTAAGATTTGATCCGACCCGCGACACACTTTCGAAGTTTGTAATAATTCCAAATTTCACAATTTAATTATAATGTACCTATTTTTTTCATTTCATTTTCTTATTTTCATAAATTGCATTATAATAACATTGTCGTATTATTTCACGTCTGACATCTATCGCTAAAAATTATGAACACTACTTTAAAACACTTCTTTAAAATGCACCACTTTTAAACGCCCGCGAACGTATTAGCACACTAAAGTTTGGCCCACAACATGTCAAAGATTGCCCATACTTGGTCTAAACACTTGCATATTTACATCCATATGCATGCATATATACAATTTCTATATAAATTTCTTAGCTTCTCAGTACTAATACCGATACATGTAACCGATGGAAATGCATAATTTTCGGTTATATTAGAATATTTAGCAAAATTTTCATCTCACTAAGATCAAGCGAATAAGCAGTAATACATACAGATTTGATCTATCATTTCAAAATTTAATTAAAACGGGTCAACGCTGGCGGCTCAGAAACCCAATTAATTGATTTATTGAGAAAATTGCGGGTGGTAGCACGATCTGTTATATTTAGTCGACGTGCGAAGATGTAGGAAAAAGAAAAAGTAGCGAACGGATGAAAATACTTGCATGTCAGCTCGGAGGCATATTTATCCGATGCAATTATTTTTTCAAAAAACTTAGGTTATCTTTGTAATATCATTGCCTACAATCTAAAATCGAAACATATGTTTACTATAAGCTGTCCTGAAATTATAGTTTCCGGTTGTTTTATTAGAAGTAGCGAAAATTATTCTCTTATTTTTGAGATTCCGGTTTCAACAATCTTTAATGTTCTCTACAACAATATTTTAAACTTACTTTAGTTCTAATGACCATTCGCGTTAAGAATATTGTAGATAGCATTACGATCGGCGTCTATATTACACCAGAGATATTCACCCGATGGCTAATTTAAGTTGCAAATTGATACTGTCCTAAGAGTAAGAACAAGGTTACCAAAATTTGTAGTAAAACCAAAACATACCATACCACTTTTCCTATTTTACTTGCAATATATTATGGTTATATTATGATGTGATAAGTTAATACACGTCTGAAAACTTGAATTTCGATATAACTATACCTTTCAGTGTGTGTTGGACAAGTAGAGTTTGTTTAATTGTATCGATAAATTAATGGTATTATATTTGAAATTAATCGAAAGGACCACGAAAGTCATACAATAAACTTTAAAATAACAATATTCAATGCATAAATTGGAATCAAAAATTTAACACATACAGGATACCTTCAAAATATAATGGTGTATCAAACCATTTCATAGTTTTTCGTCAGATAAATTCCCGTTATAACAAATATGTAATATGTTATCAGTATTTTTTTATTTAGTTTACCTTCAAATATTGAATAGGAGCTCTAAAGTGAAGTATTTTTGTGATAGTTTACTTAAAAAACACTTACTAAAAACAAATAAAGAACGATACTAAAAAGCAATAAATACAAAACCAAAATCAACAAAGATATTTAACAGAATAGCATTGGATACCAGTGATATGTCATTCTATCCAACTTAATTCATTTGCGAAATTAAATATTTTTCGTAAGGGTAAATTGGCCTCTTCACAAGCCATGAATTCTTCACCTATCTATGCTAACGCTGCATTTTTATGTGAATTGCCTTCTTGTATTCAAAAATATAGTATTCTGTAATATAATATGAAAATCTTTGTATACTACAAGACAAAGTAAGTTAAAAGACCGCAAGCAAGTAAAGACAAAGTAAATAATACATCAACTCAACATAAATAAAATAAAGTACATGTTGAATTAGTACAAAAATAAATTTAATTGGAACAAACGTTATAGACGCGAAATCAAACGCCAAAGAAATCTCACTTAGTAATTAGATAATAAGTAGCTACAGTTCTGGATAGTTGAACTTCTCAATTATACAACATTTTTACAGCGTCATCAAAAAAAGCTAAACAGAAAAATGGTGACTCATGGCAAAAGCATGAACATAATAATGAGTTGTTACTTGTAAACATCATTTAATCGAGTGACTTATTAATTTTACAGCTTATATTATATTTGTAGAAATTAATACCAGAAAATTACTGTATAGCGTTGAATTTAACTGTATTATATTTTTTCATATGAGCGTCCTTAACATCATTATCTTTATGCTTTGAAGAACTGAAGATAACAAGTTATCTGGATCAAATATATAAGAATTACTAGCAATACTATCAAATTTAAAAGTAAATACAATGTGGTACACATGCATAACGATCACCTGTGAGACGTGCATATATTAAGTAATAAAAGTATTGTGTTGGTGGCCGATATTATAAATACAGATTTTTTAAAAATATGTTCAACTTTTCGGCATAGTTGATTAAACCGAAAAATAATACTGAACTTTCTTATTTCCAACAGTACTGCAACGTAAATATAAATTCAATAATACCATAGTACCATATTATACGTCCAGGCATGTTCTTTTCAGTATATTTTAGTAGTAGCAACAACGACATCTCTTATTCAATATTACCAATCCTTCTCTACTGATGACCTTGCTAGGCCGTAACAAGTCCACGGTTTTGAGCCGCCATTAGAAGACTTCCATCCTGATAGCAGCTAGATGAAGCTGCCTTTTGCTCCACATGGTTGTTCTTACTAACACCAGCGCTGGATACTTAAAGAGAAAATGTTCCGCTACCTCGTCTTCAGCATAACAGTCCCTTATTTCCGTCTTGATGGAATTGAGGAACAATTTATGAAATTTACCACGGCTCATTACCTCTTAGTGTCATTTACAAGCAGCTGTGTGAAAGTGTGAAAATCCTCTACATCTAGGTAGCAAACCAGGCTATTTATTCGTATATTCCCCAATAGTGAGAGCATTTTCCCCCATAGCTTCCAGATTAACTTGTTTGACAAGTATATTGTGAATCCAATCCCCTACTTTACCACATAACACTACTATAACGCCACTTCAGCACGGTCCCTATATTGTACGGACCACTATAAGATTAGTTCTAAACACTCATTAAATA
Source organism: Trypoxylus dichotomus (assembly GCA_023509865.1). NCBI lineage: Eukaryota > Metazoa > Arthropoda > Insecta > Coleoptera > Scarabaeidae > Trypoxylus > Trypoxylus dichotomus. The sequence continues at coordinate 31,256,408 of CM042079.1, forward strand.
AATATGAGAGAGTTTCTGAAAATCTAACGTGTTTTATTCCTTCATCTTTGTCAAAGTCTTTAAGTAACTCAAAAACACTTGCATGTAAATACAGACATTTTTCCATAAACTTATCTTAAATCTTTATTTATGGTATCGATTCCCTGTAGCCATTATATTAGTAATCATCTAAATTTTCAAATTTCTTCGATTGGTGCTCTTCTAGATTTCGGTAGTGGCAGATTTGAATGTGTTATGCTAAGTATATACTGCGCTTGTCATTAATCAAAGTTTGTATAACTTGTCAACAACTTATACAAAGAATTTAATAGCCAATTTTATTCAGTAAAAGGAATAGTTATTCCAAGTGACGAAACACACGTACGAGGGGAGGTCCAGAAGTTCGTGGAATGGAGGTGATGGAGTGGGGATAGGGGCGCTCGCTAGGTATCATTCTGATTGGCGACTCATCATTAATATATAAGTTAAGTTGCAACCCTATAGCGTCAGTCGTTTACGAATTGTTGCCTACTAAACAAGTCAATCCGGAAGAAAATTGAAACTATGGAGGAAATTGAACACCGTGCGGTGATAAAGTTCCTTACAAAGCAAGAAAAAACGCTCAAACCATATTGAATGAAATGGAAACCGTTTATGGGGAACAGTGAGATAGTAAATCAGTGATTTATAAGTGGCATGGTCTTTTTAAACATGGTCGGGAGTCGATTGAAGACGAACCCCGCTCAGGACGGCCAGTTGAGGCCACCACATCAGACATCGTCGAAAAAGTGCAAAAATTTCTACTGCAAAATGCCCGTTTGAAGAAAAAATAATTATCTGCATTAGTTGGAGTCAGATACCACCATTTTGCTACATGACCACCTGAGTATGACAAAGGTCAGTGCAAGATGGGTCCCGAGAATGCTCACGCCGCTGCAGAAACAGCAGCGCGTCTGCGCGTCCAAACAATTTTTGGAGCTGTGTGGAGACAAACCTGCACAGATTTTGGAGCGGATTGTTACCGGAGATGAAACATATGTTCATCACTTTGAGCCTGAGTCCAAACAGGAGTCCATGCAATGGCATAAAAAGAGGACACCACCGCCAAAGAAATTCAAAATGTCAGAATCGGCTGGAAAGTTGATGGCTACTGTTTTTTTGGGATTGTAAGGGGATATTATTGATTGATTACAAAGAAAAAGGTAGGAGCATAACCGGAGAATATTACGCAGCGATATTAGAAAAATTAAAGGACGCCATCAAGGAAAAACGTCGAGGAAAATTAACCAAGGGTGTGTTGCTCTTGCAAGACAATGCGCCGGTTCACAAGAGCAAAGTTGCAATGGCTGCTCTGCACAAGCATGGCTTTCAATCAATAGTCCATCCACCCTACAGTCCAGACCTGGTACCTAGTGATTTTTATTTGTTCCCCAATTTAAAAAAATACTTACGTGAAAGAAAATTTTTCAACGACAATGAGGTAAAGGAGGCCTATTTTGAGGCGAAAGATAAAAAATATTTTTATGGTGGTTTAGAAAAATTAATTCGTAGATCTAATCAATGTATTGTGCTTAAGGGTGATTATATTGAAAAGGAAAAATAGATTTATTGTTTTATTTTATTTAAAACCCTTTCATTCCACGAACTTCTGGACCTCCCTTCGTACCAAACTGTTACACAACTTAAGCGATTTAAAAATGTTACTTACTTGGCAATATAAAATAATGTTTCAATAAGACCACATAGGCGAAGTAAAATACAATTTTACAAATATTTACTATATATTTAACGCAACGTAATACATGTAGCTTCTTCAAATGTATTATTACTACTGCAATAGCAATAGTACATCTGAAGAAGCTATAGTGTTAACCAAACATGTCATATGTTATCCTGTTTGAAATATATTGGAAATATTTGTAAAATTGTGTTTTACTTCTTCGCCTATGATGATGGATTTTCAGCAAGTATCGGCCGACTCAATCAAAATTACAATTTTATTTTTAGTTTTTACTTTAATGAGCAAGGAACAGGAAGTATCAATTTTCATCGGTCATTTGTAATAAGAGCTTTTTTTACATTAAATATTTAGATAATTGCTTACCCCTGCGGATAACGGACCCCCTTAACGACCGCAGAATAGTATTAATATCTCCTTGAAGAAACCACTCTCGACAGTTCATCAGTGCCATTGGATAACCCTCACGGAGAAGTTCCCGTGTTCTAGTAATTGAATTCTGTCGTCTAACCCGTTATAATAGTATCAATTATTCTCATAATAAATAGCTGTTGACCCGGTTTTCCTCTTTCTATTTTAATTTACTGTAATTTAAATCTATTTCTATAATTGCTTTCGAGGTCGTACAAAGCAAGGACAATAACATCGTTTCTAATGATACGTGTCAAAATATAATATAAAATGTTTATAGCAAACATTAAAACTTCACCTAAAAATTGAAAATAAAATGTCACACCACTTGATTAAGTGCAGATATATGACTTAATGAAGTAAATCTCTTTATATGAAAGACTAAAATTTTTTGACGCATGTTTAATCTATAAAAATCTCTAACCAAAACATTCATGTTAATGTTAAAGAAATCTCATTTAATAAATAATCTTTTAATGCAGAATAAGAAATCTCCTAATAAATACGGAGAAAAACCTATATTGGTTGGTTAATTGTAATTTATTACAAGCATATCAATTGGTAATTTCATTTCCAGAAGAATAAATATTATTCATAATATATTTCTAGAGAATTAAGAGAATTCGTACATAATTAGAGTTTTTGTTTGGTATATTTCCATCGTTTGTGAAACTATTATATTCCCACGTTTTGAGAGTGTGTCTACTGGTGCTTTCTGAGTAGCCGTGATAAGGGCTGCTCCTTGCCAGATTCATCAATGATGTGCCTGGCTATTTGTCCTCCCTACTCCTTTTGTGAAATTCGTCTGGTGCAGAAATTGAACTCGATTTGGTATTTTCCTATTTTTGTAATCCAACATACTTGATCACTAAACTAATCGAAGGGACAGAAATTACTATATTAAAACTTGCATACAAGCTACAATTTTCTACGCAGAAAAAGTTGTGCAACAGGCCAATTTTTCTGCACAGTAGAGGTTGTGCACTCTGTTAGTCTTTCTCTATTCTGCGTGGTTGTCTGCGTATGCTTATATTTTTATTCTATTTTACGTATCGTGGTTGCCGACTTTCGACTAATGCTTTCTCTAATCATAAGGAGCCAGACCAACTAGCAGAATAGAGTGAGACTAACAGAATGCGTAACCCCTACTGTGCAGAAAAATTAGCCTACTGCGCAACCTTTTCCGCGCAAAAAAATGTAGCTTAAATACAAGTTTTAATGTCTGTTCTCCCAATTAGCTTAGTGGTATTTTTGGGTTAATTGCGGAATGGAACCTTACAGTATAAGTTTTAATATATCACAACGTAAACTGAAGAGGTACGACAGGAATCTAATTCTAATGCCAAAGATTCTAAATGGAAACTCCCTAAAACAGTTATATTTTAAAGTATAAAGTGGGAAAACTTCCTGGTAGATTAGCTGTAAGCGTTTTCTACTTAGTTAGAAATACCAATTCGATAAGAAAAAAGAAACGTAAGCTTGATTATTGTTTATAAAGCTAAAGTGAAATAATATTATTAACATATTCGGTGATATATGTCCACAAGAACAAAAGCTATCAGTAAACTTCGACAAACATATTCCCTTATGAACTTCCAAACAGTTCCCTATTTTGAGTTTCAAAGTGAAACACAGCATATGCGGCAATTACAATTGGTAGTAATAATATTTTAAATATGCATTTCGCAATCTTTGCGTACAATCTTTTATGACTTTAAAAGCTTTTTGTAATGTAAACAAGAATTTGCAATCTGATTTTTGATACTTTCCTACACTCCTTAAATAATGGTCAAATTAAATTAATCTTTGGAAGTATAATTGGAACGCGTTAACATTTTATATGGGCAAGAAAGGAAACAGAAAAGATACATGACAAATGATTTATATCACAGTAGTGATCAGGTTATAGTGTTGAAATCAGCAAAAAAGCACTTATTTTTGAAATGACTGAAAGTTATCCTTTCTTGCGCCAAATACAAATGTATCAAAAATGTTCTTTCAAAATTAATGTTTCTTGAAACAAATTTATTATTTACTACGACAACATTTTATTGATATGACTTACATATATAACTAAAAAAATAGTTTACATTACGATAGCTCCGAGCTTGAAGGTTAATTCAAAATTGCAAATATGAATTAATAATTGTGGGAGGTCATAAGACGTTCTTATTTGGACTGCATACATCAATCTTGTCCCAAAATAGGTGTATAATGATAGTTATAAATAAGTTACTCCAAGTTATGTTTTGTTAACATGATACACTTAACGGTTAGGATCTGTGATTGCAACTGTTGACTGTTATAAACGTTGCTTCCAGTTGCGTTTAACAAATTAGATACTTATGTGGTGATGCACATAGATGATTTAAATCTATCATGCAATCTATAGCAAACATTTGCAAATACTTGAAACAATTTTCTAATTGTAATTAGACCACTTAAAATTAATTTTATCGCATACTAAATTAAACAATGGAGTACTTTAAAGAAACAAATCGTTATAACTTAAACCTTCTGTTTTTCAAAAAATGTTGGTCTTGCTGGTAACATAATTTTGAGATGCATAACAAATAAATTTGTTTTGGAAAGCCACAAAACTCTTTTATGCGGTAAAAGCTGCACCCCATTGTGCGAACTCGAATAAAGGGTGCCAAGTATAATATTAGCAATTTTGTCGAGTCTAAATTATGATGAACCACCCGCAACGTTATAGTGGCGAAAAGTATTGAAGTATCATCGAAAAACCTCACGCATAGCGGGAATAACACTTTAAAAACATATTTGGGACAGATATAGGAACCTAAATTCTTATTTTCTGTCGCTATAATTTCTATAACTAACAAAGATAAATTACAAAATTTGACCAACTAATTAATCTAAAGCATACCTTCACTAATGACATCTTAATATCTGCATTATCTCTATCTTCTTTAGCCCTTCGGTAATCGGAAGGTTTTGTAATGCGAGAATAGCCGATACCCTCACCGTTTTATGTGTGGGTTTCGATGAACGTAATGAATGCAAATGAGTAATTTTCATAAAATTACGGTTTTCTAACGAAGGGTCGGAGATATTTAAGGGGTTAACCATATATGTACGGCTTAGTGGGTGGTCAACTCTTAGTTCCGCATGCGGCACCACGCCCACAAGCCAAATATTTTCGAGGGTGATTGATGAAATTATCAAGGGTTTCTTATTGATGATCGAGTTGTCAATTAACTAGCTCCTGTATATTGCATAAAAAAATCGTCTTGGTTTATTATATAAACGTCACGCTTTTCAAAAAAGACACGCTTTAAGTTGACAAATAAAAAATTCCGAGAACTGCGTTAGTTTTAAACAAAAACATGTGCGTATGTGTATTTTAGCAAATTGAAAAAAAAAGTACTTCTCAAATAACAAAATTATTCAATCATTCCGGAACTTTTTAGTAATTCCTTAATAATAAAAGTAATTAATAAAAGAACAAATCATTAAGTGTATTTATTTTTAAGTAAAAATTTAACGAGCTATAGCTAAATGAAAACAATAAGTTCTCTTTACCCACTCCTACCTTAATTTACATATGAATAGTGCAATAGCAGTATATTGTACTATATTGAAAATTATATGCAGTTAGATTTTGAATATAATAAGAAAACTACTTGACTGTTAGAAAAACTGTATCATTTCATACATACATATTTGCTATACACTAATTTTAAATATCACTATAAAATATTTGGATTTTAGCTGTATTTTATTTTTATTATTTATTGTGTAGCCCTATCAACAATATGCTGTGTGTTAAAAAATCCTATAACATTAAAGATTCACATCAATTAATTATCACTGACAATAATAAAACAGACTTTGAAATCGAAATTACAAACTTGCTTGGTTGCTTCCGTCAACAACATCCTCTTGATAGTTTCATTAGTAATTAATATAGCATGATTTACTAAAAAGTCCTTTCTTACTATATAAAATTCAAGAGTTGACTCGAATTCGATGCCCTCACTGAAAAATAGATAATTGAAAATATGGGAAATATAATATCTTTGAATATGTTCTGTTTGCAAAGACTTCTATAAATAATATCAATAATAAGTACTACCAGCTTATTGCTACTAATCTTTTTGCTCTACTATCTTTTTATGGCATATGTTATTAGAGTTTTAATTGTTACAAATCAGTTATTATGTATATATTGTGAGGACTGCACAGGTTGTAGTTACACTTTATTTTAGCCCTACATACAGTGTAGTTTTTATATAAAAATCGTGTATTATTAAAAACTGGAAGTACTTAAATAACATCCGCTACCAACCTTTTCATATTTGTTAAAGTTCCATGTACGTTTACGTAGGAAAATTACATTGAAACGCTTAGAATTTGCAAGTGGTAACGGCAGATTTCTAATCTTGTTCTATTGTCTACAACACAGTAATAGAATTTATGGCTGGAATTTTCATTAACAGCAGTTAGTACAAAAAATTAAAAACCACCAAGGTAATATAAATAATTTAATAGGATTACTACAACGATTCAGGTGCTTGTTGCCACTTAAGAAATATGGAATGGAAACAACAAATGTACACTATAATCTTCTAACGAACTGTTGTTTATATCTTTGCACTGAAAAGATGTAGGTATATTCAAGTAATAACTTGATTGCCCAAGAAACTGAATATATATATATATATATATATATATATATCGCATAAAAGTGATACTAAAATTTAAAAGCGCAGAGCTTGCTAGCAAAGATTAATAATACATTGGTATTTGAAACTATCAACAAATCAAACCTATTTATGTCAAACGCAATAATGTTATAAGAGAGAATATAAGAATATAAAAGAATAAAGAATATAATTATAAAAAGAAAATAATAATTTCAGTTTTTGGCCAAGCCTAGCTTCGAGTATCCTATGGTTGCACAATTATTTGCAAAATTAACAAAGACGTAAGAAAACATTATTAATTATTGGTTTTGCAATAACGTGTTATGAAACTGCTAAATATGTTTTGTTCAAACTTGCTTATTGTATGAAGATCCATAAACAGAAAACGAATGTAATGGAAAATGAGTAAATAAGTTTTGCGAAAAATCACATACTTTGACAAATGCACCCATTATACACAATTTGAACTAAACACTATGTTGTTCTTTATTAAAACGTATTTCACTTTTAATTCTTTTATCTACTAGTATGACTGATTTAAAGTAATTAAATCTATTTCTGTTGTAGCGATGTGTAATTATAAACTCTATTACTTAATAACTACCTTCACATACATACATACATTAAAAGCAACAAATTAAGAGGTTCTACGTATAAACGTACGTTTAATAACCTTCCGAAAAGAAAATATTTGTATACGTTTTCCCTCTAATTAAGTGGAACTAGATACTTGATAATAATCAGAATCAATCAACTGTCAACCCCAAAAACGAACACCTACACAATTATACGAATTAAAAAGATTGATGGCTAAATTATAATACGCAACTATTGTATACAAAACAACACGTTTTGTGAGAAATAAAGAGTTTTACACTTCAAGAAGTGTCAGTGATACAAATTATCGTATCCGTGATATGCTGAATGCAATAACGGTACTGGCTGTCTATCTTGCCTCAGGGGTGGAAGGAATGGTGCTACAGGAAGATTTGGGTTACTATGTTGTCTATATGTATTATCGTGTCCTGATGCGAAACGTACTCTGCTGTAGTGCTCATTATTGTAATCACCAAACGAAGCAGGTGCACGATATAGATTATTTTGATATAAATTTCGTTCGTAATTTGAATTGCTACCAAGTGTTCCCTGGGTTCTGTAAGTTAGATCTGAAGGGCTATAAACATTAGAATTGGGAACATTATAAGTCGATGGTGCACTTCGTGAAGGATTCAACGCATCTAACTTCTTAATAACTGGATGGAAACCATTTGCATCGGCAGTATACTCTACCAGCCTTGTGGTACCATCAGGCTCTACTATTGAATAAGCTCCTCGTACTACATTATTCTCTCGCTTTTCCCATTTACTTTTGTTGTCTCCTGTAGCCTCGTTAGATATACCGTAATTATAGCTGTATGTACCGGATTCCTGTATAATAAAAGAAGAATTAGATATATGTAATGTTTGGTTTTAATTACTTTGTCGCAACTCATACTAGATTAACTACCTTCGCAGAAAATTACTTCAGGTTAAATATGAATAATTTGTATCATTCACTTATAATGCCTTTAACTTCAAATAATTATTCGCTTTGAACGAACTAAATGACTTATTCATTATTCTTTCGCCTTAGAAATTACAAGTAATATAATATATAGAAAGGCAAATTGTTGAAATTTGACCGCAAGAAAAAGGTGCTACACTTAATTCAATTCTGATAACATCGGTAGACGTGTGCCACCTAGGTTTCAAAGTATTCAGGATTATACGGTACAGCTCTCTTTACTATCTTTTTAATAATAATCTCATTTCTCGGTCTCTGACCTAACCTAATAGATTTGTTTCAATTTTTAAGTCACTTATCATTTCGTTTAGTGTTTAATTTTTGTGTAGTGTTTAATTTGTCTGTATTTCTCAGTGAAAAATAAAAATATTATTCCCCGTTGTAAGTATAGCACGAATTACTAATTATTATGTAAAAGATCTGAATTTATAGGTTATATTCTGAGGAATAAGCCAATTGATTGCAAAATATTTCCAAAGCACTCAAAGAAACGAGCAAAGTACTAGATTATGGTACAGTGATTGTGTGCTCGTTTCAGACAGAAAGAGATAAAGAGTATCATCTACTTGCACCTGCAATAAAAAAAATGCTTATCAGACAAAAATTTACAATTTATTTTCATAAAATATGCATAGAAAATGATCATTTGCCGTAATCGAAATGAACAGACGCATCAAACAGAGCACCTTGTAGCTCTGTTTGATGCGTCTGAAGTCAAATATGACAAAAAATATTCTTCGATTTACTCATCCAATATCAACTGAAAAATATATTAATCTTTTTGTTTAAAACTAGCATGTAAAAACAACTTTTACTCTAATGTAGATGTTATTTTAATACATGCAGATACCGTACAACCTACAAATACCTTCGTTTTCTCTGTATAAAGCAAAGTAAATGTGTTTGAACTTATGCATCAATAAAAATATAAGTATTTAACTGATTTATTTTTGTCATATATATTTGTTATTTCTCGAACATTTACATATAGTTTATATAATATCTCTTCAAAACCACAATAAGCACAGCAATCATCAATAAATGCAGAAACATGGTAACTTCTTTCGCTGCCCCCATAGGAATAATACTTCGAAACCTGAGTAAGACAAACAATAGAAACTAGAAAGCAAGACGTTGGTGCATTACGCAATATGAATTGTCGGTTTACTAGATACCGTAATAAATTTAGTTTTATGATTTGAAAATTGAAAATGTAAATAAATATTTTAGACAGTTCACATTCCATATGAGGCATACTGTAAGACATTGTGTAAAAAGAAATTACACCAAATGTTCATTTTTACCATTCATTCTGAAAAGCAACGAAGTTAGAATAAAGCAATATTCTAGGAAATGTGTTTTTGATTAAATAGTATATTCTTGCATTTACAAGTTGAAATTATATTGACTAATTATGAACGTATATCTATCGTACTTCTTTTCAGGGCTTATGCTGCTTACACTGGCATACAAATCCGCAAACATCTTAAGAAATACCTGCCAACTACACTTTAAAAGTTAAAAATAACATACGAAGGTTATCACCACTGCTACAAAATAAATATGTTAATTATACAGTAAAAATAAAAAAGAAAATAACTAATAATTACAGAAATTCATGTTCGAAATAAATGTGCTCAATTCACAATAATTGCAAGCGGTTATTATCACTATAGTTAACGCAAATTATAACTGATTTTCAACGCAAAAAAGTCATTCGTAACTCACGCAAAATTACGTATATCAATACTATGCGTAACCTATTAAGGTTGGTATATTATTAACCAAATTCATTCTCAATTATATGTAGTAGCTTCACAGAAAAAGTTATATGTAAACTTCGTACTATGAAAATAGGTTTCTATATGGAAAGCTGTAGATGTGTGAATTAAATTACATTCTTATTCTTTCAAGTAACTAAACAAACAATTTTTATCAGAAATATACAGGATGATACATATATTTATACTAACAGAAGTCTAAAACACCTTTCTATTTGTGCATTTAACACTTGATTCAAATAAGATATATATATGATATTAATACTTATGCGATTTTTCAAAAACTCATAAACATAAAATTCATTTCGATAAAAGTCCTAAAATTGTTGATTTTCTATTTTATTGAAATTGTTCATTAGCCTTGCATTACGATTGTTTTGCTTTCATAAAAAATGCGCGAACTGAAAATAAACAAATTGACATTTGTTCAACAATTTTAGCGACAAAATACATTCACAACCGAAAATTTACAGGAATGAAATCTACGCAGAGCGTGAATCCATCTTGAAATGTTTTGTAAGCAAAATTGAGCAGATATAGCAGAAATATCAGGATATGTTAAAGATAACCTAAAATCAAGAGAAGCGCAAGTAAGCTAAAATGTTGCTGTACTGTCTGTTGTAGACAATGCTTACGTCACTTTGTGAAGACTTGCGAAATTTGTCGAAAGATATTGTTTTCGGATCAAATAGCAGTCTATTTAAATAAATATGTAAATCGACAAAACACCCGTGCGATGAAAACCCGTATTTGTCATAGAAAAAGCGTATACAACACCTGTAGAAGGTCAATTAGTACAAGCATGATTACCAGACGTTGTATCTGAATTTTCTTCAAAAAAAAAACAAAATACTTTAATTCCTGTTTTGATATGTCTTCTTCTGACACTCATCTCCATACAAATCTAAATCATACATTATGATTTAATAAGGATGATGCGCCTGCACATTTCGAGGGAACTATACCGAATTTTCTAGAGGTAAATCAGAAGGAAAGGGACAATAGAACTCCCTGGTCGTTCACCTGATTTTTTCTTACTAAGATATCTTTTTATGGTAATACTCAAAAATTTGGGTTTGGCAGGAAATTCGTCAAATACATTCACTAAAATTAATTCTGCTGCCATGCATGTTCACCAATTTGAAGTAATTTTAACACCGTTTACATATCCTTTTCAAATCAGTTAATGAAAAATCTAAAAATGGAAAATTTGCAGTGTTCTATTGATAAAAAGGTGTAGATGACATCACTATACCAAATGAATCACCATTCGGTGCATCGAAATCTATTAAGATAGAATGAACTAATTTAGAAATAAAATGTCTTTAAATTTCCTAGAGAAATTATTTGTGTAGTTAAAGACAAATTCATGCGTTTCTTTTTGGACGTATTGTATATATACGTCTTATGCTGTTCGTAATCTTACGGTAAGATTTTTTATATTTGAAATGTTTTTCTAGATTTTCAAAACATGAAAATTGTTTTCTGAGAAGATAATCGACTTTAATAATTTTCAAAAACATAACACAACATTTAGCAATTATCATTAGTTCAAAATCCAACGATTAGCATTACAATTAATTGGATATACTACAGTTAAATTATATAACTTACTTGATTTTCCGTAGCACGCAAATTATCCCTATTGCTATTAGTAAGCCGAATTTGGACAGCTCTCACGTGAAATGATATTAAACAAACAAAGAAGACCTAAAAATGACGAATACGAGCGAATACTTATTAAATAATCTAATGTTAACTACTTACCAGCAAATTATATGTTATAAACATTTTACTTTACATCGGCCAGCGTATTTACGAAATCAAAACAGCACAGCGCCACACAGATGTACATATACATACATATACACAAGTGAGACATATATTTTGTTGTGACGATGATTACGTTTAAATGCTTGAAAGCTTCGCTACGTAAGCATTTACGGTTTCGTTGAGTCCTTCACAGAGAATGGAAAACTAGAGGTGATGAACAAAATGCAAATATACAGACGTAATGGATGAATAATTTACAAAACGAGACTGCAGGTAATAGTTTTACGTCTCCATCAACTGGGAACGGTGTAACGAGCAGCGGACTACCACTTATATGAGAACTCTAGTTAATCAGTAATTTGTCGCAGCTTGATCGTTTGTGCTAGCTATAAACTTCACACTTTCTTTTCGATTAACTACAGAAGATGATTACTTAGAAGCTGAAACGTAGCAACGACCATTTAATAAGTTAGTTGGGGCAACGGATATGCGTAAAGGACTTAATTAATGCAATTCAAATCCATTTACTTTTCGCAATGTTTATGGATTTAACCAAAGCATTCGAATTGATAGATCCCCATCCTGTTCAACAAACTTCCCACATACGGTATCCGCGCTGCATTACATAAATAGATCACACGCTCTTGGTAATACAAGGGATGTGTTGCAAAGGTTTGTACTTGGTCTCTTACTTTTTATTATCTACGTAAATTATTTGCCCAGACTATTTGTAATGAATAACAGTCTATTAGAAAATACTGATGAAACGTGTATTTTGACTCCATATTGAAAATTGGAAATTTAATACTATGTACACAACTTTCACAGTAACTTTCGTCAGTATGTTATGGATTACGAAAAGAATTTCATGAAAAATAGAAACCATTATAAATATAATACTATGAATAAAAACGTTTTCTGCATTTCCGCTCGTGAGCTTATCTGTATTGAAAATTCACCTGTGGGGATTAGCATTTTTAATGACATCCATAACATAGTACGTGTGCGGCATTTTAAGAATTGAAAACGATTCTACCAGAACACTGCAAGAACTCTTAACTTTTAAATAATTATTGTAATTCCTATATTACTCTCATTACTTGATCCGTTATTTGTTTTAGTTATAAATACGGGCCAAATATTTGGCGCGCCAGGTCCGGACTCACCCGTACGCACGACCGATACGAAAATTGATCAAGTTCGTTGAAGCAATCTGTCTCCGTTTCCCTGCTGTATATGCACGCATTACGCGATATGACATATTTATACTTCACAGGTATACTTCTTTATATTTCATATAAGCATCACTACTATCAATCAAGCCTCAGGTTATATTACGCTTATATTTCGCTCTTACAAATAAGAGTTTTATTTTCTGGATAAATTTATTGTACAAGATAATGCCCCAAGTAGATACATTATATCCAAAACTTCAAACTAGGAAAATTGATCCACTTATTGCCAATAAATCTCTATTATAGTTTAAAACTCAGTTAGCTCATATCGGATATAATATCACAAACTCTAAGAATACCAGTGACAGTGACCCTAACTTTAACTACAAAACGATGATCAATGGAGATGAATAAACCCGATAAGCAAAGGAAGTTTTCGATATTATTATTTGTCAACCCAAAAGCAGGTTTAGCTTTACTGGACACTTACTGCAACTTCTCCATTTTGTGCTGATAAATTTAATTGATACAGCCTCTATTTTCCTGAAAGTGTCTTTGGGGAAACAATTAAACTTCACCCATACTTTGATAAACAGAAATTTCGTACTGAACTAAACGTAATCTATGAAACCGAATATTTTGCTTCCACTTTGTAACATCATTTCACAAAACAGTGAATTAAAACTAACACAAAAACTAGTGACTATTAGCGAAACTTTAAAACTTTTAAAAATTCTAATTAGAATTCTGAAGACCTCAGTTGAAGCAAAACGGTGTTTTTCTACTTTGGACAGAATAAAAACTTTATTAACAAACAGCATGGCCCAAGAAATACTTTCTGCATTCGCAATGCTTTCTCAAGAAAAGGATTTTATCGAAAGTATTCCCGATTTTAATTAGAGTTATCAATAAGTTCGCTACTACCAGAGATAGTCGCATGGATTTTTTATTTCAATGAAATCATGATATTAGTAAATTTTAAAAGTAGTTTTCTTATTTCTTTATAAGTACCCTAGCAAAAAAGAAATTAATAAAGCATACATGAAATTAATACGTAGGCTTCCATGGCCAGGATCAGTAATAAATAAACTATTTCCGGAATTGGAAATATGGATTTCGCCTCTAGCGTGTCACATATCGAGTTACCTTCTACCAAAGTGGCTCAACCTCTAGCATGTTTACACGTCGAGTTACCGTGCCACTTTGGTTTTCACTGTTTTTCCCCTGAAGAAGCCTCCTACAACGGAGGCGAAACATCGAGATCCCGCCTTCTTTCTTTTTTCTTTTTCTCTTTCTTTGTTTCTCTACCCTTTCTCTTTCTCCTTCCTTTACTTTCAGTTTTTCCTTTTTATTTTTCTTTGTTTTCCAATTATTTTATTTTCATCCTCTTGCATCTTACCACAACACGATCCAACTCCGGAAATAGTTTGTTTATTAAAGCATATATACTCAGCTACTACAAAAGGTATAAGTACTCACGAAATTTTACACTGCAAAATGGAAATATTTAAACTTCATTACTTATTATCGGTAAACCTGTTTAATGAAATATTAAATGAACAATATGTGATGTATTGAAAATTGAAACCTCTACAGTACGATAGTACAAAAAATACATCTTTCGTTTAAAAAATATTCAAATGTGTGCTGCGATTAATGCTGTTCTGCAGCTAAAATATTTGGAAAACTATAATTTTAGTTTGTTGGAAAAGAGAATTTGTGTACATATGTAACTACTGAGTTTATTATTACAAATTTATCTATAAACATCAACTTACACAAAGTATTTAAACATCTAAATACAGAATAAGATACGCAAGCATCTCCTAGTAAATTGGTGTATATAAAATGAATAACTCGTTGCGGCTTATAACACAGTAATTAACGGCTCTGCGGTGTTGTTTAAATTATGACTGATATAGTGTTTTTGCAATGGTATAAAGAAAGAGCAATTGCGCATCGCTTTTCTAAACTAGTTAGACAGCAACTGATATACAACGCAAAATGCACACAATATTGCCACTATAGCATATTACTAAAATGAGAAACAAAGAAGCTACGATGAAATTGGTATAGGATCCATGTATCTTGTGATAAAACAAAACTATAAAGTAATCTAAAAAGTCTAATCAAAATGGCATAAGAAACTGTCTGCAAAAATTGTCTTTTGTAAACTTATTGATAATTACATTTAATTTTGTATACGTTTTACACTTAAGTGTAACTTTATCATATCACAGCTATAAACTGGCAAAATCAATACGTTATCGTAAATTTAGTTTATGGGTTAAATTCCTGCTGTAGTATATATATTTTTAATAAAAACATTTCAGTACTTTAATTTATTCACGTTGCACACTACACAGAAAACTTAAATGCATGCATGGGATAGTTATCTATTATTATAATGGGAAAAAGCATTCTAAAATATTCATACGTAACTTAACCAATCATATATATAAAAAAAAATTAATCCACTATGCACATGTACGTTTTAGTATATCCAATCAGCATATTTAAAATCTATTTATTTGTACATTAAAATGTCATACTTGAGTGATTATTTTTAATTTAAAAAAATGCATTTCATTTAGGTTTTTGAGTTAACAAAAGTCTCTTTTAATTCTCCTTCGACAATAGATTAGTAAAAGAAATGTGTTTAAGTTTTTATTTTTAGTTTTTACGATGTGTTTTATTGAAAATTATCAAACTAGGGAGCACCAAACAACAATAAAATTTTATATATGTTCTGCTTTGTATTTTTTTATGTTCTCTTACCTATGTGCATAGCGTAACAGGAAACCTTACTTAACACAATGTTTATTATATTGTCTCTTTAAGTCGAGATACCTATTTACTTAACATTTGTAACATGTATTTCATATAAAATGAACGATTCTGTAATTATAAATATTCTTTATATAATAATAATTAGCTAGTTATTAGTCACGGTTTATCTTACGTAATAATGCTTTATCCAATAAGCCTATCTATGTTTAAGCATCCGTTCAAAATTCTTTATCACTTCAGTTATTCTAAAACTGTAGTTCATGACTTTTTATTTTTTTAATTGCATCTTGATCATTGCAATAATCACAACTCCAACATATAAAAATATATATGTATATATATATGGAAGTTTACGATTATTCATTACAAAGCAAATAATCTATTTCTAAATTCTGTTGCCACTCAAAAGAAATATCTGTATGCAAGATTATCGTTTGAATCAGTTCATTATTATTAAGCAAATATTAAAAAAATTCGGATGCTTCTAAGCAATTAGCAGGAAAACAGCGAAATCTATATAAATAAAACAATAAGACTTTTTACTTAAGTTTTTACTTTCTAATTTGGCACAAAAAGTTTCCAAGCAGTGGTAGCTTAGCATAAAATATCTAATACTGATTTGGCAGGTCGTTTTATCGTATCTTACAATTAATTAACAAATATATACAAAATATACATAAAAACGAGATTAAGTAGCTAAGTAAATTGTGACTTAATCAAACTACTCTAATATAGATAATATAAAAAACTTTGGCATACAAACTATTTAAAAGGTAACCTTTCAAGAATATAGATTTACGGACGTTGATCTAAAAGATCATAAAGTGCTAGTATATATGTTTGTGCCATTTGCAGCGTTTCATACTTCGATAACTGTCGATCCTGGCCCAACTGAGGAAGAAAAGTTCTCAAACGGTCGAAAGCTTGATTCAAATTTTGCATTCGTCTTCTTTCTCGTGCATTGGCCGCCAACCTTCTTTTCCTGAGTATTAGTGATGTAACGCGAGATTTTACTCTATTTTCGGATGAATTTATCCCATTAAAATCATCATTTGGACTGTCATAACTGTTACTAGCCGCAAAAGTGCCCCAATCAGTTGGTGAAGTTTGTGATGGTGAGAGCATGTACACATAACTATAAGACTCTGGTGCCCCCATTTTATTCTACTGCACTGATTGCTATTTTTTTATTGAACGCACCGCGTATATATATATATATGTATATTAGTTAACGTCAGAACGAAATCTACATCAGACCGTATTTGGAACGAATATGAGGGAAGAACTACCTGTTAGGCCTTTATAAAAGGACCGCATCCCCTACCCAGGTATCTTTAAACGCCCCTTAGCGCGTGCCTGTCTACCAATAGGGTTTCATACAGGACTAGTACAAAAAAAGCAAATAAATTTTCCAAAACTGCAGCGCGTTTATACACTTGCATTAAGTTCAATTGGATTTGTTACCGAAACTTTTGTTCTTATTGTTTTAGGGAAATAATACTCAGTCAAATACATTTAACGTAAAAACTAATTGTATTAAAAACTAAATTAAGTAGGTAGAGTTCCTCAAAAAGAATAATGAAACTGAATTTCATTAGTTTCAATTTGGAAGTGAAACTAAAGAATTTCTGGCTTCTATAATAAGTTTATTTTTATTTGTCTGGCATTATAACAACCGTTATTTAAAATATTTAATAACACACAGATGCAGCTTTCCGTTACTCTCGACAAATTTTACTACATAAAGCAAAGGATGTGAGGATCACTAGCATAACCTATTCAATTTAGTATAAATCTTATGTATGTAATGCAGTTTCGCTAATATAAAATTTATCTTAATATCTTTTTTAGATTTCTAGCTCCGTTTAAAGTAATATTTTTTAGAATACATTGTCTGAACTGAAATTCATCCCTTTGAAAATTAAAAACATAGGTGTGTAATATAATAAGAGGCCCTTCAAGACTGTAGGCGCACTATTGCTACGTTTCTTATTATTGGTGACAACATCATTTGGAATATCAAAATGTAAATAAAAATATAATTATACATTGTATTTTTGAGGTGACTTACATAATTTACCTTTTTTTGACGGAACGCACTGAATATTTAAACAACAATTGACGAAAAATCAAATTTTACTAATTTGCCTATGGCGTGCCTCTAAAATGGAAAACAAAGAAGCTCCGATTATTTTTGATAATTGTGTTAACTTTGCTACAAAACAAGGCTTAAAATCGATTAAGATATCCAATTTGCGCAGTTTTTTCTGCTGATAACAATAGTCCAATTGAAAAAAAAATCGTGCTGGATATGCATGTAAAATAATGAATTTTGTATAAATTCACAGCAGAGACCTAGAGATGTTGTTTAAAATAGAATATTGCACCTCTTTACGGTCTTTATTACTATCTGCAAAGATAGTTATCAAAACTATTTCTTATATCAAATTACGTTTTCCTGTCGATTTGGTAAATAAATATGTATATAGGTATTTCATTACAAAAATGATTTTTCTTCGTTCCTAACTCTTGATGTTTCGCTTTAAAATTTATTTCAGTATTTCAAAAAGGGTTCCTAATAGATAGCAACTAAAATACACATCTTTTGTCGCCCATATAGATTAGTATATCCGCGGGAAAGTACATAAAAGGACAAAGTGTACACAAAGGTCATTACGGTGACATATGACATTTCACAACACATATAAGAAGCATTTATTACTTTATCAACAAAATAAATAAGCCGAGCTACAAATAATAATCTTCAAGCTTTAATGATGGGAATTGGAAACGAACAGCTCTTTTAAAACAATAATTTTAGTTTTATTGATTTAATTAAAGTAAATTGCGCACGAGTGATTCTCTGTATTCTAAAATAAGCCCAGTTAAGGGTGTTGTTTGGCAGTAAAATAATGAAATTGTTATTATACTATAACAAAATGTTAACACTGGCGCGTTTACATCATGTTGCATGTACGCTTCAGTTTTATTGGTGTTTCAATAAAAATGGGTGAGTACGCTGTCTGTTAGACATTATAACCTCTAACTATGCAACATATTATATTCGTCAGCGATGGCCATTCTAGATCTAAGGCTTTAGTATAGCTGGCTCATAAGGATAGATGTCCATTTTTTGCATTGGTACAAACACTATTTTTATATAAAAAAAAATCATGCATCAAATCAAGTAGCAAAACCGTGCTAACGTAAGTTACTCCTTCCAAAAGTACATTTATTTCAAAAATAACACCTGAAAATTATGAGATCGGATTGCTCCAACAGCTAAATATTTTCTCAACGACAAAAAAAGAGCAAGAAATCTTAGCGTTGTGTTAACATCTTCCGAATACATTGCAATTGTGAAAGACAAGGCTACAAGAAACTTAATTGATGAGGCAAAAAGTTACAAAAAGTAAAAATATTCTAATGAGAAGACGTTCAGATGAGGAAGATCAATACATAATTGAAGAGGACAAAAGCATGCATGAAGATTATGATGAAGCTGAATGTGTAGAATGTGGAGAAAGCTACAACTAACTACAAAAAAGGGGAAAAATTGGTTAGAATACCTAGTATGCAGAAAATAGTTTCATGAAAATTGTTCTTGCTTTGAAGACGTTAGCCGCGTATGCGGCAAAATTGCATTAAAGAAAAAAAAGAATGAGATATACGCCTCTATTATATACAGCTATATACTATAAAGAATCTAAATCTTTTATTCACTATAACCATCTTTTCCATTTTATGTTGGCGAAACTTGCCCATGTGTATAGGGTGACTGACATAACTATATTAATTACGTTAAGTATTTTCAATTTGTAGTAGGTTTTCCATACGAAATCGTCGGCGCAAAGGCTAAATCATTGTGACAACACAAAACAAGTGCCTTTTACCTTATTAACAATTTGTAGGTAAGCACCCAACTTTACCCTACCTATTTTGTTTTTACTATGTTCGTAGACAGATAAACAATTTGTTTCGAAGTGTGCCACTGCTAGCAGTAAGAAATGGTTTGTATATGCAAATCAATAGCAAAAACTGTCCTTTTTCATTTACTACTAAGCAGATACTAGTATACGAATCAGATTACCTTTTATTACTTTAATTCTTATAGTTAACTTCAAAAACAAACAAAGCAGAAGGAAACTTAAATATTTTCTAAACTATTTAAGACAGCGATGCATAGGGAATGTTATATAATTTTTACTATGAAATATAATATCCGCTAATATTGACGTTTTTTGTTAAATAAAGGACGTTTTTTAACATTTTTATAATTACATAGTTCAAAAGCTGTTTTCAACATATTCCGTAATATATAAACTCCACTCTCAGAAAATATCAAGCTTCTAACTTTAGTTGATTTGAAGTTATTGACCTGGCATTATGATATCAGTGTTCCATATCATTCAAATCCGCTTTTCTCAAAAACGACAAAACGCAGGAAAATTGTAACCTTTTCTAGAACGATGTAAGCGATCATGAAATGGTAGAATATACAAGATGTTCTACTTAAAATAACCAAATTGACATTCGTTTCCAGTTTAATCGAAAATAAAATGGCAACATAATTATTTTTAATAAAAAGATCATTGTCGAAAACCGCTACATAAATTTTCTATCAATTAGGATTGTTTTTCTAAATTTCGCCCGTTATCAAGTTACTTCCACACACTGTATATATATATATATATATATATATATATATATATATATATATATCCACAATCACAGTCTCTGCTTCTTCTTTCTTTCATTTTTCTCTAACATGTTTTCTCTTTTCCCTTTTCTCTATCTTCGAGAAACAGGAAATTATCGTCAAAGCGTAACAGACGGCTAAATTACCAATTCCTGGAACTAAAATGACATAAATAGGAAATAGCTGCACTACACTATTCATACAATATGCGAACTCTAGTAAGAGAATTCGGAGTACAAACGCTAGTTCGCGGTAATCATAAGACAAGCAGTGACAAAAACCAATCCGTCCGTCTTCCTAATTTTTTTTCCGTCTCTGCAAAACAAGGAACTGTTCAGATAACAAGGAACATCAACAATCACACGTAAAATTCAACCATAGTTATTTGTTTCTACTTAGTCTCGTTACCGGCGTTTAAATTAAGAGTTACTGACGGGGAAAAACTGGTTAGGAACGACAAAAAACCCAAGAGTTTACGTGTGTATCAAATTTTGCTACGCCTAGCACGAGAAAATCAACGGCTTATTTTGGATTTCGTTTTATAAAAAAGGGGTTAAAAAGTGTGAGAAGAAAATCACATAATTGACGGCGACACTGTTTTGTCTATACCAACCACTGCACATTATCAAACAAATGGATCTTGACAGGAAGTGTTGGTGATGATACGTTGCGTGATACAGTGTTATATAATACTACACATCATAACTGTAAATTTCGTGTAAAAAAATACGAATAAAGCACAGAAATTAGTATGCGATATTAATATAGGAACTTCTATTTCTTAAAACAATGGATCGCCGCAAGTTACTTAATTATATAATACGAACAGAGTTTCATTCAATAAATTATTATACAAGGGTAATAGTTAAGAGCGCTATGTTAGTGCTGATCAATATATGTAATAATTAATATTATAATTAATTAGAAAAATCCTGTCAGACCGTACAGACATCTACCCGAAAGAGTGTATTGCTCAATTAGATCCTGTAATTATTTTATCGGTGTTTTTTAAAAATTCTCCAAAAGACCTACAAACGTAAGTGGCACAATCAGTAGAATTCGAAGAAAATTCATCATGAATCGGTCCTACAAAAACTTCTAAGAGAAAAATGTCACATTGTTTCTACAACTTCTAACCTATGAGAACAGTTTTAGGAACAGCCAGGAACAAGGAAAACGAAGTCAAAAGTTACTACACATTCTTCAGACCTATAATAGAACACAAATTGTGTATCCTAGATGAATTTCGAAACAGAAAGCAGGCTTTGAGAATTTATCTCTTAAAAATTGTATCTTCTAAAAGTGTTCTGTTATTTTGCTAGCATACTTCTAAACGTTTTACATATTCTCCGTGATAGCCGCCGTTTCTCCTCGAATATTCTCTTTTATTCATTCAGAAGGTGAGGAATGTTGCTGTATATCTTTGATTTAAGGTAGCCCTGTAGGAAAAAATCCATTGGTACCAAATCGGGGTACGTACCCGCCAATTTATATCACCGCGTCTGAATATCAAATTTCCAACGAAAATTTCACGAACAACCAGTAAAGACACGTTAGATGTGTAAGATGGCGATCCATCTTATTGCAACCGACTGTTCCGATTAAAATCATTAAAATCTTGCAAGGCTGGCATAAAAAAAATTGTTAATTATCTAGACATATCGCTCGGAATACGGTTATTATACGACCTCTGTCATCTTCAAAAAAAGTCCAGTCCGATAATTCCTTGCACCGACATTGCAGCCCAAACAGTAACTTTTGGCGAGTGAAGTGGTCTCCCTGCCTGTTAAAATTACCAAAAGCGGGCACACCACCCCCCCACCTTCCAATCAAAGATTGTGTTCGCGCAGTGAACAAAAATTGAAAAGGACTTTTGGGACATACACAGTATTTCAACCTCTGTCACGGTACCAATTTACTTATTTCGAATAGAACACGTGTGCTGTTGTATTTTTACATTTTATATAAAATTTTAAGGTAAGCGTATGTAAGGTTCCATATACCTAAATCAAAATTTTTGAATAAAATTGCTTCATATTTTTATACTTTATACTAAAAATGTGAATTCTTTCTAATGTACTTTATATCTTAACTGAAACATTTACAATTTCTTGAATACTACACTATAATAAATATTTTTAAATAAGCACTAATTACATCAGTTAACGAAGTACATGTTGTAATTAACTACATATTTGCAACAAAAAATATAAAATAACTGACTATAAATTGTTTCACCTTTTTTTATAAATCAATGTTTCTGTATTGCATATAATATGTAGCCTATTTTTCTAATGATAATTTGATCTCTATTCATAAACTGAATAGCAAATTTTTGGAACATGTATAAAAGGTACTAACTCAATCTACAGAGATGCTAAATTTCATTAGTTATTTGCAAAAATGCTACTAATTGTTATTATTACGAATCATTGTCTTTAATATTAAAATTAAACAAAAACTTATTTGTCTACAAATGTCTTTGACTTTTGTTACATGAACGTTACATAAACTTCTATAGTTCAAATTTTTTATAAAAATAATGACATATTTCTAGATCCCATTGTAAGCGCAACGCTACTGAATTCTTGGCATATTTAACTGCAATCGTTATAGATGTAGCGTGTGAGCAATTTAATATTTTTGCTTAAAGAAATATGCGGTTGTCATTTTCGGCAAGAAACTGTAGCAAATAAGTCAAATCCAACCACGAAAATATTATGTATTATTTACATTTATTAAAATACCGTATTTTTTTGAAATGAACAATTTATACTTTTCTGAGAGCGGTTTCTTTTTTAAACTTATACGTAGACACGTACACACCAAAAGCAGTGCCCGAGAAAACGGCACGCAACGCATCGCCCGAGGTTCCCTAGTATAGACTATATTGCTTACGTTCAGTAAAAAATTCCACAAAAGAGTCAAATGTTTACCTCCAGGCGACGCTTTTCGGAACCCGCGTTTCTAAAAGAAGTATCATCTGATACAGAGCAATTTCACGCGCTGTATAATTCAATTAGAATCCCATTTTTGTGACTGCTTTTTGCACGTTTAAAAAAATTAAATTAATTTTACTAAAAGAACATCAATTGTTATGAAATATTAATATTCTTTTATTAATTTGCAAATTTCATAAAATTTTGTCATCTATTTTCTTAAAAAAGCAATGGCATACGATTTGTTATAAAAATTAAACAAAGCAAATAGAAGATCACAAACAAAAAAACTTGGAATCTTATATCTATCAATTTTTTACGTATTAATTTGATTTTTGAGTCAGTGTGATTTTAACATTGTTTATTAATTTCGTTGTTTTCAACTGTTTGAAAATGGAAAGTTTCATCCTATAAAAATATGGTGCCTATCAGAGAACGAGTTATACAAGTAAATTATATACAAAAATAACCATGAAGTTGGAACTGATGAATCAATCATATGATAATCGCTACATCGAACTACAAATGCTGCACAGTTGAACTCAATTGTATTAACTATCGCAACTAATTTGTTCCAATCCACGTAGACTTCTGCAATAAATCCGATCAAATGTGAGCAAATACGAATCGATTTGATCCTGCAAGTCAACAAAGTGCAATTGTATACAATTTTGCCGTCTTTTAAAAGGATTGCGATTGTATCTACAGAACATTTCCCACTATTTATATGGATACCAAAATAGCGATCCAAAAAAAGACACGTTCAGCAATAATGTTACCCTCAGGCAAATCAATCAATTCGCACCTCACAACTTCGTGCGGTATTGAAATCGCCATTTTGATAAACGTCCTATCACAATCACTTGTATTTTATATATTATTGAGCTTACATTTTGTATTTATATTTAGGTGATTGTATTTAGTAGATGAAATAAAGATTATCGGAAATAACATTCCAATACGTTATTAAACGATTAAGAGAATTGGTAATACCATGTATTTTAGGATATTGGACAGAGATTTTTTCATTTCAAGCTACCCTAGGGCTCATAACAATTAAGAAACCTAAAATATCCATTTCCACTAACAAATAATTTCTAGCTAAATGGTGCTGTAAGGTTCGAGTTTACAATTTAGCGAAAATATATACGCAAAAACTCCAAGCTGAATTAATAAATAAAATATAAATATACAAATATAAATTAAGATCATATTTTTAAATTACAAATAAAAAAATGTAATATGATATATTTTATAGTTATTACACTCACCAAAGTGTTAATATTCCTAATAATTTACTGATAGATAATATCCCGGTCAAGTATCTTTTCACTCAAAGGTGTGTATTATTCTAAAATGTGTTTCTTTTATTGTAAAAGTGATATTTCATCATATTTGACTACATTGCTCCAATAACCTACTATTAAAAAAAACACAAGTTAAAATAACAGATAATTTTGAAACATTATATTTTTGCATTGTCCTCTGGTTTTCGTTTAGGTTATTTTGATACGATGTTATCAGATCAAAACGGCAGCCTCCCCGACACAACCTTCACGTATCTCATCGCAGGCAAATATTATCTCTGCCCAGAAATAATATATATAGTCTGTCTCTGCCCTTGTGCCTATCCTATGCTCTAAATGTATTGTATATAGAATTGATTTACTTCAATACTTTAGCGCCATCTAGTAATTTATCCAAGTATCTCTACTACAAACTAATTGTCATCAAGAAAGATCATCTTTGTAATTTTGTAATAAGATGGAAATAAGGTTAGGATAACGTTATGAATGATAAAGTGCTATTGACTGCCTTATAAGTTACACACATGAAACCAAGTACAACTACTAGCAGAACTAAGCAAGACATAATAGCTCAGCTTTTTCAACAAGTGGGTCTTTTTAATAGCAAAACCACATTGTTCTGATATAAATCCTTTCAGAAAATCCCTGAAAATGAATGGAATACAGCTGCAATACGTTACATACTATCTTACATGTCGTCAATGGATAGTAACAATTTTACCAGAAAAGCAAATATTGGAGAAAGGGAAGGCAGATGTTTTTCAGGTGCTCATTCCTAATCAAACTATCACCTAATAACTCTTTTTAAAATTGATAGACATGGTAGCGAAAAGAAACTTTTATTTCTTACATGGTATAGGAAGATCAGGAGATCTGACAGAACCTCAACCAAAAGCAATAGGTTCAAGCATTCTGTATAAATTAACAAATGAACTTCTAAATGGCTTAATGACTGTTTATGGTATGGGAATTACTCCTTATATAGAAAATAATTAATGCCATATAAATTCTGGTTTTAGGTATAGATCTAAAATGTTTATTAATACCAATTCCACTTGGTGTTTCTTTAATGTTATGTTTATCAACAATAAATCTACAAAAACGGTTAGCAGAATATGTAATCTGGTTTCGGGAAGATAATGAATTTATATTCAAATCAATTATTAATGGAGGTACATAATTAGCCTCAATGGCAAATATATATTCTGAGCTGATCATAATTACACAACTTACATTATTGTAGTAATATATAAATAAGTTCAGTTTCATCTTATTTCATAATGCAGTATAAATGTAAATAATGTAAGATTAATTACATTGAATAATTTATAATCTTCTATATCCTTTATATAGTTACATGTATCTTTTTTAATTACAGGTTTTACTCCAATTATTTTGACAACAAAAGTTGAAATAAGTGATGTTAAATTATTAGAAGAAAAAATTAAAGAAATTGACATGCAAAAAGTTTGTTGCTTAATTTCTACAACCTGCAGTTTGCCACAAAAACCAAATGATATTGTAGGGATATCTCAAGTGTGTAAAAAGTATGCTATACCTCATATAATAGTTAGTGATCATGGGTTGCAATGCACGAAAATAATGGAAAAAATTAAGAAGGCAAATGAGTAAGTTGTCTATGTATATCAACATTTTCAATTTGAAACATACTAATATTGAATTAATTTCTATTTTCCAATTTAAATAATTATTTATGATAAGTTTTTTAAAAAATAAATTGGATGATGCATGTTGTTTTTGTGGTTAAAGTGTTTCATATGCAACATTTTATTATTCTAAGCTTTAATGAAAATAATGATGTAATTTTCAACATTATTGTCAGCTGAAATTTATTCATATAAATTTCGTCTTTAATATACCAGAAATTTTCCGGTGAAATAAAATTTACTCTAGATGTCACCTAGGCTTTGCTCTGGAGATAGCGCTAGACGTTGCCAGAGTTTCGATACAAGGGTTATTCCAACTAATAAGCTTGTTCTCTGCATGGCTATTATCCCATGTTGACAAATTTTATCAGAAAAAAGTTTCTGCGTAGGATATTTATTGAAGGAACTGATTTTGTTTAAATTATGTTTGAATAAAATGTACGAAAAATGAATAGAAGGAACAAAAATAAAAAATATAAGTTTAAATTGTAATTCATATATAATCTAAACTAAAACATAATTCTATTTATTACAAGAGGAATAAATATAATTGTAGGCTATTTATTGCACAGTTTGACAGGACAGAAACGATACCATAGAACAACTAAACAATACATAAATATAAAGGATTTCTTCGCGAGTAACTATGGTTACGAGGGTATAACCACAAGTAACCAGTACAATGACGTAGTTTTCTATAACCACGAACTTTGTCGCGAAAACGGTGTTTTCAAATATTTTTAAAAATCACATATCAAGTAGGTTGTGTTCATATTAATATATTTTTTTTTATTGTTTGAGCATAAATAATCAAACATAAAGAAATAAGTTCTGTAACTGAACTTCCATGTGAATTACTTTATATGTGAAATGATGAATGAAATAACAGAAATGTAGATAGCACCTTCTGTTGTATATATTTTCTTTTGTGATTGACATTAAAATTTATTTGATCACATATATAACCATTGTCATATATATGACGAGCTAAAGTATAACTATTCGTCAACAAAATGCAAATGTTATCGAATCCTGTAACTATGCGTAACATTGTTACTCGCGAAAAAATCCTTATATATTACCCGTAGGTAAGGTGTGGATAAGTGCAATGTTAAATTGTTAGAACGAGTTTATTGCAGCACTACCAAACTAAAAAAAAGGAGGTTAGCATCTTCCAAAACATGCTTATATCTGTTTTTAAGCATACGCAAACGCATGGATAGCTCATCTGGTATGCTAACGCCATTATCTATTTTCCACGCAAACTAAAAATAATATCTAACCAAAGTCTCCTAGTTCCGAAAGAAAATAGTTACATGCGAATGCATATAAAGCAATAGAAGGCTATACTATTAAAATTTAACACTTTGAAGCCTAGGTGACATAGTCTAGAACAGGAATCTCCAAACTATGGTGCACGGGCCAACACCAACGTGCTAGAACCGCCAATCCGGTCCGTGGCTCCCCACAAGATGCCGCTACACTACTGTAATTTGATTGAAATTTGGGCGTTATTCGTAATTACATGTTGGTATGATGAGCCCATTGGAACTTAATGCAGAAATCAGTGCGATTTTTTTGGTAACAAGTTTGAAGACCCGTTGTCTAGAATAATGAAGGAAGCATATTTTTGTTTGAGAAAATTTTGATACTAAAAATGGCAGTTTCTATTTATAATTTTTACTTCCTTCTTCCAAACGTATGTGCGTCGTGTGTTCATATGTACCTACTGAAGCAAGACAAAAATTCATACAAACTTTGGTATTTTTGTCTATATATTTAAATTGTTCTGTTACAAATCAGAAAATGAATTCATTCATAAAATCACTTGCAAAAATAGTAACGAAAGATTTTTCTAATGGTCTGTATAAGTTGTGAATACTTCCAAACATTTCTTTTCTATTACTCAACTTACTTTTTTTTACACATATAATCATAATCTTTTTGCATATATAGAATAAAATAAAAGTAGGCGTGTACATAGAATTATAACGTAATTATAATTGTATATTGGTGTTTATGTTTGCTTAAATTTTTATTATTCCCTCTAGGTACATTTAATAAAAATTCTTAAAGTACGTACAAAAAATTTAAAAACTTTTCTTTTCCATAGGAGCGGTAAAGTTGACGCGGTTTTATATAACGCAAGTGAAAATTTGTTAGTACCAACTGGATCATCTGTAGTAGCATCGTTCGATAACACATTGCTTGCCGAAATTGCCAAGACATATCCAGGTATATTTCAACATCCACAAAATGTATATTACTGAAGTTTATTGTCTTTAGGCCGAGCTTCTAGTAGTTCAACTATTGACATTTTTATTTCATTGCTATCATTAGGCAAAAATGGTTACTTAAAGCTTTTGCACGATAAAGAACGTCTTTGTAGATATTTCCAGGAATCATTATCGCCATTAGCTGACAAGTACAAGAAATTTATAACTAGTGTAATGACTAATCCTACATCCGTTGGTAAGTATAGTAACAAATCTTAATTCTGTTTTAATTGCATATTTTCAGCATTATTTTTTTCTGGTAATATACCGGATTTATCAAGGCTAAAGCAAGTATTACGACGCAGTCCGAGTATAAACGTATATTTTCTAACCACTCGTGAAAGCAAGACATTGTCAAACTATAAATTTGAAGGTGCAATAATCTATTAAATCTAATTCTATTACCTAGTCTTATTATTTTGCAGAATGGGGTACTCATGGAGCTGTTTGTACAATGCCTTTAATAGTATTTCGGTTATCATTGGGCACCTCACAAAATGATATTGATAACATACTTGAAAATTTAGATTTATGTTTAAGTAAAACTAAATAAATTTTGCACTTTTCAATACTACCTTTACTGTGGATTTATCTACATATAAATTGCCTAATAATTCTTTATTAGAACGATTGCAGAGACTTTGTGGTTGTATACAATCATTATATAAAATTTGGTAAATTCCAAACCTTTGCTTTATATCTAGTTTGTCTTTAGAATTGTCTAAGAGGTTTTTAATACATTTTCTGATACGAAGGACACATTGATATTTTGTTGGCGAATTTTACTTTTACTGTTGCATGGAAAAATAGTTTTGTAAATTTCCTATTCTTATTGAAATTTCTGATATTTATCGATGCATTTTGGTTCTTTTTCGTACCTATCCTTACCTAACGGAAATCCAAGGATTCTACTAGCTAAGAAGTTGATCGCGGACATCATGTGTTGTTCGCAATAATATGAATCAACCATAATAAATCTACTGGAATTGTTTTTTTTTTTTTGGTTTTGTAATGTCCTATTTTTATTTATTGTTATCATATATAACTAAAGTATCTAGAAAGGGAACCTGATTGTTTACTTCTTATTGTACATTTGATGGTAATAAATTTTTAATTGAGTTCTGCTAGAAAATCTTGTATGTACCCTCTATTCATGTCAAACAGTGAAAACGTGATCAACCTCAGACAGATTCCCGGGAAATATTTTCAATTTCTGACAGTTTGTCAGACAAAAAATCATCGAACGTATGACTAATCTGGCAAGCAACAACCTTTCTCAGGGCTACCCTGAAGACAGCAATAGACGAAATGCCGAAACGTTGGACTACATAAGTTCAACAAACCATGGAAATAGCCCAAACAACCCCCAAAATCAGATGACAGATTTCATGCTTAAATAGCATCAGCGGCAATACTATATTCTCCCTACACTGTGGTAATTTATATTAACAAACCTTATACTATAAAATCAAAAATAGAATTTTGAATTTGTGAAAATTTTCTAAGTACATATTGAGTGGTTTTCCTCGTCTTCTGATAAAATGTTTTAATGCTACTAAAAACATTGAATTGCGACCAGAAATGTGCCAATATCGAATTGATTCGAACAGTAATTCGCTCTTAATTATATACGCCAATACTGTTGTGTATATTACAATGCCAGAAAATTGTTTGGTAAATTTATTAGTAAAACTGAAAATAGATCACTCAAATGGGAAGTTATAATATCTATGAAGAATTTTTGATCTGTATTAGTAACATCACATTTGTTTTAATAAATTAGACTTTAAAATTGTTTGATGACTTGCAAACTTCCATTACTCCAGGTAAGACATTCAAAACTTTGTACTTAATGATTTTGTACTGCACAGTAACTTCATATTTCTATTGTAGTGTGGTATCTCAAAAATATATTCAATATATTGAATGTTAGGTGGAAATAAAATCTTATTTCGTAATGCCCAGTATTACCCCGTAGATTATGTTTTATAATCCTAAATAAAATGATATATGCACAGGTATGATGCAATCTTTATGTACCATATCACAATCTGACAAAGTTTTGTAAACGTTAATCTTAAGTATCGCGTAAATCATGATGCAATCCTTCCCTTTTCAAATACCAGAAATTTCCAATGACTCATGTACTTATAGCACTTTATCTTTTCAAAAAATACAGAAAATAAAATTGTAAAGTCATTAAACCGCCAGCCAATTGTGTACTTGATAATAGTATATACTAGTATTGCAACATAATGTTATTATTGTCAGTTTACATTGAATAGCAAAATATAAATGTAACCATAAATTCTAGAAAAAGAAACGAAACAAAAAAGAATAAGCAAAAGAGAAAATATACAAATCCATGTGTGGTTGAAGCTGATAACGATTAAGAAGATTTACATTAATTGACTCGGTTCGACTTCATCACAACCACCATGAGTTGCCATCACTATGCTAAGCAGGCTAGTGTCAAAATTAAGCGGCACACACTTGTGCGGCATTACTGAGCCAGGTAGCACTATATGTTCTAATAATAACCTGTTAATGTCCTAAGGAAATATTCTATAAGTAAAAATTATATCAGGCATGAATAACATATTTCGTGATGAACATCCACAGAATATGAACTATAGATTAGTCTTTTTGAACAGCTCTAGAATATAATGACACTTATTTTAAGAATAATTTTATGGAGGATGTTTGTCAGAGATATGGAAAACAAAGACACACGTAAATGCAAATATTGTTTCTGTGTGAAAATAGTATAATAATAACGAATACGAATTACATTTAAGCAGAGCGTTTAACACGGCACAACGGCAGTACAAAGCTAATATAATCTAAACTTGTCTAGGAAATTATCTTCCATGTTTCTGAAATTTTCTTGTCTTCTCCGTGTTTGTAACATTTTCCATTCTTCTAAAATTTTGCACAAGTTTCTTCTCCATGGCTGTAGAATTTTCCGAATTTTTCTCATGCTTTAACAATTCTCCCTGAATTATTCTTTCATATTGTTATACATTTCGCCATATTTTTATACCAACCATTTCGAATAAGTAAATTTCAAGATAATTGCTGTTTCCATGACTTTTTAGTTCGGTCTTTCTTCCGCTTATATATGTATGTACATACATATCTCTTGTATAAATATACCTAACTGAAGCCTCAGAAACAATTTTTCGTCTGAGGTTTTCTTGTTCGGCAAACATGACACAATTAGTAAGAAAATTTTAATGGAAATTTTGAAATATCTACATTTTATACTTTTGTTATATTTTAATACCCTGAGAAATGCAGTATTTACACTAGCGTTGATTCGTTATCAGTTGTAACTATGTACTTATAATAAATTATATAAACGTATTTTCCAATGACTAGCACTATATTTAAAGTTGAAAAGCACATACGTACTTACATATTTAAAATTTAGTTGAATTTCCGGAGATAATACACAATTGGTCAAAAATATGGAGCAAATGAATGATGCGTTGTCTACTTCTAAGCGTTTGTAAAAAATAAAAATCATTTGAAAATAAGGTGTACGTATAAACTTGTAAGTAGCGCATTTAAACTGTTAAACGTTACTAATGTTAAATTTTACTTTAACAAAAAATACTGTTTTACTTTCTTCATTATTCATTTACATAAATATAAATATTGATGACATTTGTTTACATAATCAATGCTAAATAAAACAATTTTTATTAATTGCAATTTTCAATTGCTTTTATTCTCAATATGAAAGAAAATTATAGCATACGAGTGTTATGCGTATTGTAATCATAATCAGAATATATAATAGAAATGCCATTCTGGATTTATATCATTCTTTGTTTAAGGTTTACAGTGATGTAGATATCGTGGATACAAACAAACTTCGCGAATATGGTAGCGATTTAAAAGCCAGCATACAAAACGTTCTAACCCCAAGCCATAACCACCATGAGGACATGTACCGTATTTTCTCTGATCGTTATACCAGAAGTATGGTTTAGGATCTATGTTCACAGTCTTATACCTGTAACAATATTAATTCAAAGTTAGAATAGCACTGCAACTTTAAATAGTATAATAGTTACGCTTGAAGTAGCTCTTCCAAATCCGAAATTCTCATAGAGCCTCCTACGATCTCTCCAACATTGGGAAGTAGTACATCAACGCTCTCGGTCAATTGTTTATCTTCAAGACATTTTGACATATAAAACGATTTTATATTGGCAGGGAAACGACATAGCATGATAGGTTTGTTAATTTGATCTGTCATTTTTCGCTCGGGCATCTCCGGAATATCCTAAACATGTTTTTTTTAATTAACTGTAGATGAAATAAAAACGGAACTAAACACTACAAATACATTTATTTGAGCAATTAGGCTACTGGTTTCATGTATACAACATGCATCATCAGGCCCCTGCACTCTAGATAAGACTACAAAAAATCCGGAGATCATTGGTATATAAGACGGGATTACACAGAACACCAAAAAATTTACGGCAAGTAATTTTGTAAGAATAAAACTGCAAAATTATTTTATTTTTTGTTTTATATTTACGAAATTACTTATACATTATCTTTTTACTATGCTGTGTAGTACCGTCTCATTTACCAATGATCTCCGAATTAACTTGTAATCTTATCCACAATATCTGAGCCTGAGATTTAGTACCGTTTTTAATTTCATTTACAGTATCTGCATGTATTCAAAAATCACTAACCTCGCCGAATTCATAAAAGCTTCCATCATCCTTAGTTATGTTATGCTCTTTAAGGTACTTAATAGCATCTTTATAATCCATTCGTAAGAATGGACGTGTAGGTACTTGAAAATCGGGGTTCAATTCATAGACAATATCACCATACGGTGATTTTAACACACGGTCAACTACATCGCAAATCAAGTCCTCCAGTCGATCAAGAAGATCATTAAAGCTGATGAAAGGGCATTCTGCTTCAATATGGGTATACCTTAAAATTTAAATATACTTTCCAAGAATAAATATGATTAATATAAAACATACTCTGCCAAATGTCTGCGAGTTCTACTTTGCTCTGCTCTAAAGCTTTCTGCAATGCAATAAACATCACCCATAGATGGCAAACAAGTTTCCAAGTACAATTGAGAACTCTGGGTTAGGTAAGCTTCTTCTCTAAAAATAGAAAAAACTAGGTCAAGATTCCTACTAGTTATATCATAGTTATAAACTTTAGTTGTTCAAAGTCTGGATCGTAGATTATGCAAGATGTCACAAAATTCAACTTTTCTTTTTCTTGACAAATCCCCTAAGCAGAAATCCAATTATAGAAACTTTAATAACTGACAAATTAAGTGTATTCAGAATAAATAAATAACCAACTAAAACAAAACCTAGAACAGTAAAGGCAGAAAAGCGAGTCACCGCACCTGTAACACGATCGATATGCCACTATTCTGCATAAGATACTATCTCCACGATAAACAAGATAGACAAGTACGCCACAGAAACGTTTCTAATATATTCGCAACAATTATACCGATAGTTTTCCAAAAATGGACATTACACAAAAAGCTAATGCAAAATTAAGTACACAATTTTTCTAAAAATGGTTTTGAGTTATAATCATCCATTAGAACAAATGTATTAATTTTGTTGGCACCTTCTATGCTAAGAAAATAAATAATGTTATAGACCGTTCGATATTCAAAACGAAGTATTGCTCTTATGGATATCGTATGCGATGTTGCCAGAGCAATATAGGTAATTAAAAATTCAATATATTTTCGCTCTAACATGTTAGTGAGTTCCACGTTGGTAATACGTAAATGTCAATTTATCGTATAGATTTCTTTTTATTCACAGTACAAAAATTAAGTAATAATACTACAACTTATCTTATTTTCTTTTACTAATATGTAAAGCACTCATATTTTATTTGAAAAAAAAAGCATACATATACGTATTTTAACAATTATAATTCAATAGATTTGCAACAAATTAATATTTCGCCTTCCCCTGCAAATTTGCAAATTCCAAATCTACCAAATCCATCATTTTTTATATAATGTAAATGATATTTTTTTATTATACTTACAATCGATAACGCTATCGATAGTATAACAGTTTAAAAGAGCTGATTAGATGTAAAATATGTAATACGAAAAAATAGAAACTATAGTCCGTTCGTACCTCAAAATTCAGTACGGTTCTTATGGGCAATGTGTACGCGGTTGCTATATTGTGTCAAAATTATATATTATATAGAATGTTTTATACTACAATTGGCTATATGAAAAAATGACAAATGGAACATAACCAATATTTCTCGAATGTTTATTATAGTGTTATATGACATGATAGTATTTAATATAAATATTAAAAGTTATTTCTATATTTTGTAGATCCTAGAAAACCTAAGGACAGACAAGGTTTTTCCAGTAAAGGCAGAACAGGTGACACCAATAAGTAAAACTTAAATATCAGTTTATTTGTTAGTAATGCAGCTGTCCAAAAAGTTACTAGAACAAAATCACGCAACTCTGCCCAGGTTGAAAAGATATGTACATACATAAACCCTCTGTCGACAGAAAGAAAAGGTAACATTCTATAAGAGCCATACTGAATTTTAAGGTGCGAACAGACTATAGGAGAGGCATAAATTCCTGTATAACAAGTAATTATATATCAAATAAAAAAAAGCTGGTTTAATCAGTGTAATACATCTACATATAAACGTAAAATATAATAAATAAATAAAATATATGCACTTTGCATATAATCCGGTCTCTAGTTATAAATCATAAGAACAATACTTCCTACTGAAAGTGGAATGGTCAGGAGAAGGGTTGACCCACAAGGCGAATATTTTTCTTCGTAAAAGGATTAATTAGTACAAGAGACAAATGCCTTAAAAACTCTTAAAATTAAGTTGCTATGTGTTAGAAGATCATTGATAGAGTATAAGTTAAAAATGACTATTATGAAAATTAAATTCCTGTAAAGTTATAATATAAGTAAAAATACCATATATTTACCCAAAATAATCTAATTTGAAAAGTGTAGAGCCACCTTCAACTTGTGTTTGTACTATATGTGGCGGGGTGACCTCACAATAACCTCTCGATTTGTAATGAGCTCTGAAAAGTAGAAAGTACTTTTAAGCGTTGAAAAACACTATTTTTGCTATTACCTCAAACAGTTATGTTTATAGAGATAATAAAACTAATGTGCATTGATTATTCTTACCTAAAAGCTTCCAAAAGAACGGATCTCATGCGCAAAACTTTAGAGGTGTTCTCCCCGCGAATCATAATATGCCTATTTTCTGCTTGCACATCTGGTAAAGCTTCTTCATTAAGTAATGAGTCCGCACCACCCGCTGGTGCCAAACCAATTAGCTCCCAATAGTCAACTTTAAGTTCGTGACCGCCAGGGGCCTATAAATTAAGGAAAATTTCTACATTTGTACCAACACTTTAAAATTTAGTATAGCTTTCAAATTTAATGTATTGCAAATTGACTCCCCATCCCCCCAATATACAATGAAAGTCTTTTTAAGAAAATATCCATAATATTTAAAGATCGTCTAATAGAGTTCTATAGCTAAGTTTCAATGAGCAAAACTTCATCATCCGAAACTTTTTTTGGTTAAGCTGTTATATCCAATCTACTAATTATTCTATTTTTAATTGCTAAATTCTAATCAATATTGAGAAATTACAAACATGTTAAGGATTTGAATTCCCAATTCACTTCTCTGATTGATTTCATTGTTCTGATTTACAATTGTTAACACAAACTATTCAATAATTAATTAGTAAAGAATTCAAATTTGTAAAATGAAGAGATACTAAAATTCTGTTCATTAGCACTACATATTTATAGTGCAGCTTTTTGCTCTAATACCGAATATTGGCATACTCTATTAGACCTAGTTTTGAAAAGCATTTCAAATCTCGGAATTATTCGCACATGCATACAGAATATCTACAATTTCGCTAATAACATTTTTAATCCAAATGATTACAAATCGTAGAAAATATTCGACACATCCTAGAGTATCGGCCATTCATTCATTTAGACTTTACAACTGCGCAGAACAATGGGTTGAAATTAGATAGTACTTGTAGCACAAAAATTTACCGGATTATTTGAATACATTATTTGCATACCGTAGAGAAGATCGCGTCAGCACAAGGAAGCTTCATATTGGATCAAAAAGATTGTCAATGATCTTGCATCAGAAAGTTGTTTGGTTGTACCGATAATATTTAAAGAAATATTAACATCCAAACTTACAAATTTCATTGGAGATAGTATAAGACATTTAATTAATAATTAAAAAGTTACACACTCTGGTTCTACAAAATTGTTTGTTTAGAAAAATGCTTGCTAATGGGAGATGTTTGTTAACAAGGTTTTCAGTTTGTATAAAAATTACTTGCGTCTAAAAATGACTTTAGTTACAAAGACAGAACTACTCATTTTTGAACATTTTCGTAGCCTATTGCCCATAAATTCTAAAAGAATTTGTACTTGTAGTAATTCTACGAGAGAATTACTACTTTATTTATATTTATTACAGATAGCTTACAATTTTTCCTTCGGGCACTTGAATTATGGTTCCAAAGATTTTTATGCTTGATTCGGTAGATAATAAAACTGCGTCATAAGTTTGACACAACTTATCGGCTAACACACATTGTAGAAAGCCTGTACCATCTCTGAGCGTAATAAACATTAACGCCTTGCCTTGCCTTCTTATTCTATGAGCCCAGCCATAAATAACAACTCTCTCTCCTCTATATTCTTTACAGTCACAAATTTTTACTCTCTTTGCTTCAGGTAGGGATTTATCTTCTTCAATAACCACTTTCTTAGCTTCTTCAAGATTTTTCTGTCTTTTCTCTGCATCATCAGCTTCTTTCGCACTTTTATCTAACTGCTTATAGTTTTCACGAACCCAAATTTTATGTATTTTTTTCAGCTGGGATTTACTCGCTGGTTCAAATGCTTCTTCAGCTTCGGTGCTGTCAACATATATGATTGGAAATGGTTCTGCATTTGCTGCGCGCATTGCTCTAAGTATTGTTTTGAAAGGTTTAGCTTCAGTACCATCACCTGCTTCATCAGAACCTTTCTTTTCAGAAGTATATAAAGCTAAAATAAAATAATCTTGAAGTAAATACATAATAATATATAAATAATTAATGTATATTTTATATGAAATATGATGTAAAACTGGCTTTATTGCAGCCACATTACTCATGAGTACCTGTTATAAGACAAAAGAACAGTGGAACTTGAAAAATCTATTTGTGAAACCACTAAGCATTTGTTTAGTAACCTAATTTACTTACTAGTAGGGGCTTTACCTATGTTTACATTTCTATTAGAATAAATTGCCTCTTATTCAATGAACATTATGAAATGGAGATATTTATAGTGAGTAGATAAAAAATAAACCATTACATTAAGAAAAAAGTAATTACAATAGATAAGCAACAAAAATTTAAAAAAGTATTTCACAATACATCCCATATTTCCTCACACCTCTAACAGCTAAAGTAACAACCTCATTCAAGAATTAGTACATAACATTTTCATATGAAACAAACAAAACTAAGCAGAAATGTTAAAAAAATAACATCTAACAACTATAATTTTTTGTTACTACGTTATTAATTTGTTATAATAATGTTTTCTAGATAATTCAATAAAGGAAACAAATCATCACTTATTAAACCTAAATGCTACTTACACGCAAGTAACTCATTTTTAACACGAAAGTAATAACATATTCCTAATATACAATTAATTGAAAACAAAACTTTTTGTAGAAAAAGATCTAACCGTTATTAAATACACTCTTAAATTTTGAAACAACTCATTTTAAGATTACCTCATTGATTAAATCTATGAAAAACGCAAACGTACTATACTGTTACTAGTGCATTATTGCATCATGCAATTTACACTGATGTTAAAGTATACAAAAGTGCATACAATTCATGTTACTTAAACGTACCTTTTAAAATATCACCAGACATTTTTAATAAAAATGAAATATAATTCAAAGAAATATTATTTGATGAATATTCGGTTTATCAACGTTAAAAACACTTCTTTGCAACACAAATAAGAACAGCACTTGCTATACCCAGGTGAAAATATGCAACGTGAGAAGTACCTTAGAAGTACGGTAGCAACTGTCAAAATACAACAAAATAACCTCAATCTGTCGTATATAAATCCCCGTTCCACATTTCAAAAAGAGATGGATATATGATAAAATCTACGATAAAATTCTAAATAAGCCAAACCATAAAATGCATGCAAATAGCAATTTTAAAAATTTACAAATAAACGTATATAACTAAATAGTTTAAAATTTTGGAACAAAACAACAAATTTAGTTATGAATTTGAAGAAATGTTTTCATAAGTGCTATTTTTTTCGTGTATTTTTTTTCCATCAATGCATAGGACAACATAAAAGAGTCCGTACATTTCAGGAGAATGTCATTCCCACTATACGATATTCCTTAAGTTGCTTCCAGGATAACAGATATAGATTCAATTTAAAAAATATTTCATCAGAAGCTAAACAGAAATTATCGATCATCAATGCGAAAATGTACAAATTGTAAATATACAGTCAGAATCATAAGAAGTGAACTCTACGTCATCAACACATCAATGTATGGATTAAATCGGTACTTTAGTGTCATATTAAATATACGAGAAGCACGCTAAGTTCAAATCACGTCATCAATCGCGACGTCAGGTTTTACGCCGTTGCCGGTTACACACACATAAACTCGCTATCAACCCTAACCTAACATACTAATGTAACCTAATCTACGAACTGTCAACATTTAAAATGGCCGGACCAAAGACAACGAACAACGTTGTATTTCATCAAATATAGCCAATAACAGCAACGTAAAAGTATTGCGTTATGGAAAATATAATAATTAAGTAAATAACTATTTCGCTTACATTTTTAACTTTGATCAAACGAACGTTTGTATTAAAAAACAGTGTGTTGCGTTATCCAATAAATTTACTTTAATTATTAAGTACTATGTTATAATAACGTATTAATATAAAATACTTTTAATTTATTTAGTGGTTGTATTGCATATTTATGACGTCATTTGATTATATGTATGACGCGTTAATGACGTTCATTTGAAATTATCGTGCCCCTAGTATATCGCACTTCCAGCAGTATTTCAAAAATGTTATGTTGCACACATAACAAAGTGTCAAACTACAAAGTTAATGTCATTTTCAACTTACTTTAATTTCTACGCATTATTAAAATATATGTAGAAATCTAATTTCTGCTTGCAGGTAGATAGATAGATACATAAATAGATACTAGTGGTCACAGATAACATAAAATGCAAATAACGTATTTATATGGCACTCGACAACCGTAAAGGAATGTTAATCAAATTACATCTCTCAGTACGGATCGGAGCGTGTTGTCATAGAAATGTTATTTTTGTTATAGCTCTATCTTTGTTCTGTACATTATTGGACACGCGGGGTGAATAGAACGTCTGTCTATCGATATGTTTTTTTTGTTGTTGTAAGAGCAACTCCACCAGTACTTCGCCTATTGTACACCAATGTTATTTTAGTTCACTCGACCGGGTTGTACCTAAGCAACAAGTCAATAATCCACTCGAGTGGTAATTTTCCTAAATTGGGTTCGTTAAGCTGAGCATCCCCAAGATGAACCTGTCTTTCCCTGCAAACTGCCGGGCAGTCGACAAGAAGGTACACAGGAGTTTCCTCGGCTCTCCCACACTTTCTACATGAAGGAGAGTCTACTAGACTCATGCGACGGATACGTTTGTGCAGTGTGCAGATAAGATCGCTGTGAGTGCTCTCAGCACAGTTTGGTCCTGTTCATAAGGACCGCCTTACGCAGTATTTCCACATCTGGATAAATCCCGAGAGATTTGCAGTCTCAAACTGTCTACACCGTTCCAGTAGGACCGGTGATTGGCAGCGAGCTCGGACTTAACATAGGTCTTAATACTGCCATACGTACTCCCACACGTCGGTTCAGGACCTGAGAATGGTCGTCCACTGGCATCTCTTGCTAGCAAGTCAGCTACTTCGTTCCCTTTGATCCCGAGTGGCTTGACTCCCATCTCAGCGTAACGCTGCAATGTTCCGCCAGTTGTTGCAGCTTTCTATGGCACCCCAACACCACTTCTGAGTCAAATCTGACTTGTAGCGCCCTAAGAGCGGCTTGGCTGTCCGATACGATTTCCACCGCTTCCGAGTCATGTGCGTAGTGCATAGAGTTCTCCGTACATGTCTGGATGACAATACTTCTACTTGAAAGATGGAGGGGGATACCCCTAGACTGATGGCCTCGCCATCCGATTCTCCCTCTTTCCAAATTCCAATACCTGTGTCATTCGAAGTTTTCGAGGCGTCCGCAAACCAGCAGAAAATGTCCCGTCCCGATTTGCTTGCACATGCCTGTATTGCCTTATTGCTGGAAATTATTGCATTGTATCCCCCAGCAATGCTATACACGGGCCAAATTTTATCGATCCTCATTGACGGCGGTGCTATCTGTTTGATGTAGTTGAAGATGCTGGTGTGATCTGCGAACTTGCCAGAAAATACCTTGCACCCACTGCATTTGACTCAGCAGGCTCCTAGGGTTGCTTCTGACCTCAGCACCAGCTGCATTGGCGGAAGCCCAAGGATGATCTCTATCGCAGCCGACGGCGTTGAGGCCATGGCCCTGGTAATGCTCAAGTAAGCAATCCTTTGAACTTAGCCAAGGATCTTGACCGCGTAGCCTTGATTGACTTTGTGCCACAATACTAGCGACCAATAAGTTATAGTATAGTCCAGGCACTCTAAGTTCACATGCACGTCATCAATAAATCGTGATGTCAGGTTTTACCCCGTTGCCGGACACACACATAAACTCGCTATCAAACCTAACCTAACATACAATTTACATACAATGGTTTATATATGGTGGATCTCGATCAAACAAAAGAAAGTTACTTAACACAAGATCAAGAAAAAACAGAAGAATGGCACAGAAAAGCGGGACATTTAGGATTGAACAATATGAAGAAATTAATTGACATGTCAACTGGAATGAAACTTAAGAAAGACCACTGCAATGAACTGAAACGTGTTTGTGAAATATGGCCAAGCAAACAAAACTACCATTTAAGACAGCGAGCGAGTAGGTGTTTAGAAATTCTACATACAGATATCTGTGGACCTATCGAACCCACAACTTGGGGTGACAGGAGGTATATATTGACAGTGCTTGATGACTACACCCATTACAGCAGAATTTATCTATTGAGATATAAGAACGAAACTGCAGAATATCTAAAAGAGTCCAGTAAGGAAGCAGAGGCATTGCAAAATATAAAGGTAGCTAAAGT
The DNA here is from genome assembly GCA_023509865.1 of Trypoxylus dichotomus. NCBI lineage: Eukaryota > Metazoa > Arthropoda > Insecta > Coleoptera > Scarabaeidae > Trypoxylus > Trypoxylus dichotomus. The sequence goes on from CM042079.1 coordinate 31,298,599, forward strand.
ATGTTGTGACAATGGGGGTGAGTATGCAAACACAAATTTTAAACAATGGTGCAAAAACAAAGGTATAGTGTTGAACTTTACTATACCTTATACTCCACACCTTAATAGGAAAGCAGAGAAATTAAACAGGACACTCTAAGAAAAGACCCGAACATTAATTTTTGATGCAGAAATAAGCAAAGAATTTTGGGGTGAGGCCGCCTACGTAGCAACATATCTATTGAATCGAAGCCCAACTGAAGCAGGAAATAAGACTCCTATAGAATGCTGGACAGGAAGGAAACTAGATTTGTCAAGATTGCGGATTTTTGGTTCTACAGCATATGCAAAAATAGTGGGTTGCACACAGAAACTTGATTCAAGAAGTGAAAAATATGTATTTGTGGGATATTCATTAAACGGTTATCGTTCATGAGATAAAACATCAAGAAAAATCGTAGTAAGTAGAGATGTGGTGTTTACAGAACCCGAACAGTCAGTGAACAACAGCAGAATCAAAGTAAGATTAAATGAATATAAAACTGGAGATGAAGGAAAAGACGAGGATCAATATATATTGAAAGAAGACCCTGAACAAGAATGGATACCAGCAGAAGAACAAATTCAAGAAGGGCAAGAAGAGGATATACAATTAGGAGAAGGCAGTGACCACACAGGAAGTGGAAGAAAAATTAAAATACCAGTAAAACTAAAGGACTATATATTGGATTTAGAAGATGAAACCTTTTTGACTTATCAGGAAGCTATCAACGGACCAGAAAAAGTCAGTGGATAGAAGCTATTCGAGAAGAGAATCACTCCGTAAGAACCAAACATGAATCTATGTTGATAAGAATGAGGTTAGTCACAGGAGATTTTTAACAAGCAAATGGATTTTTAAAATAAAGGATGATGGCAAATATAAGGCAAGACTGGTGATAAGAGGATGTCAACAACATAGTGGCATAGATTACAATGAAACTTTTAGCACAGTTGTAAATGCTAATTCACTCAGAATTTTGTTTGCTCTAGCCACCAAAAATAATATGACGATTACCACTTTTGATATTAAAACAGCGTTCCTGTATGGTAACCTATCAGAAGAAGTTTATATGGACATACCCGAAGGTTATGATACTATAAACACTAACAACAAAGTTTGTCAATTGAAGAAATCATTGTATGGATTAAAACAGATACCGCTGAAGTGGAATGAAAGATTTCAAATTTTTTAAAGTCAAATGATTTAATTCCTTTGACAAGTGATCAATGTATTTTTAAAAATGAGAGCCAAACCTTATTTTTAGCTATTTATGTGGATGATGGAATGGTAATAAGCAAAGATCCAGAGGAACTGACATTTATTGGACTAACTAGTGACAGAATAATAGAATACATTAAATATTTCAATTTACATAATACATTATTTAATTTCTTAATCTCTTAAATTGGTTCATGTTTAGTGCTTTAGTGAACATATCACCTAGTTTCTATCTGTTGGACAATATTGTACTACAATGTCTTTGTTTTGAATATTTTCACTAATGAATTTATAGCGCACATCAATGTGCTTACTTCGTTTGTTGAACACACCATTTTTTATTAGTTTAATGGCGCTTTGATTGTCTACATTTGGTCTTACTTTCACTTTTGCATTTAAAATCTCACTTATCAAGCATTTCAAGTACATTAAATCCTTGGCACATTCTGCCGCCGCTATGAATTCAGCTTCTGTGCTCGATAATAAAAGTATTGATTGACGTCTTGAGAACCACGCTATTGGACCACCACAGAACATAATAACATATCCGGATGTATGTACTTCGTCTTGTATCTTCACAACCAGCAAAGTCTGAATCACAAAAGGCTTCTAACAGTTCAGTATCTGCTCCACTCACATATTTGATGCCGCCACTCGTACTTCCATTCAAATACTGCAGTGTTCTTTTTACATTAGCCACATCCAGTTTCTTTGGATTCTCCACGAAACGACTCTCATAATTTACCGCATATGCTAAATCTGGTCTCGTCTTGCAAGATGCATATAGTAAGCTTCCAACGACTTCTCCATATGGAAATCTTAATTCGTCATGTTCATCATCCGCTATTTTTGTTATGCCTGCAATAAGCGTCTCAACTGGTTTGAATCTCTCATTCTATGTTTTTTAAAAACATTCTTAATATAGTTTTCTTGTTTCAACATCAAACATATCCTCCATTCTGATTTACATTGTTTCCAATCAGGATTCCATCATCTACATATATAGCCAGTATCAAAGTTCTGTCATCATTCTTGAATATACATCTTTGAGTTTCTAGGACCTTCCATTCTTTCTTAGAAAACATTTGAATAATTCATTTCATTTTAATGGGGCCTGTTTTAGTCCATATAGGGATTTCTTAAGTTTGCATATTTTGTCTGCATGAGGATACCCCTTTGGCATATTCATGAAAATGGTTTCTTCTAATTCCCCATATAGGAAAGCTGTTTTAATATCAAAGTCAAATATAGTATAATTTCTGGCTGCAGCTACGGCCAGAAGTATCCTCAGACAAGATACGTCAACTACAGGGCTGTAGATTTCTGTGAAGTCTATTCCATATTCCTGTTGATTTCCACATACCACTAGTCTCGCTTTGTAGCGTCCATCGTTCTTTATTCGCAGTAGCCACTTATTATTAAGAATTTTCGCTTCTCCCACTTCTTGTTTGCCTACTTCTTTCCGGGTGTTGTTTTCTATTAGGGATTTGTTTTCTTCTTCTATAGCTTGTAACCATTCATGTCTATTTTGTCCTGTTACTGCTTCTTCATATGTCATACAGCTTATATTTTCAACATCTAGCTCATACTCTTCTAAATATTTTGGTAATTTTTTCATTCCTTCACTTCTCTTTGATTGCATTGGTTCTTCTACTTCCTGGGAATTTTCTTTATTGTCCTTAATTAAGTTTTCATCATTTTCTTGATCCTGTTCAATTGAGTTTTCGTCTAGTGTTTCACTTTCATTTTTGTTTTCTTCATAATGTGCATCATTTATTGGCCATCTCAATCCAATTTCTTTTCTTGGAGTATCGCTGTTCTTGGTTTCTTTAAATACCACGTCTCTGGCAAACATTATCTTTTGCTTTTCATCATCCCCTAATCTGTAGCAGTTGTTATAGTATCGTCTAATTTTTTTATCGGACCTAGGTTTTTTGCGAATGCTTTACACCCAAAATGTTGTATTCTCGACAAGTCTGGTTTACGTCCATACCATCTTTCGGATGGTGTTCCGTTCATCCCAGCTGTCGGGCATCTATTCACTAAATACGTAGCAATGAAAGCTGCTTCTCCCCACATGTTCTTTTCCAGATCTGAGTCAATCAATAGTAATCTAATTCTTTCAGGAAGAGTTCGGTTCAATCTTTCCGCTTTACCGTTTAGTTGAGGTGTGTAAGGAACTGTATAATCCATGCAAATACCTTTTGTTTTTGCCCAATTTTCCAAATCATTATTTTTATATTCTAGTCCGTTATCACATCTTATAATAGATGTTTTTAAATTCCATTTATTTTCTGCCTCTACAATAAAATGTATTAAACAATTTGCTACTTCATATTTACCTTTTATGAGAAACACTGTAGTGAAATGTGTGTAGTCATCTAAGAATGTCAGAATATATCTTTTATTATCCCAAGTTGGGATCGATGGGGCCACATACCTCGGTGTGAATAATCTCCAATGGTCTACTTGCTTTTAGTCTTTCTGTGTTGAAAGGCAGTCGTGTTTGTTTAGCTCTTGTGCAGATTTCACATACTTTTCCTGTGTTCTTAAAATGGTTTTCATTCAAATTCAATCTATTTACCATTTTTGTTAATTTCTTCATATTTTCTAGACCCAAATGACCTAGTTTTCTGTGCCATTTTTCAACCTCATTAATTTCTCCAGTCAATAAAGCTCTTCAACTTTATTTAAGTTTACTGTATATACTCCATTTAAATTCTTTGATCCATTCAGTAACAATTCATTATCTTTAAATATCTCAACTGTTTCTTTCTTAAAATCTACAATTCCATCTTTATCTGTTATTGAACTGACTGATAATAAGTTTTTGTATAATTTGGGAACATAGTATACATCATTTAAAATAAATTCATTGTTTTCTATTTTTCTTACCTTTGTTGCTGTCATTTTCACTGTTTTCTTAGCTACACCAATATTACATTGTATTTCTTCTGCATTCTTTAATTCACTCTGATTGCTTATCATACGTGAGGTACTTCCCGAATCAACAATCCAGTCATCATTTTCTTTTCCATCTTTCTCAATAAACAAAGAAATCATTGGCTTATTGTTACCTTTCTGCTTATTGTAAAAACAGTTTACTTCTGTATGATTATTTTTCTTACAAATTGTACATGGTTTCTTAGATTTGAAAAAACAATTCGCTTCGTCATGATTATTTTTCTTACAAATACCGCAAGTTAGGTCTTTTGTTTTGTTACAATCAGCTGCTTTGTGACCAAACCCATTACAGTTAAAGCATTTGAATTTTTGACAGTTTCTACTAGAGTGACCACGTTTTTACTAAAACAGTTTATTTCTTTTGTTTTAAAGGATATATTTTCAGATGAATTTCCATTATTGAATTCAGTCAAACGAGCTTCTTCCATTAATAATCTTGATGTTAAATTCTCCACTGTTTTGTCTGTAGAGCTTGTAGAATCCCAAGCACTTCGGAAATGTGTATATGTAGTAGATAATGTTGATAGAATTTTCAAGAATACCATAACATCATCAATTGTACCACCTGTTGCTTTAAAGAAAGAAAGAAGAAGAGAAAGGGAGTTTTTCTTACTTTGTTGTTGGACGGAAATATGACTATTGTATTGTTTCTTTTTCTCAGAAAGAAATCGTTTACACAAAGATCACACTTAACAACAGTATACGGTAAACGAATTAAAAAGAGCCAAAATATGAATATACTAAAGAACGACAGATAATAGTACCATGGGAATACATGAAATAAAAAAATGATTTCATAATTATAAATATTTATTTAAACATTTTCTATATCCTCTGAATCTAAATTAATTACATCATTATCACTATCACTTTTGTATCCTGTCTCATTTTTTTCAATGTTGCAAATTTTGCTGTCTTGATCTTTTAAATTATTTGAATCATTACTCGCCTTTGTATTTGTAACTTCATCTTTTACTTTCTTAGAAGATTCATTTTCTGACAATTTATTCATCCCATTTTGTGCCTTATCGTTATCCAAGTTACTTTTATCAGTACCAGAACACTGACTTTTATCGTTCACTATATGTTTTTGTTCATTATTTCTGTTTGCACCATTTGATTTACTTTCTAAGCTGTTACTAGTCTCTTTATCCTTATTTTTTCCATCTGATCTTTTTTCCTTCTTACAACCTTCACCTTCAGAATCACTAGATGTAATTACAATTTCCTCATTTTTTGGAGAACTTACAATAACGGCAGTATCATCATCATCATCTTCAATTGTTTCAATTCTTTCAACTGTTTCACTTTTTTTATTCATAGTTTCTAAAGCTAATTGTGATCGTATTGCTCGTGCTCTAGCTTGTAGTTCAAGTATTTCTAAAACATTCATTAGTTTATCATTTTCATTATTAACTTTTTCTGTCGAACTATGTTTTTTTTCCTCTTTAATTTCCTTTATTTTCTTTTTATCTTTGTGCGATTTTGTTTTATTGTTCGTATCTAGAATCAAATGTTTATAGTTCACTATTTATTTGGAAAATAGTTACATAATTTACCTTTGTTAATATTTCCATCGGTGGTATTCACACTACCTAATCCAAACTCATCATCAGTATCTGAGATATCATCTAGGGAAATAACATCAATTGGCGGCTGCTCATGCTCTGATTCAGATGAAGTGGAAACGATATCAACATTTTCACCGTTTAATATATGTTTCAATCTCTTATTTGATATTCCAAGTAATTCCTCTAATAATATCGAATTTACTTCATCTATGTCTAAACTCTGTAATAAGTATGAGGCATCTATCCCCTTTTTTTTAATTCCATGTATATATACACACCTTCATAAAATCTGGTGCAATTGCTTTGATTTTCTTAGGTTTAATTAATTTCAAAACTTCCTTCATTAACCTAATTCGATCATTTGCGTAATAAAATAATTCATGTTCGCTTTCATCACCTGAATCTGCAGAATTTATGTTTACTTTTTTAGATTTTTGCTTGGTTGAGGACATTTTCCAAACAAGCTTCCGACATAACCTGTTTGGATACAACATACATAAACAATTAAAGAAATGCTAGTCTAGTTGCATAACTAGGAAATAATAAAGTCAATAACTTGCCAACATATTGTGAATTAGATACATAATTTTTACAGGAATAATATAGAAAAAATAAATCAGGGAATCCACTAAAGTAAATGGTGAAAGAGTAAAATTTCATCTAACCTATTCAAAATAGTTGGATACAGGACGCCAACAAATTTTAGTATATTATATTATCCCAAATTTGGATTTCTTTGAGTGATCGCTGTACATATACCGAGTCTTACAATAAATCAAATCCATATGGCTTCTTTTACATGTGCACTAATAGTATTAGACAATATAAAAAGTGCCAATTTAGCCAATAAAGCAGATTGTTCTATGATATTAAACCTTTCTTACACCTACAATGAATATTAAATATATATCTTTCATTTCGTGTAACTTTATTCAATTATTAAATTTATTGTAAATGTAAAAATGTTCTCTATATTACATTTACTCGTATCTCCAAAATATTAAAACCAGGGAAATAACAGATCCAATAGCCCTTAAAATAATTGTTCTAATGAAATAAAGTCAACACGAAAAGAATAAAACTACTAGAAAAGATAATACAAAAATTAATTGTCAACATTTTTAATCAGAAAATGGTTCCATGCAACCAACCAATTATAACATAGGCAATAGTATTACAATAGAGAAGGCAGGTCAAGGGGGTGTTTTATTATATACACTAACATTTTTAACACAGTGTAGGGAGAATACAGTAATGATACTGGACCTATTTATGAATGGAATCTGTCAGCCAATTTTGTGAGTCTTGAAATCTACTGCTCATTCATTTGTGATTCCCACCCGCATAAATAACCGCGAAGTTTGAAAATATGATACTGTAATTCCTGCCGTGCGCATTTTACCACGCTTTGTTTGAAAATAGTTGAGTGTCATTATTGTATTCTCCTTATACGCGGTTTTAAAGTTTTACTTTATACCTGCTCTATAAAAACGTCACCTATATAAGTATTCTTTTCGTTTTGCACTACTCACTCGTTCTAATCCTCAAAATTGTCTTCTGAGCCTAAAATGAATTTAGCGCTAAAATAGTTAGCACCAGTTCAGGAATCATAAATCCTGTCTACTATGTACTTTGGCAATACTATATGTCAGCGCAGTACTTTCTTTTGAAAATGGAATCGTATATTCATTGAACTACATAAAGTTACACCATCTCCTTAGATATAAATTTATACCATTCAAACCTTGCGGAAGTTGCACAACTTTACAAACGAACATGTGATCGCCAGTTCTTTTACAAAGAAATACACAAGTTAGAAACTCGAATTACTCCATATTATATTGATGGACAAACGAACAGACAATGTATCAAGAGTATTCAAACCTCAATTATAGAACAGTAAATTATTTTTGCTATGTATTCGTATTGTTGTTCTTCTTCATTCCCTTATTTACTTCTTGATTATTTGTTTTATTAAATTTAACTTTGTAGAATAGAATTTAAGTTAATTTCTTTTTACTGTTAATGCGCGTCGCCGTCAGGCTAATTTTTAGGCGCACCCCGTATGTATAATATATATTGTAATTCCAATCCTAGCCCACGTTAGATTCAGTTAGATTAACGTATTAATTTCAATTATCAGTCTTGCATTTATAGCTCCATTATAAAGGTATTACTTTAGGAAGTTATAAATATTTATCTCTATTTGCATTAAAAAAAAACAGCATACAATTTTGTATACGTATTTATTAAAATATAAACAGCACAAAGCACTTTTCTTATCAAAAAATTACACATTTAACAACTAGAGAATTACTAATATAATTATAGGCAGTGTTATACCTTACAACCTAGATAATTGAGCCTGAATACCTCGTAAAGTATTTATTAAATCATTCGTATTTGCCTTACTGTACAAGTTCGATAATAAACTAGCGATGGTATCTTGACACAGCGCTATCAATCTTCTCCTAAAAAAGAAAAACAAATGACCATGGTGGAATATATTAAAAATAAATGAATGAAACTTACTTCTCAACATTACTGTATAGCTCATGCATTTCAACAAATGATCTTATCACTACGATTAAAACTTCGAAAAAATGGAATTCATGAGCCTCTGATGACCAAAATCTATCTGTGGCTGATATTACCATTAATCTAAAAGGCACGCATTGTAGTTAGGTAAATATTTAGGAATTGACTGATCAATACTTACTCGTTGTACGCGCTTATTAAGGTTTCCGTTGGTATTTCAATTGAAATTAGGAATTTTGGCACCAGTGTTACGTCTGCCCTTAACTTTGCACTTATGTTTTCTAGTTCCTTCACAATAAATCCTGAAAAAACAAGTAAATCATGTATGCTAATTTTATATTGACTAAATTAAGAGTAAAATCTGCGAAAAAAATACTTCTTGACTACTGTAAACCTTTTCAATCGACTTAAGAATTCTAAATGCTATTTAAGTAGGTGGCTTTAATCACAAAATTATGAAGTTAAAAAAATGTATATATAGGATGCTTCACAAATACATCGCAGAATTTTGAACAAGTGACAATGTTCACCAATCAAAATGGTTTATTGAAAAAGCATTCGTAGTATTCGACAAATGATAAAATATGCATCACGTGATAACCTGCATTAACGTAGTTTTGTCGATTCTTTATAGCTCCATAAAAATGAGAACTCTTACGTAGAATAAATTTGTTTAATATAGAACGATATAAACCAATATCAATAGTTTCGGCGGGTGCCTATTTTTAGCGCCCGTAGGCATACAATATACAATATTTACAATACAATATACAATATTTTATGCACCCTTTGGTTTTGATAATTATTAACCAGTTTCAACACCCATAAAATGTTTGGATAAAGTGTATATTCGTAATTTATCGACTACGCTGAAACTTGGATATTTTTTTCATCAAAATAAGTTTCGTTTTTATTAATTACGTGATTTTTTTGGAAAGAATATTATAATGTAGAATGTAACAGATTATTCAATGTACTATACACTTACCTAATGGGAAACAATTGCTCAAAAACTTATATACTCTAGAAAGTGCCCGCACTTTTGATAATATTTGCGTCATTTTATCATCACCAGTTCCATTAGATTTTCTTACTTCATCGTGTAGTATATTCCTCCATATCGTCTCCACCAATTTTCCATCTGAGTATCCAGCACAGTCAATAATAGCCAGTTTACATTCCCACAATTTGAACGGTTCAGCGAAGTTCTCATATAACTAAAATGATTGATCCGTTGATTTATTTTGGTTTAAAGAGAATTTTAACTTTGAAAATCGTATGATTTTACCTGAGTAATTTCATATAACCCCGAATTCAAGGCATTTATTGCATCTTCAGCATTGGGATGGCTCTCTTGCAGTGCTTTGATAGCTTCCAATATTTGTTCTTGCACTTTAGCTATATCGATTTTGTCTTCTAGCTCCCGTAGGAATACACCCAAATAGGGTGCGTAGCCTATTTTATCGCTTCTCATGCACATGATGGAACGTGCTAGATATGCTAAACGATCTTGTAATGTCAAGGTATTCCTACACAATAAAAGTATTTTCAATATTTTTCTTCTAACGCAATTAATAAGGAAAACTAAATCATTATACATTTAACAGTTAACATTTTTTATACCCCAAAATTTAACATGTGACACATTCTTACCCTGTCTGGGATGCCAAATTGTTTAAAACTTTGGCGGCCGAAGCGTGATTGTTATTGCTTTCGTAATATTTCCACAACAAATCCAGGATTGTTATAGCGTCTGTGCTTTCGTGTGAAGCTTTTATTAAAAATGTTTCTAACGAGGTATTTTTAATTTTTATTATATCGCCCGACATATTTTTGGCGATCATCCATTCGTAGACAGCTACATGTAGGAGCTCATCGGAATATTGTAAAATATTGTCGATAACATTCCGCGTCTAAAATAAAATTAATTTTTGTTGTGTAAGCCTAAACATATAGGGAGATGAGACCTCGTGCAATAATGAAATCGGCAATGTTATTAAAATGATGCTTTTTATGTCCTTATTGGATTTTACGTCATCATATACATCGTATCCAAAGTTAGCTGTCTAGCATTGCAAACTCAATTTTATTAGAGTTATGCAGTTGACCAGATTAGCAATTTAGTAGCATTGTTTGTTTTAATTAAGATAGTGAAAGCTAAAAAAACAACTGAACGTTTACAATAATAATAATAATTATATAATAATCTGGCATTTTTTTGGTTCAGAATATTATTTTCTTTAAAATATGTGAAAATATACCGGGTTTTCTTCCACGGTTTTTGTGAATATCTCGGAAATGAAATGTTCATACGAAGATACAAGAAATACTGTAATAAAAATAAGAAGCAGCATTTTTTTCTTTGACTATAGGTAGCACATATTATTTCTTTGTCTAATATTTCGAACAAACCTTGTACAAGGTCTCAAAATTAATGAGAATAACTAGTTTTAAAGTATGAATGCATCTACAATTTAATATTGTCCCCAGTACGCTTCTTTGCAACGCACACAGAATCCCCAGCGAGTTTTCCATTCCCGGTAACAATTCTGGAAGTCTTGTACCGTTAAACTGTTAGGACCTGCATCGTAACTCTTTGAATGTTGTTTATTGTTCCGTAATTACCTTTTAATTTCTACAGAAGCGCTGAGAAAAGAGAAAATAATCACATGCACCCATGTCTGGACTGTAGTGCGAGTGTGGGAGTAGTAGAATGGATGGGGACAATATCGTGATTTCTATCACGATCTTCTGATCTAAGAGTTGGAAATGTCAGGTCGCACACGCAAAACTCTTTTCCGCAAACGCTCAAAGACATCACGATAAAAGGTTTGATTCACTATTTGGTCTTGCGGTACGAATTCTTTGTGGACAATTTCATAAGAATCCAAAAAGATGACAGGCATAGACTTGATTTGGGATTTGCTCATGTAAGCTTTATTTGGCCGCGGTGATGCAGGTGGGTGCTACTCCATACTTTCTCGCTTTGTTTCAGGATCGTATTGGAACTTGAAAGGTTCCCATTACGGAACAATAAACAACATCGAAAGACAGCCTAATGGAACAAGGTTACCAGTTGTTACCAGGAATGGAAAACTCGCTGGACCGCGCTCCATCCACAATCCTAATGAAAGATTTTGTAATTTTTCTGTGGCAATCGCCACCACTATCACAACGATTGCAAGGATTGTATGGTTGTATAGTTCACAGATATTGTAGTAAAGTCCACCCCACACAAATTAATAATTTATTCGGAACGCAGTGCTTCGAGAGCACTCTCAAAGCAGGCTCTCAAACTCGGTATCTCGGATGACAGTGAGAGTCCACGTCTTCGTGAAATGCTGCGTTCCGAATGAATTATTACTTTATGTGAGGTGGAGTTTACTAGGATATCTGTGAACGCCACTATTATGTAAATCATACGAATAGTTAATAAATTTGCTTTAACTTGAGTCTCTTCAAATTTTATTCGGCTTTCTTTGCTAGGGCAATACTAAAGACTTTATTTTATGAAAATTTTTACAATAAAAACCAGCCTCTAGCCATGTGAAGTGGTTGGGAAGATTCTTCAATTTTTGTTGGTCGTTCAACCGTTTCATTAGACCTATGGAAACTGTCTCAAATTTGTACGCCTTAGGACCGGTTTATTCACGTTCTGATAAAGTTGCAGGTAGCGCAATCTAACGGATAAACACAACCATGTATTTATTCACTTTCTGACATAAAAAGCAGTTGATAAATTGCTTATCAGGAGGGATAAATTTACTCGTTGTTAAATCCTCCCGATAAATTTATATCTATCGGATATTATAACCTCACTTTATTTCGTGCGTGTTTTCATAGATATATTCTGAATGAATATGGAACTTCTTGGAGATTTTGGAAATGTTTTTATCGCAAAGAAAGTTCAATCAATTGAAAATATCGATAATCGCTGTTAATTTAGTTTTGTTCTTGACTTACTATTAACAATTTTGTTGGTTTTATTTTAAATTTGGTAAATTTTATTTTATTAATTCATATTTAATTAATCATTTTATTCTCAGCGAAATTAAAACCGCATTAGAATTATATATAAAATAAGTAAGCATTAAAACAAAATTATAATTTCTTGTACTCCTTTTCAAGATTTTTATTTTTAGTTCATGTTCTTTCTTCAAATATTCTAACTGTCGCCCCTTAATTTTAATTTCTAAATCTTTGACGTGAGATGCGTTTTCAGCAATTATTAATTGCTTTTTTAAAAGATCTGATAGATGCATCAGCAAGCGTCACAAATTTAATATTAATTTGTTCTTTAGGTTTTTCTATCGGTAATTTTTTGGAAACTTAGGCTTTTCGGTATCCAAGTATTCTATATCATAATTATTATGATTAGAGACCGGATTATATGCAAAGTGTAAAAAATTAATTCATTTATTATATTTTACGTCTATATGTAGATGTATTACACCGATTAAAGTTAATTAGCGTTAATTTACTTTAATCAGACTTAAGACACCTACAAATAGACGTAAAATATAATAAATAAATTGAATTAAATTTTTGCACTTTGCATAAAATCCGGTTTCTAATTATGACATTTTCTAATACCAAAATGAGACATCTGCTACCTGATATATTTATCTTGCTGGCGGTTATCTGCCACATTACCTGAATGTGAATAAACCGGCCCTTAGTAATAAATTATGGAAAAAATCATTCTTAATTTTTTTTTACCAAGATGTTATTTTCATTTTGTTTATTGACCCACGGTAGGCTGTTATTAGCACTTTGATTTGAAGTAGTTTGATTGTCTTGTGGTACTTGAAAACTATCGAGCATATTGAGCACATTCTTATAAATATCCATTCTGTAAGAAGAAAAACGTAATTATTTATTATAAAATACAAATGTTTCAAAATACCTTTTAGAATAAAATTGGTAACCCTCTCTATCTCCTATTTCATTTTTCTTATAATAATGCAAAGCCACATTCTCCGGATCAATTTTTTTAGCACATAAAGCACAGAGTTCAATAACAGCGTGATATGCTTTTAGGACTGTGAATTGTTGGCAAATCTCAAATAAATTGATATTCGGTGCTACAGTGCAACATAGTTCCAAGGCTGAACGGATTAGTTCCTCTCTTTCATCGATATTTTGAAGAGTTTTGGCACTCTTCAGGATTTCATTAGCCTATCAACAGGAAAAAAGGTAGATTATATGAAATGCAACAATTTAGAATAATACCTTTGAATAAGCGGCATCTTCAACTTTATACAGATCGGGGCAAATATCTCTTAATTTTATACTGATAGAATCTACAGAGGCATTATCTCCAAGGTAACTTCCAATTAACTTCGTTATTAACAGCGAACACAAGTCTTTACCATATAACAATAAATCTTTAAATGTGGTATTTTGTAAAATTTGTTTTTGCGAATCATGTAATTCATCGATCAACATGTGGAATTGATGTTCGCATAATATTTTCCACAGTCCAATAACCTGACAGCAATGATTAATGAAAACTTTGAATGCGTCTAGCGAATGTTTCTCCTCCATTTGAGCATCTTGAAGAGTGTAATTCGTCATATTCGTGTTAGTTTGGTCAATTATGGTGTAAGCTGGTTTCCCAATAGTAGAGTTGTTTATTCCAATCGATAATTGAGTATTTTTGTAGAAGAATAATCTTAATGCATTTAAATGAGCTAACATTAAAACGCAATCTGTGCTTGTAACTGTGCTGACGAACTGAAAACTATTTATTATAGCAATTTGCATATAATATTTTAAGACAAATCACTTACAAAAATTTTCTTAGCTGCCGTTACAGTTTTATCGACACAAAGCAGGTGCCAAATTGGCCTTAAAATTCTTTCTAAATAGATGTAAAGGCCGTTGTGTTTCGACGAATATTGTAAAGGCAAGATTGGATCCAAAGTTTGCATTTGGGACAAAGGCGAAATTGGACTCGTTTGTTGAAGTGGAGACTGAGCGAACGAAAGGCTTTGATTTGGCGATTGTGTCTGGTATTGATAATTTTGCTGAGATGCCAGTGGCGTCGATACAACGTTGGGATTAAAAACGGAAGCACCTGAAACTGAAATGTTGCAAAAATTGAAAATATCATACATTTATCTGATTAATTTCACAGTGGCCTTAGAAAAAAAAACAGTTCCACCTACTTTTTGGTTAAGATACGCTTCGCTTTACAAATTTATTTCAAACAAGAGACATTTTTAGAAAAAAATATTTATATAGCTTTTGTGATATTGTTTGTATAAGATCCACCTTCTGAGAACCGCAAGTATAACAATAGCGAATATGTTGTGTGATGAAATATACAAGAGAAAAATAATTAATATCAATTAATTCTATTTATTTATTAGAATATTAATAGATGAAGTTAATAACAGTTCTGAATTTATTTGCACACCCAAGCTTAAATCGTCATTGGTGCATTCAATTATCGAAACTTTAGTTCTAGATTGCACTATAGGAGCGCCTTTGAATGAAGGATGAACTCATATGGAATTCAATAGAGATAGAATTTTGCAAATGGGTATTTTATTTTAAAATTTAATTTCAATGTCGAATTATTGTATTTAAGTAAAAAACCAATGTTAACTTAGTTATTGGACAATTACTTTACAATATTTGCATATAATCGACGTAACAGTAGCCAATAGTTATGCTCGGATCAATATATTCACACCAACAGAGAATTTCACAACTGCTGTGTTCTAGGGATGTGTATGTTGATTTTATGTAATCTAAATCATAATGTACGTACAATCTCTTAATGTTTATAATAAAATGTTACATTAATTATAACAAGAGAGCAAGTCTCTTCACCCATAGTTAAGAGCCTTTTCCGAATAGTTAATTAATATAAATCATGATTGCAAAGACTGAAAATAAGTAGAAATTTATCAAAACACGAAAGAAACTTATTAAACAAGAGGCAATCGCAACAATAAATCTCTATAATCATTTTTTTTTTAATTCGGCGGTGAGCTGTTTAAGTTTACTGTAGCCGCGGAAGCCTTAAGTGTGTGTAATATGTGTGTAATGTTTCATGACTTTGCTACTTCATGTCTTAGCCGAAAGAAGTAAAATGCTGTTAATTATTTCCTAACAGTGAATGGTGATTTGGAAGAACGTCGACCTCGCTAGAAAATACTATCACTATATCCTCAGTGAGTCTCGAAGCCACGATTGTTAGGGCTACCACAGCCAGGAGCAGGTTCCCTTGCCGCTAAGTCATCAATTAAATTAATGAAATAACTTTAATTAAGCAATAAACGTAAAAAAAGTAAAAAGAATTAGCATTGAAAATACGATAATCGTATAAATTGCATGTAGTACACCAAAACTTCATAATAGTTATAAGCACACCTGTGACGTAGCATCATCATAAAAGGGCATCAATTAAAAGATTATAACGCAAGAAATTAGAAGGGTCCGTGAATGCAATCACCTTTGGTCTATTGCTTTTTGATAAATTCTGAAATTCCTCATTTTTGAAGGATATGAGGGAGCTGTCTCACTTTTTTTACCTTCAAAAATTTATTGCTGCTTGAATTGGCTACATAAATAATAATTGATCAAGATTTTAATTCATTCAAACCAGAGATTGTCAACTTTTTTGACAATACTTATTATAATTCCTTTCACATGAATACTTAAGCTAGTAATAACGGTGCATTTACGATAATATGATTTTGATTTCAATTTATTTATAATTTAATATCTAACTAACATGTAACTAAGAAAAAGGATTATTTTTGATGATTTCGTAAGTGCATAAAATAATACACACTGGATTAAACTGTTTCAATTTTGATTTAGGAATTCTTATGTCCCCAACTGAAACCCGGTACTGATCGATAAGAAGATAAACGATATACAAACACGCGAACGCCCAATTCCAATTTTTTCTCCGCCTTTTCTTATTCAAAATTATGCAATGAACTTGTAAAACATCCTGTATTACCACTTTCGACGAATATTTGAAAAAAAAATCTTATCATAGATAATTATTGTTGTATCACATTATATCAGTGATGATATAAGATTTGATAAGCTACAAGCATGTATTTTCTTTGATCCCAAAAAATAGAGAAAATTTGGTACACTTAGATTTTCAGGGTAAGTAGTTTGCAGATACAAAGTTAACTCCTAATTACATTATTAGTTATACTTCGTTTACTTACGCAAATTTGTTTGGGTTCCTTGGAAAGCAGGCACCACTTTGGGTTCCCCTCCATACAAGAAAAATGCCCTCGTAGCATATTCCGACACCTCAGAATTCTGTGGATCATCCAAGCATGCCAAAATTAAATTAGTCGCACATGCTTGATCACATTGTTGCAATGCAAAGAAGTTCTTCACAGCATCCGTATCTTGGCCGCGACTGTCAACTAACAGTTGCCTTAATAAATCAACAGGCCTGAACTTCAAGAATATGTGCGCGCCATGTGTTGTTAAGACTACATACTTTCTGGGAGGTACAACATGTTGAGACACAACACAAGGTGGATCTGGCATGCTCTTGTGTTTGGAAAATGGGAGAGGGTGACGAACCTAGAATTCGACAGTAAAATATTTATTTTTGAACAAATGATATATTGCAGAAAGAACCATAACACATGTTTGTTTTCTAGGAAATTCTTAGAGTACGTACTTCAGCCATCGCAAGAGCGGGTCCATCTAAAGCTACTGATGTATGTGCCTCCATTAGAACAGAACTGAAGGGAAACAAATCAGAACTAATGCACCATAAAAGGTCTTTGTCATTAATATTTGACACCAATATCAGATTTTTATTCCTGTAGTGTGCCATATGGACATTTCTTGGCCTTGTAATCAGAGTTGCCGAGTAACCTGGAGGTAATCTAACATGCAATAAAGTAAGTGTGTATGGTCTGATACCCGGTTGTGTATTCGAAATGCCAACGCCAGTTAAATAAAAACGTATTCCAGTCTGTGTAGTAGCCACTAAATAAACTTGAGATGACTCCGACAATTCGACAGCTGATATACTCACAATAGGTCGGAAATTTTGACTATCCAAGGTTCTGCAATTGGAAAATATATTATTTTTTAATTGATTTAAGAAGAGCTTGTCGCTATTTGAGTCTTTACTTCACTGTATTCATGGCCTGTTGAACTAGAGACTTTTGACTGAGTTTGTAAACCCTACTGAAGGATTTTCCATCTTGGCTCATGTCATACATTTCTATCGATCCTTTATCAGAAAGAGCATATAGCATATGGCGAGAGTTATCAATGGAAATTTGTGCGATTCCTTCTTCTTCAACTAGTGCAGCATTCAAAAATGATGGGAGTAGAAATGATAGAGTAGATGTTGAGTGATTTATTTTTTTAAACCGCTTTCCAAACCAGCTACTTTCTGCCTGCAAAACAAATTAACATGATAATATTAATCTGTCAATAGCACAAAACACAATAACTACAATAGGTAATTATAGATGGGATACCTGGTATGCAATTTCATACAAAGACCCGCACTTTGTTCCTAGAAACAATCTTCCTAATTGAGATCCTATAATACATGTAATAGTTGTTCCGTCTGTTGGAATTGTAAAAACTGGATCAGCTACTAGCTGTATCTCAGCCAGTGGATCATCGGGAGTGCCATTAAAAGTAACACCCAGAACTACGATATCAACAGCTGTAGTCAGTACTAATAAATGCTTTATAAAAGTGTGGAAGACACCAGGTTTAGGCAATATAAGTCCAACACTTATAATAGTATCGTTAAGGCCATCAAAATATGCTACATCTCCTCCTTCTTCATAGGTCCATAAATATATATCACTGTCAATTGTTAGCCATGCTCTGTTTATATCAGTAAACAATCCCATCATACAATGGCATTGCATATCTAATAAATTGTTAAGGATAAATTAAAACTATTTTTAAATTATACTAATATATATATATATATATATACATATACGAGCTTCAACTTAATCAAAATATATGTATATATATCTTATTTCCTAAATACATAAATCCTTTTACTAAATCTATTAGATAGCCTATATTTCGTGTCATGTGCTTTGGATTAAAGGATACGTCCAAAATGTTCCATTATTTCTGGTGGCAAAGGCACTTTACTTAATGTTTTAATTTGTGTAAGGTTTTGCGCATTTAACCCTGGAGTACTTAGAGCAGGGTAGTCATGGTCCGTTAAACCACTGGCAGTGGCTACATTTTGTGGACTGATATTCATTAATTCTACTAAGGTGGGTGCTGCATTATCTCTAGCAAGACATTTTTCGATCTGCTGTGAAACTAAATCAGACGAATAAGTTGTATTTCTCGTCAAATCTAGCGTTTGATTCATTTTGAATAAATTGGCGTCAACTATTCTAACCTAGAATATAAAAGGTTTCAAATTAGAATAACAATTGATACCATACTTTTAAGGTATACCTAAAATATTATGTATATATACATGCTTTTTCTATAAATAAAAAACAAAAGTACTTACTGGTATATTTAGATTTAATTTCACTTAAATTTTTAAAAATCATAACAGAAATTTAAGCGCTAAAGTTTTTGTAATACGTGACGAGAGTGATTTTTGACGTAAATTGTGACCAGCCGTGACCAGTGTGACAAAATCATACGATTTAAATTTAGTAGAAGCTCCATCTGGCATCTAGAATTTTTTAACGGTGACCTATTACTAAGGATCGGCATTCAGGAGTACATTCCAGGACCGGATGTAGACAAATAATGAAATTCGAAATTACAATACGTAATGAGCTGGACATAATGTACATATTATACGAATTTGTTTGACTCGGGTACGTCAACGCGACACTGCTCCCCCGCTTTTAATAACGATGTTGCAATTTACGATATGTACATATAAAAGCTAATGTGGGTGACGTAGAAGAATTTCAAATTCTTATGAATGTATGCATGGTTTTTATATTTAGCCAGACCTATTTTGCGTACTGAGGATATACTACAATAATTAGAATACATGCCATTCGGTTAAGCATGCATAAATTATATGCGAACTTGATTTGAAATTGAAAGAAAGATAGGAAATTTTTATTAACTAGCGTAACATGTGGTATTTTTATAATCTTACGAAAGATGTTGCCCCAGCTGATTATTTTATAAATTTAATAATAATAATAATCTATAATAAAAATTGGAATGGCTTAGTTCTTTTTGAATAATAATTTCAGGCTACATAACGTTGAAAGTTGTTCGAAACTTTATCAAAGATTTTAAAGTTTTTAGCGTGCAGCATATGGCCGTTTCCGTTCAGGTCATCAAAGTTTGGAGCACTTTGGATGCTAACATACAATGAGCGCTCAAGCTTTTGCTGCACCACTTCGGTGGTAAGAAGTTATGACGTCTCGATGACGTTATTATTACCTTCTTAAGTGCTTATAACGCATAAGCCTCCAAAAGGAACACACCGTAGATGTTGACTGTACCGCTTTTAGTAATCTATTATTAACCAGGGAGTTACCCTGCAATAATATTCTTCTTCCCTTGTCGATATATTTGTGTGTGAATATGTATCTTACATATAGCTTATGCTAATTGCATCTCATGATTAAATCCTAGATTCAAATTTCAAATTATATTATTTATTGACAAACTTTCCGATTGGAACTACATTTGATATTCATTGATATGTCATAAATTTATATTATATACTATTATTATTGACCCACATCATCACACAAGCCATTTAGTTTTAAACAGAAACTTATTTGGATCATTTCTGTCAAACATAAACATAAAACATAAGTCGTAAAGAAAGCATGATCCCTTCAATTAGGTTACTCACCGCACATTATAATGGCCTCTATCTAAAACCGCTGGGTCCAATTTATTATGAATGCAGAATTTGTATGTTTCAGATTTCAATGTACAATTTACATTTCTAGACGTAACTAACTTGCTGTATACATAAAGAACAGTACTGATAAGATTTAATAATTTATTTAAATGATCAAACAATCAATCTTAAAACTAGTTAATAATATATTAAAACACAGTATGTAATAATTATGTTTAAGGATAATATAAAACAGAGTCTCTATTTAAGATTACGTGAATATTATGTATATATAAAACAATCCATTATCATCAATAATACATACGAAACCAGATCTAAATCGGATATCTGAATTGCACCTACAAATTATTAAAGATGAACTAAAATAAAGTCATACGAGAGATGAGTTCCTAGTGATAATTTTAAATATAAAGAACGATCAAAAGTTTATTTGAAGATGTAACTATTGATAAACAATTTGTGAAATATGCTGTAATTTTTCAATTATACTATTAAAGTTGTAACTTTAATTAGGTTTAACCCTCTCGTTTTTCTACAGTTTAAAGTATGATATACAATTATAGACTATGACACTACTGTTATGGTACAGGTTATACAACCTCATGCTACTAGTTTGATACAATGTGTGTGATAAAACAAATGATAAAGAAGTGAAATGGTAGTTTTTTAATCCCATTTTTTTTGTACAGCTCTGTAACAGAGGGTTAGACCAATAGGGTGACATACACTAATTATTATTACCAAAGTATACGTCACTAAAAAAACAACTATTTATTGATAATTTCGCTGGTGGAAAAATATCCTCTGGTAGTTATGTCCTTTCAGTTTTCAGATTTCTGAAAGCATAATTAGTTAGGTTCGAGTAAATAATCTCCATGTACTACCCTGAATATATTTCAACAAACGTCAGCTTTGAAAACCAGCCTTCATTGATGCGCTTAATTAAATAATTAACATTGACAATTATTGCAAAATATGTAAATGCAGTACAATATTACATCGAAGACTGGTTCTCTTTCTTATTAAAACGCAGCAGAAAGTAAAAGATAGTGTAAAGACAGTTTTATATTGGTTTTTGCGTTATAATACGGTTTTAAAATTATTAACATTATTATTATTTTCTTTGTAATAACGTAAATTAAGATCTGAGTCAATATCTTTGAAACGATTAGTAGAAATTTATCAAAATTATAATAAACTACAGAGTATATACGTATATATCATAGAGTTAAAACAAATCATTCTAAAACAATAAAGATAGATAAACGATCATAATCTCATCTTTCAAGTTTCTACACCTCCTCCATTTTTTTCAATTTTTTGCAATTACATACTTACAATTTGGCACTTTAAATAGTAAAATGCTCCTTCTCTCTTTCTAATATAATGTACAGTATTATAGTACACGATATTTATATAAATTAATCACAACAGATAATAAAAATAAAGTGATATTTCAAATAAAACAATTATTTATAATAAACATTTAACAAAAAAACTTCCCTTTTTTCTATTAACAAAATACATATTATAAGTTAAGAAAGAATAATTGCTTATTTCGTAACATTTTATTGTTGTTCAATATGCAGTTTTTAATAGTTTCTATTCTTTATGTACAGGATGATTCAATGTGAAGATGATATTATTTTCTATACAAATACATACATGTGTAATATTTTTAAAGGCAGTAAATGCAGATTACGTTTTGGTGATTTGCAAAACGTATTAAAATATCGTAGCGTAATAAAAGTTTCCAACAGTAAATAGCAAAATAATACACTTCGCTTATTCGGAATTAATCAATCTTGTTTATTTATTTTATTTCACTTTGAATCACCTTATCGTTTTTAATATACAATTTAATGAATATAAAATTTGATATTAAATATTAAGGCACATATTATAATTCATTTTATACAATAGATAATGATGAAGTATTGTATATCTTACAGACTTTATTTAATACTTATATCTACGAAAAATTCATTTTCAACGACTAAAATGACGTCTGCGTTTTACAAAATTTTACAATGGTCTCGTGAAGTTTGCTGGGAACATGCCCTTCTCGCCTGAATTCTCTTTGATGCCCATTAACCAGCCTTCCTCCTGTAAAAAAAAAAAAACCAATGGAATGTTAACTGTATCAATATGATTCTTTTGCTACAATGTACGAGGACCGCCTTTTTTTCAACTTCCGTTTGTGCCTATAAACAGTCACGCGAACGGTAGGAGATGGGGATGCCCAGAAGGTGACTGCGCATCTCCCTCGCTATAATATTCGCCACTTGCAACGTCATTACGATGTTTTTAGCTGAGTTGTAGGCACGTAAACATGGTTGCTACAATTAATTCTCCAAGTGCGAATTGCGTAGTGTAATTCGATTTCTTCAAGCAGAAGGGAATAGTGCAGTTGAATTTCATTGAAGAATGAGCTGAGTATACGGCGAAAACTTTATGGATGGTGTCGCGCACGAATGCTGTAGGAAATTTAAAGAAGGCCGCGCTGATGTTCACGATGAAGCGGGCAAGGACGCAAGTCTGTCGCATTAGAAGACATTGTTCAACGAGTTGACAAAATGATTCGAGAAAAACTGAGGTGTACCATGTGTGAGTTGAGTGTGGAAGTGAAAAAGTGGCTAGAAGGGCGGAACTTCCAGAGTACAGAGGAACGTCAAAACAACGTTACGGACCATTTTAATTCACTGGCGGTAACATTCTATACAGAGGGGATGGAAAGGCTTATCCATAGATATGACAAATGCATCAATCTTCACGATGATGATGTAGAAAAGTAACCATGTTTGTACATAACTTTTGGTAATAAATTCATTTTATTATTTACACTTGTCTTATTTTTATGAGCTATCGGAGGTTAAAAAAAAAAACAGCCCTTGTACACTGATTTGTAACATCTTTAAAGATAATAAATTATTATATTTTATATAATGGTACCACTTTTTCGTCGCACATACCTGTTCTTCAGGGTCGTCATATTCTACAACTTGAATTATTTCACCAACATCGAAAGATAATTCATCTACATCTTCGCGGTTGTATTTATAAGTTGCCTTTACTCTATATAGAACACCTGGTGGCAGATTATCTGTACTAGCACCTGTAAGAATAAGGAAATATGGTAATAAGTAAGTTTTGTGATAACTAACGTGTTTCTATCTTAATCATTGGTTTCAATAGCTTGTCACTGTTTTACTAGTAACAACATTATTAACTGTCCTAATAAAATACTGGTTTACAAATGTTTAGTTTATGCTCAGTTTGGAAATTGTTGATATAAAAATTTGAATATAAATACAGGATGGCCCCATATTTCGCAAAAGAGATATACAAAAACGATGCAAATCTTCCGGTGCTGCTTTTTCGAGATAAATTCATTAGTTAGATCCAATTTTGAGATTATCCCACGATTTTCAAGATTTTTGCAAGAGTCACTTTACATATTTAATTCTATCGCCTTCGTGCTCTAAATCCAGCATATTCGCTACTACGTTTTCCAGTTTATTCGAAATACGCCGTTTCCTGAACATGCGACATTTTTTAGGTATGTGTGTACTGCTTTCACAACGATCAGCCGAATGATACTGAACAAGCGTGCTTAGATACAGGTACTCGATTTTCTGTGCCGCACGCTTCTCCCCTCCACGTTGTTATCCACATGGCACTGAAATTTGCCCCTCTTTGCCGAGACTACTCATGAGTTTTGCTCAGTAAGGTTCGCAAAACCAGTGCCAGACACACGAGCATGTACAGACAAGGGTTAACGAACTAAAATGATATCTGCTGATTAATATTCTTTACACGAAGAAAAGTTTCTCTCTTCTTAGCGAACCTTACTCATAAGAATATTTGCTGGAAAATCGTAAGGTAAATCAAAAAAACTGGATCTCGCCAAGAATTTCATCTCGAAAAATCAGCACTGGAAAAGACTTGCATTATTTTTGCGTTTCTCTCCCCCCAAATAATATTCCATTCGAATTTGGACCACTGTATATATTTTAATCTATAGCAAAAATAAATGTAACGAAAAAAGGAAAAACAAAATTACTCATATTAGTAATGTTAAAGGTTAAAAACTATCAAACTAAACACCAATAGAATGAGCGTAGCAAGTAGGATAAAACACTCAAACTTACCGACCGGTATATCGTACAATTCCTCGACTGGTTTAGATGTTTGGTTTGCATTACTATACGCGTGCGCCGTACTCTCGTCACCGCTACCTTGCGCTTTCGACGTAGGCGGCGCCGAAGCGGCTCCGTTAACGGGCTCAACACGAACGTCAGCAACAGCGTCAGCGTTAGCATCGGAAGGATTTGCGTCGTCGTCGTTGGACGCTGAAACTGGGAGTTCTGATGAGACGCGAACGTCGGGCGTCGTCGTTTTCGTCGGCGTTACGACGACTGGCGTCGACGCGACGGTCGTCGTTACCGGTGTTTGTGGCGGAGAGGTGACGCTAGTTGGCGTTACGGGAGTAGCCGGTTGTGTTACTGGCGTGGTGGGAGTAGAAGGTGGCGTGCTATCAGTAGACAACCGCGTCGTAGCGGGTTGTTTTGCGTTTTTAGGAGGTTCTGGGGGTTCGTTAGCGCTAGGCGAGGAGGAAATATCATCAGCTGCAAAATATAGGTTTAGTCAGGCATAACAACAACACAAAAACAAACAAAACTAGAATGGAAGTAGGGAGCATCTTTTTTAACTTGCTAACAATAGAAACAAAAAAAGATATCAAAGTAATTTAAAAAATGATGACTTGTGAATATTTTTCGCTCTGAAATAGTCAAAAATGAATGTATATAAAGTGCTGAAAGGTATTGGCAAAATATCATCTGTAATCCCACTGTATTGTTCTTTACCAGATTTTTCAATCACACCAGACATATATCATTTCAAACCAATAGTAATGTCATCTCCACATAAAAACCTTAACCTTTCCTTATCATTTGCGTGCAGGAACGGTTTCACTATTAGCTAGTAAATCATTCACATTGTGATTTATAAATTCCATATATATAAATATTTCATTCAATACATGTTATAGAAAAAAAATTTCTTTGCAGTTTATTACCGTTCAAATAAATGGTATTAAAACTACAGAACAGGGAAAATAAAACTATGTGAACTACCGACAAATGTCGAAATTGATTATATTAGCAACGTCATCTGGGAAGAAAATAGTTAATATTATTCAAAATCAGTTTGAATTACGAAATCAATTTTTAAGAATTGGTTCCATAGTCTTTTTGTTTCTCAGGTAAGTTTATAAAGTAAATGTAATTTAACGAATTTCCTAAAATTATTGGCCAATCATTGTTTGTTCTGTTGGAAGGTTACACGTTTCCAGAGTTCAAGTGGACACCCAATAAAAGCTCTTCTTATTTTGGATAATGTTTCTTCACAATATCATTGCAAATGGATCCAATTTAGAAACATAAATAAATTCGACAATAAAAGAAGCTGTTACAAATTTGATGTATGCATGGAAACGATTAAATCCAAAATGATTGCTAAATGCTGGGGGAAAATCCTAGATTTCAGTAATTGAAAGGACGATGATTATTTGCCACTTAGTAACAATGGGAAAATAGTCGAACAGAAGCTGTAGCTAAAACACGTGATATTTTTAACATATTACTGACACATGTCTGTATGTATGTACTTAGTGTTTATGCATTCCCACAACTTTCATTACTATAGAGAGAGGCGTAATTGGATGGAAGAAAAAAAAGATGAAATTGAAGATGAGGAAACTGAAGAAAAATCACGAAATAACATTTCTCCAGACAGTACAATAAATGTACTGAACACATCAATTTAATAGTCAGAAAATATGGAGTTAATTTCAAATATATTCAAATATTAAAAGAAATAAGAAAAACACAAAAAGTTGAAAAACAAACAAAAAAATAGCAAAATATTTTTCATTTTATTCACACTATTAGGCGTCTACTGTATTATTATAGTATTGTGTTTGCTTTTGTATATTGTTTTTCTATATATTTTGATCATATTATCTTGTTTGTTAAATATTTGCATTATGAAATAAAATTATAGGATTGGTTTACTCAAAATGATCACTCATGTTTTGCATTTTCTGTTGAAAAAACATTGACCTTAAATCAAACAAATATAATAAATGCAAATATTTCTTGTTATTTAAAACAATGATATTTGTAAAGTTCAAACTTTCTAAATGCATTCACTTGATTTAACTATAATTAACAAAATTATTTGTCCAAACATTTTAACTAAATCTCGTATACAACGTATCACATTACCAGCAAGATAAAATTAGAAATATAATTATTAAAAATCTATTTATAATGTATTTTACATGGATTGCCGGACGTCATTTTACTTATAATTTTATTAAGCTGGCGGTATCTACGGATGCCATTTCGAGCCATTCGACTTTTAAAGGAATTGCCTACGTCGACGACTTATATGGAGCAGCAGGCCTATTAAGCTTTCTTTTTCTGCATTAGAATTGGTCACTTTTTTGCATACAGGCGTGTTTATATTTAGACGAGACAATTGAGATATGTTGAATCATCGCCAGGTATAAGTTTATTTATAAATTACAAAAATAAAAGAAATATGTACGGTGTAGTAATGTGAACTAATTCGTTTATGTATATGTACGTAATAGGAATAGAAACTCTGATGATTAATATACATTTCTTGTTGAATAAGTCACCATTTTTATATATGAATAATAAGAAATTGTTCATTTTATATGGAATACTGGATAAATATACACTGTGTTCATTTTTAAATGTACTACCTTATGTAGATATTTCGATAACGAAAATAAATATCCAAATTTACTGAATCCGTTTAACTTAAGCATGACATTAATCGGCGTGGTTCCTTAGACTACATTTGAATTCTTAAATAGCACTTCCTTACTTGTGATACGTCAAATTGTGGAGATTTTCCCTCTGATTACATCGGTGTGCCTTTAATATATCATAAAATTTGGGAAAAATTTAGAAGAAATCCGAATTATGTATCAATATTCTTTTTATATTTCTAAGGTGAACCGTTTTAAAAAAGAGCATGTAACGTGTATGTAACGATTTTTTTATTTCATGTGAAATAAGATCAATAACTCAGAACGTTGAATGAATCTCAAGAAAGCGGCTTTGACATAAATCAATAACCGCTTTAAAAATGTGTAATATGTTTTGATTTTATTTCTACTTTCAGATTTACGATGCTATTAGTTATTACCAATTTTTAAATAAAGATAAAACTTGTTTCATTTTATGTTCGTGTTGACACTTTAAGTGAAGCTTCTATATATTTCAAATATAACGAATTTAAAAGCTATGGTTACCTGCAACATAAATTTGTTGAACATAGTTCCAAATTAGTTGTTGCTATATACACTTGAACGATTAATTTGTTGTTATATCAAAATTACATTAAAATAAACATTAAATACAGGACCATTAACTAAATTAGTTTTCGAAAGTTATAAAGTATATAAATTATTTGTTATGATCCTGTAAACTGCAGAAAAAAATAATATTGTTTTTCTTCACGGCATGGTTACAGCTTTAATATAAGGTTTAATCCACATCTGGTGGAAGTTACGCAAAGGACAATTGTGCCAACTCAAGGCAAAATTAGAAGTTCGGTCTTCACAAGCAGCAAGTGAAAGTAGTGTTAAAATCGGCTCCGTAGTCGGCTGCATTTTGTTTGGAAATTATAACCCTTGATTGTATCAAGATCATTGTGAGAGGAAGAAACGGAATCTTTTGCTTTCTACTGGGTGTCCCAAGTTCTCTTCAATTTGTTTTGTTCAGTGCGCGAACACAATCGTTGCGTGGGAAGTGGGGATATGCCAATAACTAGCTCCGTTCTTGGGAATTTAGTCTCTATGAAGCTTTGCATGCATAAGTCTCGCGGTCTCTTTGTTCGCAAAAGTGCAAGTGCCTTAAGTGTTCCTAAAAGCTTCATACATCGCATATTACGTAAAAACTTTTTTTGTCTCCACTCCTACAAGTTGCAGTTAGTGCAAGAACTAAACTCAACTGATGCTGCTGAGAGGCTTAACTTCCTTAATAAAATAGTTCAACAACTTTGGTGCTTCAACAACATTTTGTTCTCTTTAACTTGACAACAATGGATTTTTCTTATGGAATTATTTTGAATTAAAGATAAGCAACACTCCCCATTCTCTGAATATGTACCAAGTAGTTTTCAAAAAATTTGCCCCGCGTTTAGAAGAAGCAAAATAATGGAACACATTTAGGAGACATAGTTTTTAAGAAGTACATTCTCAATGCCTGTATTTTAATACAAAGTAAATATTTATTCATTAAACCTGGCTACTATTTTACTATATTCTTTTTATTTTGAAAAGGACTTTTGTATATACCTTGTATATACCTAAGGAAGCACACATGGAGGTGCTTAGTAGCATTAAACATATAAGGAAAACTTATTAAGCTCGCCCAGACAATATATAAAGAAGTTAAGGGACAGACACAGATGAGTGGAAGAGAATTTAGAAAATTCAATTTGGGAAAAGGAATGAAACAAAAGGGCAGTCTAAGTAAGCTACTTTTAATAATTATGGATAGTTATAAAAATAACATAGAAAAGAAAGAAGGCAAAAGACGGAGCAAATGAGAAAACTAGCCACGGGTACTTTAAGTTGTAGCATGAAAAGTAACGACATCCAAAACCCGATTTCGGAACAATGGGTTGGAAAAGAAGAAGAAACAACGAGTAGTGTAGGATGGGTCGATCACCTAGTTTTATATAGAACAGGTCCTAGAAACGTTGTATAGGTGTTGTTTCGTGTGACGAACTCTACTAAATTTTAATACGAAAAGTACAAAGTGTAGGACATGCTTCTTGCATCTGAAGTGCGTCAAATATGGCTTTTATTTATTGAATTAGTTAAGGTAGAACTTTAAACACAGCATTAAAAAAACCCTTACAAGTTAAAATTGATATTTTGATTGATAATTTCCATGGATATATGTCATACTAATAATTACTTTTCATAATATAGTTGATTTTAATCAATTCTGTTCTATACAATTTTGGTAGAAAAATCTAACCATATACACAACGCCTTTGACTTAACATGATTTCCAATTACTCCTTTCGCTACTAACGTTAACAAAACAAATAGATATGAAGTATTTACGTTATTGATTTACAACGTTCTGGATCAAAGCGGATATAACATTTTCTTATTATTCGCTGTATATCACACAATCACACAATAATTCTTGTTAAAATGTTATTAGCAAACGTGTAACAACATCCTCTACAAATAACTACGTATTCAAAACGAAAGAGAAATATACTTACGAATGGAAGAACTGTTTTTGATCGGTGAGATGTTGTTAATATGCGACGTCGTATTGGCATTTGTTCTTGGTAGACTTGTTCCGTTCGTTTTTTTTATGGTATACGACGATCGTTGGCTTTCCGTTGCCAGTTTATCGACGATGTTTTCTAACGCAGCAAATATCTGGACGAGAAGAAATTGTTCATATAGTATTTGTAGATGTGAAATCCTTTTTCGGTTACCTTAGATGTTTCTGAATGAAAAACTTGTTCAGCATTGAATAGCGTCTGAAGATTCGTCACCAGGAAAACTATCCTAGAATCGTATAGTGCCGGAAGTTCGTCGTGCAATTCCGAGTTTAGGACTTCGTACGTCCTCTTCGCTTCTTCCAGTTGCTCCCTACCTTTAGCGATTTTTGCTTCGTCCCGTTTCTTCGCCATGTTCAATTGTAGTGCTTGGAAGCTGTGCCTTTGGCTATCGTAATCCACGAGTTTTCTACCTCTTTTATCAATTTTTTTCTATCGAGATACGAACCTTTAAAATTGAATGATAAAAGAAGAACGATACATACCCTCATTTCTGGAAATTGACTTTGATAAGTGTTGAGTGGAATACAAACTTGATCCGTTAATTTGTGATAGAAATCCTGCCACAGGCTGTCTATGGATTGTGACTGTACGTAGAGGGAATCGTGGCCTGACCACTGGCTTTCGTACGTATCGCCGACAGCTTCTAGAAGGGATTTTGAGGCCACCTGAACGGCTAGAAAAAAGAAAACATTACTATAAAATTAAAGCGTTACATAACTATTTATAAAAAAAAAGAATAACCCGAATGCACTAGTTAAAGTAGAAAATTGCAGAAATGATTCAAAAAGTTGTTTACTGTTTAAAAAGATTTAGTAAATAAATTCATACCATGAAACAAATTGAAATTACAAAGTACGAGGGTGGATCTCTATGCTGTACTCCTGACCACCTTACAGTAAAACTACAATAACATTATATTTTTTATTTCTCAACATAGTCTTCCTCTGCACTAATGCACTTCGTCCATCGGTGCTCCAAGATCTCAACAGCCTCCTGGAAAAATTGTTGTGCGATCTCTGCAAGTCATTTCTCTATAGCTTGCATCACCTCATAATTACTGGAAAATTTTGCCCCACATAAGATTTCTTTTAATTTGGGGAACAGGCTGTAATCACTAGGGCGCTGTTTGGTGTATAGCAGCCATAGCAATACCTGACCGCGCCTTAACTTTTCTCGACGTTTCTGTTTAATAGCGTCTTGCAATTTAGAAATCAATTGTGCGTACTAGGCCCCTGCAATGCTCTGTGCCTTTTACAAATAGTCTATCAGGATGATTTCTTTAAAAAAGGAAGAGACTGTTTTTTTCCTAACAAAAAAGCAACTCCTCGAACAAAAGTTGGTATTCATTTACATAAGCTGATTAATACCTTATTTGTATAATTTCGTAATTTCGAGTGTTGCTAATAAAGGTATTTTATGAGAATATTTAGAAACATAAGATTTGGCAAATACATTGATTTAAGCCGTACAAAATGTGGGTGATCCGGAGTTTGAAACATGCTGAATAAAAATATGAAGAAATATACAGGATGGTTAAAACTATTTATTTACTTAATTATTCCGAAAGTTAACTCTTCAAGAAAAATTACAATTACGCCTATGAACTCCATTAGAGAAAATACCATAAAGATAAGTGTTTACATTTCCTGTAACTTGGAAACATCTATTGAAAAATTCTATTTGTTCCGTTTTTCATTTTTAAAACAAAATAGTTTAATAACATGCAGATTGCAAAACTGACTACACTAATGAAAGAGGTTTGTTCAGAAAATAGCCGAATATTATTTTTAACTTTCATTATTAATTTTAGTAATTGCGGGTTATTGGTCCTTGTTCCCTTCAAACTACTATACTTCACTATCCAAACTTCCGCTAGGGGTGTTTTCACTTCGCAAAGAAGACCTGAAAAGCTTCGTTTGAGATGTCCTTTAAAGTCTGTGAAGAATTTATTTTAATCTCGCCAATGGTCCCGAAATGGCTGATTTCAATTTCGGATAAAAGAAAAAAATCGCATGGAGCAAGGTTTGGCTATTAGGGAGGTCGATCATTCGATTTGTTTGTATAAAACTGACGAATTAATAAAATAGAGTGAGCGGCAACATTGTCATGGTGAAGGAATCAATGATTATTACACTTCGACATGGGATCAAGAGTGATGTCATTTTTTTGAGCGTAGAAATCCTTTACTAAACCCCCGCGATGATTAAACTTTTGTCCCAATATCGTGGTCGTAAACACAGCATCCGTCTCTCGCTATGATCTTTTGAATGAATAATTCGTCGTCATCGGTTTGTTCAAGAAGTTGCCGGAAAACGTCCACTCAATTTTCTTCCCGCCATTCCATCAAACAAGGAATAATTTTAGCTGTAACTCGAAGATGCATGTTCAATTTTTCGGTTAAAATCTCTTGGTTTGAACGCACTAGATCATTGATTGATCATTACGCTTAAATAACAATAACACGATAACTTGATGAAATGCTAACAATCCGAAAACATTAGATTGTGTGAAAGATTATGCCAGACATAATGGTGCTAAGCGCACACCATCAACTATCTTAGTTGACACGTAATTCAAAATTTTCAGTTATTATCTCAACAGGCCTCGTACCTTACAAATAAAATGAAAATTGTAGACACTTATTAGGTAATTTGGGAAGTTTCAATGCACTTCAGAAGTGCTCCGTACTTGAGGTTTTTCCCATTGTATTACATCAGTAAACTTGTTTAATACAATTCTCACTTTTCATAAAGCACACTGTCCTTGGTACCTGCATTCTTGACCCAAAATAAATCTCTAAAAAAATTACGTTATACCTATCAGTAATTCAATTAGAACCGCATTATGCCTGATATTAATTCGGCACAACAATAGTTTATACATAATCTATTCGACCCCAGGTGTTAATAAGCTCAAATTCAGACTGTTAGACATTAGCACGAGATCTGTGCCACGTACGGTCTATACGTTTCGCTTGATTGCTTATACACCAAGCTTACCTTTCTGCATAATTATGTTTTAGCGTCAGATACGTGGTCACTACAAACCGCAGCCTGTATATCATTAAATCCCAAAACGTTAGCTTTCGCCAAACAGGCACAGCAAGTATACGTATAACACGAGTCCCTATTTATTGTTAATATGCACGCGTTATGTAATTAAAGGTATTATAATTTATGCAGAAGTTATTCAAAAATAACGGCCTGGCCTTCATTCTGTATTCATTACATAGATATGTATGCTTTTCATAGCACCTAAATTCTAAGCGTAGGAAAATTATGTACCTACATAGGAATGACGTTAATATTTTCGTCGGCATCTAGATAAACTGTGTAACTTTAATGCGTGACTAAATATGTTGTACATATTACATACGCATTTTGTTCATTAGTATGCTAATAAGCTCTTGCATCTTCTAAAAAGGATATCTTAAAGATCTGGAATGTAAAAGGCTATTTTTTTAAACGAGGTCATAGTACTTAAGGAAGTCACAATGGGGGTCGTTTGTTTTATTTATTACTCTATTAGACTACTTGTTAATATACATATAATTCGTATTTTACGCTTTTATAATGAAAGGTAGAACAAGAAATTCTGAATTATCCAAGCATTTAATATAATCTCGAAAACCGCGTATCACGAAGTTGAGTAATGTAAGGGTGCGGACTGTAATTCGGAAATAATAATCTAGTTTTAGGTTTTCTATCTCGAATAATGTATGATTTATATGAGAAACGATTGCTGAAGATGGTTGCTTTAGTAGTCACCATAATAATCACATTCAAAGTATGGTTTTTCGTTTGTTTATCCCTTCCATTAGTATTATTAAACACAACCTGAAACCAAAAACTTTAACCAGAATGTCCCATATGGTATTAAACAATCGTTAACAATCGCAAGTAAACTACAACTAACTATTTGGTAAGAATTTTAATGGATACGCAGAAAAAAAGCGTCATTGAATTCCAAAGAAATACGAACACCTCACAATGAATGTATAGAAAGACCACCAAATGTATGTACTACGACAATCCCATTCGGAAATGATCGGAAGAATCAACTACAAAATCAGAACGGTCATCAGAACTTCGAATACAAACATGTCTGAAACTAGAACAAAGCTGGACAAAGACAATCAAAGAACCAAGAACAGAATACCATGTGAGTGCGGACGGTCGCACATAAGAGAAATGGGTAGATCCCTACAAGTCAGAACTAAGGAACATAAGAGACTAGTGCGGATAGGGAAAACGCTTGGCTCAACACGCTTGGGAAGAAGTCCATAGGATTGTGGGAAACAACGCAGCAATTCTAGACAAAGAAGGCAATACATCAAAGGCGAAATTGTTAGAAACAGCATATACGGCCATAACACCATCCGCAATTAGCACACCAAGCTCGGAAATCAAAAATATCTGGTTACCTATGATTAAAGAAATCATCAGCCGAAGATCAGCAACCACGATACAGAAGACAGATGAAACCAACCCCGCCGACTAGAGATTAGCTTAGTGATCTAGTGCATTGGATTACAAAATTCGCGAATATCGAATCGAGTTCATCCCTCACATCAAATAAAAAATAGGGAAAACAAATAGGCAGACAAATCATTGAACTAATTATGAATCTGGCAAGTGACAGCCCTTATCAGGGCTACCCTGAAGACCATAGTAGACACACTTCCGAAACGTCGGAATATGACAGTTCCACAAACGATGGAAACAACTCTAAGAGTTTTGTATTATAACTTCGTATTATTCGTGCTAAAAATATCGATGGACACACCTCGGACGGGGCGATCAAGGACGTCAAGAACTGTGGGAAACGTTGAGAGCGTACGCTAGTCGGTTCGCCAATCTCCCGGGCTTTCCATTCGTAAAAGGGCAAGTGCCTGAAATGTTCGTAAAAGTTTCATACTGCTCAGAGACTCAACTTCATTAATGAAATGATTCAACGGTTTCGATCCTTCAACAATATTTTGTTCTCAGATGAAGCGGATTTTCATCTTAATGGTCATGCAAATAGGTAGAATTTCCGTTATTGGAATTTAATAAATCCAAATCAGAAGCTTGCCAAAAATTACTGCTATTACGGAAAAAATGTACTTAACAATTCTTGAAAATTTTGCCCCACGTTTAGAAGAACGCCAGCAACATAACGGAACGCATTTAAAAGACTTAATTTTCAAGAAATAAATTGCCAAAGTATGTATTTAAAAAAATAAACATTTATTCATTAAACCTGGCCATTATTTTATTTATTCCTTTTATTTCGAAATGAACCTTTGGGACACCTTGTATTAATTACAGTTATGATCCATCACGATATAATTATTTTTATCTGAAACAAGAGTCAACTACGCACAATACTATAACTCTAAATAAATTAGCAACGAATAGTACGTGAAAACCAAAGGTATTTATTTTAAAAATTCACAACCTATTAACTGACTGTAGCACAAAAACGTAATGCATGAATTACTACTAGTTTTTGAAGAATTGCATTTCTTTTGCTTTTAATATAACAACCGCTTGATCTTTTACATCTAACTTGATGCATAATTACTGTATATTACTTTGGTCATGACTCATTTACCTTGGACTCTTACATTAATAAAAAGGCCATTTATTACTGTTATTTGATGTAAATACTGTTTTAGCATTTAATTAAATTCATTTAGTATTTTATTTTTAACCAATAGAAAAATATCATCCTTTTGACATTTGCTTTTTGAACTTAATATCAACTTAAGTTTGGTTTAATTGGTGTTTTGAATATTCCCTAATGTGATGTAAGTACGCGAAATATGATTTTATCTTCCAACTCGATTTATGATTAAAAAAAAGTCACTAAATTGTCTACTAACTCGATAGTTTTGAAGTTGTGATACCTTGAAATCTCATTTGTCTTTGGTATCAATACATTTTGCACATGTCCGAAACAATTGTAAACAACATCTGAATATCATTTAAAACATATGGGATTAATTAAAAAACTCGATATTTGGGTTCCTCATCTCAAACGAAATGAAATCGAACCTCTTTTAAAACGAATAATGATGATGGATAGTCATAACATCGAACGAAAGCTGATATGGTCTAAAGAATATAAACCAGCGCGAACAACATCGAAAGCTGAAATGAACCAAAAGAAGATCATGCTGTTAATTTGGTACAATTACAAAGGTTTTGTGTATTTTGAGTTGCTGCCTGGGAACCAAATGATCAATTCAGATGTACATTGTCGCCGATCGGACAAATTAAACTCTGCAATTCAAGAAAAACGGCTAGAGTTGGTGAATGGGGAGGGTGTTTGTATTCCATCAGGACAGCGCTAGGCCACAGACAGCATTGGTCACGCCAAAAATCATTGGTGCTTGGTTGGGCAGTGATGTCACATTTGCCGTTCAGCTCTGACTGTAGCGCTATCGGATTACCATTTGTTCAATCTTATAAAATGCCTTCAATGATGATAACCGTGTGAAATTACACCTAGTTCAGTTTTTTACTGATAAAAAGCAAAGTTCTATAAGCGTGGGATAATTAAGTTTATGGAAAGATGGCAAAAAGTCATTGATCAAAATGGAAAATATATTATTCAGCTTCTTTTGTATAAGAAAATCTCCAATTACTTTGTTGCCAGCCCCTTCAGACGAGATTCGCTACAGGTTTTTTTTGCCACCTTCATCTTCTGCAGCAGCATTTCTATAATGCTCGTTTTAAAGTCAATCCGTTGGCAGATATTATTAAATGACGATGTTCCAAGTAAATGACGTTTTCTTTCAATAGTTTTATAATTAAAAATAAAGAGCGTTTAAATAGCATTTGGATAAGCCTTTACAATCGTATAATCGTATGTACAGGATTAGATGGTCATGGAAATACTTAAGCAAAAGCAAATTAAATTTTGTGGAGATTTTTTGACACCACACTGTATAATATAAAAGACCCTGTATGTAGCTGAATATTAAAAATGAATCAAAAAGGAATGTGTTTCTTTTGGCAAAGTCGCTGTATCATTACACTGTCCAATTTTATCTGAATCTCCATTTCTCTAAATCCTTTCCAAGGTTTTACGATCTCACGAATACGTCGTACAGTCAGCTGTTGCTTTTCGTTTGCCTCGTTCAAACTAGTAAGTATACTATCCGCTTGATGGTGTTGAAATAACAAATACACCTTCTATACGGAAAAGCTATAAACACTGGCTTCCATTCAAAAAAACATGACGTATTAGGTCCTACTGTAGCTATAAAAATTTAGGATTCAAATTTCCGACAAAATCGTTTTTCGCAACTTTGCTTATAGCGTTGCGAGTTTTGTGTATCATCTGCGTCGGGTCCACTAATTTTAGAGTCGTCGTTGATATTGCCAAAATTTCGGCCAGATTTCGAACGGCGCAGGTTACAAAACGATCTCTACATATTTCCGAAGTCATTTGCATTGAATTTATCCTATTTAAAAAAGTTAGTTTTCGAATTTTTTTTTTAATAGAAAAGGATTGAAATGATGACTAAAGCGTCTGAACGGTTGTAGTTATAAATAACACCGAAAATCCAATTGGAAAAATTTATCTAAGAGTCTTAGATCGCTCATAAAAATTATTTCAAATGTAAGAATATTATTATTTCGGTAAGAGTTCCGTATAAGGGGCATCGAGTTAGGGATTTTAATGGATTCTAACAGAAAGCTCACGTTTTGCTGTGTTTAAACTGACTCTTCTTTTTTTAGGAGTTTAGTTTAAGGTACCTAAAAATCGATTTAAAAAGGGCTATTTTTAAGTTATATTTAGTGGTATGAGTCATAGTTTAGGAAATTTAAGTTGGTACTTATTGCGTTTGCACTAAAAGTTACCAAACAAATAGAAAATCCTGAGTGGTAAAATTTGATTTGAATATTGGGGAATAATCTGTTGCATAATATTTACTATCCCATATTTTTTATTTTTGTATACAATATAGGTAAACAGACTAGTATTGTTTTGAAACTGTATTAGATTATATCGAAGTTCACATAGCTATTTTTCTATGGTTCTCATTATAGAAAAGAATTAACAAGGAAAAAAGGAGAAAAACAACAAAGACAATAATTTTCTAGTGAATGTTATTATTTATTAAAGTTACAATATTATCGAAATTCATGAAAGTTACACTAAGAAAGTGAATTAGTTTGGTTTTGAACGAAATTAACTAATTATTACTTCGAAGATTGCACAAAAAGTGTACTGAACTGGTAGTAAATTATGAAATGCACTCTAATATTAACATGATTTTGTTAGATGCATTCAAGTAAGCCCGTCCGTCAATATGAAAACGTCATCAGCGTGGTTTCGAGCAGTTTTGTACTAAACACATGTATAAAGAATGTAGAAAATGTGTAGAAAATAACACCAAGATAAGAAAACGCTGTAAATACAGCTTTCTTAAGTGTTGCTCGAGAGAAAAGTGGGATACTGTACCCGCTTCTTTCAACTGTCTGACTTTGCGGACAAGTGTATCTTCCTTTTGGCACTAATTAGCGCCAGGAATATTCACTTGTATCGTAGGGTTAAGTATGGCGATAGAAGCAGCGAGAAAATTACATGTCTTTAGCATAAAACTGTTCGAAATCACGCTGATGACGCCCGGTAGGCAGAAACAGTCTTTCTCGTAAAGTGATATCACTAATACCATGAGAAAGCTGTATTTACAGCGTCTTCTTATCTTAAATCTTCATTGTTTGAAACGTCAAGGCACTAATTCGTGAGCAGATCATGCACAGCAACTACCACAAAAGGACATATAAAATAGTTCTAAAATAGTAAAAATTAATTGAAAATAATCACAAAAATAAAGCAACCAAAACATATTTCTAAAATAATAAACGACTAACGAATTAACAAAGAATCCTGGGAATATAATAATATACTACAAAATATTTTTCAAATAATAGATTGGAAAATAATTCTGCAAAATAAACAATATGCCAGAAAAAAAGAAAGGTAATTCTGTAACCCGGTCTAAATATCATGAGGAGATCAACACCTCTTTTACATATGTACAACCCATTCCAAAAGGTGGTCTGTAAAAGTCTCCCGTGCAAACCGTTTGGCGGCAAACCAAATTTTGGTGAGTCTCCAGCAGGATTCAATGTTCCGCATGTGAACACCTTCAGCTGTTATATATAATATGTGTAATTTACTACCAGTTTGGTATACTTTTTATGTAATCTTCGAAGTAATAATTAGTTAATTGCATTCAAAACCAAACTAATTCATTTATTTATTGAAACTTTCATGTATTTCGCATGCTATAATAAATAACAACATTCGCTAGAAAATTATTGTTTTTATTGTGTTTGTCCTTTTTTCCTTGTCAATTGTTTTTTATAATGAGAAACATAGAAAAAAGACTATGAGAACTTCACAATAATGTAATACAGCTTCAAAACAATACTAGTCTATTTACTTATATTGTATATAAAAAATGGCATAGTAAATATTATACAGCAGCTTATTTTCCAATATTCAAATCAAATTTTACCGCTCAGGATTTTCTATTTGTTTTGGTAACCTTTAGACATTTTAGGCACAGCAAAACGTGAGCTTCCGTTAGAACCCATTAAAATCGCAAACTCGATGCCCCTTATACGGAACTATAGCCATTATTTCAAATGCTCTATGACAATTTTCAATAACATAGTGTTCTTAAAATCATCAACTGTTTCTAGATTGTTGGGCAAATTTCAAAATTCAAATCATTAGCATAAAATGTTGTTTGAATGGATGTTTCTGAATCCTCAGTAACACCAATTCATAATCAATGCACAATTTTTCACACCAAATCGTTCATATTTGTTAGGCGACATCGCTTCATAAGCAAGTAAAATGAGTGAGACACTAGGACAATTTTTATCCGGATAATCGCTTAATAATTTCACTCTAACCTGAACGCAGCCCGGTGCTAACAGCTGCAATATTTTCTTCTAAATGTTCTAATACGATGGTATATTTTGTTTTTTCATCCTTTATCGTAACTACTAAATTACTTTCAGAAAATTTAAAATAATCTTTAAGAATAACCACCCATTGCTCTTTTCTATTAGTCATCTGTTAAATAAAACCACTACAAAACTAATAGGTGTAAGTGACGAGTGTAGAGCAAGTATAATAATTTCAAGCCTTATTACAAATTATGTTGGCGTTGTGTTTTATGATAAAATTATCACATGCCATAGACTTTTTTAATAAAAGCGAAATCAATTGTTTAGAAACAAAACGGAGGTATTGTTTTCTTATTCATAAACCTGAACACAAAAAAAAACATAAACATCCCCATCCAAGAGAGACAAAACGATTTCTAACATTTCAAAATGCAGTAAAATCTCGCTTTACGAAGAGGATACGTTCCAATAAATGCCAGCGCTAAACCAAACAGCCTTAAAAAGGGTAGATAATTCAATTTCCTTGTTATTATCAAAGTTGAATTTAATTGGATTAGATTTTTGTTTTTCACAAAAGTCCAATTACATTCAACGTTGGCAGTAACACGGAAACTGAACTATCATTGAAAACCAATGGAAGTTATTCTAATAATTTAATTAAACAGGGTTCTTAGCACCTAACAGTTTTTTGTTTTATTTTGTAACATTTATTGTTAATTGTTAATGACACGTCTTGCCTTTGAATTTTTCGAGAGCAGTGTATCTACAAGTTTGGATATATGTCACGATGCCGTACAAGTGCCGACATTTCTATTAATACTCATGAAGAATTACATACGGCAGTAATCCTAATATACCGTTAATTGCAATTAAATATCTATTTCTCAATAAGGTAACGACTCAAACGGTCACTGACTGGTAATAACCACAAAGTGTATAACACCTCTGTGGGATGTATTAGGGCGCCTGCCTACGTAACTACGTATGTGCGGTTGTTTAAGCAAAACTAGCGTAAAAATAAACGTTGTGAAAGAAATACCAACAATGACTAGTTATTACAGAACTGCAGAACTGAATATATTGCTATAAAAACATTTTATAATATAAAATCAAAAAAAATAACAATACATTTCAACAATCACAGTAAGTAATAACTGTTCTTAAGAATATTCTTGCAAGTAATTACCAAAGTAAACACTTTCACTAACTGTTTGGAGTCTCCATCATTAGCAGAATGATGTATTATTTCCTTTTTAATGGTAATAGACCAACATGCATGACATAAAACTTGACATGAAACTTTTTCCACCATGTTTACGATTTCTTATTTAAGATGCTGTTCAACCAAATTAAGTGCCACTGGCCTTTAGTCCATCGATTAATGTTAATTAGAGTTAAATTTTCAGTGTTTTTCTTCCAATCTATCTTCATTTATGTACCGTGTTGCATTCCGTTGCCTCTTCCAGATTTTATTATTCCTACATACCTGAGGTTGAAGCATCTTTGGGCATCAGCATGGAAGCAATGTACTAGATTTTGTCTGAACGTGTGGAAGCTTTGCAGTTGCTAAATTTCATATAATTCGACAGAAGCCCAAAAGCAATATCGTGTCAAATGTTGTAAAGAATACACATGTACATATAATAGAAGATAGACATTCAGTTAAGCCACAATTAGTCTCCTATTATGATCAATTCCAATATTAATAGTTTCCAATTCCAGTTTTTAAGAAACATTCACTTTGAAAAAAAAAAATTGTAATATGAGACTTGTCCGGAAAATAACTACCGTTTTAGAAAAAAAAACTTATAAAAACATTTTATTCAAAACAAGATTTATTTCTACGTAAAAGAGCAGTTCTTAAATTATTTTTCTATTAATTGCCACCATTGTTCAGATATTTATCGTAGCGGAAAACCAATTTTTCTATACCCTTTTCATAGAAAGACGCCGCAAGTAAAAACAGCCACTGCAGAACATCGTTTTTACGTCGTTATCGCTTATTGCGTTATCGTTTTGGAGGGAGGTGCTTTAACAAAATGACGATTCAAGTTCAAAAATAAATGCTAGTCAGAATGTGCTAGATCGGGTCTCTATGGTGGGTGATCGAACTGGTCCCAACAGCAGAATGGAGGCGTGCGTTATCATGAAGCAACACAATGCCTTGACTGAGCCTTCCAGGTCTTTTATTTTGAATCGCGCGTCGAAGATTTCTTAGTACCGTTCCGCATTGATGGATTCACTTCTGGAGAGGAAATCAACAAGTAGAATACCTTGTCTATCCCAGAACATAGTCATCTTCCTCAACACTGTCTAACCCACTTTCTCACTAATGCATCCGTCATTACATTTTCACCGTAAATCTCTACAAGTTGTCGATGAGTTTCGGCTGGCTTAATATTCCTTGCGTTCAAAAACCGTATTCCAGAAGGCACTTCAGAGTCGGCAGGTTCAGAAATTGTCTTAAACACTTTGAACGATCGCTAACAAATGTAAACACAACACAAGTAGCAGCAAGATACAATGTGATTATTCCCACCAGAGAGGCAATAAAGGCATGTGCACGCAAATCCAGGCGGGACGTCTCCCGCTGGTTTGCAAACGCTTCGAAAGGCTCAGGTACTAGAATTGCCAAAGAAGGAGAACCGGATGGCAAGGCCATCAGCTTCCATCTTTCAAGCAGAAGTAATTGCCATTCAAACATGTGCGGAGAACTCTGTGGATTATGCGCATGACTTTGAAGCGGCGGAAATTGTAACGGACAGCCAAGCCGCTTTTAGAGTGCTAGAAGCTGTTAAGTTAGACTCCGACGTGGTGTTGGGGTGCCATAGAAGATTGCAACAACTGGCTAAACATCGCAGCGTTACACTGAGATGGGTGCCAAGCTACTCGGGGATCAAGGAAAACGAAATAATTGACTTGCTAGCAAGAGACGCCAGTGGACAACCATTCTCAGGTTCCCAACCGATGTGTGGGAGTGCCTATGGCAGTATTAAGACTTTTATTAAATCTGAGCTCGCCACCAATCATCGGTCCTACTGGAACGGTGTAGCTGGTTTGAGACACTGCAAATCTCTTGGAATCTATCCAGATAAGGGAAGACTGCGTAAGATAGTCGTTATGAACAGGGCCAAATTAAGAGCACTTACAGTGATCTTGACCGGACACGCGCACTGAATAAACACGTGCATCGCATGGGCGTAGTAAACTGTTCTTCATGTAAAAAGTGTGGGAGAGGAAACTCTCGCGTCTCCTTGTCGATTGGCCCGTAGTCTGCAGGGAAAAACAGGTTCACCTTGGGGATGCTCAGCTTGACGAACCCAGATTAGGAAAATTACCTTTCGAGCGGATTGTGGTCCAGGTACAACCCATTCGAGTGAATTAAAATCACCTGGGTGCACAATAGGCGAGTTATTGGTCGAGTTGTTCCTCGAGGTTAAAATTCCCGACCATGAAAAAAAACAACAGATTTCGGCTGTGATGGCGTCAACGGAAAGACTGTGAACCAGAGGGATACGTATACATGCGCGGAACTACGACAGTAGCACTGTAGTGAAGGTAGAACGAAACAGTACTTAGTTTCCGGACAAGCCTCGTAACTTCACAAAGCTTAACAATATGACTAGCTTGCGGCCTTCCATAAAATTATGAATAAAAAAACTCCCACTCCCGCAGAAACGAATCATCTGTATACATTTCAGATTAGTAAAATAAATTCATGGGACACCTACACTATTGTCAAATACGTACAGATTTACAGACTAGTTTTAATATCCTACACGCAGTTTCTTTACATCACGGGAGATATAGAAATTCATCAGCTTAAAATTATTCTACTATATATTTTAGATAAAGTAAAATAAATGAAGGTATCATTAACAAATTATTCTTAAAAATATTAACCTATCTTAAATGTTTTCATTGAGTAATATAAAGTAAGAGATGCGTAAAGTTTAAGTGCCCAATTATTTATAATTATTCGTATATTATTATTTTACTTTACATGAAAACAATATAAATTAGCATTAAATTCGACAAAATACATATGGAAATGTATCAAACAACCTTGGTAATACGTATAAATACAAATAGTATGAGAAACATTTCGTTCTACTACGACTGCCTGCAATTATTAATAAAAATAGTAATGGTAATTTTCATTTGTAGCAATTGCTGTTTGTAATTTTAAGCGTCAAGGTATTTGTTTTACCCGTCATGTATGCTTTACGACCACTTTTAATGGCATTCAAAGGCTCGGCCATGCAATCATCTAATTTGAAGTAAGGAACAGATTAGAGAAAATCTTACGCAAAACAAATACATCAACTACATGTATAAATGATTGTTGTTTTGTATCATAAACATATTAAAGTATGTATGTCGAAAGGTCTCATTAATTGTTTGTCACGGACAGATTAAAATTTAAGATTAACAAGTAACCATTTCGAAAATCATGTTTATTCAAAGAAATAGTCAAAGTATTGGTTTTCGAAATGACTTAAATTGGGATGATAACAATGATCATCTAGAATCTGTCATCAGTGAATGTGATAGATTAATAAAGGAATAACCTAAATTTGTATATGACAAATGCCATAAGACCAAGAAAACCAAGGAGACCATGGGAATAAATCGCTTTTAATACCTTGATGTAGTAATGTTTTTAGATATATCGCACTATCTGAGAAGACACAATATTAATAATGCCAAGTTCTTATTAATTAAATTAATATGAAAGCTTCCGTTGACTTTTTATTAATACATTATCATTTTCCTTGTAATTTCCAATTAAAATTTAATGACAATCTTTATGGTTTACGGTAGGATTTAAATGCTCATGTCTTGTCCTTCAGATGTTTATATGTGAAAACTTCAGTGTCAAATAAATTTTGGCCAAAAAGTTGTGTGTCATACAACATATATCTATGAATCGTATTAAACTTTAAACATAAATAATGTTGCCTGTCAATAA
Source organism: Trypoxylus dichotomus (assembly GCA_023509865.1). Classification (NCBI taxonomy): domain Eukaryota; kingdom Metazoa; phylum Arthropoda; class Insecta; order Coleoptera; family Scarabaeidae; genus Trypoxylus; species Trypoxylus dichotomus. The sequence continues at coordinate 31,343,063 of CM042079.1, forward strand.
TTTCCAGAATTTGATATTTAAAATAGTGCAGTGTATTTTTGAATTTGAACTGGTATCTAATAACGTACCTAAAGCATTCATCGTTGAATCTTATTTTTAAGAGTGGAACCATTTCATTCAAGACTATTTAGAAGAATTTATAGTTTAATTTCTCGACGTTGTTTATGATTACAATACTTTTTGACTGTCATTTACATTGAATTCTGCACCATAATATGATATAAAGGATATTTAAGAAATCCAACTTTCGATTCTTTGAATTTGCGATAAATAATTAAAAATTTTATTTGAACCACCTTATAACACATGGGCTGAAAAGTCCCGGGCCTAACAAAGAAAACACGTTTTTTTTGGTTCAAAATTAGCTTTATTCATCAACGTAATCTCCATCAAGAGCAAAGCAATCATTCCAGCGCCGCTCTAACATTTCAATACTAGTTCTGTAGAACGATTTATCTTTTGCCTCAAAATAGGTCTCAGTTTTAGCGATAAGCTCTTCATTCGTGCGAAATTTCTTACCGGCGAGCATTTTTTTGAGGTCTACGAACAGCCGGTAGTCGCTGGGAGCCAAATCTGGCGAATACGGTGGATGTGGGAGCAATTCGAAGTTCAATTCATGTAGTTTTGCCATTGTTTTGATTGACTTGTGACACGGTGCGTTGTCTTGATGAAACAAAATTTTTTTCTTTGCCATATGCGGTCGTTTCTTTGCAATTTCGGCCTTCAAACGCTCCAATAACGCTATATAATATTCACTGTTGATGGTATTTCCTTTCTCAAGATAGTCGATGAATATTACACCACGCACATCCCAAAATACCGAGGCCATAACATTTCCAGCCGATTGTTGTGCTTTCGGGCGCTTTGGACGAGGTTCACCAGTTGCTGTCCATTCAGATGACGATCGTTTTGATTCCGGAGTGAAGTGATGGATCCATGTTTCATCCATTGTCACATATCGACGCAAAAATTCCGGTTTGTTACGTTTAAACATGGCCAAACACTGCTCAGAATCATCAACACGTTCTTGTTTTTGATCAACAGTGAGCAAACGCGGCACCCACTTTGAACAGAGCTTTCTCATAGTCAAATGCTCATGCAATATAAAGCCAATACGTTCTTTTGATATCTTTGCGATGTCAGCTAACTCACGCAACTTCACTTTTCGATCAATCAAAACGATTTTGTGGATTTTTTTGATGTTTTCTGGTGTTACCGCCTCATTTGGACGTCCACTGCGTTCTGCATCATCGGTGTCTCTACGACCATGTTTGAAGTCAGCAAACCAACGTTTTATTGTTGTTTCTGATGGAGCGGAGTCCCCATAACACTTTTCAAGCCATTGCTTCGCTTGAACGGTATTTTTCCCATCAAGAAGCAGTGTAAAATTAAAACACGAAATTGTTTTTGATCCATTGTTTTGAAAATAACAAAAGTAGCGTGACTCTTAGCACAATAACTCACAAACTAATGAATAGAATATCATGAAATTTTAACAGCTCTCTTTTGAAGGTTAGTACTAACTGAGAGAAAGGTGACTGCAATAAAACTAGCGTCATCTATGTGTTAGGCCCGGGACTTTTCAGCGCATGTGTTATATAATTGGACTATAATGAATACATCGTCACAATTTCTAACGGTTCTTCTAAAAACAGTGCAAATACGGATGCCCACAGTTTAAAAACGACTTTTACAAATGACCGCAACGTTGTGATAACGGAAAAAAATTCCAAAATTTTCAAAATAACTGATATAAGGTAAAAGATAAGAATGCCTGATGAAATTCTACCACAAATAATATGTATAAATGAAATATATAAAGAAAGGATACTGATGTCAGATATAACCGTAAAAACAATCATCTTGAAAATATTTTCGTCGGGTTAGCCACAGCTCAATTAGCGTCAGTCGATATTTTCAAAATTCTATGATACTTTTAACGAATGGTCAATCACTCTGTATATAAACTTGGACGGATTAATTGAAAATTAGATACAGTTTAGATTAAAACAATGTATTACAGTAATTTATTGATTATAAAGAGAAATTTGGAGAGTGTATCGTCAAAATGGGTCCCTAATAACTCTAGTACTAATGTAACTTTTTGACATAGTTACGCCATACATAAAAATTGTTACAATATAACGAATTTTACATATCTCAATTCTCTAGCAGCTGTCGAGAGGAACTGCTCGCGTTTCAACGATAGTAGCTAGGTAGTAGCTCTAGTAACAATTCATACAAAAGAATTAAAAGTATTATGCATTTACTTATGTATTTTTTTAGACAGAGTTTCTAAACGATTTAAAGTGGTCCTAATTTAACGGAACTGGTGGCTCAAAGCCTTATGCGCTTCGCTATTAGTCTCGGAGTTCCGGGTTCGAATCTTGAGGCTGTTTCTCAGGTTTTCTGCGGCTTTCCTCACTCCATGGCGATTGTTGAAAACGAATAATATTAGGACGCCCTCTATAATTGGCGAAAGCTGTTGAGGGATACGAAGGCACGGATTATTATTATTAGCGGTATAATTAGGACGACCATTTTCTAACTTTTTTTATAACCTCCCTTTTTCATTAACCATTGTTTATACGCTGTCCAGTGAGCTATTTTAAGTTGTTATAAACAGATGGAATTTGTAAGAGTGTGTATTTAAGATGATGTTTGCAAAGTATTCCATGGTTTTGTTATTTCACCTCCTCGTAGTAGCATACCAGAACCGCTAGAAAATACACCGCCACTATATCATGGTGGTACTCAAATACACAGCACCGGACGCTGCCAGTTACAGTAAGATACTCTAAGCACTAGACCGTCGATCAGTTATGAATATTAATGCAAGAATTATTGTTATTGCATTATTGTTGTTATTAGTTATGTCTAATTATACATCCTAACGCCTCTAATTCAATTTTGAGCAATTTTTTATTACAAATTTTCCATTGGATTGAAAATCAAAATTTGTGCTCTAAATATGTGCAATTCATAAAACCTAACATTTCGATCCTAGGATGGTATTAATTTTAAAGGAATGTACGAAATCCCAACTTTTGCAAAATTCATTACCCAATGCAATGATCGCAAAACTATTCCAATTTACAAGCTTTATTTGTTTTCTGACTAAAGCAAGCTAATAAGTAACGACAGTTGCCTAACTCAAAAAGAACAAAAAACTAAACATGGTATTTAATCGATTTAAAGCAACATTTATATATAAACGTAATTACATATATAATAATTCTATCGCGTGCACTTACTTTTTCGCATTTAACCATAGTAAGAGTAATTAATAAACGTAAATTCCGTGAACGTTTTCCATCGAAGGTGAAATAATTTTCATATAACTCATACCGAACTCGTGTTTATTATCGAAGATAAATATATCAACTCCTTTTCTACGAAATCAATTAATTAATTAATCTTAAAACAAGTTTCACACGGCCGTTGTGTGCAGAAAAATTATCTTTGTGCTCACAGCAAAACGCAATTCTTCACAGGACCGCAATTATATAAGTTGATTGGTTAGGATGCAATGGTAGTTCATATTTTTAAGTGAGTAGGCAGTTTTAACAAATACTATTGTAACGAACTGCAAGAGATAAAATAACGAAATCTATTTACTCATATGCATTTATTAACGCAAATATTCGCTTTAGAATTAATGATAGCAGGTAATCGCTGCATTTACTCTAATTACACATTTAAGTAGTTTTATATATAAAATATGGAGAAAATACGAGGATAATTTGATTGGAAAAATTTAGTATTACATTACATCTGCCATTTATGGTGACAGGTGAGGTTTGGTCAACTTTTGACACTTGATTTGATCGTTATAAATGTGAAAGTGCCGAAACGGAAAATCTCAAAATATCTGAAATTCGTGATGTAACTCAATATTTATTTTTTAAGCAGCTAACACATTTGAACATGTATAATATATATATATATATATATATATATATATACATATATATAATATAACAAATAACTTTCTTCTGGATTTTAATTTGTTTATAACAAATAATGTTCGCGAGAAATTTATTAAAGAAACAAACCTTATACATTAACTTAAAATGTTTTATTGACAAAGTAGTGCATTCTAATAAAATACACACTGTTATAATGTTTCTTCAAAGCAACCCCTTTTTGCTTTAATAATTGCCTGGTGGATACGCGGCATCCTTAGATCATACGATTCGCCTATAGCATTTCACATTTCCTGCAGAGCATTCCAGAATTCTGCGAAGACATTTTCCGAAACTCCCAATCTAAGTGATCCCCCAAGAGCTTAATGGGATTGCAATCAGGGCACTGTGGTGGCTGCTCCATTAAGATTAGGACTTCTTCAGAAGATTTGTTTTGAAAATAAGTTATAACCACCTTGTGCGACCTGGTGCTTGCGATTGTTATCTTCTTGATAAATGAATCCTTCTTTGTTTCTTTTTATATTTGGTTAACGAAGGCTTACAGCTTAATTATTATTGTAACTTGCTGTTTTGTTTCACTATTGCCAATAAATTCTATTCTATTCTAAATAATTCGAATGTCGATTAATCCGTGTATAAGACATTTTTCCAATCATTTACACTCCAGTTTGCACGAGTTTTTGCCCAATTTAGTCGTTTCCGTTTGAGTATAGAACTTAAACACGACTTTGTTACTGCTATACGTCCCCTCAGACCGGTTTTTACTAGGCTTCGTTCTACTGTTGACTTACTTACTGTTGACGGCATTGTAAATTGAAGTCTGCCATAATATACGGTGTGGTAAGGTGGAGATTTCTTAGGGAAATCACTCGGATGTATTGGTTGCCTCGTTCCGTCGTTAATCTGCGCCTTCCACTTCGCTTTTTGTTCTGAAGCTCACCGATCTCTTTCTTTCTTTTAATTATCCTACGGCATACAATACTCAAAAATATTTAATTGTCGAACAATTTCTCTATCTGATCATTTATTTCATGTAAGACGCATATTCTGTCGGGCGTTCCAATATCCAATTCCCTTCGTTTTGACATATCTTTGATCAAATAAACTAACAATATGAAATAGAATCTTCCTAACGCATTCACACACGTCTCCAATGTTTCGGCATTTTCTATAGTCGATGCATACTGAATGTACAGTTTATTCTAAGGCAGTTGGATGACTCAGTACCCCTCTTAAATTTTATTTTATAACACATTCATCCCCAACTTCTTACTATTAATGCATTATTGCTTTATTACCATCATAAAATTTGATACAGGAATACATTGTTTTCGTGTTTGAATGGATTTTGTAAATAATTTTTATTATTACGAAGATATAGTATTTACTAAAACTAGCATGAATTTCCCTAAATATTTTTAAAATGGTTCCAAGTATAATACAATATAATTAGGTGCAGTCAAACTTATTGATGGTAGTGTTAACACTATAAAACCAGACCAAAATCAACCCTAACAGATTTACGACAATACTAAAATTTACGCCTGATATCTAATCTATTTTTAAAACTGCACACTGGCCACTCAACTCAAGAGGATATCTCGTACACAGATAATAGTTCTTCCGGTATTCAAGAGGTACTTATCGGGTCCGATAGCAAGTGTGAAGAGCACCTACTTAACGTTCAGCATGAAAAAATGCGTAGTGGATTTTTATCAGCTTTCTTTTACTAGCTGTGGGAAGAACGGTCATTTCTAGTTAACCTAATAACCTCATCGAATTTTATTTGAGGTCTAGTAAAACCGTTAAAGATAGTATAACTCCTCGACATACTTTAGCGATGCTAATATCAATCTCATACTATTTTTGCTCCTTCACTTTAGTTGAATTTTAATTCACTGCGAAAGTCATTTTTGAGAAAAAGTTGGACGTGTTCCAATTTTTAGAATCTCTGGTAAGATATCAAAAAATTTCCTAAATCACCAAATTAAAGAAAACTTTTCTTAATTTATTTATTTAAAAACAATTGCTTATATTATCTTTGCCGACTAACATTTATTTTGGAACATACCTGAAAAAAGAAATTAAAATTTCTTTTCAAATTAGCATCCTTAACTGATGGTGGTAAAAGTTGGTAAAAATTCTTATATTTCACCGAAATATTAAAACAAAGTTTAAAACTATCCCTATTCATTCAAGGCAACAGAAATCAAAGATTTCTGATTCGGGAATTACAATCTTGTAGGTAAGCAATAAAACAATTTCCAATATATGTATTATAATAAATTAGTTTAATTTCAAACAAAAATCCATCCAAAAGAATTAAAAGTATGATGCATTTATTTATTTAGAAAATTTCTTGTAGTTTCTCAGTATGCTTTCTATTTTTTCTTTTATTATTGTAAGTATTATTACAGACAACTTATATGGTATTTATGAATGTTAAGCAATAATAATTTTTATAAATTTGTCCGGTAATTGGTCTTTGGGCTGTTGGGCAATAAAGGATTATCATTATTGTTATCGTTATTATTAAATTGGAGTTTCTAAATTATTAGAAATTGTCCTACTTTAATGGACAAGAACAGTATAAAATAGGCAAACGTTTATATTTTTTGTGTAAAAAATGGTGGCCAAATAAATGATGAAACACTTAACCTTTTCCCAATTACTTGAATTTCAATTTAAACCATGGTTTAACATGCAACAAATTAATTAACACGTTATAAAACAATAATTATTGTACAATTATTAATATTTACTAATAAATCCTTTCATTTCTGTTGTTAAGTTTAAATTCGTAAACACATTACATGTTACGTAGCAATGACATAAGAAAGTCATCCAACGACTAGCAATTAATTTGCACCAGCATTCTTATTGACATTTTAAATTCATTATGGGTTTTGAATGTCCCGACTTCTATTGGAAAATTAATCTGCAACCCAGATAACATAACCTTCTTTGAAATCTAGTAGTTCTATATGATGATGGAAGCAAGTGGTCGGTTTTTCTGATATGTAAATTAAATTTCCATACTAAATATAATTCGCCGAAAATAATGAGGTCATAATATGTTGTAAGACACTGGCTTTAAAATACTCTATAAAATTCTCCATATGTTAGATTATATAATACTTTGACAGTTCTCTTTTGTCAAAGCAAATCTTTATTTACAACACCATAAGATTCCTAGAATATATGTTGGAAAAGTAAACTGTCGTAATTACGAGGCTCAGTTCAAAATTGAAGTAAAAAAATGATTTCAAAAATTTACATATTAGTTTATTTTTTCACATAATTACCACCTCCTTCCAAACACTTTTGATATCTTAAAAAAGTTCCTTCCTTGGTTTTTTAGTCAGTTTTACACTAATACCATCAATTCTTCACATTTCTCAAAACCTTTACACGTTAGTCAGTTTTTGAGATGTTGGAAGAGATGGTAGTCACTGGGTGCTAGATCAAAACTATAAAGAGGAATGATAAAAGATCCACCATCAGAATTTTTGAGATGTTTTTGTAGTGTATGCAACCATGTATTAACGTGCATTCTCGTGAAAGAGAACAATTTCTGCTCTCAGCATCCAATTAACAGTGTATTTCAGAAGGATTATATCCTTCTCCAAAGGTAGACAACTGACAGCAATATGGAGGTTGTATTTGCATCTCAACGGTTAAAGTTACTACGCATCCGCAAATCAGTTAGTATTGCCAATACCTTTTTATACATGATCGGTCCTTAATTTCGTATATTTGTACTACAGCATTTTCTTAGTCGATGAGTTGATACAAGTTCGTAAAAGATCTTGGCAGATATTGCATTGTAAGAATATTAACTTAAAACTTCGTTTCTAGTTACAGGAGAATTTTAGTCAAGTTTGTCAAACTGATGCTACTATTGTTTATAGAAATATCACATATACAAGATACGTTAAACAAACTAATGAAGTTGGTAATATAGTGTTCACTCTAGCAACACTGTTGATCTTCCCTTTAGCAAGGGGACAGGCTAACACCCATTATACCTGCTTTTCGTGAACTAGATTTTTGTAGTACGTTCTGAAAATGAATGGCAACAATTTTGGGCAATGTTCTATTATCAGCTTTCATTTCACACTTAAGGAAACTTATGCAAAACAGCATCTGTTTTATCGAGACAGTGTTTTATCAAGAGCTCAGGTTTTCATATGGTTAACACAAGATCTCATCTATTAAAGATGAAGAATTCAGGATCTTGTGTATTCTGATCGTTGGTTGACCATCAGAAAAAAAACGTATGGGATCAAACATGACCTGGATATTGCACGAGGACAAGGCGCCATGCCGCATCGAGATTTCAATTAACGAGTATAGCGATTCCAAGGACTGTGTGGTTGTATAATTCACAGATATCGCAGTAAACTGCACCCCCGAAAAATTAATAGTTGATTCGGAACGCAGCGTTTCAAAAGCACTTGGAATCTCATGGTTGACAATGAGAGTCAACGTGCGCTTGAAAAGCTGCATTCCGAATAAATTATTAATTTGTGTGCAGTAGAGTTTACTGCGATACCTGTAAATTAACGAGTACTCGGCAAATAAAAGTGTCCAAGAATTGTGGGATATTTTTAATTATGGGAAGTTAATTTAAAAGAAACGGAAATTTGCAAATTTTCGGAGTTCCTTTGAAAGTGCGATCGCATTTTGAGAAACGGTGATCTAAAACTAAATAATTAAAGTAAATTAATCGTTTTACAAGTTCTTGATACCTCAAAAGCATTTTTCAACAATCATATATCAAGCAATAAACGGCACTAAATACGAACTAATCGCATAATAAGTTACAAATACAAAACTTTTTTTCAATTAGGCGTACAGATGGGAACTCTCTCCTTACAATCCTTGTATTAAGATGAATATCATCGCATCATAGCAATAAGAGGTTCATTAATGAACACCGCAAGAGGGAAAGTGCTCATATCAACTTGCTTGCGAGCTTTTAACGCTGTGGTAAATTAAAATAGCAGTTAATTAAATGGTAATTACGTAATGAAAAGCCTCACTAATTAAATAAACATGCGTTATTCAGCACTTACGTTCAATTATATCTAAAAATAAGAAGAAAATAATTGCAGCAAAATCGCAGTAACTATCTATTTGTCGTTCGTTATAGAAATTGTTTTAATTGCTCGAAATGGTTGTTAGGTTACATAGGGTTTACGTATTTATTCAACACACATAATCACAAACGTAATTTAAAATTTTAACATTGAACCTCAATCTTATCTAAACGAATATCAAACAAAACTCTTACTATAGAACACTTGGCTGTACGCGAATTCTTGTAACACGTATGCAGGTGTTAGTACGATCTTACATTTACATAGCGTAATTTAAATATGTAGTTATTAATGCGGTTTTGTTTTTTAGCGTGTTATCTTATCATATATGATGAACCTTAATCGTGTTGACCTTAGTTCGTTTTCATGGTTGGTAGCGACAGATTTTTTTAGTTTTGCAAGGAGAAACTCAGGTGTTATGAGTGGGCATGCACTATTACATACACTGTAGTATGAAAGTGTTTCTCGCTTCTCAATAATTTTTTGTGCCTTAATATTATTGCTTCACTGAGACACAATAACCATGTGAAGTAATTGCTATTTTATAATAATTCATGTATAATACCGTAATATTTGTTAAATCAAAGAAAAAAGAAAATCTCCGAACAGACGAAAAAATAAATAAATAATTTGTGATGCGTACAAACGTGAAAATAGTAAACAACAGTTTTATAAAATTGTAATATATTAAAATCCAACAATTGATGTAAACATATAACAATACACTGTCCAACACAATTTCTGCCGACTTCTATAAGAGACTTATTTTTTACTAATTTGGGTGTGCTGAATCCGAAAATCATATTAGTTTTTGCGTATCTCGTCAAAATTTAACTTTACGCTATACGAGGGCGACCTAAAATGTTTCCGGAATCAGCAAGAGATGGCGCACGAAGGTTGAAGTGGATTCATTGGTCGGCAAGGGCAAGCTTTTTATGGCAACTGTCAAAATTTCAAACGTTTACTGTCAATAGTTGTTGTTTAAGAGTGTGTTTTACGTAGCAAATCAGGCGGTTTCGTAAAAATGGATAAAATCGAATTTCGTGCAGTAAAACACACTTCTGGATGGCTGGGAAAATCGCTACGGAAATTCGAAATATTTTGCTGGTGGATGTACTCCATCATTTTCGACCATCAGCTTCTGGGTGAGCTAGTTCAAATGTGACCGCACAAACACAAGCGGCGAACCACGCAGTGGACGCCCAAAAACCGCTACCAATGATGAAATGGTCGACAAGATTCATGAAGTCGTGTTAGCTGATCGACAATTGAAGCTAAAACAGATAGCAGAGACAACAGGCATCTCAGAAGAACGCGTTGGCCATATCCTACACAATGGGGTACTGCGTTTGCTCACACCGGAGCAAAAACTAAATCGGGTGACCGTTTCGGAGGAGTGTCTGACCAGGATCCTACGCAATCGAAGGAATTTCTTCATGCGTTTCGTAACCGTGGATGAGACTTGAATCCATCATTACATATAAAAGAGCAAGGAACAGTCGAAGCAATGCACTTTTCCGGGCGAATCAGCTCCGAAGAAAGCAAAGACCGTTCCATCGGCTGGAAAGGTCACGGCGATCATTTTTTGGGATTGCCAAAGTGCTATCCTCATCGACTATTTGCAGAAGGGAAGGACGATCACGGGGCAATACTATAGCGATTTATTGACCCGAGTCGATGCAGTATTGAAGGAGAAATTGTCTTATTTGCAGCGGAAAAAAATGCTTTTCTACCACGACAACGCACCAGTTCATTCACCACGCATCGTCGTGTCCAAATTGAATGAGTTGTACTACAAATTAGTCCCTCATCCTCCATATTCACCGGACCTAGCCCCCAACGACTTTTTTCTATTCCTATGGCTATTTTGCAGACCTCGAAACATCCTACTTTTTCGACGGCTTGAAGAGACTGGAGCACCGTCTGAAAAAGTGTATTGATCTTCGACGAGACTACATCGAAAAATAAAAAACCACACCAATACTGTATTTTTCTTGTCGATTTTGGGAACATTTCAGGTCGCCCTTATACTATGCTTTTTGAAGAATCACTAATGCAGCTAAGTTGTTACTAAAGAATTGATAAGATATAAACAAAGTATAACATTTTAATAATCATTAAAGAAATTGCAACAGTATTTGTAAAAACACAAACAACAATGAGGGAATAACTTTTCGTTTGCTGCACCTTCTGGTGCGTATTTTGGTTTTGGCCGACCCCTTGAATGCTTCAACAGAAGTCGGCCATCATATGAGGAACCCATCTACCTTGGTCCCGCATTTCCATGGTTTTTAAGTCTTGATAAAATATCTCGCTCTCTTCATCGCTTATAGCATCATTCTTGGGAAACCTGTCAAGATGACTATGAAGGAAATGAAGTTTGAAACATTGATTTCAGTAGATCTTTGTGTAGTTGGAGGCTTTGCTGTTTCAAAGAAAATTGTTCGAGACCATAGTGAATGAAGTCCAGACTTCTTTCTCAGCTTCGTGCATAGAGTTGATCAAATTTAGATCTGCCACAGTTCTTGAGGTCCATCAAATATCGCAGCTGTAATTTTCTTGTAATTAGGCATGGCAACTTTTGACATTTCAGCAGCGAAGTATTGTAGAAAGTATAAGTGAATGCTTTATGCTTTACCAAAAAGATCACTAAAACAATCACTGTTAGATAGTAATGAGATAATATCCTTTCCGAATTAGTTGTTTCTTTTTTCTAAAAGTCAACAATCTTTCTGCCAAGATGTTGAAAGACCTTAAACAAGACTAAAGCCAAAAAACTCCTCGATTCAAATCAGGCGATCTTGGTAGCCATGAATTATCAAAATGTTTGTTTATAACAGGATATTGAACAACAGCAATTAACAAGTCTTTGACTAGTCGATAAATCTACGGGGGTATTTCATTCTGCATAAAAGTTGTGTTTTGAATTGCATTAGCGTTTTACAACTGCGAATTCGCATAATCTTTTAACATTTTCAAATATCGTTGCGGTAATAGCTACAGTGACAACATCGTCATTCACTATTTCCTCAAAAAATGCGAACCAACAATGATATTAGTTGTGAAATCGCACCAAACAGAAACTTTCTTGTCATGAATAATTGCATGTGGATCTTTTGTTGACCGTATTCGACAGCTTTGAGTATTGACTCCACCATTAAGAGAAAAACTCATCTCAACATAAAGTACGGGATAATTATTCGGGTTCAATTTCAATCTGAGCTATTATTTGAAAATATTTTTTCCCACGTCTTTAATTCATTACGGTAAATAATATTTCAGTATGTCCTAAGCAGTTCACTTCTAAAAAATATTTTTTATTATATTCAAAATTCGCCATTTTCTTAACATAACGGATCCAAACGTGTTAGTTGTTTGTCGAGCGATACATGAAGCAACGTCTAAAAGCACCGATTTCGACCAATGCCAAAGACCAAATAGTCTGTTAATCAGTAAATGAAGTCCGCGAAATCTGTGCGGATATTAATAGAAGTCGTAAGAATATTGTATTAATATCCACAGTCAAGCGACGGCTAAATGCAGCGAGCTCATCGCTAGTAGGAAAACACTATTTCGTAATGAAACTAAAAGAAAACAGTTTAATTTGACTTTGGGTCACAGAAATTCGAGCAAAGAAGATTGGGAAAATTTTCTTTGAAATAACCAATGCAAATTTGACGTTTTTTTTTGGTAATAAACGGCGAATTTTTGTTCGGACATCTACAGTTAGCGTACCATCTGTAAACCACAGAGAGAATTCAATCACGGAATGGGAATGTTTTTCTGTGAATGGAGTAGGAAATTTGAAGGGAGGTGAAGAAATATTGAGAAAAAAAACAGCATAGACAAATTTTAAAGCAATGTATGATTCCATATAGTTTATCGCTTAACGGGAGCCAATTTATTTCTTAGCACGTTAACGATTCCAAGTACTCTTTAAGAAAACCCTAAAAAAGACCTAAGAAAAGATTATTACAACAGAAAGAAAAAGAGAATGTCAAAAATATAACAGCCAGGATCACCGGCCATCAATTCTACACTGATATTGTGAGACCAACTAGGCAGAAAAGTACGTCAGCGAAGTCACGATTCAGGAAAGCATTTATTTGAAAGCTTTCACTCTGAGTAGATTAAAATCAACGCAGAGCCCTTAAATAAACTAATAAAAACAATGAATGAAGCTGTAGTAACTTCGAGATGATTTCTTTTAGCTGTCTGTATAACATAGCCTTTTCGGTTTTAGTATTATAATTTCCAACAAATATACTACACGCCCTAAATAAATGAAAGTAAAAGTTCGTATTTTCTATAGAAACTTTCAGGAAATACGTATTTTACTTGTATTAACAAACTATGACATTTTACAACAATTCAATTAAACATTAATAATGCGTTGATCCTCCTGTGTTTTTTAAGCATTCAGCTAGTCTACTAGACACACTTAAAATTGCCGAATCAATTAAACAAAAAATTACGATTTAATTATAATATACCTATTTTTTTCATTTCATTTTCTTATTTTAATAAATTGCATTATAATAACATTGTTGTATTATTTCATGTCTGATATCTATCGCTAAGAATTATGAACACTACTTTAAAATGCACACTAAAGTTTGGGCCACAACATGTCAAAGGTTGCCCATACTTGGTATATACACTGAGTGAAGAACATTATAGACGTAACGAATCGCATTTAATGTTCTTTGCATTACATCTAGAGAAAATCTACTTCCATGCCATATAGTCCCCCACACCATCACTGCTTGGGTAAAAGCCGTATGTCACTGTAGAGAAAAGTTGCTTCTCTGAAACATCCATTTTACGATCATCGATCATCATGAGGCTATAAACAAAATCGAGATTTCTCAGTGAAGATGCCCCGTCCTCGATTCCATTCTTCGTTCCAATGCAAAACCACTCTATCCGTTTATTTTATGATGTGGGTTAGAAGTAAACAAAGAAATAGACGGTAAGATTTAAGTTCGGAAGATCGAATAGAGATTAGTTGATAATAAACCTATGGCCAATTTTCCTTGTTGCCCGAAAAACAGTCCGTAAGAATCACAATCCGAAGAATACGATCTTCTTATGTTCTGTCTATCTTCGCCAACACACAGCTATTGTAGCGGCACTACATGGTATACATCATGAATGGATAATTCGGCTTCTCGTAGGCCGATTATCCTGCCATGTTCAAACTCAGATAATTTATGAAAATTCGCATGTTCTCGAATAAGGGCCGTTCTTTTACGCTCTATTAAGGACTAAATAAAGCTGTAAGGATACCTTACAGCGACACTCAAGGAAGTAATGGCAACAGAAAGGCAAAAATATTTTTTAATTAATTGCAAACGCTATCTTGATTACTCAAAGGTATTTAGCTAAAATTTTCATCGTTTGTTTGTACAAACAAAATACATATTGCCTAAAAATTTCACTAAAATATAATATCGTCACTGCGTATTGATTTATTGATGGCTGACTGCATATACAAGTGTTTCAAAAGTCCTTTTAAAAATACAAAATACAATAAAACAACGGGCACGTCCACTAAACAAATTTATTTAATTATTTTAAAATCAGTTTTTGGAAATTTATTAAATGTTACGTCTTCTAAACGTGCTCCGTTATTTTGCTGGTACTCTTCTAAACGTAAGAAGAGAACTGCTTGGTACATATTCCTCGTGGTAGCCGCCATTTCTCTTCAAATATTCTCTTTTAGTTCATTCAAGAGTGAGCAGTATTCCTGCATAACTTTGATTTAAGGTGGCCTCACAGAAAAAAAATCCATTGATGTCAAATCTGGGTTACGTACTGGCTAGTTTATGTCACCGCACTAAGATATCAATTTTTCAGGAAAAAATTCACGAGCAACTAGTAAGGATATGTTAGATCTGTGAGATGGCACACTGTTTTGTTGGAACCAAAAAATTTTGCAAAGCTAGCGTAAAAAAGTTGTTAAGCATCTCCATATATCACTCGGAATTTACGGTTACTGCACGACCTCCGTCATCTCCAAAAGAATATAAGCCGATAATTCCATGCGCCGACATTCATTGCAGCCCAAACAATAGCTTTTGGAGAGTCAAGTGTCCCCTCATGGCTCCGTTCTGAATTTGTTGAACTCCAATAATGGTAGTTCTGCCTGTTCACATGGCTATTAAGGTGAAAATCCGACTCATCTGATAAGTTTTTGTAAAACTCCGTTCCCGTAAAACGCTCCAATGCAACTAAATTCCCAAGGACGGGATTAGCGATTCTCATACTCCCACTCTTTACTCAACAATTATGTTTGTGCAGTGAGCAAAACAAATTGAAATAGTTATTTGTGTCATAATGAACGTAAGTAAGGTTTTGCAGTCGAGGATACTGTTGACAGGCTGAGGCGAAGCCAAAACCTGTAAAAGTTATCTAAGACAGCAAAACTATGCTTACGTCCCATGTGAGACACAAAATTTGCAAATCAATCAGAAAACAAAGCACCAGTATTGAACATAACTAATTGCACAAATTGTACTAAAAATATTAATTATCATAAGTAATAATAATTGTAAAAGAAATAAAATTAGCTCTTGAAATTACATATTCATTGTGAAAATATTAGTTATAAAATATATTTAAAATAGAAGTATAGTAAACTATACTGTTTTAGTCTATACTTTAATGCTTTTGAATTGTTATTGGGAAAAGATCAATGTTATATGTCAAATTTAGTTAAATAATTTATATTCTATGGTAACTTATCCCCCTAGGGAGAACATGAACATCTCATCCCGTTCCCAATGGCAACCAAGTAAAATACATGAACGGCAAATTCAACTTACGTCGCTTCAATCAGTACAACAATAACATACTAACGAAACCGGTAGTGGGAAAAGATTATTGGGGCACCCAGTATAAGTTTTTCTCAATGAGCATGTATTGTTCTCTTTTTAATTAAGCTTAACAGATTTCGCGAAGTAGTCTTGAACTTATGAGAGGTAGTGTAAATATTGAGTTCACTTATTGCTGTCTGATGTAAATGTGTATAAACATCCGTATATTAACATACATAATATATGTATGTTAATATAAGGAAGGGAAACCGTTTCCTTTTTCAATTATCAATTTATTTTACCAATTATCTATATTAATATCTAAACAATTTGTGGTAGTAATAAAAAATAATTTGTATCGGTGATAATGTGCATTACTTTATTATTTATTGATTATTCCAAGCGTTACAACATTTCTAAAAGAATGGATTTTTAAATAGCTTCGACTTAATTCTGACCTACTCGTTAAAGTAAATCCAATTAGCAAGAATTACCCTGTATCAGCTGTTTCTGCTGAAAGTTAACTTTCGCGTTACTATTTAAGGCACCCGATCTGAGTAGCGTGAGTACATTTTAAACCTATGCAAATTTTCTGACCTATCGGAGAAAACGCAAAAAAAGGACGAGAAGAAATTAAACGGTAAACACCGAGATTGCATAATTTAATAAGCACTTCGTCCGTGAGGGAGAATTTATCGCAACCGATCGCAGCTAAACAGCAATCTGCCGTGTCGTTGCCTTCAAATTCGCGTTCGTTTCACACACATATACTCTATCGCCGGGTGAAATATTGCTTAACATGCAGTAGAACGCGGTTTTCCTGATTATGCAAATCATATTTCGCATATTCTTATTAGCAAACGTTGCAGAACTAGCTTTAATACGTTACCTTTACAATTAGAAAAAGAACGATCTCTTTGCTAACGTGTCATACCATTTTATGATTATAAATTCTGTCGTGGAAATCTAATAAGGAAAGAATAATAAATGAATATAACGAATGTTAATCCAGAAAAATCCGGAATCAAAGTAATCTATGGAAATTTAAGATTATGCCTGATACAGAGTACAATAAAATGATGCACTTACTGAACATGCAAGTGTGAACTTATGTCAAAAAATCTTTGTTCACAAGTAATTGTAGTATCACCTGAAATTGTGTAAAGTGTCTTAGTAATTACCGGAAATCAGTTAAGTAGTGATCTTGGAAGGTAAAAATAATTAATTTGGAATTTAAAATTAAGTGTTTTTCTGGTTTTATAAAATTTGCAGATATGACCATATGGTAAAATGTTTTTAGGTCATGGTCAAAAGTCTCAAGCGTATTTTGACATATTTGTATTTTACGCTAAAGAATGAGGTAGCTTGCTGTTGAATTTCATATACAATAATAATGCTGGGTGTCCCAAGTCTTTTTCAATTCGTTTTGTTCACTATGTGAACACAATCAGCGAGTAGAAAGTGGGATGTATGCCAATCGCTAGCTCCGTCTTTTCGAAATTTAGTCACTATGGGATGTTTTGCGGAAGCAAACTTCTCAAATGAGGCGCATTTTCACCTTAATGGCAATGTAAGCAAGCAGAAGTGCCGTTATTGGAGCTAAATAAATCTAAAACAATAGCGTGAGAGGCCACTTTCCCTATCAAAAGTTACTGTTTGGCTTACAATGACTGGGGAATTATCGGCTCATACTTTTTAGAAGATAACAGAGGTCACGCACTAACCGTAAATTCCGAAGATTTTAATGGCGTTAATTGGCACACCAGGTTCCGACAAGATGGAGCGACATCTCACATGTCTAACGTGTTCTTACCACTTGTTCGTAAAATTTTTCCTGGAAAATTAATATCCAGACACGGTGACATAAACTTGCCAACACCTAGCCCCAACTTGATACCAATGATTGGTTTTCTATGGAACTACCTTAATTCAATGATATACAACGTTATTCCTCACTCTATGAATAAATTAACAAACAATATTCGAAGAGAAATGGCGGCTATCACGGAAAATACGTACCGGATAGTTCTCGAACATTTTGCTTCATATCTAGAAGAGTGAACAAAATAGGGGCACATGTTTAAAAGACATAACTCTTTAAAATATATTCTCAAAGCCTATACTTCAATAAAAAATTAGACCTTTATTTATTAAACCTTGTCATTATGTTATTACATTATTTTTATTTGACTTTTAGGGTAGCTTGTGCGTAGCGAGCAGTCTGTTGTTATTTTGGGAAAAAAATCAGTTTCAATTGTATCCTCGCCCTCATATTGATGTCTTTTCCTGACAAATTGTGAGTTAATACGGGTAAATCTGGATTCCTCACCAAATAATAATTCGTCTCCATTCATTATGATTCTAATTGATATAGTAATTAGGCTACATTTTACATGACCCAAAAAGGCTGATTTCAAATTTAGGAATTACGCCTTGGCTCACTCCAAGGTTTTTAGCAACACTTTGTATTCTTACACTTTACAGTTGACCTGTGGCCACAGAAGCTTCTATCTCTGATAGATCGTAGTGTTTCCAGTTCAGACGTCACTCAAAATTGCAGTCCCCACCACCAATGATACTGGCAAACTTTTAGATATGGACTGAGGAACATGTTGAAACGCGGTTTCATACTCTCTAGCGACGATCACGTGAAAACGTGCATTAACAGTCAAAACACGTCTAAGTAAAAAGGTTTAGCATTAGTTTATAAAAAAACATTTGTGGGTATTGTCTGGCGCAGCTCGTTATGAATTATCTAAAATATCCGCTAATCAACAAACTGTTTATGTGTTCTCTCGAATCAACTTACTCTGTCTTTTACATACACCTTGAATAAAGAAAATAATTTAAATTCTCATACATCGAAACTTATGCTACAAAATCCCAATGCGCATTAAAAAATAGTAGGGTGTTTTGCAAAATTAGCACTTCATATCTGATCTGGAAACGTCAATTACATATTTCTAAAATTTCAAAACCTTGCAAATTGACATAAGGATTTTTGGATTTGTTTGTTTACATAAATGATTCTGTAGTCTCTTACCTGATTCTTGAAGGTATCGAATACCTTAGAAAATAATCACTTACGACACTTACAAACTTAAAAAAAATGTAGGTACTACATAAATTCAATATTTCTTAGTGATCTTGTTTGTACATATCTCTTTTTGAAAATACTTACGACTTGCATCAACAATATAAATCTACCTTCACAACGATTGCAAGGGCTGTATGATTGTATAATTCACATGTATCGTAGTAAGCTCCCACACCTCACAAATTTATGATTTACCAACAGTCGCCAACTCGGTTGACAATGGGAGTCCATGTACTCTTCAAACGCTGCGTTATGAATAAATTGTTAATCTGTGTAGTTTGGAATTTATTGCGATACCCTCGAACTATCAATTCTTTCTTAGAAAAAAATCATTTTTGAGAATAAACTGCACTAAACATAATCTGATTGAAATTTGTGTATAATACTGCAGGATCGTCATCTTATTTGTAAAAAAAAAGATATTTGAAAGAACGATGTTAGAATGTATTGAACTTACGAAATTTTAACGATCATATTATTGATTTAAGCAAGTTCTGGTAGATTAGTAGGCTTTCATAAAATGTTTATTGCTAATTTTCTAAAGGAAAAGAGGTTAATTTATTTGTCAACAATTTTAAGCTGCATTTTTCAAAGGTAGGTGCACCAGATATCAAATTTTAATAGATCAAGAGTATACACTGTATACACTCAATATCTTCAAATATTAATATATAAAAATATACAAGTGTTTTATTTTAAAAGTGCAACTTTAGCGTGACATGAGCTTACATAACATCTTGTACACTGGAGAATAATTTTGTAAGGTAGATCTCCTAAATCCGTATAAAATGTATCCAAAGCTCACTTTGATACCTCCTACGATATGAGAAGTATTGGGCTTTGCCACACAATGGGCACATGTATATTACTGTATATTACTAACGAAATGGACATATAAAAGTTGCTGTTGGAGCACTACCAGATTTTAATTTTTAACAAATTGACTGAAACAAAAAACATAGTCCATACTGCTTTTTATCGCTGCACTTAATGTTTTTAACCAAGAATTTGAGTTTTGGAAATTATCAAATTAATCAGATGTTTCTAAACGTATTCTACTAAAAATGTTTTTTGGAATTGGGTAATATATCGAAAATAGAAAATGTTATAACATAATTTATGATTTCGTTAATTTGTCACAATAATACTTCTAAAAACTAAAATGGTTATCAATAACTTCCTAACGTATTACAAATCACTGTCCAAAATGAGGTCTGAATCCTCGCTCGATTTGACGATTTTTCAAATAAATCATTAGATATAAAGCACCATTAACGAACAGGTAGCCAGTTCAAAATCTCCATTTCTATTTGACTAAATATATCACGTAACATCTAACAGGAAAATATTATCTCAAACTACGGTTGTTTACTTCTGATTTTATAATGCGAATACGAACAACAGAGAAACACCTTTTTCATATACATACACACACGCATATAATGTCATATTAAAGCAAGGTCGAACATTTTAGCTCCTACGTATTAACATAATATTGCAACATATGTGAGAGCCAACTATTTAGTAACTATTGCAAAGGATCAATTTTCAAAGTATTGAAAATATCATGTTAAAATAACACTTCGTAATCATAGTTGCATACACGGATCAAGTGAGTATGTGTTACTATGGTTATCAACATAAATGTAATTCTAATGAAATTCTAAAAATAAAAAATAGCACTTACTTCGTACAGCTCTGAGGTAGTTGTTGAATTCTTTCTGTAGCCTATTCGCAGCATTCTGTTGCTTTGTGAAGTTCTGTAAGTGTTCGTCAAATATTTCATCCGCTGTTCTATCGACTTTACCCAAATTTTGTAATAACTGCAAAAAGGAAGAAACCAAATTTAATATTCGTTTGCTTGAAGATATTAGAGGATGTTATATGAGATGGGAAACTCAATAAATCATTTTGCAGAAAGTTAATATTAGATTTACACCGTTCTACTAGATAACCGATGGTCATTGTTTATGAAGTAGATGCAAACATATTGGACTGTGTAAAGATTTTATTACAAACAACTAACTAATTCGATCTTTTATTATGATGCGATCTGCGTAAACTATCTAAAAATATGTGGAACACTTTGTTGTGTAGTAGTCATCAGATTGTTTTTTGTACTTTTTTTTTGAATCTGATTTGATATTTGAACTATTTTAAAGTATTTGTAAAATTTTACCTATCTTCTAATGTGTCTTTACCAAGGTAACAAAGCTAAAAAATCCATTTTCTTGCCTGAACCATTGGCAAATAATGATTAATACTGCTTTCAAAGTTATCAGTTGAATTGCCGTTTTTCAAAATATAATCTTAAAACGACATATTACAAAGGGAAAAAAAGATTGCAACGCGATGCAAAAATCTGCTCAAATTATCAAAAAAAGCTTTTACCAAAATAATAGGATAGTTAAGGGAAAAATTAAAGGCAACTTTGGAAGGATCACAACACAGACACAGGACAACGCAATCGTTTTACATTTAGTAAATTTATTTCTCGAAATAATCTTCTCTATAGCTCTATGTATTTAGTCCAACTTCTCTAAGTCTTCAAAATAATAGAATTTGCCTAGCTTTGCAAAATAAGGCTTTGTTTTGGTAATGACCTCTCCATTTGATGTCAACTGCTCTCCACCAAGCAATTTTTTCAAGTATAGACAAAGAAGGAAGTCACATGGGACCATATCTGGCGAATATAGTAGATAAGGCGTCAATTCGTATCGTAACTGAACTAGCTCTGCTGTTGCAATTGCCAATGACTGAAGCCGGGACATTATCA
The DNA here is from genome assembly GCA_023509865.1 of Trypoxylus dichotomus. NCBI lineage: Eukaryota > Metazoa > Arthropoda > Insecta > Coleoptera > Scarabaeidae > Trypoxylus > Trypoxylus dichotomus. The sequence goes on from CM042079.1 coordinate 31,364,782, forward strand.
TGATGATACAGATTTTTTTTCTCCACTAGATAGTGCTGTTTACTTTTGAGTACAGCGTTCGGTCCAATAAATCAACATGGTGCTGTTCCATGATTATCCTTTCCATCCTCAAATAATGAGTTTAGATTATGGGTTTAAAATCTCAAACTTTCTCAACTTTAATAAACTGCAGTAGCTGTGATAGTTTCAGAAAAGGTATTTCTCCCTCGTCTATGACGTCTTTGCCGAGATAGTTGGTACGCGTCTCTATGATAGCAGTGCAGTTGGATGTGTATTTGGTTTTGGGAAAACACCAAAACCGTTCAGCAACGCAAACAAACCTTTATTTACCTTTTGTGGAGAGACCAAATTTTGCCATCTCGGAAATGCTCCAAAATCTTGTAAATTTGCGTAAACTACACAAAACTAATCAATCATTAATACTTGGGATAATACTATTCCAAAACGGCACAGTTGCCTCCTTTTAAATACTCACAAAAAAAAAACAAAAAGGAAGCAAGCCTAAGAAATAAAAGTTAATTAAAATCGAGTACAATCGTACAGCATAGAGGATTATGTATTTTTTTAGAGATATAAAGAGAAATTAGAGCAGCAGATAATTTGAAATCTCGGTTAGTATAGTTCCAAAACACTTGAATAGTGCACGATTAAAGGGCTACCAGACAAGAAATACACCTTTATAATCACTTATTGTTGATAAGAAAACTCGGTTAGAATAAGTAAAAAGAATTAATATCAGAGAACAGTTTTGTGATCGAATAAAACAAGTATACCGGCAAGTATTGCAAAGATAATGTTCTAAAATTAAAGTACTAGTGATGATTACGACCCGGTGATCAGAAATCAAAACAAATTAGATGCGCCAATTTTATACGACTTCCGTCTAATAAGGTTATCAGGTTACTTTATTTCTATAGTGGCAATCTCTGATCTATATGTTGATGACTAGATAAAATTATGTAATTGATCGATACCAGATTATTTTAATTTCTACGATGATTATGACTAAAACGCAGTCATTACAATAACAAACAGAGAACATGCCTAAGCAATAAAAGTTTCAATAGCCAAGGTGGAGCGATATGGCTGATTGATGAACAACAAATACACAAAAAAGACGCTTCCGATCCTGTTTATTGAATCTGCACTAAAATAGAACTTTAAAAATAGCGGGTAGTGTATGTGCATGGTGTCTATTAGTTTTCCATTGATATGACGGTAGGTACGTTAAACCATGAAACATCTATTTTTATTTCGGCGCAATTTTAATGAAACAGACCGATTCAATTTTTAGATTCTCCGATTAGATCAGTAGGAAGTGTTGAAAGGTATTTCGGATACATAAATTGTCAGACTTAAAAAGTATAATAGCGATTGTTTTATTTTTTTTATTTTGACCTGGTGAAGATAAACTCGCAACAAAAGGTGAAAGTCTATCGGAGTCTCGTTTTCTGTGTTAATTACTCTTGTTATCCTTACAAAACACTTGTATCAGCATAGTTGTAGGAATTTGTTGCTGCTGGAGTAACAGTAAAGTATTTTACATTATTGCGTTATGTAACGTTATACCAGCACAAAGCAGGCATGTTTCTGTAATTAATATGAGAGTTATAAATCGTTTAAAGCTGGCACAACGTCTATTACGTGTGTGTAATTGTTTTTTTCCTATTCTGTCTATGTCATTCATAATTAAGACTATGACATGATCAAGGTAGGAACGATTTATATCGTAATGCGAAAATATGGACTCGGCTTTACATAAACGTTTCATAAAATAAAGATGCGTAAGACGTTCACTATACCTTCCTCTCAATTGTAAAAATTTAAAATGAAAAATATCAAACATATACTTTGCAATAGTAAATGAATCGCGATTTTATATCACAGTTTATATTTTTTCAGTCTATTAATTCTTTGATTCATATCAAGTGTATTATGGAGTCCAATGTTCTGTATGCTTTAAAAAAAATAAAAATTCATATACTATGGACGATAATAATGTACCTGGCTTCATAGTAAAAGATTGTTCTTTTGTCTTAGTTCAGCCACTAAACATTCTTTTCAATTTTTCTTTGTCCACTGGTATCTTTCCTGATGTATGGAAAATGGTGCGAATCACTTCTGTTCAAAAAAAAGGTGACATTTCTTTTGTGAATAACTATCGGCCTATCTCAATTATTAACAACTTTGCTAAGGTCTTCGAGATCTGTTTGTATAATAGCATTTATCCCTTATTCTGACCTTTCTTATCCAAGCATCAGCATGATTTTACAACCAAAACGAAACGCTGTACATACAGTACCTAATCTTGATGTTATTATGCAATTTTTATCGGAGTGTTTAGATGATGACGAGCAGGCCGACGTCATATACATAGACTTTTCGAAAGCTTTTGATCGCCTAAGCCATACCAAGCTTTTGATGAAACTTGACGCTGTTGATTTCTCTCCGTTATTGCAATCACTTTCTAAATCCTACTTCTCTAATAGAATACAATTTGTTAGCTATAAAGACCATGGTTCAAGTCAATTCTCTTCTGCATCTGGAGTACCGCAGGGTACAATCAAAATTGTGGTTGTAGATATCAAAAGCAATAATGTCAGTGTATGATACTCGTCTTCGTGCTAAAGAAGATACGCTTTCTGAAGCAAATTTAGCATTTATGGTTGGAAATACAAGTAAACAATTGAAATAACAGTTCCACAAGAAAAGGAATGTGTAACACACATGTAATGAATTCGGTCAATATAAATGAATATATAAGGTTATTCAAAAGTAAATTTCCAGTTTGAAAGAGCTCCATCTTTTGTGTATACTAGCAATGCATTGGTTATACACTACCGGAGATAAGTATTTCGCCACATGCATAATTTGAGATTATTCTGTACGTAATAAACAGATTGGTATTAAGATATCGAAAATGGCCCTTTTTTGGGATGATACACGTTTAGGTAGACCAATTAGATAAAGAGCCATTTATCACGTTTAAAACGTTTATCACGGTCATCATAAAATATAGCAACAGACGAGACGAGAACATATAATGAAAAATTTAGTTTGCATTCAGCTTTCGTATTGCAAGCAGTGAATAGGGAAGAATTTGTGCAGTGTTTTAAAACAACGAGTAATGTTAAAGTAATGTTGGCAAGAAAAGTATTGCCTACGGAAACGCGTGCCCAACTAATGGCATATCACAGTAAAAGTAACCGAGAAATTATTGAATTATTGAAATTAAACCGTAATACCGCAGATTATAATGTTAAAAAGAACCAGTCATGATTTGGAGTTCTTTAGACAGTGCCTCTGTGGGCGATTTGGTCAAAATAGGTGATATCGTTAAAAAAAGGTTACAGAAAGATTTTGGAGAAGAAAGTCATTTCATCTGGAACACGATTAATCGGTGAAAACTTTGTGTACCAACACGATAATGAACCAGAACACACTGCAAAGATATGCCGTGAGTATTTGGAACAACTGGAGCACAGAGAGAAAATTATTGTTATGAAGTGGCCCCTCCAAAGAACAGATCTCAATCCGATCGAGCTCCGACAGTACTTTCGGCGCAACTACAGGATGCGTGGAGGAAAATAGAGCCGCCAACACTGCAAAGCTGCTAGAGAGAAGCATAAATTGCGTGCGGCAATAGTAAAAGCAAAAGGTGGACACATTAACGAAGGGTTGGACACTTTTTCTTTTATACATAGTTGTTTAATTTGAAATGAATACATAGGCTTCCACGGCAAGAGCCAGTAATAAGCAAACTATTTTCGGGATTGAACCGTGTCATGATGAGATAGAAAAAATTAAATAAGAGTAAGAGATATAAAACGAAAAAAGAGAAGGGAAAAAATGAAAAGATGAAATAATAAGTAATAGAAGAGAAGAAGGAAAGAAGGAAAGACAAGGAAAAAGAGAAAGGTGGGATCTAGTCGTTCCGCTTCCGTCGTAGGAGGCTTCTTCAGAAGAAAACAGGGAAACCAAAGTGGCATGGTAACTCAACGTATAAACCACGCTAAAGGCGAAACCACTTTGGAAGAAGGTCACAGTAACTCGACGTGTTAACCACGCTAGAGCCAAAAACCTTCTCTCAGTTGTTTAATTTCGTTGCTATGGTAATAAGTGTCGTACTGTGGTTTTCAGTACTGATAGCAATCTCAAGTAAGACTTCATTGTGGTTATATTACAGTACATTACTCGGGATATTTGCGATAGCACCATAAAAATATGGATTATACGTATATTTCGAGGTGGACTATAACAAACGGCCACGGCTGTATCTATATCCATTTACCTGTGTTATTTATCTGTCCGCCACTGTACCTACACCGAATTGCAAAGACATACATCGGTAGATAACATAATTATAACTTTTTAGGACAGCACTGATTAATCGGTACCATAGTGCAACATGTTAGGTATGCAACAATGGTAAGCATCCATTTCCAAGTTTTACTACCGGGTAAAATTCTGAAAGCGTTTAGAACGTTTAAGGAATTACGAGAACCGGTTGTCGTTCATTTGAAAACGAAAGGTCACACGACCGACTGGTCATAAGCGCATCATCGCTAAATGAGTTAATTTTTCTTTTAAATGTTAGACGAACTGTAATTGCGCTTCTTGTACAGCATGCATAAAATTTCGCCGATGACTATAGATAGGATACAAAGCATGAATGAAAGGAAAATAGCAACTGTTTCGCCGTTTAAAGGTGGCCAAGTGAAAGGAACATTTTTCGCTTAAGAAGTATGCATCTGTTTTTGTTGTGACATATGCGCCTTTTACCCAAATTAAGCATTGCTAAATATAGATAAAGCTTTTTATATAATCTAGGGTTATATAATCATGCTTTTCTTCATTAAAGCTGTCATTGGCCTTTATCAAACTGGAGATATGAGAATCGTTTAATAAAAGTGTGTTTATTAATGATGATAAGTGGAGAAAAATTATATTATCTTGAATTATGCATATATTTACATATATTATTGTTATTCTTTTCATTGGCTATAGTTCTTTAACTTACTTCTTTTTCGGGAATTTTTCGAGATTTATGTATATTTATATATTTAGAAATAACATAGAAAGTATTGTTTTACGTGTGTTTATACCTTATGGTTGGCCAAATCTTCGGGGCGTTAGATCCTGACTCGCCCGCACGCACAACCGATGCGAAAATTGGTCAAATTCATTCAACCAATCTGTCTCCATGTCACCGCTCACATCATATTACACGTTATAATGTATTTATACTCCATTACATGCAAGAGAATTTGGACAGTTTATCTGTATATATTTCACGAAGAATAGTAATATGACAATATATAATTATAAAATAGGGTTAGCCAAATATTTCGGCTTGACAAAATCTATTTAAGCTGGAGAATGCGAGAACCTTTTTTTATATGTACAGATATTTAAATGTTTTTCTCTTTGTTAACAACTTAACTCTGAGAGATGTTACACATAAAACAGAAATTTGTTCTTTTTGTTTTGCAAATTAATTTGTCTATTGATTTTAAGAGAATATGCATGTCCTCTGTGTTTTAGCACGTACACTACCGCTCAAAAGTGTTTAAGCACCCCTGTTTTCATGGATTATTCATATAGTATTATGTTTACCAAAAAAACATTTTAATAAAATGAAATACGTATTTAAAATGTAGTTCAGTAAGATAAACACCCATTATATCGCATAAGGTTTACTATCATTTACCTGCACTTGGTCGGATTACCATAAACTGTTTATTGCAGCGCAATTACAATAACAATCCCTCTGAATTTACTGGGTAAATTTACTCATCTATTAGATTGTAAGTAATAATGTTTAAATTACCTTCCTAGAAGATTATAGTGAAATCTGTAACCTATGGTCAGTTGCAGTGTGGTATTTACTCTATTCATGTCGTGAGCGAAATATCGTGTGACAATTTTTTAAAATGCCTCCGCGAAGAGAAATTAGTACGGAAACACGTGCGCTTATAATAGCTTACCATAAAAGTGGCATAAGTAATCGACAAATTGCCAAGAAAATGAAAATACACCACGCTACGGTTGACTATAATGTAAAAAATATCGGGAAACTGGCAATTTTCTTAATAAAAGACGGAGTGGAAGGCCAAAAGCGACAACATCTGCAGATGATCGCAGAATAGTGGTTACCAGCAAGTTAAATAGACGCAAAACAGTCCCGGAAATCACCGCAGAATTAAATGTTGGTCGCCAAAAACTAGTCAGTGTTTCTACAGTCAAACGTCGCCTACAGAAAGCCGGGCTCCATGGACGTATTGCGATGAAAAAGCCATTACTATGCAAACAAAATAAAAGCGACTTAAATGGGCTCGTGAACACCAACACTGGACCATATAAGAGTGGAACGACGTCCTATGGACGGACAAATTTGAGCTGTTCGGAACTCGAAGACGCATATTCGTAAGAAGATCTGTGGGTGAACGTGCCAGAGAAGAGTGTATTGCAGCTACCGTGAAGCATGGTGGAGGCTCTATCATCATTTGGGGCTGTTTTGCTGGCATTAGTGTAGGGGACATTGTGAAAATTGACGGTATATTAAAAAAAGAAGGCTACCGCGAAATTTTGGAGAACCAACCGCAATACCTTCCGGAATTCGACTTTTGGGTCAAAATTTTATCTTCCAGCAAGATAATGACCCAAAACATTCCGCTAAATTATGTAAAGACTATTTACGCCATTTAGAAGAAGAAGGAACTCTCAAAATTATGGAATGGCCTCCCCAGAGCCCCGACTTGAATCCAATCGAGTTACTATGGGAAGAACTAGATCGGGAAGTACGGAAATCGGCTTCGACATCAGCTACTGACTGTGGAACAAATTGCAATCGAGTTGGACCTCAATAACACAAGAAACTCTGGCAAAACTTATTGCGAGAATGCCTCGATTGTGTGCTGCAATTATTAAATCAAGAGGAAGTCACATAGATGAAAGCAAAATTTAAATTAAACGTTTTCATTTTCACATTTATTTAATATATTTTTATTCATGCACGTGTATCTGTACATAAATAATAAATATTATTAACATTTTTGCTGAGTTTTTATACATTTTTGCTGTCAGTGAGAGTGCCTAAACACTTTTGAGCGGTAGTGTATGTCGAAAAATACCATCTTTATAGTTGTTGGGGAGTTCCGCAAACCGAATTAGAGAGGATCATGAAAAGTTAGCAGCATCACGTACGTTTCGTCATTTGTCTCGGCGAAGTTGATTTGAAGGTGGGAAAAAAATGTTCTTGTACCTTAAGGAAGATCGTTCAACATCGACCGACGTAACACGAGCACGGTATCTTCCCTTTGGGGGGAACGCGGTAGGTTTTCGAAATGGGCTTGGTGAGGATCTTGCGCGCCAAAGATTTGGCTAACTTTACATATTACTATTCTAGATGAAGTATACAGATAATTGTGAAAATGTTCTTCGATATAATGAGGTATAAATATATTACGCGTAATGCGATGTACCATACGTGCATACACACCACGAAAACGGACTGTTTCAACGAACTCAATTTTCAGAACGGTAGTGAGTCCGGATCTGGCGCGCTGAAGATTTGGTCAAACCTGCTTATAAATCAATAAATTAGTTTCTCTCTGATTATCGTACAGTGATGATAACGTCTGTAGTGTTCGAAAATTAAAATAAACATCTTTTCAATGTATTGTGTTGTCAATTCAATTTTATTTTATGGAAGAAGGTGTTTTCCAAAGTGTAACTCAAATTGCAGAATTAATTAAAGAAAATATGTCTGGAGCGGGTACCTCGCAGCAATATAGATGTAAAATATAACAACACAAAATCGTGCACTAGCTTCCAAAGATACTTACTACTAAATAATTAAAGAACGGGATGTGGATGTATCTACCTATTCCACCTTTAGCGTAAATAGCACGGAAATTGTTAAGATTAATATTTTTGTAACAACTTCAGAAACGTCATTTTCAGAAAATTCTGATTCTTGACATTTTCTCCAAACTGTGTTTAGCAATAAATCAAAAATTGTTGCTATGGCAGAGAATCCTTAGTATATTACAAGATATTTTTACGAATGTTACAAAGAAGACTATGCCCTGGGAGCAGTAAAGCATCCACCACCTATAATGATCTGATCATAGAGGTTTAGGGCCACTGAATTTTGTAGATGAATCCATGGAGAAAAATTAATCCCAGAAACATTTAAATCAGGCTACCATAGGAAAGGCTAGAAGAAACTAACATTAAAGCTGACAATGCTCTGTACCACAACCAGCACTCTAATTAAAAATCATCTAAACGTAAAAAAAAATATCGTTCCTAGATTGACCCGGAAACACTCCAGGCCAAAATCGGATAGATAACATATAATGTATAGAATGTTCTTAAAAACATGTACCACTGGCAAAAACTATTGATCGCTAACATCTGCACTTGCAATTTTCACTATTTCTACTTGAAGTTTTAACGCCATAACCAGGAATCTCATTTAATAATAAATAAAAAAAAAGTTATGCAGCCATATGTATTAATTAGTTTGTTTTGGAACTATTTTGAATAGGTACGAATATTTAGACACAACAAATATGTAATTTTATTCTTATATAATTGTATGCTATTTAGAAAAAAGGATTTTGTGTCGGGTAAAAACAGTCACATTTTCTGTGTGTTACATTCCTCTAAAACTTGAAGTATTAAAAAATGCACTTCGTAAACGTAACGTAAATTAATATTCGGACCCACACCTAAGGAGCCATATTGTTAATAGAGGTGATGATTCAATTAGTACTGTAATTGGTACGCAATATGTCTGATAGGTAGCCAATTATATAAGAAAAATAATATGTTAATTTAAAGTTATGTTAGTAATGTTCATCTTAATATGTGTATATTTTTTTGCTATATTATTTAGCACATATTACATATTTCGTCTAGAATAGCATCGTTTTATGTTTGTAAAGAGTCTAATATGTTTACATATTATAATAAAACACGTAAAGTATTGTTTTTACATCCGTTACGGGTGTAAAATATTATCAATACACAAATATTTAGGCATTCACATCCACAAGCCAATTTAGTCTGTAATAAATGAGTCAAAAGTAAACTATTTAATATGAAGCAACGTTATCATCGAATGTTTTAAGCATTATACTTCATTATAAGGAATAGATTAGGATATTTTCAAAAATAAAAAATGTCTGCATGAAAGCAGCGTATTGTGCAGGTCTTAATCTCCGTTGAACTGTCGCTTAATTATGGACAAATTTGTGCTGATTGTTAGTGAGTTTTTGACAAGAATGGTTCGTATGGAATTGTGTGATAATGATAAGGTAATCTATAACGAGGAGCAATACTGAATCAGTTTATGAAATACACATAAATATTTATTTAATTGTTGCTTGTCATTGTCACAGTTTCGATTTAATTTTTGATTTATTTTAATACCGTGTAATATCCCAATAGTATTTGCTCTTAAGACCTTCTTTCCATTGTTTGTCTTCTCGAAATTGATAAGATAATACAGTTCCCTTAATGTTGCGTTTGTTAAATGCACTCGATTTTATCGCAATATATGTGTACACATATATAGGAAATTAATTGAAAGGTGGTAAAAATAACATGATAGTGCCAAAAACAAGTTAGTATGAAAGAAAATAGGCTAGAAATTTATTTTTGTTTGGCCAGATAATTTATCAGTTTATAAAGTAAATCATTTAAAACAAAGATCACATCTAAAAAATATTGTTAGAATGAGTCAAGAAAGTTTTATATTATTCTACATAACAAGCCACATCCTCCAACTATTCCTCGCGTTCGACAAATTTCAAAAACAAAGATGACAGTTGATACTGAAGAATTTAATGGCATTACCAGAGAATGGCAAAACAGTGTGGAAATCTTCCTACAAATGATGAAGTCGTCGACTTACGGGTAAAATATATTTTTAACTTTTCAATTGTTTAAAATTGTTGTTATAAACGTAAAGCTTTATTTCCGAAAGGTTTTTCTTATATTTCTCTTATTTAATTGAATTTAAGAGCAAATAAATTTCCAATTAGTGGTTTTTACTGTAGAATTGTGTCATTAACGAGTTAACTAGAAGGAATTAAAAAGTGGAATTATTGCCTTCTAACTTAAGATGACAGAATTATGTTCGGTGTTATATTCGCAGAGCGAGGCTTGTTGCTCTGTCTTACTTGAACCGTAAGTCATTATATTCTGCTTCAAACCCTTGCAACTCAACAGGTAGAAGATTTTAGAGCATCTCCAAATACCGTTGAAAAATTACAGTTACTGTCATCTTCTTCGAAACAGCACGGGCCTAGTATTCTGAATGAAGCCTCACCACACTACACAGTAACTTTCTCGGAATCCAGAGAGTTGTTCGTGAAATCGTTCCTATTTACAGATCGCGATATTTGGAAATCCGTCTCGACACACATTATTTAAAACATTGGGTTAAGTAAATTAATAAAAGTTCTACTTTCGATGGCTACTAAACTGCATTACATAGGGATTCATTTAGGCCATTGATTAAGCCCCCGCTTTATTCATATTCGAATAATGACGTTTCAAAACCATCAATACCCATTGCGTCACTCTTTATTTGAGATAAAAAGATTTTCTAATGGTATAGTAATATATGAAATGAATAGTTAGATTAACAAGCATTGTCTCCTCCTTCTCTGTCAAGCACATGTCTTTTTGGCGGTTAAGTAAAAAAGTCCCAAATCCGAGTTTTGCTGAAATTGACCTGGGAAAAGACATTGCCTTTTAAATTAGAACCTGTACTTACTAAGGCAAAGCTCATAATGGAGCGCATCAGTCTTGATTTAAATCTCAGATGATTTTCCCAATCTAAGTATCCTCTAGTCAAGAAGTGATAGATGCCACACCTGTGATAAACTTCACCCCGAATCAAAAGTAGATCGAAAGAGTTCAGTTAACATTCACTTTGAGTTTCATTAAAAGAAAATAAAGCAAAGTCTGAACTGTCTAATAAGAAGAATTCATACAGATGACCAAATCTCAGCACCTCTCTCGAGAACAAGTTCTATAACCTTTGATATGCTTATATAGACTTCGGCTTACAGCGATATGTTCTATTTATCGCAGTTGTTGCATTATAATTTGAGTGTTCATGTAAGTATCACCAGCCATGGATATATATACGTGTATATGGAACGAACCTACTGCAAGACGTAGCAGAGATGATGTTGCCTCTTGCTTACAGAAAATTCTCAAAAACGTAGTTTGATCCTGTGAAACGATAATTGTGCAGGCCAAAACAAAAATCGTAGACATGTTGGTACTGGTCTCCTTGGTTGTACATGATGACTTCAATCCCATCGAATTTAACTTCCTCTTGATAGGGATTTTGGTCTCAATTAAAGCATAAAAAGAGTAATGGGGCTCATGGCAGCAAAAGATCTGCATAAGGTTGTGTAGTTGGACAAATACAGGTCTCTATTCCAAATCATTGATACCATTTGCTTTTTGATGTAAAAAGTGCAGCTACAATAAAATTTGATAGGAGCAATTCAACATTGATGAAAACCAAAGAAGCTTTTCGCGAATTAGAAGCTTAGAAAGAGACAAGTACATCTCAGCTAAAAAATGCTGAACTAAAAATAAAACCGGAAGAAAACAAAATATCTGAAAATAAAATAAACCTACTGATTAAAATGCTTGATCACCTAAACAAAAAGAAACGTAACAAGTTTTACCGTAAAATTTTGGCACTTCTAAATTTTTCTTTTCATTATTTGATATTCTAACGCCTTATAGTGGTGTTAACAAATGTAAAGTTATACTACACTAAAATAAAGTGTTTTCCAGATTTAATATTATTGTTTATAATTTATTGCAAACTACATTCTCATCAATTTATTCGAGAAAATAGAAAAGCATACATAGAATACTTTTTTTTTTAATTTTAGTCTATGGTGCTGTTAATATTGCTCTTAGGAAAAGAGAGAGAAAAGTAGATTGAATTACATTGTATGTAATTGGTTGTACTCGTATAAGATTACCCTTATCTTTCTATTAGCTACAAAAGTAATATGATATAGAATTTCCTCTGATGGTCCAACAAAGAACATCTAAGAAGTACTTGTTAAGCAATTTAAAACCATATGGAGTGGATTGTATTAGCGAAACAGAAGAATTACTGATCTGTTTTACTATGAAACGATCAAAATAACGTTTGCAAAAGTGCTTTCCAAATTTTAATTAATTTAAATTTGCTTAATTTCCAATTATATAAAAATATATAAACATATCCCAATATAATACAACTTCTTCCGCGCAGTGTTTACATACCAAAATATTTTGAGACGTTAATGAAATTAATTTATTCAAATATTTCCCATTCTTTCGAAAGTATAAATGTCAAGTCTACATTTATACCTGTAAATAAACATTCAATTCTCTTTGGTTAGCGATTATTTATTTTAATATTTAGCCAAGCAATAAAAAGATTGCTAATTGCCAATCATCACAATCATTCGTAGAAAGTTTCGAAATTGAAGACTGTTTGCCGGCAAATATCGCAAAATTTCACTCGTGTCATGGTATCAATAGTGAATTAAGCAGACACTTTCGAACAGGTGACAATTTTATGCCTGTGTTGGTGTTTTATGTACACTAGCCCTGTAAGTTTAAGATCTCATTGAGAAATATGTATAATTCTTAGAAATTATAATTTACATTATAGAAAATAGTGGCTTTGTAAAAAATCCACGTTCGTGTTTTAGTACAGAATGACACAACTTTGGCATTATTTTACTGATATATTTCAAATTTCTTGCGTAAATTTTAATCCACTCAGAATGGAGAAGCTACCGTAAATGTTTTAATGAAATTGGACTCCACTAATGTAGTTTTCTGTCGAGATTGTCCCAGTATTTCTCTATAGAATTGAAATCCGACGATTGAAATGGCCAGACTATAATTTTGATGATTCCTATTTCTTCTTTTTGCTGTAGAAAGTTTTCGCACAACTTCGAACCACCATCGAACTTCTTCCTTGTTTTACAGATGGCACAACAGCTTGTAGCAACACTTTCTCTTTAAATGATCTTCGGACAAAAATTTGCTGTTTATTATCAAAATCTTGGATTCGCCAAAATTACCATAATTTCTTATAAATCTTAAATTAATGGTCAACAACCGCATACTACACATTCATCTCTTTATTAAAATACGTTAGTTTGAAGAACAACGACAACCCAGCAATTACTTAGATCACATTGGCATAACTCCTTGCCTACGATTGGAGTGTACAGCTCGTAATAAAGCAATGAATGATATTATTTTGCATTTCGCAGTGGTTGTTCACTAGGGTAATAGCAAAGATAAAATAGATCTCATCATGTTAAAAGCTTCGAAAGGGCAACGGTATCTTGCAACTTCTAGAAAATTGACTTCTAGACAACAAAACCACAGCAAATTTGGGAGTAAATGAGCGATGCAAATAGAGAAAATAGTGTTTAAAATTACAACTAAGCAATATGGAATTGCTGGGCTAATTTTACATTCAGATGACTTGAAACGTAGATAGTAGCGGTGAGTATTTTAATCGGTTATAGATCCGAGACAGATATAAGTTATAAGTAAAAATATTTAATGTTTAACCAGTCAGTTCATTTGATTGATGAAGCTAGTTCAAGATATTATTTATTTTACATTATAGAATTGTATATAACTAATAAATTAATAATTATAAACTATAACATCAGTTTAAAATACTTCTTCAACTTCAATACATTTGGTAGCTTACCAATTAAATATTATACAGTGACAGCCATATAAATAGCACAAGTAAACTGATATGGATGAATTGATAAATTTGTAAATGTTAACAAATGATTTATTTAATTTAGCTTAACAAAAATGTAATAGATGGCATGCAGTTTATAATAAACACATAATATTTTGTAAACTTCAAGATAAACAAATAAAACAATAAATATATTATTTAAGTGGGCATAGAAATAACACACCTAGTAACAATAACGAAATACTGTATTATTTCTTTTTTTAAATTCTTTCTTCCTTTTAGATTTAATATTTTGTTGGAGACCCTTTACAGGCCAACACTGCTGCATATATTCTAGACACACTTTCAACTAATTTTTGGCATCCCTCTGCAGGAATGTTATGCCAGGGTTCTTCGACAGTATTCCATAATTCGTCTAATTTCGCTGGAGATTTAGACTTTATGACAACCTCAACATCACCCCATAGATTTCTATGGGGGTTTAAATCAGGGCTTTGTGCAAGCCATTCTAACACTGGAATCTGTTTTTCCTCTAGCCACTGTTTTACGGTCCTTGCCGTATGTTTGGAAAAGTTGTCCTGCATTAAACTCCAGGTTACTGGAAGAAATTCATCAGCATATGGTTCCATCACGTTTTCTAAAATGATGCGATATACATACTGATCCATATTTCCTGCAATTCTGAATATAGACCCTACACCACGCCATGACATAGAAGCTCATACCATAGCACTTCCTCCACCGTGTTTCAATGTTTTATAGCGTACCTCGGATTGAATCTCTGATTGATGGGGCGTCGCACATACATTTTTCCGTCAGACCCAAGTCGGTTGCATTTGCTCTCACTGTCCAAGGTACAGATTTCTAAAAAGAAAGCGGCTTTTCGTTGTGCATTTTTGGAAACTGCAATCATCTTTGACGGTTTTTATTTGACACGAGTGGCTTTCGTACTGTAATACACCCATGTAAGCTAAATTCCTTCAGTCGACGTCACATTGTTCTTCTCTATAGATCAATATCAAATTGTTTATAAAATTCGGTTTTTATTTGTGTAGCTGTGTGAAAAGGATCTTCTTAACTTATTTGACGAATAAGGTTGTCATGTCGTTAGATTGTTTTACGAGGCCTAATCTTCCGTTTCTTGTTTACTAAAGTTTTTTTCCATCTGAATATGTTTTATATATGTATTTTGTATTAATTTCCGGGAACAATTTGATGTTCGTGATATTTCTGCGCTTCTCTCTCATGGTGCAAATTAACTCTCTTTTCTCTGGCATGTAATGTTTTCCTCGTCCCATTATACTAACACCTATTTTTTTGTTATTAATAACACGTCAATTTTAAAAATGGTAAGTATACCACTTTTTTGGTACAAAATAACTCGAACCGTAACAGTATAATAAGATTCCACTACAGAACCGACAACTGTGCTATTTATCTGCCTGCTAGAAATTTGAAACTAATATTTTTTTTTCATTAAATGCCGTATTATTGTTCTGGAATGCGTAACTAGGGGAAGTACACGCAACCTTCTTGGGGACTCTCACGTTAGTTTAATAAAAATTTAAACGGGAACAGCTTGAACAGTTAATTTAAATGAAATTTTATACCTGTGCTATTTACGTGGCCACCATATAAATATTATCTGAACATATGATGTAGCTTTGAAAGATCTGCATAAGAAAATTAACCTAGAGAAACTGGGCTTTTGTGGAAACTCTGTAACATCCTGCATATGATATGCTCAATTAACTAGATTCCCGATTTCCAAAATGTCATAAAAAATATTTGCTGAAAGATCAAAAAACAGATCCGTTAAGGCAGATAGTTCTCACGATAAATCACCTTCGACGATGTTGTAAATAACCATGGCCTCCTATACTTAAAATTAAATTATGTAGGCATTCGCCTTAATATATGCAGGCTTCCAGGGTATTTGTTGTATTTATAAAACGTTTGTGCCGAATACACATTAACGAATCGGTATTATCCGCAACCCTAACGGTATCTTCACTACAGTTGTTTACGAAGTACCTTGAACGACATTCAATGCTACAATTAGTACAGTAAACCGATAAAATATCCGGACACGGAAATGCGTGTGGCATCGTTCAGAAATATAACGTAAGCAAATTAACAGCTCTACGAGTAACCTAAATAGATGAATTACGTTGTCGAAATGCTAATTACGTTATAGCACTTATATTAATCAAATTATCTACACAGACTTTCTTTCATGTTCTTCATTCTTTCGATCGCTGAGTATAAATTGTTTGTTCGTAACGTAATGCGAACCTTGTTAAGACAGTTCTGCAATACGACGAATAGAAAGACGACACACGTGGTTGTATTTTCATTCAACCTCAATCTAGCTGGGTAATTGGAAAATTGTGTGTGCATAATTTAAACTTATTACGGCGTTTTTATGCGTGTTGTTAAGGGTACCGTTGTGCCGATTTCTCCATGCAACAATTGTACACTTGATCTCCTCTTAATTTAGTTCCATATCCTGGCACGAGCAAAAAGGAGATTTCACTTTATCTAAGTGTCTAAGAAGAAAAGATTGAGTGGTTTTGCTTGTAATTGACGTTATCCTGATAATTCTGTTAAAAGGCTTGTAAGATAGAATTAACTAGGCGAGTTTCTTGTGAAATTTTTACACTCACACTTTTAGTTTCTGTATATACAATCTATCCCAGAATTGAGCTATAAATGGAAAAAACTTTTTGCTCTCGACTTTACGAAAACAAAAAAAAATAGAAAATCTTCTTGAAGAATTTCAGACTTTCAAGAATACTATTAATTATTTAATGTAACTTATTAAAACAGAATTAATTATGAAAAATTTGATTAAAGTAGAAGATCTATCAGAATATAGGTTTTTAATGATGCAGCAACATTTTGCAGTAGTAGACGCGTTTCTAACATGTATAAAATCTGGAGCCACGATAATTTATGGAAATTTGAAGTCATGTCTGACATAGAGTGCAATAGACTGATATATTTGCTTAACGCAATTTTATGGCTTATGGAACACACAAATGCCAGTTTGCACCAAAAGATATATATATTTGCAAGTAATTGTAACATTGTCATAACGGGAGTGAAAGTTTGAGATACTATTTAATTGTAAAAACAGCAATAACCTTAGGAGGTAAGAATAACTAATTTACAAATTTGAAATTAAGCTTTTTCATCATTTGAGAATATTCTTGCTATGAGTTATTGAATTAATAAGTTGTTGATCGATAGCACTTGTTTGTTATCTGACAACCACTTTAATATGAATCCTTGAATGTCGGATACATACACACTTGGTGATAATTGTTTAATTCCTAATTTGAATTGTAAAAATGGTAACGAATACAACTTTAATTCGAGGTTGCGTATTCTATTAGTGCAAACTTGGTACCAAAGCTGCAGTGGCGGCGCGAAAAATATATACCGCATTTAGAGATGATGCAGTTAGTGCTCGAACACCATAGAAGTGGGAACTTGACTGGGAGATTATTAACAACGATCTTAAACAGGTTGTAGAGACAAATTACAGTACAATGTGCCTGGAACTTGCAGAAAGGTTTAATGTGAGTGATACCATTCATTTGCAGCTTCATCTGCCAGGAAAGACGTGGAAGTTAGTTAAATGGATCCCACATGAATTTTCAAATAATAACAAATTAAGTCGTCTTATCATTTGGGCAGCAAACATTTTACGCAACGATAATGAACCATTGCTCGATCGGTTGTTAACCTGCAATGAAAAGTGAATATTGTACTCAAATTTTAAGCGTTAATATCTTTGGTTGTCGCCTACTAATTGGATATCACACTGTCCCAAGGCTTTTTTGCACCCAAACAAAATGTTATTGTGTGTTTGGTGGACAGTAACCGGAATAGTCCATTATAAGTTTTTGGAAAGTGGTCAAACCATCACTGCGAACTTATATTTGCAAACAGCTTCAGCGAGTACAAGCAGCACTCATTTAAAAATGACTTTCTTTAGTTAGTTGAAGAAAGATGTTCTTATAGGATAACGCCATGCAGCATACCGCAAGATTGACTGGGGGAAAAAAATATGAACTTGGCTAGGAAACGTTACCACACCCTCCATATTCTGTTAACATTTCGCTAAGTGATTACTACCTGTTTTTGTCTCTTGACAGTTGTATGAGGCATAGACAGTTCAAAACTTGAACTGATGTAATAAAAGCAGTTCGTCAATTTTCTGATTTAAAATCCGTATACTTTTATAAAAGCGAGATACAAAAATTAGTGTCATGTTGGCAAAAGCTCATTGAGTGTGATTGGAATTATTTAGATGAATAACAGTGTATTACTGTCTTTTAACAAATATGTATATTTCACCATAACAAACCGCATGAATTTGTTTGGTTGCTTGATAGTTTCCCAAGCAAAAGTTTTATTAAACGTACTTGACTCCAGACATATGTGGGCAACCACCGGCCGCAGGCCGGATTCGGCCCGCTGTAAGATTTGATCCGGCCCGCGAGACATTATGAAAAACCCAATTAAAAAAGAATATTACACTACTTATTCATACGCACTTCAAATGAGGAAGATCGAATGATATGGGGTTTAAACACGGCCCGCGAACGTATTTGCACACTAAAGTTGCACATGTCAAAAGTTGCCCATACTTGCTTTAAAGGAATAGTGTCTGAGGTGGATTATGTTTTTGTCGAATTGCTATTCCCTCTTTTGAAAACTTTTATTTGACCATTTGTAACTACTTTGAAACCGAAAATACGACATAATACCGCTAGAATGGATACCCATTCAACAGCTTAGGTTAACACAATAGTTCGATGAAGGATAAATGGTTGAACGTCCAATATTTTGAGCATACAAATATGTTCACAACTTCACGTTTTGCTATCGGGCCAACTAAAGCAAGCGTTTATATTTCAATTTTGTACGTCATCTAATATCTTTCAAAATCTATTTTAAATCCAGCGTATTTTGCTTACAAACTGCTTAAAATTTTTGGTGAGTAATAATAAGCTACACAGATCTTGTGTGACAATTTTTCTATGGAGTAGACGTAATAACTTTAATTACATACTATTGCAACTGCGTTCATTTTGTAAGTATTTTTTAAACATTATAATAGAATTTATAATAATAATCTTTAATTATGGAAATTTACATCTAAAATGTAAAGTCGCAATATAGCATACGTATACTATTACTAAATGTGTGCCTAGTTTTACTGATTAACTGATGTGTTTTTACTGTTAAATACATCCATACAATTTCTTAAAACACCAATGAGGATGGAGTTCATGCTTGGTCTATGGTTAGATCGTCGAAATGCTAGTGAAAAAGCAGTGCATTGTAAGTGTAAATATTTATTTTACAATTGTAGATAAATATGTAATTAAAATATAATAATTAAGGTGTGCCTAGCGATAACATCATAACGAATTGCATTTACAGTCGACTAATATGTACAAGTGCAACATACTTATTTTACCTGTTTATTGATAAGAATATAACTGACAGTTATATTTACTCAGTTGTAAACTGAAGTACATGCACGAAATTATTGTTGAAGTGTAAATTCACATTTTTGTCATTGCAAGGTGACAGTAAGTAGCTTGTTCATTGAATTAGAGGATTATAAAGATTTTATTTTCTATGTACATTACCTTATAAAGTAAAAATATTTATTTCCGCTTACTCGATAATCACTGTTACAATCTTAAAACGCCTGTAAACTTTAAATACGTTCCAAGCGGGTATATACAACCGATTAAATCCAATTGAAAAGACAAACAACATAAAGCTTACCTTAACTACAGTCTATGGCAAAGAATATGTAGTAATATGGATATAAATATCATATTAAAGCTACGCTTCTTCAATATAGTCTCGTTTCAAAGCATTCAATTCTTCATAATACGTCTTTCTTTAACTTTAAAAATAATTTCGGTAAAACAGTACGACACAAACGTTATTTTCGATGTTTGTTTCCTTGAAGAAATCAAAATGTAGGTTAACGACCTAATTCTATTGCGTACCGCCTACATAAAACTATTTTTCGGTAAAATAACCGTTTCCTCAATATCTCTTTTTTTCTCTTTACTTTATAAACGATTACGTTTTCCATTGTTTTTCATGAAGTATTCACATACCCTGGCGTTCATAGAAATTGCATGATCTTGATTTCTAAAAGTATTTTCTACTTATAAAACAATTCTTTATCTACTTTGAAAGAAACATATTTATTGTAACTTTCTAAAATTAATATCGGTTAAAACGTGTATTTTTCCTCTAAATTTAAAATACAAACTACACTAAGAATAAAATCTTATTAATCTAAATAAATATGTTATTATTACCCTTCTTAATAAAAATTAATTAATAATAATTTAGTTGATAAAATGTAAATTTTCAATTTTACACAATTTTACATATACCCTAAATTGATCTACCTACAACGGTATGTACTTCATGCTATAACGTTTACTTCATACTAAAATGTTTGTTTTTGTATTTTCACATATTTGTTGCAATCACGGTGATCTATATATTATATATTAGCTTTATGTACACTTCTTTTGCGCGACACGAACACTCAAAAAACACATGCTGTCAAGAACCATTTTACTACAACAAATCCTAAAAGTCCTTTTCAAAATAAAAAGAATATAATAAAATACTAGCTAGGTTTAATGAATAATTTCTTTTTTATTAAAATACAGGTTTTGGGATCTATTTCTTAAAAATTATGCCCTCTAAATGTACATATTCTCGCGGTAATAGCCGCCTTTTCACTTCGAATATTCTCTTTTGATTCATTCAGACAATGAGGAGTGTTGCTGTATATCTGTGATTTAAGGGAAAATCCATCAGAAAAAATCTATTGGTATCAAGTCGAGACTACGCGTCAGCCAGTTTATGTCACTTTCTGGGGAATCTTTCATGAAAAACCGGTAAGGACACGTTAGACCTTTGAGATGATGTTAGAACCAACTATTCCGAATAAAACCATTAAAATCTTCCAAAGCTGGCGTAAAAAGTTGTCATCTCCACATATCGCTCGGAATTTACAGTTATTGTACGACCTTTGTCGTCTTCAAAAAAGTACGACCCGATAATTCCTTGTGTCGACGTTGCAGTCCAAACAGTAACTTTTGGTGAGTGAAGTGATCTTTCATGCTTCTGGATTTGAACTATAATTTATAGTAATATTCGATATTAAACACTTGTTTGTGTCTACATATTTTCTTTAGCCGACGTAATTTCTATGAGCACCAGTGTACAACACAAGCAAAAGAACACTTTCTCTCTTCGTCGTACGCAGGAAGACCGTATAACGTCCAAGGTGAATTGCAAGAATTTGCAGCACGTACTTAGCTAGACTAGAGTATAGGTAGTCACTTGTTCTCATCGAACGGCGATCGATAAATTGCGATCGATGTTAAATAAATTCAACGCGTTACTGTGAATGTGCACGCCGATGGAAACGTTAAAAAGGGAAGAGAATTGAAACTATTAGGAATGCGTCTTTTTTCCTTATCGCTGCTACTACCGACGAGGAGAATTATGCCGGGTATTTTATCCGCTTGCTGGGAGTGCCGTGGTGAAATGTTAACGAAGCTTAAATTTAAACGCGTAGTAGGGCGTATAGGGCAAAATTGAAAAGATATCTCGTAAAAGGTACAATCCTACCACAGAGGTATTAAGTAAAGTGGGTTTTAAAAAGGAAAATTAGCATAATATTTGTGTAGTTTGTGATGTCCCAAATTCGGGGATCTACTTACTGCAAGGTGCCCCAAAAGTCCTTTTAAAAATAGAAAAAATATAATAAAATAATGACCAGATTTAATTAATAAACATTTTTTTTTATTAAAATATAGATTTGGGGAATTTGTGATCAAATCAAATTGAAATGGACTTTTGTGACACCCAGTATTATTTATAGAAGTTCGAATTTATTACAGTTGTGAAATAAAAGATTTTGATTATTTTTCAAGGTTACTGAGTTATACGTAAAACGGAATTTTAGTGATTGCGATTATACAACTTGGATACCGTGTACAACCTGAAAGAATTCCAAAATGAGATGCACATTATTATTTAAACTTTTTTTGTGCGCAGTTCGCCGAATGTATTTAATATATAATATATTGTATATTCCTAAAATGTCAAACCATCACGAATTTCATTTTAAAGTTTTTATTTCTTTTGTTTTCCCATTAAATTGTGTTTTTTTTCTGTTTACAATTATATAACGCCTAGAATGTTAATGAAATCATTGGAGAGATATTCGTTTGTTGTAAAATGTCTTGACTTTACTAAGTATCATGCAGAAAGTGTTCATGTCGTCCATTACAATAATTGATCTATGTGCTTAACTTATGTATTGTTTATAAATTATTCTGGTATTATAAGCATATAACAAATGAAAAGCGAGATTGCTTCAAGTTTGTAATACAAATGCAGTGAAAACCAAAAATATACCAGAAAATTAATTCAACTAAATAGAACCCATTTTATAAACAACAAAATAGCTCATTTAAGTTAGCTAGAGAAATTACATATAATATTTAGTAACGATACAACGAAAAACTAGGTCTATTTGATATTCTACAGATATATTACTCATTTTTGTAAATGTATATGAATATGTATATACATTTCTATTTTACAGTAAAATATAATAAAGTAATTGTCCGCAAATACCCTTCGTGACATTTATTATTAATTGAAAACTATCTAACAACCATATAATACAAACTATTATCCTAATTTCATTAATATTATTATTTGGACTTTTAATAATTCGCGTTTTTTAATTAAATTAATATTTAAATCAAAACGAAATTTTTTAGCTGAATAAAATATGTTTATTTGCAACAAACAAATTTTTATAAAAATTGTTAAAAGTGGTCTCCACCCTCTTCGACATATTTCTCATATCCTCTTATAATAGAGGAAAAACATTTTGTAGAGTCACAACGTCCGTTTCTTTAATTCTTTCAGCAATTCTGATTTGAAGGTCTGCAAGATTGGGTACGTGTACGATAAATTGAGTTCTTTAAGGAAGGCCATAAAAAGAAATCATAGAGGGCAATATTACTAGATCTTGGTAAAAAAAATGCGTTTGGTGTTTAAACATATCAGCAAATTTAGAAAAAATTGTTCTAGCATATTCATTGTTTCACCTGCTGTATGTGCTCTAGTTCCGTCTTGTTGAAAGTAACTTTGTGTTATTTCTTCTTCATTAAGCTATACAATAAATGGCGTTATAATTTCTTGTCGCTACTCTTTTTCTACTAATGTACCGTTAAAAAAAAAAATAAAGCTAACAATTCTCCTTCGACTAATCGCACACCAAACAACAATTTTCTGCGGATGAAGTGGGGTTTCAACATAAAAATAATGCGGTTTCTCAGTAGTCCATATCCTCATATCTTGTGTTTTTATTATTTATTAATGATCTGTTGGTTAGCCTTTCCTGTCCGGCTTTGGCTTATGCTGATGACGTTAAGATATATTCAGCTATTTCTAACCAAGAAGATGTTGCACTCCTGACTTCACAACCGCCTGAAGCACAACCAATAGCTTGAAGATTAATGTCAACAAATGCCGGCACATCACTTTTAGGTGCAAAACGAATTCCTTAAATTCGTTCTATAAAATTAAAGGTGAGATTGTACCTACGGTTAAATCATTTAAAGGTCTTGGTGTTATTTTTGATAGCCGTTTAAGTTTTGTTCAGCATATTGAAGAGCTTTCCTTGACTTGTTCTAAAAGGTTTGGTTTCATAATGCGGAGCATCCTGAAATTTAGTGACATAACTATGTTAAAGTTCTTGTATTTTGTCTTTGTAATGAGTTGTCTGAAATACGCTTCTATTATTTGGTTCCCTTATTACACCTCCCATCAGCTTATATTGGAACGAGTTCAACGTCGTTTTCTTAAATTTCTTTCTTACAGACTTGATGATCAATACCCTTCTAGAGGAACAGATTACCATTCTTTGCTCGAGCGTCATGGCATGCGTTCCCTTAAAGAACGCAGAGAGACTTATTACTTTCAATTTGTCTGGAAATTAATAAATGGATTTGTTGATTGCGGCGATTTATTATCTAAGTTGCACTTTCATGTACCTCGTTTTTCGTCTAGATTCTGTTCTACGTTTGAATACCTATTCCGAAAACCAATATTTTGAATAATGCTCCCATATATAATATGTGTAGCTTAGCAAATAAATATTATAATATTTTTTCGAATCTAGATAAATTTTCATTAATTTCATTTTGTTTAGCATAATTTGTAAGCGCTTTATTCATAGTTACTCTTTACGCTAGTTATTCTTAGGTCTTTAGTTTCTAAGTTTCCTTTTCACAATGGCTTTCTATTATTTTTTGTCTTGTAATTGGTATTCTGTTGGACAATAAATTCTATTATTATTATTATTAACACATCCAGCCAAATAAAACTATAATTTGTCAGATAAAAAGGCTTGTCAAGAAGGTCATTATCAAAATTATTTAAAACCCACTGACTAAACGTTGTTCTTCTAGGATAGTCAATTTCTTTGATTTCTTGATAACAGGTAATGCGATATGGAAATTAAGTGTCCTTTTTCAAAATTGTATGGCAGGTGCCAATTGATACATCCACTCGTTGTCATAATACTTGTTTAACACTCCCTGTTTCCCTGAAAACCTGAATGCAATATTTAAGTGTGTGCCGAAAACTATCGTAAATCAAAGACAGTTGGAAAACTCATTTCTAAATTCTTCCAAACAATCTTCAAGAGAACACTGACATTGTCCGTGAATCTTACGTCCGTTTTGAAAATAAAATTCAACCATGAATAATTTGTGTCTGTCAACTATGTATCTCAACGAATACTCTTCCAAATTAACAACTAATGCAATTGAAGATAATACAAGTTCGACAAAAGTTTTCATTGGAATGGACTACTACAGGCAAAATTTATTTGACGGCTTTTTATAAAAAGTAATTTTAAATTGAAGTTCGCTCAGATACTACAGTCAAGCGTAAGAATTTCCTTCTTTCTTGACAGTATACTATTCGTAGGAAATTAGAAAGGGAGAAATCATAAACCTTATGGCGGTTTTCTGTTCCTCTAAATTATATAAGTAGGCGCCTTTATTCGCGTGTAGCAGACATTGAATTTTCCGCAAAACTATGTCAAGTCGACCAGCAGTTATACAAAATAGACAACCCTGCCAAGATACAAATTTAGATCTCCTCGTGAAACAATAGCGTGCACACACAGAAGTTGGTTATTAAGTGAGTCATAACGCACGACAAAACATTATAACCTAGCAGACTAGGAATTACAATCGTTTTACATAATAATCTCGCTGTCGGAAATTTTCGAATTGCATCCTTATGTAACTCGTGTCTTGTTTCCAAACAAATTGGCGTTCGCGTTATTGAATCTAATTTCCTTTTCCGCTGCGTCTCTCTCGTCGACCACAACGCGTATTGTCTTATTAATAACATAAGTTTAATTAGTGACCGGTATTTTAAGTGTGAATTCTTACGCTACTATTTGAATCAGATATGCTCTCTGATGTAGACGGGTATATTTACCTAATGATTAAATAATCGAGTGTGTGTTAATAAAAGTACGGGAAGTTGTATGGGTAATTTAAATAGGATCGTCTGTAAAATCGATGATATAGTAAAATCAAAGTGCATTGGCAAATATCCAAATAAATTGCAAGTATATTAATGCACTTCAGCTCACGTTGTTGTGATGCAAACTCGTAGTAAATTGGATGTTTGGTGAATCGGGACTGTTCTGAAAATGCATATAGATTAACGCACTTAATTATACGAGAGAATTCAACGACAGAATTTATTGTTTTTATTATAAATTCCTGCTTAAAATTAACGCACAGTCATAAATATTGTTCTTATGCTGTTATTTTACCTTTTTATTTTATTCAATTTAGCATTACAACAATATACACTACCGGTAATAAGTTTACCGGTGTGAAGTTAGCAATAGATTTCAGCAATAGAAAATCAATCTCACTTCGCTACATTTAACTCGTGATTTTTAACATTGGGTTATTGCCAATGTCGGAGACTACTCGTCGGGAGAGTTTTAAGATGTAAACAAGTTTATAACAAATTTTATAAACAATTAAAGTTAGCTATACCATCTACTAATACAGTAGGTAAAGAATCATCTATTTCCGTAGTGATCGCCACATTTAATTCACGATTTCTGCATACTGAGCCATTGCAAGGATAGAAAGCAACCCCCCAGAAAAGTTTTAAAATGTAAATATTTTGGTAATAAATTTTATAAACAATTGAAGTTGGGTATCCGATTCGTTTATGGAATAGGTAAAGAATTATTTTTTTCGCAATGTTCGCCACCCTTTATTTGAGATTTTTGCTCTCGAAGCTATTGCCAAAGGCAAGGGGAGTCCCCCAGAAAAGTTTAAAAATGTAAACGTTTTTGTAACAATTTTTATTATCAATTGAAGTCGGGTATCCTATTCGTTTATGGAATAGGTAAAGAATATTTTTTTTCGCAGTGTTCGCCACCTTTTATTTGAGATTTTTTGCTCACGAAGCTATTGCGAAGGGAAAGGGGAGTCCACCAGAAAAGTTTAAAAATGTAAACATTTTTGTAACAATTTTTATAAATAATTGAAGTCGGATATTCTACTCGTTTATGGAATAGGTAAAGAATTAGTGTTCGCCACCTATTATTTGAGATTTTTGCTCACGGGGCTATTGCGAAGAGAAAGGGGAGTCCGCCAGAAAAGTTTAAAAATGTAAACAATTTTTATAACCAATTGAAGTCGGGTATCCTATTCGCTAATACAAGAGGTTAAGAGTCATGTATTGCTGCAGTCTTCGCCACATTTTATTCGCGATTTTTGTAAACAGTGGTATTGAAAAGGAAGAAAGCGACCCGAGAGAAAAGTGTTAAAATGTAAACATTCTTGTAATACTTTTTATAAGTAATTATAGTTAAGTGTCCCGTTCGCTAGTACAGTAGTGAAAGAAGAATTATATCGTAATGTTCTTCACATTTTATTCGCGATTTTTGTGCACAGTACAATAGCAATAGTAGAAAGCAGCCCATTAGAAAAAATGCTTACATAACTGATATTCCGGAATTGATACAAACAACGATACCTAAATTGTTTGTAAATATTGTTACAAAAATGTTCACATTTTCAAACTGTTCTGACGGATTGCTTTCTACCTTTGCAATAGCCCAGTATGTAAAAACCGCAAATAAAATTGCTTAGTTACTGTTGGGGTGGGGTACCCAAAGTTTAAGTGCTTACAAAAATTGTTACAACAATGTTAACATTTTAAAACTCTTCTGGTGGGCTCCTTTCTCCATGTGCAGTAACTCAATGCCTAAAATTCCAAAATAAAATGCGGCCAACACGACCAAACAGAATAATCCTTTACTTATTGTATCAGGGAATGGGATATCCGACATTAATTGTTATAAAAGTTGCCGCAAAAAAGTTTACATTTTAAAGCGTTGGTGGCGGGTCCCTTTCTCCCTCCTCAATAGCCCAGCATGCAAACATCAAGAATACAATGTGGCCAAGGCCACAGCAATAGATAATTCTTAACTTCTTGCATTTGTGAATAGGATACCAAATTTAATTGTTTACAAAAATTGTTACAAAAATGTTTACATTTTTAAACTTTCCTGGCGGACTCCCCTTTCCCTTCGCAATAGCCTCGTGAGCAAAAATCTCAAATAAAAGGTGGCGAACACTGCGAAAAAGATAATTCTTTACCTATTCCATAAACGAATCGGATACCCAACTTCAATTGTTTATAAAATTTGTTACAAAAATATTTACATTTTAAAACTTTTGTGAGGGGTTGCTTTCTGTCTTCGCAATGGCTCAGTCTGCAGAAATTAAATGAACTAAATGTGGCGATTCTTTACCTACTGTATTAGTAGATGGTATGGCTAACTTTAATTGTTTATAAAATTTGTTATAAACTTGTTTACATCTTAAAACTCTCCCGACGAGTTGTCTCCGACATTGGCAATAACCCAGTGTTTAAAAATCACGAGTTAAATGTAGCGAAGTGAGATTGATTTTCTATTGCTAACTTCACACCTTTATTCTGCGATTCTACAAAGAATTATAACAGTTATAACAACAGTGTCCTCATGAATTTGCTAATAAAGATAATCATAAATTAAGTTAAATTTGCGATTCGTCAATATGCCTACATTTTGTTTTTATTACTGCCACAATCCTGCTATTCACTCTACCCGCTTTGCCAGTGTTAGCGGTTCTATTTTCCCACACATATGCTATAGTTGCGCCCAAAGTACTACTGTCGAACTTGGAGCAGATTTTCGAGCCTATCGGTTGAGTTTTTCCTACAAAAGTTCGATCGGATTGAGATCTGGACTTTGGGGAGGCCGCTTCTTAACAACAAATTCCGCTCTGTGCTTCAGTTGATCTAAATCCTCGCGGCATATCTTTGCAATGTGTTTTGGATCATTATCGTACTGGAACACAGTTTTCTCAAAGTTTTCTCCGATTAGTCATGTTCCAGATGAGATGGCATTCCTCTCCCTATAACCTTCTTTTCTGAGGATACCATCTATTTTAACCAAATCACCCATAGAGGTACTGTCAGAACAATCCCAAATCGTGACTGATCCGCTTCCATGTTTTATTGTTGCTGCAATACAGGATTCAAGTGCTCGTTTCCCTTTCTATCTATGAAGGACAAATACTCTGTTGAACCAAAGTGTGATATTCAGATTTTTTGGGCCAAGAACCAGTAAGTGTTGTGTTCTTTCAACCACGCTAACTCTTTAGCTTTATTTGCTTTGTATAATGACTATTTCCGTATAGCAATTCTTGCATACAAACCATCTTGACGCAAACGCCTTTTTGCCATGGTAACGCTAACTTGTTTTGGACGCGAAATATTCACTTCAGTAGCAATTTTTGGTGCTGTTTTTCGATTATTTCGTTTGCTCGTGATTACAATTACGATAACAATTGCTGCTGGTATTATTATCATTTATCTCTTCATCTACCTGAACGTGGCCTGAACTACAAGAAGGGTCATTCCCGATATCTTAATACCAGTAGGCTCATTACGTACACACACAACATTACAGATGCATTAAAATCTATTTAGTACTTACAGTTTGATAATACAAATATTTTGATAGGAACAAAAAAATATTTCTTTACATAATCTCCAATTTTATAAGTGGTTAAACACTTATGGCCGATAGTATAACTGAAGATAATTAAATAATAATGTTCAAGAATATTTATTTTCAAATAAAGTTGGATGAATTAAGCAAAATTTAGCATCTGGATAAAAAGGAATTATAAAAACCTACTTAATTCAAATTTTAAGAAAGCTGATAAACCCTCAAAATTCGTAGTACCTTCTTAAACTTTTATAATCGCTTTAATCCATCAAGGTAATCTATTTATCAACTTCTGAACAACTTCTTGTAAAATATTCCCTCATTCTAAGAGAATTACACGTTTCAATTTTCCTCGTTGGGACAGGTACGTGAAACCAATTTTTTCCGAACACCCCAAAGGTATTCGATTGGATTTAAATCTGGTTTGCGAGATAGCCATTCAAGATTTGAATATTGACTTCATTTAAGCGATTTGATAGAGGTTTTACGAAGTGGGGTCTTACATTATCTTACATGAAGGCAATGCCCTACAAATGACGAAAACTGCACATAATCTTAAATAATATTTTCCATGTAGAATTTTGTATCCATGAACCGCAGATGAATAGGAAGTAATCATGAGTGTGCGTCAAAATAAATGCCACCCCAGAATCATCCGGAGACTTTAAGCTCACTCTGGCTTCATCCGTATACAACTTCTCTTCTAGTCACCCATAGTCTATAGTCCGCTCGCACCTTAAAATTCTGTATGGTTCTAAGTATAGTTAATAGTTAGTATGGGAAATGCGAATGCGATTGCCACATTGTGTCAAAATTAAAAATCTTAAGATGTTTTAATTTCCACAGTTGGCTATTTGAAGAAATGACAAGTGGAATATAACATGGAACATTATTATGTTACATAATAATATTTAATATAAAATATATGATAAATATATTATATTATATAAGTTATTTCTATATTTTCCAAATCAGACAAAATGGCTTTTATTAAAATATGTATAATTTACGAATATGACATTTTTTTTCTTTTAGAATTGATACTACAATTGACTATAATATTACGTACATAAAATGTGAACGCGATTAAATTATATCTATGTATAGAGTTTGATTCGACATTTATACAGAATACAATACCTATTGTTACCAAGAATGAGGTCCATAACCCACATGTGCTATAAAAATAAATTTCAAAGGACCATATGGGTCATTCCAAGTCAAGAAAGATCAATTTTAAAAATAATCCCAGCCCAACTATCTCCAAATTTAATGAAATTTGGTGCGAACGTTCTATGAGGTCTTTTATGATTATGCACCAAACACCAGTTAAATATCTTCATAGGTTGCATTTCTACGGGCTTTCTTGGCTCCGCGTAAGCTGGTGTAAAAATGCTTTGAGACTTTTACACCAGAAAAGAAGAGAAAAGCTCCAATTTATGTTTGACAGGGTTTAATGATAGGTTCGATTCTTCTGAACAACAAATATAAATCTATAACACATATCGTATGGTCTATAAATAACCACCAAATTCATATATATTTCTTCAAAAATATAATTATTTCTAAGTGATCCATTTAGAATAACTAAATTCATATTGACTTTCGCCACGACCGGAAACAGTAGGCATGCCAAAATATTTCAGGTAAGTTGGTTGATTAAAGTGGTCGGAATCAGAAATGTTTTAACTTAAGTTTAGAACATTTCCTGAAGAAGAATAATATTAAATTATAACACAATAACTAAACAATACAATTATTTTCTTTCTCAAATGTATGATCCTGTCTTTCGCACCGTTTACTGGATATTGTCAGCTGCTTGAAAAGACCCACTTCAATCCACTGTCGGATGATTAGTTGAGTTCCCATATCCTTAAGAGAACAAAAACTATCGCGGCACCCCCTTTTTAAGAAAAAGAAGCCGCATCGAAAGCTTTCTATTAGCAACATTTTTCTGCCACTTTAATGCTGCCATTGACGCACTATGTTACTTTAAAATACTTTTTATTGTAGCAAAATCTTAAAGTTTTTGTTTCATTCCACTATTAAATACAGTCAGTAATGTAAAATTAGCAACGGCGTGCCAGCAAAGATTCTATAGATTTCAACAACATGTAGACAGCCGAAAATTTAGCGAGCAAATTAGCCAAGTATAATCTATTAATTGCGAATATATAGGTCATATCTTTTATGAACTAACAAGAATATCAATTTTTTCCAGGCCATCAAACGGTTGGAAAAAACGAGAAACGAAAAATAAACGAAATTTGCGTTCCTCCAGGAATGAATCAAAATTTCTAACGAAACTAGCTCGTGCGCAATAATTTTGATTAGTTTCTCCAATTTCTTCCACCCTTTGGACGTCCCGGCAAATGTTGACACGCACACAGCTCGATAGAGGAATGTTGACGCAACAATACCTGCTAAGCGAAATTATTGCACATGAGCTAGTTTCGTTGCAAATTTCAATTCATTTATATATATATAATTTTTGAATATTAAACTTTGAATTTTTCTGGAAATCAAATTTTCTTAAATATCGATTGTTGCAATTCCCAATAGAGCATTTATTCAATCTTGCACCATTTATTACGAAATTCTTCGAAATATTTGTATAAAAGCCCTTATTATAACATTACCACATATTACTTTGGGACAACGTTTTCTATTTTGTTATTGATATGTCGTTTATTTAAATTTTTTCAATAATATTAAATAGCCTGAATGGAAAGATTTTGAATTTTACCCTTTTTCTTTTCAGAAGTCAAGGTAACGGTGAAGATTCTTTGATGTAACCGTTTTATATGTGATATCTTTATTTAAAATTGAATTACAGTGTTTTGAACACTTGTTATGATACCCCAAAAAGTACAAAATAAATTGAAATGTATAGAAGAAGGTCGAATCAATAATTTATGAGAAAAAAAAAGAAAAACTATTAAACTAGAAACGCAATCGCAAACATAATTCCTGAAAATATCTATCTTTCTCATTAATTTCTAAACAAACTTAAAGGATGTTGTCTAATAGTAGCAAATCAATTTATTCAAGTGTTTCTTAAAATGCTAAACATATTTAAAACTTAATAACACTAATTCCAACAGGTAAACGTTTACTACTTTTTATAACCGCTAATATTCCTATTGATTTGATTCCATTAAATGCTGTTAATTAAAAAAATAAGCATTTCTTTTGTTTTTAAACAGAAAACACTAACACTAAAACTAAAACAGTTCGATTTAATTAAAGTAAAGATGAGGGGACATATGTACCACATTATGTATATGTTTGCTTGGGGTTATCTCTCACGACATTTTTTTCTGTAAGGGTCATTAAACATTCTAAAAGAGCTAATATAGAATAGAAAATACCGCCATGAATAATAACCTTAACCTTTCGCTGCGTAAATCAGCAGGTTTATAGAAAATAACTGGAGGCTATCGAATTCCATAAGTCTGTTCGGATGATAAAAAATATTTTTACAGCTACATTAAGCTTCCGATACAAAGAAAATATTGACATTGTATAAGGTTTCAATATTACGGCGATATAAAGGATGAAATAGTTCGGAGAAATCAAAACTGCATAATTTTAATTCAATTTCGGAAAATTTAAACATCATATGAGAAATTCACCAATGTTGAAATGGCGTCATTGCCAACTCGTGCTATTCTAAGTGCGAGTTATTTTATTTCTAAAGGCTCGGTCAAAAGTATTACAGAAGTTACGAACACCAACAAAAATAGCAAGCTGGAATACACACAAATTATATTTAGCGTTTACTGCCTAAATCCATTCGAAAAGCAACCAAAGTAGAATTTAAATAAGGTGAGAGAGCTGAAAGTTTGCGAAAGTTCTTTTCCTTCGTACTTTTGCGAAATTTTGGAATTTTAATCGCGTATAAAAGAAAGGGCCCCACCTCGATCCGCTATTGAAGAAGCGATGAGAGAACAACTTCATCTCACGAGAAGTAGAGAAGCCAGACGCCTGCATATTTGACACACTTTCTAAGAAAGTAGGAGAACAACCTGCCCTGGGCTGTAAATTGTCGTGAAAAAGATGAGCAGCGCACCGAAATAACGATTCTAGACGCGCGTATTGAAGAAAAAAGGCAACAGGTCCTTAGCAATCGAAAAGTTTTGGTACCGCTCGCTTTAAGATTATGTAGGCGCAGAATTTCTTCAATAAGCATTCATACGTATTTTTCGCATACCATTTATAGGATATGATATGTGGGTTATATTAAAATAGAATCCGCATATTTATCCTTTCCTACACCGAGACAAAAACACTTGTTACTACTTCCTTATATACGAGAACTACACTGCATAAAAAACACATCACTCGCAAAAATCAAAATTTACTTAAATTGAAAAGGATACCAAAAGGGAAATGTGAATTCAAAAGCACACTTTAAAATCGGAAAATTATAAATAAATTCATTCGGTCGTCACTAATGAGATTTTGCAAAGTCCCACTTGATATAGGCGCGGTATTTAAATGAACTATCGGAGATGACAGGGGGTGTATACGCATAACATAACGCACGTAACTGGGGCAAAAACATAACCTACAACAATTTATTTTAAAATAGGGGTGCGTATGTCACTGACCTTTTCCTTCGCCCTGCCAGCATGTTTTTGCACTGATTTCGCTAAGAGAGATCCTCTGCTTTCTGCCATTTCCGACACGCAAACGACCCTATTTTTAACAATTCACAACTACCTCACACCTTAAAAATATAAGCGAAACGGACTAGTGATGTAAGCTACTGATCACCGACTTCACTTATAAAGTCTATCTCTCACTGTCACTCGCAGCGGAATATTCATTCGTTCCTTGGAAAATGCCGATTAGTATTAGAGAACTACATTTTAATAATTATAAGAGACACCTAGCGCAAATTTCTTAGAAGTATAATGAGAATTGTAGTATTACAGATTTCTCATTTAGACGTATGGTATTATAGATTTCTGTAATATTTGTCAGAAACCCGCGATAATTTAAAGATTAGCATTTGTAAATTGTATATTAAATAATTATTCCTTTTGCAAATTATTTTTTGCGTTGCTAAAAGAATTATAACATCATTTGAGTTTCGTTTTGATTATTTAAATTGTTCTTCGCTTACATCACATTTCAAATGTATTGGAAACATTTTTCAACATTATGTACAGAACTGCATTTCAATAGAATAATCTAATTAATACCGATAAGTGATAAGCTTGTTTGTTATTATTCTTTCTTTGAAAAAGTTTACGGTATTTTTATCGTGTTTTGTTATCGCACGTAAAAACTTGTGGCAATGCATAAATAATAAATTATATCTGCTTACATTGATTATTATGTTACCATTTTGAATCGATGTGAAATCAGTATTAAAAATAAACGCACTTTGTAGGTATTCTTATATCGGCCTTAAATATATTTTTTGTCAATTCGAATGCAAAATATATCATGAACCTGATAAGTGATTAAATTTAACTGGAAAAGCTTACTGCTCTTGAGTGTAGTAAATTGTTAGTTTTAATTTCTGAAAAAAAAATTCTTTAAGTTTTGCTTAACTTTTTTTCAGTTCGAATGCAAAGTATATAGTGAATCTGATAAATGATTAAATTTAACTGAAAAAAGTTTGCTGCTCTTGAATATAGTAAATTGTTATTTTTAATTTTCGAAAAAAAAGTTTTGCTTGACTTGGAAAATCTTCAAACTAAAATTTACATTTGCATATTTAGAACAATCATACATTACATGCCATCAAATTGAATTTGCTATTTTAAAGTATAGAGTGTTAGGCTTGCCATTCTTTGCGATTTGACTATATTTTTATACATATAAGTACCTGATGGTCTTTTGAAAATTTCACTCAGGACGATGTATTTCGGCTTTAAATACCATATATTAAATAGCATATTAATAAATGTAATGTATTGAAATTAATGCCTAGGCTTCCACGCCCAGAGTCAGTAATAAGCAATCTACTTCCGGAATTGGACCGTGTCATGATGAGATATACAGAAATGAAATAAGGGTAGGAGGAAAAGAAATAAAAAGAAAAATGAAAAAAAGGTGTGATTAACACGTCGAGTTGCCGTGACCTTCTTCCAAAGTGGTTTTGCCTCTAGCGTGGTTTACACGTCGAGTTACCGTGCCACTTTGGTTTCGCTGTTTCTCCTGAAGATGCCTTCTATGACGGAGGCGAAACGTCGAGATTTCACCTTTCTCTTTTCCCTTTTTCTTCTTTTTTTTCGGTCTCCCTCTCGTTCCTTCTCTTACTCTTTTCGCCCTGTCCTTCTTTTTCACTCCCTTTTTTTCATTTTTTCTTTTTATTTCTTTTGCTCTTATTTCATTTCTATATATCTATATATTTTCTTAATTTTAAGAATTTTTTTGTAAACCTTTAAAAACCTTAAACAATTATCTTACATCTTGTATTCCAGTTTATGTTTTATAATTTATTTACAAATCTATCCTTTTGATAAGACGGCACCTTTAATTTTTTAACATTTAGAATTTTACTTCCAATATGAATATTTTTAATAAAAATAGTTCAAAAATATATCAATAAAATAAAGAGTACTAAATAACTTTCTTTGTATACTATAAATTTGTAAAAAATATTTATAAATGGTAACGGTAAACAATCGCCTAAATCGAAATGCCAAACGTAGATTTCCTCCCACGTAATTATCAAATTATCTAAACAAAAACAAAATAATTTTCTAGGTTTCTGTGTGTGCAAACGTGCGATTATTTCTCTTAAAAATAATAAGTCGCTACGAAATAAGAGTTATTTAGCTAAGTATATTATTTATGAAAGTTAAATAAATCGAAAATGGTATTGACGATGATGTTTTGAGCTGCGCGGTTCCTGTAATATCATTTCCCGCCATTTTTAGATTGACCACTGTTATTGTAAGTACCCCTCTAACACTGTAATGAAACTACGTACACGCTTGTAGAGCGGCTAATCGATGACTGTCATTCCGTCTTCTTGATTTGTCTTGATTATAAGCCGATTTCAAATTCAGAGGTTACATCGAGTTCGATGGTGGTCAGTCTACCATTTTCATCGATATTAGCGTAGAAATTCAGCGTTTGGCATGGAGAAGCGAATCGAATTAGAGAAACGTGGGAAGGATCCCGCCGAGGCGAGTATTTTATTCAAAAAATTAATAAACATGTCCTCATTAATGAAACAGCATGTGCAATGTTTAAAATTCGGATAATACTGACGCGTTACCAGCGTTGATGTCGTAATACTACTACGTTTATTCCCAAGAATATTTTCGTATGAAAGCATTTTCTTAGCCGCGTTGTATTTATATTTGCGATTTGAACGGGGAAAAAAACGTATTTTTTCTTTTCCATTGCAGATAAAAGAATTAAATTTGGACAACTGCCGGAGCACCACGATAACAGGTTTGACCGACGAATTTTGCAATTTGGAATCTCTCAGTTTAATAAATGTTGGTTTAACATCGTTAAAGGGGTTCCCAAAACTCCCAAACTTAAAAAAGCTGGAGCTGAGTGATAACAGGTGAGCTAAAACGCATTTTTGGTAGATGAAATGTGTCCATTGTGAATAGTATTAGATAATACCAACTGTAAATTATGCGTTTACAAAAATTGATCAAACCATAAGGAATTATCAGGGGAATATAATACACCTTAATCATTCCAGAATTAATAATGGATTAAATTTGCTGGCCACAAGTCCAAAACTAACGCATTTAAATTTAAGTGGTAACAGAATCAAAGATTTGGAAACCCTGAAACCCTTACAGGATTTCAGGTATTTAAAGAACTTGGATTTGTTTAACAATGATGCAACAGGAATAGAAAACTACCGAGAGAAAATCTTTAAACTAATACCTAGTTTAAAATTTTTAGATGGGTAAGTAGTGCTCGTTAACCCACTTCTTCTTTTGTAACCTAAATTACTTGAAGACATTAGACTATTACGATTCTAAATTTGAAATAAATTATAAAACTTAATTTACTATAGTTATGATGCTGAAGACAAGGAAGTGGAAGACAGCGATGCAGAGGAGGAAGTTAATGGAAACGATGATGAATCGGAGGACGAAGGTATATTAAACTAGAAATTATCCCATTTTATTTGTAAATAATTATTCATGTTTATTGTTTCAGAGGGATCTTCAGATGATGAAGAAGATCTAGATAGTAGCATGGGCTTGAATGCTGTCTATTCAGAGAACATCGAGGACCTCTCCGATGAAGGAGATTATGAGGCTGGTGAAGAAGAAGAGGAAGAGGACGGCATTGAAGAAGAAGAAGAGGAATTGGGTGAAGAGGAGAGTCCAGCTCCAGAAGGTAAGAACAATGGTAACTTTAAGTGTTTGCTTTATGACACAAGCTAAGGTTATAAGTTGATGAAATGTTCTTTAAGATTGGGTAAGACTTGCTGAAACTGCTTATTGCTTAAAGAACTGGTAGTTTTAGGAATTTCTCTATGGACTAAGTAAAAGACAAAGTTTTATTTTTCTGTAAATATTGACTTACATGTTAATGATGGACCTTTAGATTCCGTATATCTTTATTGATTTTTTGTGATAATTAAGGTCGATTTAGTATTATTGCTTTTAATTTAATTTATATGAACCATATAAAGAAATAAGTGTATGGAAATTATTTCTATTAATATAGATTTTTTAATTTCATCTGCTGAAAACTGCATATGTATTATTTGATTACAGATAGTAACATGGTTATTAACAGATCAATTTAAGTTCAGATAAAATTTATGTATGCCAATCAAACTAATAGGTAACCAACCACATCTGCCTTCTGCGTAATTTATTGCTTTAAACAGTAATATCTAGTTTATAGTTCAAGTAGTTTAATTGGAAGATAGGTAACAATAGCAAAATATTGGAAAACAAGAAAGTTATTCCGTGTTGGAAAATTTTCAAACTCTAAAGTTTAGTTGTTTGATTGTTGCTGTAAATTGGTTAGTATCATGTTAAAAGTTACATTTGCTAGAATATGAAATTATACAACTAAATGACTGATTCGAGAGCTTCTATTAAGAATAATTCATAAGAAAAGAAAAAGATGTGTTTAAATTGCACTGATACAGTTAAACCTAAATAAAGAATACATGTAGCTCTAATTAATTGTATTTCAATAATAGTAAAATTGGTGAGATAACAACAGGAAAGTAATAAAACAAAACATGGTTTGGTTTATTAATAACCATAGTTTCAATCCAAAACATGCATCGCGTATCATAATTTAAAATTATAATAACTTAAATCTATTTAGTTAGTAATGTTCCTACTGGTATTTCTCTTTATATAACCTAACACCTAAAAGTGGTGGACGACCCTCAGAAGATTTTCAATTATCTCGTTTTAATAAAAGAGAGCAAGTATTTTCAAATGCAAAAAATGACTGCAAGATTTGCTAGGTCCACACTTCATATGGTATTGGATACCACGCTTTTGGATTAAAAAGGCACGTAATGGAGTGAATTTCTGCAAAAGATGGCATCTCTTGACATGATATTGTTGATGGATTTTCATAATATCTAGAGTTGTTTGTTCTATTTCCATCGTTACCCTGACTATACAAGTTTAACGAACGATGGAAATAGCCCAAACAACAACTCTAGTTATTAAAAGATGGCATAAATCAATCTTGACTGTGTATATAAACAGTAAATCACGTTACAAGCACTGGTTTCTAGAATACTTTGAAGAGTACGGATTTAAAGTATTCGCTGACACAGTTTGCATTTTCCAGAAAAAAAAATGAAGCCAAAAGTAATTCCAAAATATTTTTCCCCTTTGTAAAACAATATAGATACATCACTGTGTTGGTTCTGATATTTTCGCAGTTGTAATCTGTTGTTTTAGATTCTTGGGTATTGTCCCGCGTCTGATACTGGTCCGCATTGTAAGACAGCATTGTTTCGATTAAAACTTCAATTTCTTCTAGAGGTTGTCATTCAACTATTGACCGACTCCAGAAGATTAAGTTTTCATCGAAAAGTCGAGAAATGACGCCGCCTTATAATCTGGACCAGCATTAGACGAGAGACAATACTATAATACTATATCTCAACATGAGATTCGCCTGGTGTGAAGCAAGACCGCCCGCGTTTTGGTAGGATTAATTTAATTGTATAATTCATTAGACAAAAGTCATGTTGTTGTGTATCCACGAAATCACAAACTTGGTGGAATCTATTAAATATTAGAATCATTAAATGTTTTCACACTTGTTTCAGTCAAATGAGTACGGCGTGAGGAATAAATATTTTTTAATTATGAAAGCGACCGTTTCATATCGAATGATGTTATATTTGCAAATTTAAAGTAATCTTTGTGACAACTTATTGGATCTTTCGACGCACCTTCACAAATTTGTTTAAGTATCAGAAATTTGATTCCTTGTCAATAACACTTTCAAATGTTCACACTACACTTTCAAGACACGTATATTCACAGATGTGCTAATTAGCTTTAAAGTTGCAAAAGCAAAGACCTGACCTATATGTGTCATATAACATTCCAGAAGCTTAAGCAAAATTTTTACACCAGTATGCGCCCAGCTACTATAGGTATCCGCTTTTTAAAGTCATATAAATGCAGCCAATCAAGATATTAAAGTGAAATCTATCACATTACCATAAAAACCCTTATAGAATGTTCCGGCTAAATTTCATTAAATTTTGGTGGATGCGTCGTTTCACAAAATCAGTAGCTTTGGACGTTGTTTTATAATACATGAGCAACTCATTGCAAAAGATTCTTTTTGTGTTATTTTGCGGCCAGGGTAATTTTTTTAATCCAAAGGCAGCGATTAAAAATGCCAGTTATCCCATATAAATTTCATATGCCAATATCTTAAGGTCTAGTTGACAGCAAATTAAAAAAGATATCTTGCCTAACGCTACGCTCTTAAATTGACAAAGCTATAGATAATTAATGATATAGGAATATACTGCAGTATACAATTTGTTTACACTTAATGTTGATAAAAGGATCCTAACTGATATGAGATTCAAATGTTTGTAGGGTTTTTCAACGATGTAAGGTACATACTTTTAAAGTTGTTATTGGCTATATCATTCTTTGACAATTTATAATTTAATAATCAATATGATCTTGTTAAGGTTATGGTGAATAATATGGCATGACATGTATGCAGTACCCTTCATAAGTATGGGAACGACTAGTAAAACGTAAATTTAAATAAACGTTAAAATGATGATATCTACAGCAAATATTATAACTGCATAAGATAATACGTTATTCAGCGAACTTTTCTATAATTGAAAGCATTTTATCGAGATTTTGTTATGTTAATAAGAATTCGAATATTACGGTTATATGAATGTTTCTTGATTTTAGTTAGAGGTCTATATCCTATACGTCGACGACACAATATAGTATTTTTATGAAATAACGGAATAATGAATTCAATAGTACAAGTAAAATTTGAATTGAAAAATTACCAAATTATTAAAATTAGAGAATTAAGTTTAACAAATGCCGTCTGTATAGAAAGATATTACGTGATAAGTGAAACGGTCTGAATGATAAAACAAAACCAAATAGATAAATAGAAAACAGAAATGAGTTATCTAATCATTTATAGGTTATATTATACTGCAGTTAGTCCGTTAGTTCGTTCGCACTTTAAAATTCAGTATGTTTCTCTTATGCAATGCTATCCTCTTTTTCTATCGACAGAGAGTTTATGTATGTATATCCCTTTTCAGCCTGGGCAAAGTTGCTCGTTTTTATACTAATGATTTCTTTTCACAGTTGCGTTACCAACAAATAAATTGGTATTACTTATTAAGTAATAAGTAGTAAGTAAGTTTTACTTATTGGTGTCAGCTGTTTTGCTTTAACTCGAAAAACCTTATGCCTGTCCTTAATATCAATAGCTTTGTGTCTAATATTCTTAATATATATATATATATCTTATCAAATAAAGTTTAAAATTAATTTAATAAATGAAATATTAATTTTATTTTTAAAGATTGAATGTACGAGTGTAATAATATTCTTAGTTTGCACATAATTGTTTCTCATTTATTTCAAAATTATTTAACGACTTTATTTTGCGCTCTTGATTATTTAATGATAATGCTTTGTTGTTGGAGGCAAAGTAGAGTTAGAATTGATAAATTATTGTTTCCTTGTAAGTAGCAACTTATAAAATTTACACCAACTATACCATGGAACTTAGTTGGATAATACTAGGTGCCGTGATCTAGTTGGTTAAGATGTTCGCCCGATAAGAGAGAGGGCATAGGTTCAAATCCTACCGAGACCGATATTTTTTCGGAAAAATTTTAAATATTGGTAATTACAAACCAAGAGAATATA
Organism: Trypoxylus dichotomus; assembly: GCA_023509865.1. Classification (NCBI taxonomy): domain Eukaryota; kingdom Metazoa; phylum Arthropoda; class Insecta; order Coleoptera; family Scarabaeidae; genus Trypoxylus; species Trypoxylus dichotomus. Next base: position 31,406,123 of record CM042079.1, read on the forward strand.
ATTTACCATTATATAAGCAACAAAAACATTAATTTACAGTTAGAACTCTTCATTATGTGTATAATATTACAGCTATCTCCAGTCTTACATTTTCCTGCATCTACAATCAGAATATTTCAAAATGGTCAGTTACATACACAGTGGAGGTGTAAACTTCACCCGTTATTTACATGTAAATATGTATCATATTCTAAATTCTTATAACTATGGATTAGTTCAAGTCATCAAGTATGCCTTTAGTGTAGTCTAATAACTAGACAAACGATTATATAGACGTTGAATGAGCTAACGCCTAGGAAAGCAGTGGAACTTGGAAATAATATCCAGGATTTAAATATTCCTTCGATTTAAAATTGAAAATAAATTGTTTTTTGAGGAGATATAGTTGATAGATAGTTGTCAGCTAAACTACAGTCTGTCTTCGAAAATCGAATTGCATTCTTTTTGGAAGTTATATATTGTATATGAATACGTATGTTACTATAAGCGCAATTGAATCCTTACCAATATCCTTTCTTACGTAAACAGCTTTTGTTTAACTATATTTTCATTTGAAAATAAAGGTTATTATTACTATTATCTTAGAATTCTCCATGCAACAAGAGTTTTGCACAATAAAAAGCGTTAACAAGTTAAACAATGTAAAAATTATGTTTTACAATAAAAATTTGTGTGTAGTTGTTGGTATTAACATGTGTTTTCTTATTTGCAGAACAAATAAGGGGCAAGAAGAGAAAGTTAGAGGAGAGTGATGGAAACTAATTTTTAGTAATTTAGTGATGGGACATGGTTACGTGACCAATTTTTAATTGAAAGTTTGTCTCCATTTAGTGAGAAGTGAGACACACCCCTGGCTGTGCTACTCATAGTTAAAACAAAAAAAAAAACATACAAACATACATCAGGAAGTTAGAATCTGCGTTCAACAATATTCGACATTAATAAACGTAATACGCCACATCCTGTAAAATTTCTGAAAAAAAAAATGAGAGAGAGATGATTATAGTAGGTCAATATAAAATATAAGCAATTATCGTTTGAAAAAAGTAAATTTTAGAGTAAAAGAAACGTCTGAACCCGGGCAATCTAAATCATCTTATTAGATGTTAATATTAATAATTGAACAAAATAATTTTGTTAAAACACGGATAATAAATACATGAATAATGTGTACTATGTAGCAGCCAGTTTCAAAAATAGTATATATATATATATATATATAAATAATATATATATTTTGTATTATACGTACATTTATTTTTAAGTTAGGAATTAAAATTATTTTTTTAATTCTGAACGCACTCAAACTAAATCATAAATGGGAGATATAATTATCTATATTCAACATTCTTTTATGATGACATAAATTATATATTAAAAATATATAGAAAATAATTAAAATTTAGCGGTTTTTATTTTGCATAATACCATGTTGTAAATTTATTTAGTAGTATGGAGTTATTTTTAATGGAGTTGTTTTTTCCTTTCTTTTCTTTTTTTTTTTTGTTTTGGGAATGTTGTGTGTGGAGTATATTTTCGCTGGCGTATATTGACGGGAGAAAGAAAGAAAGAAGAAGACTGCATTAGCATTTGTTTCAGTTTAATATATACAAGAACATCTTCGATTTTGGTGCAGTTTCAAAAGCTATTATCAGAGATATAATTGTCTAACATTTTTAATTCATCTTAAAAATGAATTGTTTCTAGCATGGCAATAAAAAATGTTTTGCCTATAAATACCAAAACCTAAAGGAAACACTCCATTTAATTTTTGTTATAGATTTTGTTAGTAAAACATCTCGTATTTTCGTAATCCCTAAATTTCGTTAGTTTATTCCTTCTAGTTTTTCGCTGATTTGCAATAAATTTACTTAAATAACCTTGTACATGTGTAAATAATGAAAGTAACGTAAATACTAAAGCACTACTCAATGGAAAGTACAAATCAAATCATTATCTATCACTTCCATCCAGAGCTCTTAACTGTTTATATCGAAAGAATGATGATGATGAGAAATTATCATTTCCAAAGGCAATTTTTATATTTATTAATATTTTATTATATAATCATAGTCTCTATATATGACCAATTAAGATATATATTAAAATAAGCGACAATATAAGGAGAAGCTGATGCAAAGTTTATCTTATGCTGTCAGCCAGATATGTTCCACATCAACAGTTCAAAAACAATTATAAATTCTTCGAAATAATACTGTATATTGTTATGTTTTAACAAAGAAACATGTTACTGTTTTTCATCAATTTTATCTTTGTCTTAGTATTATATATTAAGTTAACTATAAGAGTAGTAGTTGAAGAAAGAGAAGCGAATGTATCTGTATTAAAGAATTATAAATTTTATATATAGAAACGATATGTGCATTAAAATGTTTTTTATACAAATCAAAGACATAAAAAAAGAAAAGACTACATGCAAAAAGTGTGGTTGTACGTGAACTTTATTGTCAAACTTCCATTAACAAATAATACAAAATAAGAAAACATTAAAGTTCATATTTCTACAAATCCACGTATTTGTTGTTGAAAAGTGAAATCATTTCTAACTGATTACAAAAAAATGGTACGTTTATATTCTAAAATAATGCACACGCGTTTCGCAACACAAATGTAATTCACCCAATTTCTGTTCTAAGGAAAAACAATTGTAATTTTCTTCTGTGTATTACTTATTAGTTGTTAGAAATAGTAGTAATGCATTTTTGTAATAATATTTTATTATATAATCTTTTCTAAGCGTGATTTTGTATTTCTCAAAATGGCGTTTATTAACCTTCCTTCTTTAATAATGGTTTTATTACTTTCGATTTGGTTCTTCATAGGGTACAATAAATTTGGGGATCTTTTACAAGCTATTGTATGTTATTCCATTTGCTTATTTTTACGTTCTTCAATTTTGATACGTTTAAGTCGAATGTACGGGAAAAAAATACAAGTAGGTAACCATTATTGGTTGCTCATGCAGTTTTTATTAGTCTACTCTTAAATTTTTGCTTTTATTACGGTGATTAATATCTCGGCTTTAAAAATATTGGTATAGCATCAGATACCGTAGATTACCAAATTACCTGTCTATTTAAGTAAAAGAAAGATAAGCGTCCAGCGCAGCAGATGATATCGCAACATTAGTAGTGTTTTACCCGGTATATTTATGCATTGATTACGGAAAAAAGGAAATAGAGACGATGATGGCGAACATCATAGAGGTAAGGCGTGATCCATAATTCTACCTTAGCGTAAATATGCTCTTATTATGCAATGTGAACTTGATCTGTTCAATAGGTGTGAATTTAAGGATCTTAAATAGAATATTGTTAGGAACGGCCGTATAACTTTGTTGTTTGAGATGTACTTTTTAAATTTCGTATAGATATATAGTCAAAAGTAATGACCCTTTTTTCGTTTCGGATTTGAAAGAAAAAGATATTCGACTGAAGCGGAATTTTGTACGGCCCTATGCATAAGCTACTTTATCCAAGACTGTCATGCATCAAAGAACGTATTTGATGTATTCCAAAACTAGAATAAACATCTTTCTGCTACATTGTGTCGTGAAGGTAATTTCATGAAATCGCTTTTCTAAGAATATAGACCAAATGACGACTAGTAGGATAGATATATGAATACAAATGTAATCGAGTATAAAATTGAAAAGCGTCTGCAATACGGTAAGTAATTGTCATGGGCAGGGATAGAGTTATCCAGCGTCTGCGTAAATTGGTTCTATTGAAAAAAATACCTCACTACTCACAGGCGGCCTCTATGATAATAGCCACACCATTGTTATATATATACGTTGTTTCAAGATATAATGCTGAAGTAAGCTTTCTTACAGCAGCATGAACATAGGGAAGCTCTGAAATATACAAAAGCATCATAAACTTAAACGTCTAATTGCATCACTAATCCTAAGATTAACTAAACTATCAGTCAAATATTAAACTGGTATAAAATACTTTCCGTTGCAGCAGTTATAAAGTAGTCCTGGATAATAAACCCCTACGCAAGCAAGTGAATAAAGGGTTGGTATTAAGAAAATCTTGGGATTTAGTGGAACAAAAATATTTAACTGGTAGCTAACCTTTAGTTGAAGGTGATGCATTTAGACATGATTCAGTAGAATTTTTATCATTAAATTAATTATAAAGGCTGAACGTATTCTCTGCAAATTGTATTTTGATTTCATTGCCGTTATTGCGCTATTCCACGCATTCGCAGAAATGTTTCCCAGTTCTTTATTAGTTCCATACTTCTCTCTGTGAAAGTTGGCGAGTTCATATATACAGTAGAACAACGCCTTGTATTTTGATTTCATTATTGTTATTCCACTGTTCCACGTATTTGCAGAAATGTTTCCCATTTCCTTAGTTACATAGTTCTCTCTGTGAAATTTGGCCAGTTCATATATACAGTAGATCTCGGTTATCATCATCGGAACCGACAGGGTTCTGACGTTATAATCGAGTGACGCTATTCATGAGGTGGCAAGTTTCGAAAAACTAATCCGATATGGAACAAACTTTATTACTTATTTTACATTATTATACACTAAATATTACGACAAATACATACGTACAACATACCTATTATCAGGTATGTACATACTTGAAAAAAGACTAATTTTGGTTTGTGAACATTTCACGCCAAATTATGACGCTGTACCCGAGTTGCCGCTATAACTATTGATGTAAGGAGGTTGTACTGTATTTACTTGTGCTTATATCAGCTGAATAAGGGTAAAATGTAAATTTTATACAAAAATCAAGATATGTAAATATTTCTTCTAAAACTAAGTTTCTTTGGCGACTAGTATCATCCATTCACAAATATTGCAGGTACTTCTGATACAGCTTGATATACCAGATGCTACGCTCAATTGTAAAATATTATCGAGTAGTTCTCGAAAATTTTGCTTCAAATTTAGATGACTGCCAGAAAATAGCGGAACACATTTAAGACATAATTTTTATGAAATAAATTCCCAAAGACTATATTTTAATAAAAAAATTATTGACTAAACCTGACCATTATTTTTTTTATTTTGAGTAGTTTTGGAACACCTTTATAAATATAAATTCTATCTTTATGATTGTCTAAAATTATAAGAGAATTAAAAAAAAAAGTACTTACCTGTGTAGAGATGCAATAAGTCACGACTCAAAATGTAAAATTGTTGGAACGATCAGTAATTGGATGTAATACAAAACAACAGCTTTCGTTTTCTTTTTAATAAGATGTATCTATCAGTTATGACATTTCAAATGTATATTAATGTAAGTTTTATATTCGTTTAATTCTATTTTACTCGCTACAAAATCATATCATCTAACTTACGTGATAATTATTTGTATTATATCACTTTGACACAAAGCAGTTATTTGAAAAGCAAATCACAGAAATTCTTTCCAATTCTTCGTTTGTTTTTTCATTTAGAATATTCTTCGCTTGTAAACGACCAACTTGAAATTTGTTCGAAATTGTTTTATTCTATATTATGAACAATAACTATTAGTTCAAAAGCAACGATATAATTGAAAAAAGAACTATTTTTATTACACTTAACGACAATTAAATGCTGCGTTGTTGAAAAAAACTAATTTAAAAATAAGCCACACAAAGTCATTAATACTAAATTAACATCTAAAGGATTTGCTTAAGGAAAAAGTGGTACCTATTTTATACATTGTCTTAGATTCCGCCGGGGCAGCTATGACCATTTGAATTAAGCTTCTCGTTCAAACCTAGATCTCTATCAATTTAAGATTTTAAATTTATCTTATCTATTTGATTGGTTTTTGATATTTGATGTGTGTAAATAGGTGACTAGATATATTTGATTTTTGTATATGGAGTTATTATGTTAATAGATTGATAATTATTTCGAATGATGAATAATGATATCAGTATAATAATGCATATCTTTTAAAACCCTGAGAATGTTTGAATATCTGCATATGCTTGTTATTCGATGGATCCATATTAAAATAAATAAAATTTTAACGCCGGGAAAGTTCATGTTACTATGGTATGTGTTAGTTATACTGATTCTGTAAAATAACATTAAAAAATATTTGTTTAAGAAAATTTTCAGCAGAAATGGTTGATCAAATTTAATCTTATGCAAATTCATGTAATAAATGCCAAAGCTGCCAGCACAATTTGTTATAAAAAGCGATAAAAACTTCAATAAGAGAGTAGTCTTTAACATGGTTACAAGAGAAATGTAAAATTTAATATTATAATAGGCGGGCATGGCGTCTTTTAAGGGAACCATCCCATCACTTTGCCTCATGGCGGGATAGATATTTTTCTAACCCACCGATTTGATCCGTAGCGGTTCTGTTAAAATTAAGCGGATCAAACCAAGCAAATGTCTAGAGTATCAGTACCGATTAACGGAAAAATATAGTACACCTAACAAAATGAAATATATAATAGAGTACGTGACATTTTCTAGTTTTAATCGAAAATGCGATTTTAAGCAATATTAGAAATAGAAATGGACAAGAAAAAGTTGAAATTAGTAAATTGAATTTCAAATCAAATACATGCGAATGCATTGAACTTCCCACTGATGTGAATGTTACATAAATATTTGTGTGCGTATATGTTTATGGAATTAAACTGCTGCCAATTACTCTTAAAAATTAGTAGAGGTAAATTACAGGTGGCCTGTAGTAGATTATAAAACTAAGACACTGTAAATTATATTTTTATATAACATCGGCCTAATAATTGTATGCCTTCTAGACATACACGAAAAGTTTAATCTAAAATAATAAAAACATTAATTCGTCGTGTAGTTGGCGTTTTAAGATTTTGAGGTTTAATCAACGATTTTCAAATTTCGCAGATGATTTAAGTTAGTGATACTGGCAATAAAGCTAATGCAGGGTGGGGCATAAAGATCTCCTGCATTTTAAAGATGTATAAAAATATCAGGCAAATGGCGGCCGTTATTGTCCATACATTGCCATCACTGTCCGCGTTACTTGAGGCGGAATAGTATCGATTTCCTATTGGATCCTTCCCTTGAATTCCTCGAGGTGAAGGTCGACGTTGAAAGATCTTTTCCTTTAAGGGGCATTAAAATCTTCCACATTTTGTAACATCTTAGCTTGAGGTGCTACAACTGTGACTGCTAATCGGTACGTAGAAATGTTGATCTGCGCATCAAATTGGATGAAGTGGATACAGAAGATGTGTGGTTTCAAGAGGACGGGACAACAGTTTACACAGCGCGACGTTCACGCGGAGAGTGAGGGAAATGATTCCTGAGCGTTTGATCGGTTTAAGAGGAGACGTGGGGTGGCCTGCACGGTCACCAAGTTTAAGTCGCTGTGACTTTCCTTTTGAGGGTATCTAAAGGAAAAAGTTTTTCAACGTCGACCTTCATCTCTTGAGGAATTGAAGGAAAGGATCCGACAGGTAATCGGCGCTATTTCGCCTTAACTAACGCGGAGAGTGATGGTAAACTTCCGGAAACGTCTCCAGCAATATATTGAGAACGACACCCGCCATTTGCCTGATATAATTTTTAAAATGCATTAAAAAAACTATATTTTATATTCTTTTCAAAAGAGATTTTTATGCTCCACCCTGTACCTTTCTTCCAGAAACAACTAAATATGCGGATATATTAGAATGTTCAAGCAAAAATTACATTTTCGCACATATTTCAACAGTTAGTTCAGTGTTCAACCACATTTGACTAATTGTAGGAAACTAGATTGGACCTTACAAATCCAAACCACCGTACCTCATTAACAAATAGGTTGCAATAGTAGGACGATCTCAAAAGTCCCCGGTATACGTGACCATCTAATTAACTATTGATTCGTATCATGTATTGGATCTTGAATTCTTAAAGTAGTTTTATTACATTTACATACAAGATACCAGGTTGTTCGAATCCGCTGTTCTGAATTCTAGAATAAGCACGCATGTCTAAGAAATGCAATGTTTAACTATGTATTTTTAGAAGCTTACAAGATCACGGAATCCAAGATAAACTTAAGGTCCGGATTAGCGAAGGAATGAAATCGAGATACGAATTAGCTATCATTTCGTCAGATTACAATTCAAGATTCGTGATATCGGTTCTTCATTCACGGCTCAAAGAAGTAGGAATAATAAAGATGATTAAGTTGAGCAAACAAGTTCCACGACTTACAGTGCATAATTATAAAACTGCAAAACGTTTTATGATACAAACCTTTACCACAAAAATTCACTAATATTGAACGCATGTTTTAATAGCCAACCTTTCATTTTCGGCATTAATGTTGGAAACCGTATAACTACATTTCTTGTAATTCTTCGAATTATACCTCAGGCTGTATACTATTGCAAAAATAAGAATATACATGTTGTATTTATACGCTGCCTGACATGGAAATTGCAACACCAAGAAGAGGTGCGAACTTTTTGTCCAAAGTTGGCAGAAACATTCAAAATAAATGATAATTTTGTTGGGATCAAGTAGTCATGGCATATCTGACACTTCTTGCAGTCTTTTCTGACTAATGTCAGGTTTATTTTTGGCAAGTATTGATTCAATTTTTATCATTTTCTTTTATCCTACTATTGTTTAAGGTATTTTGAGGGTTTGATTACATTTAACGTACGGCAATGTGGACATTATCGCCAGTTGAGAGAATTCAGCAGAGGTCAAATTGTTGGCTTTCACAAAGGTGTTTTTTTACTCCGACAAATCGTCTAAGGTGTAGAACGGCAAGTGGCACAAAGACCGATTCTTCAGTACTAGATCAATTGCTGATCTATGCTTTGGTAATGAAGATCGTCCTGTAACCTTTTGAATCGCAATGTTCATCACCGAAGGATTGTCGACTTGCATCCCATCGACCTTATATTGTGTTACCGCGTACAGTTCAACACGGACAACGTATTACAGTTAACTAAAATCCATATTACAGTTATACGTTGCGAATGCAATGGAACGTGAGATGTATGATGGTCGCACTAGGGTCGGACGAAGACGTTGGGAACGACGCAATATTAAAAGTTCTCTTGAAAGGCATGCGATATGGTATGAGGCGCTATAGATTATGGAAGTAGGTCTCAGTTGGTGCTCATCCGAGACGGCATAAATGGCCAACGTTACGTTGATGAGGTGGTAGAACCCCATATTTTTCCATATCTTTAGCAGCTCAAAGACACTTTTCTAGTAGGATAATGTCACGCGCGTGTTAGATTGGCGAGAAGTTCGGAAATCTAGGCGGCTATAGCAAGACCGGTTTAGAGAAGTTTTCACTACGCGAAGACGATCATAACTAAATAATTACTATTATAAGTTATAAAGGCTTGTCGAATAGAATATGCATTTTGATGATAAATTTTAGTCGTTGAGTTGTGTATTTCTTCATAATCACTAAGGTTGCAGAAACGAGTGCTGTTAGAGATGCGCGCGGCTCAGCTACTATGAATATTAAAAATAATGAATGTAATTACTTATTATTTTAGTTTGATTATGTTCTTGATGTAGGCTTTGTTGGGGTAAAGTCTACATCAATAACACAAACTGAAATAGTAATTACATTCATTATTTTTAATATTGATAGTAAGTGACCCGCACGTGTCTCCAACAGCACTCTCTTCTGCAGGCTTAATGACTCCAACACACTATTGAAAACAGCTCTGATAGTCTGGCAACAACATTCTGAGCGGCTTTGCCAACGTTACACTTCTGATGTTCTTATAGGTAACCTCTTTACATTGCAAGATACTGTTAACAATGTAGTATTTTATAACATTTGCACGTGAATCTTCTTATATTTTTCTAAATAAGCAGGTGAAATTATAATGATACTAAATGACGAATCACATTCAAAGCGAGACTTTTGTGTAAGCTTCACTGTAACCACTACATTATATTCTTTACGCGTTCCAGAAAGTTTTAAAATTATTTTCAGAAAGAATCTTCGAAGAATTGCGATTTTAAGGAACTGTAAGTTCACGATTTGAACTTCATAAATCTGGTCATTCAAATTCCATTCTCTATGGGTTTAAATAGTTCCTTCTCGAAAAGCAGATATTTGGCATTCTCGCTAAGCTTAAGCATGTGCAATGAACAATGGTTTTATTAGAAGGAAAATGTGCAGTCATTATAAATACAGTCTATTTTTACATGCAATGTTTATAATCATATAGTCTGTTCGCACCTTGAAACTCGGTATGGAATTTTAACTTGTACAGAAATTACAAATGGAACATTACCAATATTTTTCATATATGTTTAGTATAGTACACTGTGTTCAACAATGATTGAAAAGTCTGTGTCGAAAAGTTGGCGCTTCTGTAAGACAGCTATAATAATCAGTAGCATGCTTTGGTAGCGTCTATCCTCTATTATTGTTTTGATTTTCTGTACTTTCGTTTTCATGTTATTATGTTGTTTATTTATTATTTCACTTCTTTATTACTAGAAAGGCTTTTCTTATTGCCAGTTTTTTACAGCCGGATATTTCTGATTGATAAGCAACGTAATAGTGATAATTAGAGAGCGGATTATATCCAAAGTGCAAAAATTTAATTTAATTTATTTATTACATTTTACGTTTATTTGTAGATGTCTTACACTGATTAAAGTTAATTATCGCTAATTAACTTTAATCAGTGTAATACATCTACAAATAATCTACAACACATCTCTAGTGATAATGTATCCGTACAAATATTGGTTCCTTTCTCATATTTTATGTTACGCCTATGATGTGTGATTTAGAAGCGTTGGCTGGACGAGAAAGCTTTATTAAAATAAGATGCATTCAAATAAATTTTTACCTCAAAGTAGCCTTTGAAATTATAATTATGTCTTAGCTTGTTACTAAAACTCAATATGAATTTTCATGACAAATACTCAAATTAACAAATAATGCAACTGAAAATAGTACAACTTACGACAAAAGTTTTTATTGCAATGGACTACTAATGGTAAAATTTATTTGAACGCCTTTTAGAATTTACGAATATTTCCTTTTCTTTTAGAACTGATTCTACAATTCACTATAAGATTAGTAAACTAATTTATTTATTGAGAAGTGTTGCAATGATGTAATATAAATAGCGGGCTTATATATATATTAACAAACATTAAGAATATTAGACATAAAGCTATTGATAGTAAAGATAGACACAAGGTTTTTCAAGTTAAAGCAGCCGACACCAATAAGTAAAACTTAAATACAAATTTATTTATGGACAATGCAACTGTCAAAAAAGTCACTAATGCAAAATCGCGCAACTCTGTCCAGATTGAAAAGAGATGTACATAAACTCTCTCTAAATAAAAAGAGAGGATAACATTCCATAAGAGCCATACTGAATTTTAAGGTGCGGACGAACTATATATTACTAAAATATGTTTCATTTGATTAAAATAAAGCGCATTGTTGCCAATGTAATTATTGAAACATAGTTGTTTATATAAGGCTATGTCATACAAGTTTTCGAATCTATGCTTGATATTAGAAGTAATCAAATTGCAGAATAGCACAGGACTGCTTGAGGAACCGGATTCGAACAAACCTATTATCTTTTTTAACTTTTGAGTTTGTTTATGGTATTACCCATGGTTAAGCAAGTTTTTTGCGCCATAGAATTTTTAAGGATTGCTGTCGATATTATCTTTTCACAAATAAGGAGCTCGCATGTTGTATAAATAAGCAAATTACAGATACGTTTTAATAATAATACTTATGTTTTATTTGTCTGGAGCGAAACTGAACAATCATTTAATACAATTTAAAACGATATTGAAATTTAAATTTACGCAAATCAACTTGTTTTTAATAAATCATCGACGAAAAAAGAAACAATAAATCTGTACATTTACAAACTAATTAAGTATTATTACATTTATTTATGAAAAATACACGAGAATGTATACACTGTTATATCCTTCTAGTCAGATTAATAACGTTTGTCCAACTTTTCTCGATATCTAAGTTTTTCCATACAAATTGCTATTTTTTTGTCGATTTTCTTTATTTTTTTGATTGTTTTGAGGAATTCGGTTCGCAACAAAAATCTATTGAAAACAAAAAAAAACTTATCAAGTGTCGACCTTAGCTTATCCGGAGAGATCATTTAGTAAATACGAAGCTAACGAACTTAAAAAATAAAAAGGAGGTTTAGAACGTCCCTCGTTAGGAACAAGCCGTGGTCTGTTTATATCACAATTCTGTTTTCATTTTGTTAAATAGGACAGTGTTTTCTGTTTTATAGAAATTTCGATGGATGAACGAAACTTGCTTGTGAAGGATGCATCGTTGAACGTTAAAAAGTAACAAATGATAACCTATATCACAATAAATCTAATAAATTAAACTAAATTCTTGTACTGGAGATAACATTAAAGGGTGATTTGTAATTGTGATGTATTAGGAACTTACAGCTTCTATGAAAAAAACTATTTACAATAAAATTTAGATTTCTTTTTGAAATTAGATTTTTGAAGATTTAATAAATAATTTTGAATCAATTGAGTGGACTAGTTTTAAATGAGTATGTTGTATTCAAATATATTTTTCCTCGAGAATATACACATACTGAGACAATTATAAAGACTGTGATATGGCATAATTACAATCTTTAAAAGTCAGGAATACTCATTTCGGAAACTAGACTTGTGCCCTCATCAGTAATGTCTCTAATACATGATTTAGTATTTTAGAAGTATCTCTCAAGTACCCTCATGGTTTTCTTTCCAAGACTTATGTTCTTTGCTCAGTACTTTTAATCTTAATCAGTAAAAACTTGATAGCATGAAAGAGGCTTCTAAAATCGTGGCGGAAACATACAAATCTAATATTGGTATTGTTTACATAATAAGTTATATAATAATCCCGCAAAAAGATCAACTGTAAGTAACCTAACTAAAATTTAGTCTATGTACAGGTTTCATAATTATGTAGATATATAAAACGAAGTACGAAACATTATCCTGCAATAGTTAGTTAGTTAATGTTACTTTTTGAATTTTTTTTTTTTGAAAAACAAGCAGCGAATTCTCGAGCAAGAGGTATGTACAGGAAATTTAGTATTGATTTTTATTTCAATCATTCAATATTATAATTCTCAGTGAAAATTAAAATAAAATTTTAAAAACGGCAGTGACAAGGTTAATCTATATAGTATAAGATAGGATAGGATGTGTCTAAAACTATAATGATAAAATGAAATGGAACTGTAGGAGAGGTAATTTCCCACAAAAAAAGTTCAAAATATACTTATCCCATGATTTCTATAGTTTTGGGAATTTTAGGATAAATTCACTTCTACATAATAAAGAGATTAGTTAATAGAATAAACAAAATGGTAGAAGAAATTAGGTTGAAATAAGGTATGACAAAAAACATATTTGCAACAATTATTCAAGAGTTCAATGCCGAAAAGAAAAATTATAGCTTGAAAACCACGAAGAATCAGAGTTGTATATCAAACCTTTTTTTTTGTAGGAAATGGTCTGTAAGACACCCTCCTAGACATTCCAAACTTCCATATTACAATAAAACCAAAATTGTCTTTTGATGATTTATCATATGGATTGGAACTGCGTAAGCTCCTAACATATCACAATTACACACAATCACAGGTTCGCATTTTCATTAAACGTAAATGCTTTTCAATTATTGCGTATTAATAATATTATTGTAATAATAACAATAGTAACAATAGTTTGGTAATAGTAAATTGAAATTATTTCTTCGAGAATTATGAAGTGATGATAGAATTTCAAATGGAAACAATAAAATCACTGTCCTAAGAAACAACTTAAGTCTACATTTACAAGAATTTTATTATCATTATTTAACTTTAACGTTGTAAACCACAGGAAATTATACTAGCATACAAGCACTTCCGAGTCGAGTGTCTCTTGGTTTGTTTGTTTGTTTTTTTGTTTGAACACATATAATATATAATACATATCAAAGCAGTCTGTGGCACTATTTTTTAATGCTTCAGCTCTGTTTAACTCGCTTTCGAGGAGGACCTATTGGAGGAATTTGTTGGGTCGCTAGCGCACGAAATGCTTCCGCGATCAGATGTGGATGTGTTTGAATCATCGATTTCCAACCGGGCGTTTCCATCACATCTGTTGCATGTCTGCTAACAGAAAACATAATTCCATTAATTACACAATCGCAATAGAATAAAGAATCAAAAGTAGAGATTCCGTGAGGTCAGAGGGCAATCGATAAAAGCATGAGATACTCACGTATTGATAAAGTCTATGGCTTGGGCCTTAAGCTGGTCAGCACTGTGCAGGTCCGCCAGTATTAAAATTTCTGCGGCATTTTCTATCGACAGGTTAGTGCACAGTGCTTCCTCGCACATCACTTTTAATCTCTCTAAAGCATACTGAAAAAGAGAAAATTAGAAATTAGCATGAAAATAAAAACACTAAGATAACGCATTCACCTATCAAATAATTATTAACTAGTATTTAACGCGTAAAAGTTTAATCTACTAAAGTAGCTCTAACAATGCTCGCAGTCATCATTGACGTACATAATTATGTCGTATGAATATTTTGTTTCAAACAAATTCATATAAAAAAATTATTACAACAATAAACCTTATAAATAAGTATATGCTGCTGATATGTTAACTGCAAAGTACGGTCACTCAATTGAACAACAATTCATCGTGCATCTCCCCTACATTTTTGTAAAAGTTAAAATTGTCATATATGGCAACATTGGACGACATTACGATTATTATATCGATGACATACAAACACTTTTAGAGCGATTTCACAATATATAAAACCCTAAAGAAATGTAACAAAAACCAAATTAGTGAGAACGATTATCGAGAAAGATTTTCATCACATTTCATTCAAACATAGTTAAAAAGAAATATAGAATTTCTCCTATCCGCTCCAGCAAATATTACAACGCGCTTCTCTAGAAATCGCATATAAACTAGTACAAATAAATAAATCAATCAATAAACACAAACAACACCTAGAAGCGTGTCACATATTTTTGGTCTTCACAGAAACTGTTCAAACATTTTATTTTTTTCAAAATCATTCTTTTCGAATAAGGGTTCATTGAACACACATTTTATGCATTACACTCTAGCTTTCTACATATGAATACGCGACCTAACGCTACAGAATTTTCATCTATCAGCGCGACAACCTCGCTTTAAGCAGGTCGGTTCTTGAGGAAGATTAAATCGTTGAATATCATTCATTGCTCTTCTCTGTTTAAATTAATATTTGAAAGAATTTGACCAATTTCCTAATTAAATGCAGTATTAGCTTATGTTGCAAGGACATAATTCACTTCAGGGTTTTTTATGTGAAACTTTGAAAAGATAAGTGACTCCATCGAAATGTAAAAAAAGACATAAAGTTTCAAATTCTCGATGTTCAAAATAATGAAAATTATTAATATAATGAAACACATATTACTGTTCATTCTGAAATTGTTACCTAGCCGGTCGATATTAATATTTTTCTGTATGATCACCGTAGAGTTTTGAGTTGGCCACTTTTGATCTACATAAAATATAATAATGGTATAAACAATGTTTTAGAAAAAGAATTAAAAACAGATTTTAATTTGACAAAGATTACTTTTTTTCTATAATGTCTGACGATAGGTGGCGCTACTGAGGGATTGTGATATTACTGGTGCACACTGCCACCACTCATACGCGGCGCCGCACAAAATTTCGAGCAGATTCATTGACTAGTTTCAATTCGATAGCTATTTCTATAAAATTATAAAGGAACAATACCAAAGAAAACGAAGATTTTTTCGGGGTTTCGAAGTCTCCATTGGCTTAACGGCGAAGCTACTTAGTGAATTATTAGAGCGATTCAACGCGAAATTCAAGGAGAAACGGTGCCCTTTATAAAAGAAAAAAATATTCCACTACAGCAATACACCTGATCACACATCTGCAGCCAACAAATGAATTACGGTATGAATTACTGTCTCTTCTACTTTACTTGCCTGTGACTTCTTTTTACTCCCCAATATGAAAACGTGGCTCGCAGGGCAAAAATTCGCTCAAAAGAAGAGGTGATTAATAAGGCAGAGGGTTATATGGAGGAGCGACAAAACACGTATATTTTGAGGGGGATGGAGAAGTCACGAACATTGGAAAAAGTGCGTTTTACCAAAAAATGTTTGAAAAATTTGTGTTTTTATTTCTAATACGGATACTTATTGATCCACTGTAGTCAAGAAGGAATAATAAATATAAGACAACAAAGCTATAAAAAATGAATGTTTGAATATTAAAAAAATTAATTAGAGGGATCCTAACGCTACTTTACCTCCTACAACAGTAAATAAATGCGAGCCTAGCAAAAGTGCAGTACTTTCATATTCTATATATATTTATTAACGTTGTTTCCGCTTTTGGTATTTATATAAACGTCCTCTTGATTATAGAACCACTACTAGTGTAAGTGGAAGTCAAATTTCACAACCACGAAAACAAAAATTCTTATGTCTATATGTCTGTATTTGAAAAAACACAATATATTCAACGTAAAGATGTAAAGTGATACATCGAAAATGAAAGTTATTGATATTATATCAAGTTGTAGCTAAAAAAAAAACAACACAGCAGAAGTTATAAAACACCTGTTACAAGCAATTTAAAATGTTACTTCGAGCCGCCCATTGACAAAAATGTATTGAGCGCGTTACCAGGGAAGAACAAATAACGTGTGAATTAGATAGTCTAATTGATGTTATCGGGCCTTTTATAGTTTCTATTAACGCTGGTGATCCTCGTGAGAGTGGCACTGCATACCACAATCGAATTAATTTAGTTAGGGTCTGAGAGCAGTAGCAGTACGCGTAGTTGCCAATTCTAAACAGACAGCTGTATTAGACAGCTGTAAGTGAGGTGCGATTGCCTGTAGTTTCTATTGATAAACTATTCAAATGGCATCACAGCAACACGTTCATCTTTATTTAACGTTATTCGGTTTGTGGCATCCCTCTCTGGCATGGAATAGAACTAAATATGAAAAAAATTGCTGGCCATAGTTACAAACGCCGATATTCTGGTTGGAAACCAAAGAAAAAGATAGAAATTAGTTACTACTACTAAGGGGATAAGAAGTAGTTTTTTATTCTTTGCTAAGAATCTTCAACTCAAGCAATAGTCGCATATTTATCAGAAGGAATTGTAAGGTTTACTTACGGAATTGTACCCTGTCATGATGGTATATATAAATATGAAATAAGAGTAAGAGGAAAAGAAATAAAAAGAAAAGAAAAAATCAAAAAAGGGAGTGAAAAAGAGGAAAAGGTAAAAAGAGAAGGGAGACAAAAAGAAAAAGGGGAAAGAAAGAAGGAAAGAAAAAGAAAAAACGAGAAAGGTGGGATCTCGACGTTTCGCCTCCGTTGTAGGAGGGAAACCAAAGTGACACGGTAACTCGACGTGTAAATCACGCTTGGAGCGAAATCACTTTGGAAGAAGATCATGGTGACTCTACGTGTTAACCACGCTAGAGGCAAAAACCCTGTGAACCTCAGAAGGTTTTTTTATTTCTTTTTCCTCATACTCTTATTGTATATTTATATATCTCATCATGACACGGTCCAATTCCGGAAGTAGTTCGCTTATTACTGACTCTGGTCGTGAAAGCCTACGTATTCATTTCAAACTCTAGGGTAGCTAGAAATTGCTTTAGTGTAAGTACATTAATGTTCGCACATTTTGGCTGTGTCAAAGTTTCAGGTTCGAAGATTCCACAATTGCTCAGGGTTGACGAGATGACTTGTCTTCGGTTTTATCACTACACAACAACATAATTATTGTCGGTAATGAACCTGTAAGTATAGTAGGTATAAATGATCGTATGTTTGGATTATATTTAAAGAATCATAATAGCGCTATTGTTAAGATTTTATTCCAAATACGTTCATTGAACTAAATTACCGACAGTTAGGTCCATTTGTATTTAATGAAATATCGATCATCAATAATGTATTAAATGGTTGTAGAATACCATAACTGTTTCTGCTTGTTTCTGCGTTATTTATCGACATGAATCGAATTGGAATATCGCTACTGGCATTAGAACGCACCCTTTGATGTCAATCTAGGAATCTATACATTTATGCATCAGTAGGGCTCATCCATGCCTTGATGATAATGAAAATTCCTTTTAGATTTATTGAATGAAAATTGCTTAACTGCCTCTAACTGTGTTTTAATTGAGCAATCCTTGTACAATGATTGCAACAATGATTAAGAAAAAAAGGTCGTAAAAGCTTTGTTTGAGTACTAAAGGCCTGTACATAACGTTTGGTATTTAGTTAAAATGCCTCAAAGGTTCGTCCAAGCATTGACAATTATAGTGCAGTAATGCACATATAAAATGAAAAATTCCAAATATGATAAAATAGTAAAATAGAGGACCGATTAAACCTGTGAAACTACAAATTCTTAATGGATAAAAGTACTATTGTAAGCAAAAGTAACTATGTTCACACGATCTATTGGAGACTAACAATAAATATCGAGTACTTGTATCTAGAATTTCAAGCATCTTCGTAAATAAGTTTATATGCTAATCTTACTTTGTCTGCAGCCGCCAGGAGATCGTCGGCCATTTTCTCGAGGTTTGACGCTTTCCCCGTATATATGAACCGCAACATCTCCCTTAATACTTCATGATCGACGTCCGTAATATCTACCCTATTATGTTTCCTCTCTTCCATTTCGTGCTCAAACATTGCCTGGAAGACTGGACTACGTGCTAAAAAAAGAACAAATTCAACCATAACGTCGACTTTTCATACCTGCAACCGTTTCCAAACAAAAACATTTCCAATGTTGGAAAGGTAGCCATTTTCAAAAGCTAAACAAATCGATAGCCCTTAGCTGTGAGCTTTGTTAAACAAGTTTGGGAACCATTACTGTAATTCATGAAATTACCTGCTAATATGGATTTATGTGCTTGAAATTCTCTGCCTGCGACAGATAACGTAACATCGCTGAACTTTTGATTTTCAAACAGCAATCCTAGGTCATCCGAGAGTCTACATTCAGGAACTTTAAATTGAACAGTGTTCGATTGACCAGATATATTGACACTATCTGCGACAACGCTGACCTAAAACCATTTATTATTGTTATTAATTTGACCTCTACTTCAACCACACCAACACATGAATTATTTATAACGTACTTTCCTCTTTCTTTTTAACATAGAGCGAAATTCTAATGGTACTATTATCATCTTTTCAAATATATATACATATCTGATTATCAAATGAATGAGCTAAAAGAAACTGTAAATTTTGAATAATATTCAAGTGTACTTTAGCAAACTATCGCATTATAAAACTCTGTGGTTTTGATTAAGGCAATGTGACTGGTCAAAAATGTCACTGAAATGTCACTTTTTATATTGTACGAGATTTTGATGGATGAAAAATTGTATTCAAACCTTTTTGAATGTATTTTAACATGTTGAAAGGTGAAAAATGAGAATTTAAAGTATTAAATTATCAACAATGTTTCAAGAGGGTACTGAAAAAATGCTAAATAATTAAACAACAAAGAGCTACCTAAATTATAAATCTACAATGAAACGAGTCGTTATTCGATGTAAGTCATAAACATGTAGAATAAGACTACATTTCTAATTAACATGACCATAAAAGGAGAAAAGGGAAACAATATGTTTAAGTCTAACTAGCGGCAACGGCAATATTCTATTAACAAAAACTTTGATGCATTTAGCTCATTTGTCCAACTATTCGACTTGTTGATATTTTTTATCTGAACTAAAGTCTATGATATGTGTTCGAGGTTAATTAAAAATAATGCATGATGAAAATAAGCCACAAAAGTTAAATTTACCAAAAATCCACGAAATTAGATCTTGGTTATCCTTTTTTGAGCAAAGTAGTCTGAAAAAAGTTAGATAGATAATTTCAATTAATTGGACTTTATAACGCATGACCCAAAAAATCTATACCCTTTAATGGTCACGTATGAAGTAAAAATCCAATCGTTCCATTAAAATGTTAATGTGTCGTACACATTGGTTTTCCACATACGCAGTCGTGCGCAAAATAATAATATTTAAAACATAAACTTGTAATGTGAACATTTACAGGCTCTAGTATGTAATGATTAGAGAGCGGATTATATGCAAAGTGCAAAAATTTAATTTATTTATTATATTTTACGTCTATTTGTAGATGTCTTACAAGTTAATTAACGCTAATTCATTTTAATCAGTGTAATACATCTACATAGACGTAAAATATAATAAATAAATTAAATTAAATTTTTGCACTTTGCATATAATCCGGTCTCTATGATCGTAGATGACGCCAGATAATTAAGATAGATTAATTTGAAAAAAGGTATAATTTGATAAATTGTGACAAATTATCAATGACTGAAAGTAATGATATGGCCCCCACAAAGCTCAGATTTGAATCCTATAGAGTTGTTGTGGGATGAGTTGGACAGAAGGATCCAGAAAATATGCCCAACTTTACAAGAACATTTATGGAATAATATTCCACAATACGCTTTAACAAAACTTATCGAAAGAACACCTAGAATAGTTCGATAGTGATTAACAGCAAAGGAGGATTCATTCCAATGGAAACAGACAAAGTCCTAGAATCTATGCCATGCCGAATACAGGTAGTCGTTAAGGCAGAACACAAAAAATATTAATAATTATCTTTACACAAGAATTGACTTTATGTAAGAATTTATTTCTGTTTTAAAGTATTGCTACTATCTACTACCTCTCTCTACAGGTTCTCAACATTTATTGTTTTCGTTGAATAACATTTATTAATATTTACATTTCTATTGAAAAATGTTTACTACAATTATTCCCATTTCTTGATTAGTATTAGAGAAATGTTTTGCTTTATGTACAGGATGAGTTTTATAAGAGTTGCGTCAGAAAATTTGGAAGGTAGTAGTTTTTTCGACTTAAAATATTTTCACAATTTTTCTTTATAGTTTACTAAGAAAGTAATATGTGGATATTGTCGTCAGCGAGTACACATTTTTTTCAGATATATGCGCTGTTGTTAACACTGCTATGATTATAATAGATCTATTTTTTATAGTTAATTACAACGCTTTACTTTATAATATCTTCGGAAAACTAGATCTTTAATTATATTAGCAGTTTGTGGTTAGAAAAACATAGAAAAATAATGAAAATTACATTTTGAAATTTGGCAAAATTAGAAATTATTGAAACAGATAACACTCCTATTATTTTGCACACGTCCGTATGATAAAAAAAAAATGAGATTCAAACTAGTCTCAGTATTTTAAGCATAAAAAAGATGCTTTAGTATAAATTACCAACTTACCTCGCAGAATATTGTCAGTTTATCGTCTGGCAGCAAACCATTCGCCTCGTCCAGCAAGAAGTCCCGGCGTATGAACTTCTTGAAGCCCCAGTCCTTTCCTTGTACGAATCTATAGGCTCGCTGGCTTTCCATCGCTTTCGTTTCCTCCCGTTTCGCATTCAATATGCTAAATTTAAATTTCGCCCTAACTTCGCTTTTGTTACACGACACGAGTAATAAATATAACGACAGATAGTCTTTGCTCTCTTCATCTAAACCTTTGGGATTGACACGAAGACACCTGCGAGGTGAAGAAAAGTACACAACATTTACTCAAAAATAATGTTAAGCATTCGATTTTAAATAGTTACCATTTTAGTTTGTCATTTGCCCCTGCTGAGAAAGTAGAAGATTTTAGAACTTCCCCCATTTCCTCACGGCAAAAACTAAAATTATTAATAGTCCACATATAACTAAACTTAACCACTTTGACCTGAAACATGAGAAACTCTTGTTTTACAATAAGAACTAGTGTAGAACAATGAATTTCAATACACTAGCAATTGTTACATACTTGCATGCTCTATCCTAAAAGAATAACATGGACACTTTCATTTTTTTTTAGAAACTTTTTTTATTAAATACAGAATATGACGGATTCTGTTCGATTATTTTCTTTCGTTTTAAAAGATTTATTTGAAAGATTAATTACTACAAGGCATTCGAATTAACTGATTAGCATATTTAACAATCTTATAAAAATCTAGTAAAAAGCTCAATAACGCCAAATGTATGCATATAAAGAATTTGTTTATTTTAAATGTTGTACAAGTTATACAAGACTCAATATAGAAAATTTGGATAATCTAACGTATCAAAATTGATGTCCACATAGATGTAATGGTGGACAAAATAAACAATAAGGTTAGTACATATAAATATAGATTGCATTGAATTGGTATCTATATCGATTTGAACAAAATCGATTTTTAGCCCACAACACAGAAGGGTTATGATAAGTTCTAAATAAGCATTGAAAAGAGAATATGATCCATTGGAAAACTAGGAGCAGTAAAACAATTATTGAATTGACTATTTGGAACATTAAGCAACACTACATGCAGCAGCCTAGAAGAAGTTTCATGTACTAAGAGCGAAATGTCGGCAGATTCAGGTTTCAACCCGGAAACAAAACAATGACCACACAAGTCTACAATAACATATATAACTGGTCTATTTCAAAATACCAGCTTCTTTCGAAATTTGGTATCCGAAGATATGAAACCGGCCGATAATTCACTCGGAGATCTCGCAACAGTGTGGCGAAAAGTGTTTATACCGCGAAAACGTGTGTAAATGAATTGATTAGTTTAAATCCGCCAGAGTAAGTGTTACTGATCTAAATCGTTAAGTCTCAACCAAACCACCGCTGTATTCTAAGCTGAATAGCGGTGCATTAAAGAATTAGAATAGGCAAGAAGTTAATCACCGATCTACCTATCTATTCAGACAGTCAAGCAGTAATAAAAGCATTGGACTCCCCACAAGCGAAGTCAAAACTGACGTGGGACTGTAAGAATCCGCTCAATTGGCTGGGAAATCAAATTAAGATGATCCCGACCTGGGTACCAGAACACGAAGGCAACTGAGGTAATGTGAAAACAGACGAACTAGTCGGAGTAGGTTCGTCAGCTCATAAAGGCCCAAGGCACTACCGAGTGGTAGGAATAGCATATAAGGTACTTAAGGAAACTAGTAAAGGGGTATCAAGACTGGTGACTAGGTCAGAAGCAGGCCAAAAAGTGCCTGGTTGTACACACCACTTTCACAGCGAACATATTAAGTGGGCTTGCTCATAGGATACTGCATGCTCAGGAAGCACATGAACAAATTAGACCTGACAGAGGAAACAATATGTAGATTCTGCCAGATGGAAGAGGAGACGGCTGTGTGACTGCACAACGCTGGCGAGAATACGGCTTTTAGAAATGGACTCGGAATATCCAAAAGCCGAAACCTACATAGAGGGATCACTCACAAAGCTGTTAGGTGTAGTAAAACTAATATAGTCTATCTAATAAAAGAGGAACCACAATAGATCTGAAAAGGTCGTAGTGGGATAGGTCAAAAACCACCTCGTGATTTAACCTAACGTAATCTAAGTGTTACTGATATCCATCGTTCCAAATGGCCGGTAAAGTCTCGGCTGACGCACTGCAAAATCGCATAATGATCTTACTCGCGATGACAGACGTATAAAAATTGCGATAACACTTGATTTGTGTAATATTAGTGTTGAAATCAAGCAGTCAAGCTGAATTATCGCAAAATGTGTTCGAAATGGGCTCCTGACTCTTGACCTAAGTCCATTAAAAACGCATCGGGTCGCATCTATTTTGAATTTAAACAAGGTTTTTAACAGACGGTTATAATGAAACGTTCACTACTATGAACCTAAATCAAAGCGAGAAAGTCTTGAATGGAAACATCCGGATTCGATGACGATGAAACAGTGTTCTAGAAGCCTTAAGGCCCATTTTTCTGGATAGTTAAAAGAACAACGTATTGAGAGTAACAACTACTATTCTAATATGTATCAATATAAAGTAAAACCTACGATAAGTACAAAATCCCAGGGAAAGTTGTAAAAGGTGATAAAGACAACGCCCATCTCCATACTGCTCAAAAGACGCAATGAATTACAGTACCAACCTTGCGCCGTACGACTTTCATTTGTTCATCCCACTCAAAGAATCTTTTCCCGGCACCAAGTTCGGAGATAACGAAGTTGTCAAGAAAGCTCCAAGAAATGGCTGCGTCAGTAAAGTCAAGAATTTCTTACCACGATAATTAGAAAAGACCGAAACCGGTAAGATAAGAATAAAACGTTTTTTGCCTACAACCATTTGTCTCGTTAATTATTAAATGACCCTCGTATGTCTATACTGTAGAAAATTAATCGAATCAATGACCACTATTTAGTGTAAATGATGATAAATATAATAAAGATTGCCGCAAACGTTCGAAAGCATATAAGATCCTCTTCTTATTGCGGCGTAGGATCCAAGAAAACATTTCGACTGTAATCCACGTTTTTACACGACAACTTTAGTTATTTACAAGGAGAGGTTTCAAGACCGAAAGTTATGGCACGGTCGTTGCCAAATGCATAAACATCTGGAATTAAATAACTGAAACTACGTCTCATGTATAGGAATGGTTAAACAAGTAATTCGTTCAAAAATAAAAGTGTCTTTAAAATTTGCATTACACTACTAACTGTTTTAGTTAGTAGTTTGAAAATTGTCAGATATTTTCTTGAGATGCATATAAGTGTCCATATTATTCAAATTGGGAACTGCATGCAAATCAAACATCTTTTTGGGAAATAATAGACGTATAAATTCATACAAAGGTGGCACTTATTCCGTAAGATAGGAATTAAAGAAAATTCAAGGGCAAGGATTAGAAACTAAGTTAATAAGTCTCGATAAGGCAAAATACTGTGCACTGCATGCAAGATATTTAAATATGTTAAAATTAATTTAGATGGTGATATATATTATATATTATTAGAAATGAGAATTCTTTGTTATTTTATTTCCTTTGTTAAAAGAAATAATTTCTATGAAACTTTTCTTTGATTTGATGTATTTAATCTTAACAATTATCGAATTTAATTTTAAATATATATATACATATATATATATATATATATATATATATATATCTTTATTTTAATTACAACCTGAAAAGTTAATTTCTAATTAGGTACTGTCTAATTAACGTTTTCAACTAGTCTGGACCCCAACCTGAACTTCTAAATCAATTTCTTTTTCAAGTTCCGATTCCACAGTAATTTAAATTGTGATTACTATTAGTATTTCACATCTAAATATTTTTTTGATTATATACTATTGGTATTTCATATCTAAATATTTTTTTGATTATAACAAACTACTTGAAATACTTGTATATTTGTACAGAATTGCAAAGATGAATTGCCTTTTTACTACTTTTAATTAAATCAAAATTTAATGGAAGAAATGTTATTTATGGGTTATTTTACATTCTTCTTTTAAATTTTAGAATTGGAAAGAGAAATTACTTACGGCCATCAGCCAGCAATTCCAGCAACAAATATCTAACATTGTTTTGTTGTCAATTTCCATTTTTAAATAATATTATTTGTTAATTAAAAACCCTTGTTATTACATCAAACGAATTAGGTTGAATATTAAGCAGCTAAGAATGCTTTACGGTACACTGTTTAAGATTTTGTTTTCTTACGTAGCATGCTAGATTGACAATTGATTTGATAAGGGAGCCTATCATAAGAAACTTAGATGTGGGCAAATAAACAAATAGAGATAAGCATATAGTATAGGGTTCTAATAGCAAACATATCCTGCTTGTTTGAAACTCACCTGTGTATAACACCAGTTTTCTGCTACGGGTGTGTTGACTTCCTGTGGCGGCGGGCTCGGAACACGGCTCACAGCCATGCTGCTCGTCGGGTGCAGGTTAGAAGTTACCCGAGCTGTCTGCCCGGCTGAGCAATCACTCACCACCGGCAGTCTGTAAAAGAAATCCAAATGAAAGTTCATTACCAATCATAGGGAAATTAATACAGGCGACAAATTTGTGTTCCCCTTAAAACTAGAGAATGCTGATTTTTATTTTTGCGAAAACTGTAATTGACGACTTCGATTTTAATATCTCTACTTTGAAGCTATCCGGTTTACTAAACGTATATTTGCAAAATTTGAGATATATTGTTATCAAATAAGCAGGAGATTACATGTAAATAATTGAATAGAATTATGTAAAAAAAAGCTGAAAAAGGGTGTTCGAAATTCGTAAACAGGTAAGCGATTAATTACTACAATAATTAAGTATTTATTACAAACTTACTATTCCAGCGGTATAAAATGTAAAATGATATATTACCGTTTGAAAATAATTTATGACAAACAGTAAAAATAATATAACTTAAATAATTGAAACTTAATTAGTGCTAACATAACCTAATCTGTCATTGTAATTCGTTAATGTTACGCATCACTGTTACTATATATACATGTAACTATTTCAGTATGTCACAGTGCTTTGTACCAAATCAAAACTGTATTAAGCTTACCTTCATAACTATTGAGAATTATCCATTTAAATTTGATATAAACTGGTCACGTAACAGTCATGTAACAGTTTATTTGTAATAACTAGAGACTAGATTATATGCACAGTGCAAAAATTTAATCTAATTATTTATATTTTACATTTATTTGTAGATGGCTTACACGGTAATACATATAGACATAAAATATAATAAATAAATTAAATTTTTGCACTTTGCATATAATCCGGTCTCTAGTAATAACAAAGCATTCCCTCATATAATGTGATTAAAAAGACTGATTAAGATGGCAATTCCCAAATAGACATTTGTATCCTTTTTAAGTTAATATTTATAACACTTTTGATTAACATTTTCCTATCATCTCGTTGTTATCATTGACGTACTGTTGTTTTGTGATAAAAGTTGTCCTGGATTATTTTCATAACCTATTTATATATATCAACAATAGTACTGCTCAGTCCAAAAAGGCATTTTCTGTGATGCAGGATACATAAAAATACATAACAATACACTTGTTCGTAACAAAATGATGGCAACAAAATAACATATAGGCAAGTACGATACATTAATATAATTTGAGAGATTTCATTAAAAATCATAAAAAATTATTCATGTACGACATGTACCAAAAAAGTATAGAATCAAGAACATCTTCCTTAGTCGCATTCATGAAAACATGGGATAGATGAATCATTAAGACTGCAGAAACGAGTGCTTTTGCAGTAGCGTACGGCTCGGTTACTACCAATAATTACTTACTATTTTAGTGTATTCCAATGTCAGAAATCCATTATTGTCGCTTAAGACAATGTGTGTGCACTCGTTTCTGCAGGCTTCATAATTACCAATAAGGCAACAGAAATACACATAAGTAGATGCTAAACGACTGGTTTATCTTAATGTAAACAAGCTCGTCAATCAACCAACGAAAAACGTTATTTGGTGTATGATGACTTGATAATGTAATGTTCAACTATTCTTGCTACTGCATCTGTTGGGCGAATCAGAAGTCCTTGTATTATTCCTATTAATGAATTGACAAAAAAAGCAATTAACATGAAGAAAATTTAGAACCGTTCCAATATATCGGGATGGTAATACATCATTAGGAAGGAAAGTGTGTTTATTATGGTAGTATTTACGTTGAATAATTGTGGATCTTCATATCCACTTTTTGCTTGAAAATTCAGAATAAGAAATAAAAATCAATTCAGTTAGTATAAGGTACAATGTGATCATAAAAATGCAATTACGAAGGTTATGCTTCTTTTGGAATTATTTTTTATGTTAGTTACAACAAGTTGAGATATAAGTCAAATCTTACTTAAATCATATCAAGATTGAAATTTCAAATTACGTTTGGTACTGGCACTCAGGGGTATTTCAATTTCAGGGACTGATCAACGAGTAAATAATACTATCGGCGCAAATACACGCCTTTCAACATCACCTCTATTTGCCGCAGCAGATGCAACTGCCTTTATACATACATATCGTAACTTGTTAACATGGTTATTGAAAGCGAGAAGGGGGAAGCCAACTGTGTCACGTTAACGTACCAGAGTTGAACAAAGTCGTATATGTGCATTACATACATAATGTTCAGCTTGTTACGTATTGTTGTATTGCTGTGTCCAATTTTATCTAAGTGCGGTCCTGGATGTACATTTGAATGCTGATCTCTAGTGACTGTGGTGTAATGTGGAAATCAATAATGCTTTAAAATTTATAAATAATAGTCAAATGCAATTTGATGTTTTAATCTTCGTACTCTATTCATGAGATACAGTAATGTACAACAGTAATGACTAAAGACCGGGTTATATGCAAAGTGCATATATTTCTTTTTTTGCATATCTTTAATTATAGTATATATGAAAACGTATTACACTAATTGAAGTTAATTAGCGCTAATTAGTGATTGTATCTATTGCATATTTAGGCATTTCTATGCATATTTTTACAAAAGTTGCATATATTGCATATTTAGCCTTTTTCTTATCCTTTCATTAGTACAAATTCCTAGTAATTCCTAATGTAGATCAACAACGGACAATTCTCAGAACGATAAATCTTTTACACTGGTTTCTCTTATACTTTTTCCAAGAACTGGACGTGTTTAATTATGGGATAATAAGGGATGCGGTAAATACGTTTTATTATTATTAATTACCAAATAAACTATTCATTCGTTGAATATCTTTGAGCAATCTAACAGCAATGCAACAGCGTCTAATTGTGTTACGTTTTTAAATACTGTGCATACATACAACGAGTATATAGCGAACAAAACTTCTTTATGGATTAAGCCGTATCCTGAACTGGTAAAGGATGGCGACAAAATATTTTGTCGAGCCTGTAGTAAACTGGTTAGTTTAGTTTTACTAAAAGCTTCACAATTGTTTTTAAATTCTTTAACTTTTGATATAAAATGACAATTGTTGTTGTAGGTGTCTTGTGAGAGAACATACCTGATTGATCAACACGCTAAAACACCATCACATATTGGAAAATGTGAAAAACTAAAGCGATCCGCATGTGTGCAGCAATCTATATATCAATGTGTAGCATCAACTTCACAAAACTCAGAACAAGAATATAATACGGATTGCAAACATAATATGCCTGACGAAAGTACCTTACGAAAAAATTATGTCACATCTTGTTACCAGCAAACAATGGTAGAACTTCAACAATTGGTAGGGAATAATTTTATTTATATCATGGTAGATGAAAGTACGGATAAGTGTGGCTGTTATATTGCCCATTTGTTAATAGCAATTCTTCATGAAGATATTGTAGGTAAATCATATTTGATTTATTATAAAGAACTTCATAAAACAAATAATGTGACAATTGCCTAATTCGTACAAGAAGGTTTATCAAATTTCTTTTTAACTGGAAGTATACCTTGTGAAAAAATTTTACTAATGTTGTCCAACGCTGCACCATACATGATAAAAGCAACGCAAAATTTAAAAATTTTTTATAGCAACATTATTTATAACACTTGTTTAGCTCATGGGTTCAATCGTGTAGTCGAAGACATTAGGAATCAATTTCCTTTGATTAA